>CP136063.1:18350542-18968939 GCA_032622095.1 Siphonodentalium dalli | reverse complement strand
TTCGATTATATTTCAATGCTAAGGTGGACACAGTATGGACATAATAGAGCAAGGTTGGTATGCGGCGAAGCAGTACATGGAAAATGCCCACACTACAATCATGACTTATACATTTTGTCGAAATTGTGGAATTTCGCTTGTTGCTACCACTAGCAGTAGTGCCAGCAGTTCACCCACTTCAAGTACAAATAGTAGTGGTTCCGGTATAAATGTTACTAGTTCAGTTACTGTGCACCCAGTGGAAATCAGATACAAATTTATTTACTAAATAAAACAAACAAAAAAGTGAATGCCAGTGTACAATATAGTCCATATTGGTCTAATAATTCTTTGTGTCATGTGTTTGACAGTGTTGAGAAATGGGAGAGGAAAGCAGAAAAAAGCATTAAGAAACTACCCCTCTACTTCGCAAAAAAAATCAAAGAAACGGCTGCAGTTTAAATGAGATAAACTGGATGACCAGGCGCCACGTGTTGCTTGGTTGGTTGTAGTAGCTTCCTCCGTTGTCTTCGGAGAACCCTGTAGAAACTGGTATGTTGTGATCTTCTATTGAAGCACTAATCAGTTTCTGGTATATCAGAAGTGTCTAACACAGTAGAAGAAGCACATGTAATATGAATATCACATAATTATGCAGTTGTTAGTTAGCCTAACCAAATGGTTGGATTAGGAGAAATTTAATTTGACACATAGTTCATGATTGCAGAGTTAATTTGGGAAATTATTGAGAATTGAGAATTGCTGTTCTGGCTAAATGAAGTTCGAACAACATGGTTCTGCTAATCTTCTCCACAGTGTTTGATATTGTATTAGTCTGACCTATCAACAAATCTAGTGACTTATGAGAGCAGTCCAGCAAGCAGTGGAGCATCAGTTCATTACTGCTGGTGATACGATCGGCCAATTCATCTTCACACTTCTCATAAAGGACCTGTTTGAGAGCTACTAGATGGTTCCGCCTCACATCTTAAATCGAAAGCTATGAATGCCCATTGTAGGGCGGAAAGGCTCCTCTTGAAAAGAAAACGATACAAATGACAAACACGTGCCATAACGACAATATTCTTCATGCATTGCAAATCATCATGGTTCAGGAAAGAGCTATCAACTTACCAGCAGCTGGCAACATATATCTTGTTGAAAGTCATGAATATGCTTACAGGTGGCAAGTTCGCAGGGGGAAAGTGTGACTGGCTAAAAAGTGTGTGGTTTTAGTCCTGATGAAGAGAAATGGGTCGCATGGGGATCTGAATATGACAGCATTGTTCAACATCTGGACTTTATCAAACTCAGAGAATAGGATGGAACTTACTCAAGTTTGATCTTTCCGAGTAAGCCGAAAAAAGGGGCCGATCATTTTGAGGCTCTGATATAAGGCTCTGATGTTTGTGTCGACAACAGGCAGATTAAAGGGAGATAACCCAGTCTGGTTGCTGAATAAGGCTCTGATGTTTGTGTCGTCCACAGGCAGATTAAGGGAGATAACCCAGCATGGTCGCTGAATAAGACACTGATGTATGTGTCGTCACAAGCAGATTAAGGGAGATAACAGGCCTCGTTTTTAAAATAAGACTCTGATGTATGTGTCGTCCACAGGCAGATTAAGGGTGATAACCCAGTCTGGTTTTTAAATAAGGCTTTGATGTATGTGTCGTCCACAGGCAGATTAAGGGAGATAACCCAGCCCGGTTGTTACTAGCAGACACTCTATACATTAAAGTCTTAATTCTGCATCACAGTTCATTCATGGATCAAGATGCACATCACATGACACCATCAGGCTTTAGTTTGTACATCACATGAAAACATTAACCTCTAGAAATATGCTCCAATTTCAAAATCCACCCCTGAGCACAGGGACCAACTCAGAGGGCGACTTGGGGAAACATCTTCTCCCTAAAATGTATTCCTATGTGTAAGTGACTTCTCTCTCATTAACCCTTTACCCAACAAACCGGCCAAAACCGGCCAAATAAAGCTTCAACAGCCTAAAATATCTTCGGTCTGTCTCAATAGAACCATACAAATATGGATATCATTGGAACCGGCTCCTTGACCACATTGTGATAGTTACTGTTATGCCCTGTGCCAATGCATTCTCTTATATATGCGAGTCGACCATAGGTCGCCTCGCATATATAAGAGAATGCATTGGTCTAAAAAAAATCTTTTTTTAACACTTTTTACCATTTTTTCTTGCATTCTTTAACAATTTTATAATTTTTAATGTGTTAAGCCAATGCATTCTCTTATATATGCGAGGCGACCTATGGTCGACTCGCATATATAAGAGAATGCATTGGCACAGGGCCCTTCTGTTGGGTAAAGGGTTAACAGGTATGCATTTGTCCCAATGGCATCATTAAAGTATATTTAATATGATGGTATTCTTACTCACAATAATGGTTTTATAACTGAGCTCTTGTGTTGTTTAATACTTATTTGATCATAGAAGGGTGATGTTGGGGTGTAGGATCATAGAAGAGTGATGTTGGGGTGTAGGATCATAGAAGGGTGATGTTGGGGTGTAAATTGAACTTCAGCCATTGTTACTTCTCCCTGATAACAGCCCACTTCTCCCTAGTAAACAAACAGAGAAGTGACTTCTAATCTGAAACCTCCAGGATGGTCTCTGCCCAAGTATCGTATTCTAATGAATACTTTTGTTACAACCTCAGTAAGTTGTATTTCTCTTTCAGTTATGGAATTCCTTTCGTTGAGATGCAGGATAAGAATAAGAAAGACCGTACTGTTATATCGTCGATGAAGTACATCAAAAACTATCTAGAAAGTGTTACTGGCCCTCAAAGAACGGCGTGTTACTGGCCCTCAAAGAACGGCGTGTTACTGGCCCTCAAAGAACGGCGTGTTACTGGCCCTCAAAGAATGGCGTGTTACTGCAAAGAACGGCGAAACGGTGCTCAGAAACCATTAAAAATCTAAATCCTCATGGACGAAACACAAAGCAAGAATACTGAGTCGATCAAGTGAGTTCAAGTAAACAGTCCCTTCATGTTCATTATATTATTATTTATTGAGACTATATTTGTGTATGGTTTATTTGTAGTTATTATGTTCTCAATTCATTCTATAATGGTCCCTGGTATTGGCAACCCATTTATTATTCAGATTAAAATCTATTTCTGTTCAACTGCGACCTGCGATTTCTATCTGCTATATTCCCGAAATTGGTCCCTCGAACCTCAAAAACGAACCGATAATGGCTGAAAGAATGTTACGAACGCGACGCGCGCATAGAGGACAAGCCACAAAGATGTTAAGACAGCTTGAGGATGTGATTTCTCAACAAAATACAGTCGAATTCACCCTCGTGCTTACCAATCTCAAAGACAAGATGGCGGAACTCAAAGAACTTGACAAAGAGTTAATCGATCTTACAGAGGATGACGATTCCCAGAATTTTGAAAACATCATTGTAGAAGCCGAAACAAGTAAACCCATCCCTGACCGTGAAACGCCCGATATGACAGTAGTTGAAAGAGACAATCGGGAGACTAAACCAAGAAGGGCTGCTGCCATACGTGCACGTGATTTAATTCAAGAAAAAACAAAGATGAATAACTCTAGAATGGAAAATCCAAACAAACGATGGAACCCTCTATTTAATATCCTCATAGTTGTGAACATCCACACCAAATTTGGTTGAGATCCCAGCCCAACTGTTCAAGTTATGACATGAACAGACATCGGACGGACGTACGGACGGACGGACGGACGGACAGGTGCAAAACAGTATACCCCCCTTTTTTTTTTTAAAAGGGGGTATAATAACTGCCGAAAGCTGCTATATAAAAGTGAATTCACAAGAAATGAAGAACGATCTATTGGCCAAAGGATTCAATCTTTATGGCGCAAAAATCCGACTGACTGATAAAATAAAGCTAATTATATAACGATGAAAGACGCCCCACCAGAAAAGGTCAGATACTGCACTAATGAAAACAATGGGTCAATTTGGGTCAGTTGTTGTTGACAGTGTTTAGAATGGCCAACTAGAGGATAGTGGAAGGTGGGGCACAGTGAGACATTGCCTCATTCACTTGTTTATACTTTAGCCTGATTATCGCGAATCCAGCCCAAAACACTTGCTACTGGTCACATGATTACGGTTCCTTTTCATGGCCTCCTTCGTCTGCTCATCTGCGATCACAGACCTGCACCCTATTTTCAAGATAAGACTAAATTCTGGCAATTAATCAACATAATTACTTACAGCATAATGAAGTTTACATGCATATAATTTATTGTGCGGTTTGGAAGGGTGGTATTCCATGCCTATTCATGATTATGATCAAGCTTAAATATTCATGAGATAAGCTACGTTGACACTTTCATTTATAATTTTCATATATATCGAAGATGTTCAACATGTATATAGATGACTGAAAAATAGTTGAGAAATTAGTTGAAAAGGGTTAATAATTCTGTAAAAAAACAACTTTTTCATCATCTATATATATATACATGTTGCGAACCTATGGTATGTGGGTAATGATATTATGAAGTTTCAAGTCACTACAATCCAAATTGTAGGAGTGGATTACACCATGAAGGTACCAATTATTTCTATAGTCCCAGATGTCTAGGACTGAGTATGGCCAGATGATGCCCAGATTGAGTTCACTCATTAATTCCCGTTACTCTTTTCAGATAGTGGAATCCAAATATGGCAACTGTTAAATTTTACTGAGGCAGACATCATAGACTTATTCAAAAACTTCTCGGACAGATTTAAGATCAGACAATTTCTTAGCAAGAAGGACCGAGACTTAGACACCAGCACTAATACTGATACAGATGGTGAGCTTGAGATTTTGAGTAGTCAAGTAAAGGGTGACATTATTTTTAATGATGAATTGTCCTCACTCGATGCTCAAGAGAATACATGTCCAGATATCAATGATGAATTGTCCTCACTCGATGCTCAAGAGAATACATGTCCAGATATCATTGATGAATTTTCTGAAGAAGAACTACTGCAGATGAAACCTCTAAGAGGGAAACCAACACCGGCACAGAAGCTCTTTACCAATGTTCTGAAGGATGCTGCAGTAAGCGCCAAAATCTGGAGAAATGCCCCGAAGTTGTCTGCGTTACCAAGCCCCAGACGAGAACGTTTTTTTTAACAGGAATTTAATGTTCTTCCTCAGCTAAATCATAGCAAGCATGCAAGAGCGTCTGAAATATTTTTCGGGGGATTTAGAAATCAGAGGCAATGGCCACATGGATATCAGAGATGGCAGTTAGAGGATTAGGACTGAAACCAAGTGAATTTCTGAGTGTTGTTTCCAGAATAGTCAAGAGTGAAGGTCGTAGTACCCCATTCAAGGGAGATATTCCAGGATATAGCTGGTATTATGGTTTCACGGCAAGAAATAGACATATTGTGAACATTCGGAAGGAAACTTCCCTTGAATCAAGCAGATCAAAGCTTAAAACAGAAGATGTTGACAGATGGTTCACAGGATACAGATAGTTTGTGACCAAATATGACCTGATAGAGAAACCTGGGAGAATATGGAATGCTGATGAGACTGGTTTTAAAACTGCAATAACAAAACAAATACCACATGTTACAGGTGCCTCTTCAAAACAAAGGCTCACAGCAGTTTTTGCATGCAACGTTGAGGGGAATACAATTCCACCATTTCTGGTATACCCAAGTATACCCAAGTCCACCACCAAAGGGATGCAAATCCTTTGAATGGATCAATGGAAGGAACAGCGATTGAGTACACAAAAACGGGGTGGATGAATCAAGATATTTTTCTAAAATTCATTGAGCATTTTGATAAACATGCAGGACTGGACAGACCTATTATTCTGTTAATAGATAGTGTAAGCAGCCATATTGATTTTGAAGTGTTCAGGTGTGAATATGATCCCAAATCGGATTAATACAGATATTAATAGTAACTACGACAGTGTCAATGGATAACTGGGTTAAATCAATGTTGGCAGTAAATTAGGGTGAATATTTTGCCGATTTTCGTTGGTCAACTTCGGAAATTTCAGGGCGACTTAAACTTCGCCCGGCTGCAAAATTAGGGCGAAGTGAGCAAGAATAGAGAGACTTCTTTGCCCATGTCGCCCCCTCGGCTGGTCCCTGCTATCGTGTCAGTTCCCGGCAATATAAACCTGGACCAGTTTGCCAAAGACTTATTTAGCGGTAAAATCGATGATGTTCACCATGATGAAAATCCCAGTTCCCGAAGAAATTAACCCTTACCTGTTACCATAAACACTCTCAGGGTAACACGGCCATCCATGTATTCGTCTCGGACAAGAAAACGGGGGAGTTTCAAAGAATAACTTTGAGTGCAGGTGTAGAGGAAACAATTCAGTCATTTGGTCGATATATCAGGATTGAAATCAAATTGAAAACTGACTTAAGCTGTGGTTCTGAATCAGCACCTAGTGTTAGCAGTCAACAGAATGCATTCGAGATTTTGTTGAACAGTAGCAGAAAACTTTGCTGGCCAGATAAATATTCTGAAGTGGATAATCGGGATATAAAAAAAAAATCATGTCCTGTACAATGACTAAATCGACTGGCTCCAAGAGCAGAAACATGGCTTCCTGCCAAGTCATGTTAATACAGCAGGAACCGATTTCTGCAAATCAGTTACAGATACACTCTGGTACGTGGATCCAGTCAGGAACCGATCTCAAGAACAGAGCATGTTATTGCCAAAAGTATTCAATAGATTCTCTGGATACAATAACCCAAAACTTCACAAGCATAAAATACCGAACATCTGCCCAGAAGATTTAATAACACAAGCCACTACTCTTGATTGTGTGACCGACCAACCATGGATCCAGTCTGAGATGTGGAGTGTGGTGAGGAATGCTTTCAAATGTCTTTCAGACTGCTTGCACAGATAAGATAATGGAGTATTTCCGAATACCTCAATATGTTAAATGAGTGGGACACACTATTTCTTTTATCTGCATGCATGTGTTGACAGACTGATGTAACTCATTTGAGTGAATGGGTGGTCTTATATAAGAATAAGGAAAAATATCAAAGCTGTAGAAATTCCAATCTTTTCATATAGGGCCATAGGTTCATATATATGGCTTGTACAAATGTTGCATATATTTCATTTTTCACAAGATAGACAGCTCAATTATTATACAAGACAGTCCACACTAATATAAGTGACATTTATGTGTCAACACATGCAATGAACCACTGTTCTTTTTATTTTGTGAGCATTCCCTCATGTTTTTGCATTAAAGTTGTTGATAAAAGATGTTGATAAAAATCTTCAGTCCAAAAAGGATATATTACATGGTATAAAGTAAGGTAAAAGTAAGATAAATCATCTCCTTTTGCTTCAGAAACACATCATAAATAATTATAAAAAATAAAAATAAAAACCTGCCTCCCTCACTGATTTGAAAAGAAAATTGCCCGAGAGCCTAATAATTTTTTATTTTCTTGTCCTTATCAACATATTTTTTGTGTGAAATTGGACCTAATTTGCTTCTTATAAACCTGGAATATTGTTAGCACTGTCTGGATTATGTCTGTATGGTGAACGGGACAAGATGTTATAATCTGCATAAGTTATGGCTAATCATTGTATTTTCCTCTGCAAGAGAGAAGCAATTTATAGTGAATCTGAGACAGACCAACTTCAACCAACGTTCTAACCGCTAGACTACACACGACATTGTCAATTTTACGGGTGGAGGAAAGACCATGCAGAGGCTTAATTTCACCATGTAGAAACCACCGACCCCCGGAAAGCAACTGACAAACTTGCCCAGATACACGATTCCGGTCACCCTCCCTATGACGGGGTTATAACCAGCTTCGTCAGCGCTGGACGGTATGTGACGGGGAAATGCACCTGCACTCTACCGACTGGACAACCGGGGGCCCCTTCAACTTCAACCAGCAACAAGCTGAGAGCAGTGAGGTTACAATTGACATATGCACGACAATTTTGTGAATTTCAAAAGACAGATACTTAAGTTTCACCAAATTATAAACTGCCTGAGTAACTCACAAGTCACCCACTTGTGACTGCGATTACAAGACATACAAAATGAAGAAATTAGTTGGAATTATGACATCACAGATCAGTCATGACTCATGAAGAGTCAGTCACAAGTTTGTTGGTTACAACGTACAAGTACCTCTACAAAGGACCGATGGATCATTTTCTTCAATTTTCATGATTTGAGAACCATGTCGCCATGACATATCGCCCAGTTATGGAGTCTGCATTAATTTTAGAGTGTATTTAGCATTGAGTATACATTTATTCATTTTCTAGAATAGTACTATATATGTGGAAGCTAATGCAGAAGACAGTATTCATTACGATAACAAGATGTCGCTAACATCTTGGTTGTCAAACTCTCCCTCTTCTAAACGAAAACGCGATGTTGAACCCGACACTCAGTCACCGTCGAAAAAGTTCTGTTAAAAACTTGCTCAAAATGCGTTTGATTGGTATGACAAAGAAGACAACAATAAATGTCACTGTTCCGTATGTCGCGCTGCAAAACTCGACAATGCTTATTTTTGAGGTCATAAACCTTCAAAAACTACAAATCAAGCTCGTCACAATGAATGTAAGTATATATTTTTTTATTTGTTTAGTACATTTATCATCCACTGACAATTGAAAGATGGATAACTCTAAATTTCAATTTCAATTTTGCACACGTTTCATGTACACAGCATGTGGTCATCCGGGTCATTCTGTTGCACTCCTCAATGGAAGGAGGACAACTCTATATTATGTATTGCTTGTTAAAACATATAGCATGCGTTTTACGTCTCACATATCTCTCCAATACATCTCCAAATGTACTTTGTTTCATTTTATAATCTCACAAGGACACATTAACGTGAACTAATAGACACAATAGACACATTGAACACGAGATAGCGCTTTTTACCGCAATAAGTAATGTACGCTGTGTTTGTATTATGTTATAATTTATATTGGAGGCGACTAATTAAAGTCCTTCTTGTTAGTACCTACTAGTGGTAGGGTGCGCGGAGAGTGAAGATCCACGCTACCTCTCTCTTTATTTGCGCGCTGAGGTGCTGTGGTGAAGTTTATTGTTCCAGATTTGTGCGTGTGCGTTTAGTTCCCCTTTTCAAGTTGTCATCATGGATTACTATAGTGAGGGAAACGTTGGGTGTGGGGAAGTTGATGTCAAAGGGTGTGACACTGGTGAGAGAAATGCTCTGGCCATATTGCCTGTGATTGAGTTGTGAGTTAATAAATTCAAAAAGGCGAGGATGACCCCCCAGGGAGGTATACTCAATCACTTGAATATCCTAAAAATGGTCTAGCGCTTTCGATAACAAGTGTATCTTCATCAGGACCAGGATGGCATGGGTAGATGTGGATTTTGTCTGTCCTTTTATACTCTAGGTTGATTGAGCGTGAAAAGGGTAGATGTCAGGTGTTTATGGACACAGAAGAGGTCTCAGGGTGATTGAGTATACCTCCCTGGAGGATCATCCTCGCCTTTTTGAATATGTTATAAGTAAGTTTTATGTTTATGCAATAAAAGTGTAAAAAATTCGACAATTCCACCTTTTCCCTGTTTGGACATGAAGTCTCCCTACTTGGGCATGATGTCTCCCTAAAATCTCCAGAGGGAGAAGTCACTTCTCCCTATCCTCATGTTGTAGCATGAGGCCTGGCTTGCATGAATAAATACCATTTGTGAATATGAGAAATTGGAAGGAATCTTATTTTTTCAACCATTTTGGTTTCGCCGCAGCAAATTAGCTTGAGTGTTCATTGGTCGATCAGTTGGCCCGGAAGTTAAAAATCTATTCGTGTTGAATATTTTCTTCAAAACTTATACAAAAGTTATAAAATGTTGCCTGTTCAGTTAACTATTATGCATAAATTATTCCAATATCGATGGTGTTTACGGCAAAATTTAAGCATGAAATTGCTTTGAGAATGACATTTTTATTTTCTGCCATTTTTGCAGGAAAAATGAAAACGGAATCCGATGGCCACAGTGATGATGATGGCGCTTTCTTCACTCAATCACAGAAAAAAGTGTTTACGTTGATAAAGGATGGCCACAATGTGTGTATTGGTGGGAAGGCTGGCACCAGCAAAAGTTATTTGTTGCAGGAATGTTTTCGTAACCTCTCAAATGATGGACGTACAGTTTATTTGAACTGCACTACAGGCGTTGCATGTAAAATTATCACCCATTGGTTAATGCAAGAACTATTCATAAGTGAGCTGGACTCGGTGGTGGACGATTTTCTGCTGATGATACAGTAATGCCCTAAGTAATCGACTCCTTAAACACAGCAGAATTATGGGTAACTTTTCAGGATTTAGTCGGAAATATGGCTTGTTGCCATTCATCGAAAAGTTACCCATTATTCTGCTGTGTTTAAGGAGTCGATTAATTAGAGCATTACTGTATGTCGCTCTTTGCAAAGTCCCCAGTTCAAACAAACATTCAACCAAATTACTGATTGTGATGTCATCATGTTGGATGAAGTTTCTATGATGTCAATGAAGGTCTTTGAGACTCTGGAGAAGGTGTGTCGAATTAAGGGCAAATCAATGATCTTTGGAGGGATGCAGGTTTTCTGTGGCGACTTGCACAATTACCTCCTGTCAAAAATACCCTATATTCTGACGATGAGATATATTGTATTTAATCACCTATAGTTGACTCAGTGTTCCCACATAAGGTTTTATCAACAGGCATTGTGAGACATGATGAGACGATGAGATATATTGTATTTAATCACCTATAGTTGACTCAGTGTTCCCACATAAGGTTTTATCAACAGGCATTGTGAGACATGATGAGACGATGAGATATATTGTATTGAATCACCTATAGTTGACTCAGTGTTCCCACATAAGGTTTTATCAACAGGCATTGTGAGACATGATGAGACGATGAGATATATTGTATTGAATCACCTATAGTTGACTCAGTGTTCCCACATACACTCTCACCAAAATGCGGTATATTTGGTTCTTCTCAGAACCCTTGGGTTCTTCAAAGAACCTGTGGGTTCTTCTCAGAACCTGTGGGTTCTTGGAAGAACCCGTTGGTTCTACAAAGAACCCGATGGTTCTACAAAGAACCTATATTGGTTCTTTGAAGAACCATCGGGTTCTTTGTAGAACCTGTGGGTTCTTCCAAGAACCCACAGGTTCTTCCCAGAACCAAATGGTTCTACATGATTGGTTCTTCGTACATACACACAAAATTTGTATATATAAAAAACAGTATATGTTTTGCTTTGCAAGTTAGAGTAACTATTATATCGTATCTAATCAGGGTAACATATCTGCAGGGTTTCGTGTCCACCGTGGAACCCAACTGCAACCCCACCCACCCCCATTGTATCAGCTTTACATGTTTGAAAGGTCTATATAAATGATGCTGTGTAAATGTCCAACTATTGATATTTTTATTCCAAATTTTGTTTACAAATATTGGGGTCAGACACCCCCTAAACACACCCCAGTCACGACGTCCCTGTATCTAACTTACAAACGAAATTAACCAATATTATATGACATTAATTTTAATAGCACCAATTTTATTTGACAAAATTTCCTCTGACCATCGTGTCAGCGAATTTGTATTGCCACTTGACTGGGAATTTCGAGTCAAATTTCGCTACGACTGAGTTGAATTCAAACAGTTTTAAAAAAGAAGATGGCACCTGTAGGCCTATAATACCAGACAAACCTCTTCAACGTGAACGATTTTCTACATAAAATCAACTTCGCCATCTGTTCCAATAGGCCAACAATTTATGAGACATACTAAGTAGGATATCAAAGTCTAAATATGTGTTATATTCTAGCATCAAAACTTCTTTAAAACACCTTTCCAAATAGGCGCCCCAGCAACCCCTGCTACGTACGTCACTGATCAATACTGTAGACTTGTCTGCGACTTACAAGATTATTGCGCATGCGCGAGGTCATTAGCCGCTTGTTTTGAAAATGTCTGCGAGTGGAAGTCAAGATATTCTTTCTGTTTGTGTTAAAACATGGACACCGGAACAAGTTTGCGAGTGGTTGGATATTTGCTGCATGGGCGAATTGAAAGGAGCATTCAAAGGTAAGTTATCGATATTTTCATTGTACGTAACGGTTCCAATTGTTATTCACTTTACGATCACTTCCGTCCGAAGTTCCGTGACATTGAGATTGACAAATTTGGCTGGAATTTGCCGCCATAACTTATTTCGACGGCGTCAGCTTTGATTTGAACATGAAGGATTTTCAATGTCAATATTGTCCAACAAAAAAGTTTACAATAAATAAGTTCATTGCACACCTACAATTGTGTCACCATCATGAAGCTAACTTTTCTATCTGTTGTGGATTAAATGGATGCATACACACATATTCTAAGATTTTGTCGTACAGGAAACACATCCATAGAAAGCACCCAGAATTCTGCCTTTCTCTAACTGGAGGTTTAGATGTTGATGATGGGAATAATCATCTGGACACTGAAACCGAACTAAACGTGGCTGATGGGTACATTTCCAGTGAATTACATGAAGAGAGTGATGCCGAAAGTGAATCAACAACAATGACACATGACATGTTGATTGAGAATATAAATAATCAAATAACATTATTTATCCTTAAATTGCGTGAAAAGCATGTTTTACCAAGGACTATTCAAGAAACTGTTGCATGTGACACTGTGCTTCTTCTGAATTATCTTGTGGACTCTTTTAAGGAATTGGTTGACCAAAAACTTCAGGAAAGTGGGATAGATGTATCTGATAATTCCGAACTGAATCTTTTGTTAAAAAGTCGCGATGTTCTTACCGACAGTCTGCAGTCACTACGATCAAACTATCAATTGCAGAAGTACTGTAAATCAAACTTGAACTATATTGAACCAAAGGAATATGTGTTAGGTTTTAACAAAGGAAAAAAAGAAGCATTTTATTATGTTCCAATAATGGATGTCTTAAAGATGGTACTTGAGCATACATCTGTCGAATCCCACATTCTGGATAGATCAGCTGAATTGTCAGACAGGCCTAATAATTGTACCAACAGCGATATTTTATATGAATATCAAGATGGCGAGATTTTCAAAAATCATGACATTTTCAAAGAACATCCAAATGCACTGCAGATTTTTCTTTACAGTGACGAATTTGAAGTAGTAAACCCACTTGAATGAAAGAAAACAATCCATAAATTGTGTGCATTTTATTTTTCAATCGGGAACGTTGCTCCGAGGTACCGGTCACAGCTGCGTAATATATATCTTTCTGTGCTGATTAGAAACCGATTTCTGGAAAAGTACTCTTTTCAACAAGTTCTGAAACCACTCATTGAGGACTTAATAAAGTTGTCAACTGAGGGCATTACACTGTGTTTGAATGGAAATGTTGTTAATTGCTATGGTGCTCTAGCTGCAGTGTCCGCTGATAACCTTTCTGCACATAATATGGCAGGATTTTCAGGATGTTTTAATTCTGGTCGTGTGTGCAGATTTTGCATGATTCCTTACAAAAACCTAAGCAAAATATTTACAGAACAGAATGTAGGACCAGAAAGTTGTAAACTTAGGACAGAGAGAATTCACAAGGAACATCTTTCTGCCATTGAAATTGATCCCACAAATAGTAAAGTTTATGGCGTGAAAAAGGAATGTGTATTTTCGGCTCTACCATATTTTAAAGTTACACAGTCATTTCCACCAGATGTTATGCACGATTTGTTGGAAGGAGTAATGCCTCTCTTGCTGAAGCTGATTCTAAAGCAGCTACATGCAGAACATATCTTGACCATTTCTCAATTTAACAATTTTGGACGTAATGATAAGAAAAACAGACCAGTGCCAATCAATCCTAAAGTTATTCGAGATGAAGGAAACATATCTGGGAAAGCATCTGAAAAGTGGGTGTTATTTAGGCTATTTGGACTTATTGCAGGTGATTCCGTTCCTCAAGATCATCCCACATGGAAGTTATACAGCTTATGCAGAACAATTGTAGACATCGTAATTGCCCCAGCTATAAAACGATCGTGGTCAACATTTTTGGATGATTGCATCAGTGAATTCCTGTTTTGTTTTAATGAGATGTACCCTGGTAAAATAACACCAAAAATGCATTTTCTTGTGCACTACCCACGTCTAATGCTGGAATATGGCCCACTTAACTCTTTGAACCCATTATCCCTATATATCGGGCCAACGCAAATAAACTCATGTCCCGTAATCCTGCAAGCACATGTCTTATGGTAACCGTTGTTTATCTGCTATTCTAACCAATCAGCGGTAGTTTTATAAACATACTACGGCAAGCGACACGTAGGCAGCCGATAACAATGGCGGCGCCCATGAATTATTTCCAACAGCTGATTTATTGATTGAAAAGTACGATGAAGCGCTCAGGTGCGACAAGGCCGCCAGATGTAAACAAACACAAGCGGTACACCGCCTCGCAGGTGTTAGACATACTAGAATCAGACGATGATACGGGCGAAGTTTACGGCGGTGATTATCCATCAGATGAACTAACAAGTGATGATTGTGACGATGGTGTTGTTGATGAGAACAATTTGACATTTGGATCGGAAACTGAGAGTGACAGTTCGGCAGGTGTGCACACCGAAGGTGGGCGTGTCACTTCACAAAACGAACATGCTCATGATTCTAGTAATTCTACTGGTGATGACTCAGGTGTGAATTTGAGTGAAGGATGGTCAGACACGTTCACTTCTGTTGACAATACTTTCAAAATTGGACAGGTGGGACCTAAAAACATTCCAGATACTATCAGTTCAGAAAGTAAAGCGTCTGAATTTCTTGGACTGTTTCTGGATGATGAGTTTTGGGAACTGTTACGTAAACAGACCAACCTTCGATCAGTACAATTGAAGACATTGAAACCTGATTCATACTACGCTCGGAAATTTCCATCTGTTGATATCAAAACCTTGAAGGCTTTTATTGGACTCCGTCTCCAAATGGAAAATTCTGTTCTGAAGACGCGATATGAAAGTTATTGGCAAGGACCTGCGAAAAATTTTATCTCGCACACACCTGGTTTTCGTGAAGTAATGGAGCGCGACACCTTCCTAGCAATATGGACATGCCTTCATTTAGTTGATGAGGAAGATCCTAACCTCAACAAACATGATAAAATCTACAAGGTACGACCGATGCTTGACATTCTTTTGCCAAAGTTTCGCGATCACTACCAGCCAAAACAACACCTTAGTCTTGATGAAGGTATGATCCCGACAAAAAATCGACTATCAATAAAGCAGTACATAAAGTCCAAACCCATCAAATGGGGAATCAAATCATTTCTACTATGTGAATCAGATACAGGATACATAATAAATGCTGAAATATATACCGGGAAGAGTAACACACAGGTACCGGTGCCTGTACTAGGTGCAACTGGAAATGTTGTCACATGCCTTGTGACAGCCGCTGATATTCTGGACAAAAACCACATCCTTGTTATGGACCGATTTTATAACTCTATTACATTGTTCAACTATTTACATCAGAACATGGGTGTCCTAGCTGTTGGTACTGTGATGTCCAATCGCAAACATTTCCCTCCACCATTGAAGAAGAAAGCAAAACGAACTCGGGGCGATTATGAATACAAGAGTCGAGAAAACATTTCGGCGCTTGTTTGGATGGACAGAAAACCTATTAATTTCCTGTCCAGTTATCATGACCCAAAGAAATGTGGAACTGTAGACAGAAGAAACAAAGATGGCACTGCTGAGAAGGTGCGGTGCCCTCAGGTGGTTATTGACTACAACAAGTACATGGGAGGATGTGACAAAAATGATCAAATTGCCCACTTGAACAAAACCCGACGGCATTATAGATGGCCACGCCGATTGTTCGTTAAATTCTTTATATGGGCATGTTACAACGCATATATCATCATGGACAATTTCAAACCGCACAAACTGCCTGGGAAACGATTTAGGAGTTTCCAGGTGTTCATGGATGAGTTGAGTTTGGAGTTGGTGGGTGATGTTCGGGCGATTCAAAAACGGCGGGAATCACGGGAAGTAGTAGTTGACACTCGGATGCAGAATGTAGGCCTACATTTCCCACAAAGGTCACCTGAAGCAAGTGGGAGTAACATTTGTGTGGTCTGTGCCTATAAGTACAACAAATTCAAGAAGGAGAACCCATATGTATCGGCTAAAGACATGCCACACAAAAAAGTGAAAACAATGTTCTGGTGTGGCCACTGTCGCCGATACCTATGTATCCGTGAGAATTCCACATGTTGGCGTGATTGGCACGAAAAGGTGGAATATTGGAGATAAATGACTTGCATTAATGTTCCACAACATAAATATGCAATTTTGTACATAAAATATATTGATGTAAGCTGTACACATGTCTTCATATACATAATTCCAATATACAAGAATTTATCCCAGGAGCCCAGGGTCAGGGTCGTATACCGCTCAGGTCACCAGGGTTCAAAGGGTTAAGCAACTGTGGTGCATGCGCTTTGAGGCAAAGCACCGATATTTCAAAAAACTTTCTGGTGTTGTCAATAACTTTAAAAACATAGCGTATACATGTGCTACTCGGAGCCAAATGCGTCAATGTTGGGAAATTGGAACTTCTAAGGATATTTTGGAACCGGAACTTTTCACTTCTAAATGTAAAGATATTCCATTTAGGGCTCTAACAACTAAAGTTAGACAACTAATTACAGATCGTTACTTGTCCGGGATGCTTAATGTTGACATGAATGAAGTTGTATGGAAGCTGGAAAAGTTGAGTTGCAGTGGTGCATCTTATCACCTGAATGATGTATTCATTCTTGACCTGTGTCACGCAGAGGAAGTCCCGGTTTTCATCCAGCTGTTGCAAATAATAAAGTTTCGGAGTCATTTCTTGTTGTATGTTAAGTTTTTAATCAGCGTCGCCTTTGAATGCAACAGATGTGCATATGAGGTTGAACACACAAATGACACAATGATCCTGCAACCTGGTGATGAGTTAGACAGTCATGCATTGGACTTGTACAATACTGAAAGTGGAAAAATGTATGTTGTGCTGCATCATTCACCGGTTAAACTGGAAGTGGAAGAAGACTAAAATTCTGGAATTTTAGTCAAATATTTGTAAATGTAAGTCCAAAATATAATATACCTGTGTTTCCGGTAGCGGTTGAAAAATCACTAAAAGCAAAGGCCCCTTATTCAAGTTAGTTGTCATAGCTAACATATGTGTTAGGGCGCTCTCGTCGGGATTTGTATATATTTCGAATCATCGTATTTGACCCACACCCATGCGCGCCATATATGCAGTAAACCAAGCGATCTACAGCCTCATACATGTATATATGTTGGCATTGTGCATGTGTTCTAACATGTGAACGTGCAGCTTAAAGATGCATAATCCGATTAAACCCCCCTAATTTACTATTTCTTCGGCTTCGGGGGTAAAAAAATATTAGATTCAAGTCGGGGAACCCACCCAACTAAGTTCAGAGTGATAAAATATTAATTTTTGAAATATAAATATTTTCACGCCTCGATTTATTGGCGCCCGACATTTAATCGAATTAGGTTCTTGCGTATTGATAAAGAGCGTCTGTTTTACCAGTGTGCATTGAGGCTAAATACTCTCGGGCTCCAAATAAAAGTGCAGGCCCCAATACTAATAGTGCAGGGGGGGAATTCCTTTGAAAGTTAATAAAAGTGCAGACCCAAATAATAGTGCAGGGGAAACTCTGAGCAAAACATCAACTGTTAAACATATTATTTTTACAGTTCGTGTACCGGTAGGTCAAGTATAGGAATCAACATAGTACGGTATGTGTCATGTGGTGTTTTATTCAGTATTTAAATGTTCACATGTGTGTCATATACATGTATTTGAATATGTACATGCATAATGATATAAACTCGTCATTTTGGTATCAGAGTCATATAGAAATCTTGAGTTTGTGCTGATTTCAATTTTCATAGCCTCAAAATTAATAAACGTGCAGACCCAAATAAGGACTGTGCAGGGGGGAAATTTCCCAAGAAAATAATAAACGTGCATGCATGTTTATTTGGAGTCCAAGAGTAATGCCAATATGAGCGTATTCCGCTCATCAAAATAAGCCAGTTATAAACTCGAAAACTACTGAACCGATCGAGTTTAAATTTTGTAGGTATATGTACTTCGGCCCTGGGAGTAACCAAAGCCTGCGCGGAGGCGGGCAACCTGCTAGTATAATATAAATACATGTATATTGTTTTGTTGCCTCCATATTGGACTGTATTTTGGGTAGTTGGTTGGTAAATTACAAATAACTAGTTTGTTTTAATATTCATTAACATTAATTCGGACGATCAAAATTCTGCGCTAAATTTTCACTGCGTTGCAAAAATCTCGATCCGAGAATTAGTGCTGGGTGGTTTCCCGATTAATCGACAATACTCGGTTAAAATTTCAATAGTAATATCGTCTAATCTAAAATAATCGTAATATCGTCGGCAATCAGTGGGTGCCATCCAATCATAAGCGTATATACAAATAAATAGTTCAACTCAAGCCTAAATCAAGTTATTTAAGTTTTAAATTCCAACTAAATCCCGTGTCCTGATTTTTTCAATATTCAATCATCTTAGTAAACAACGTTTAGAACGACTAATGAAATTGGGGGAATATGAAAACCCAGAATACGTCCCTCTTTCGCTCACAATATTACACAAACCCTCCGACTTCCCTGCGAAATATTTATTACAAGAGAATTCACCAAATGAATCGATGACTGATCAGGTGATAGATCGATATGAATGTCAGTTATACCACGCCTCTTCCTTAGGTACAATGATGCACATGCACCGTCAATCAAAATAATAAATGGGCGAAGATACCGCCCTCTTCTCGTCTAGAAGAAACCACTCACTGCGATTGGTTAAACCAATTGTATAGAATTAGGGCTTCAAACCCGCCCAACAATACATGGTGTCCTTGCTTGGCCGAATTCCAAAAGTTATGTACTACGTGTGTTTGGACTTCGCTAAAAGACTGAACCTCATTGTCAAATTTGTCTTGACGGTAAACCACATTTCCAGTTGTCAAGCGACGCAAGTGTCATCGGGAATAACATATATATTTACTCAACATAGTTGAACATATCGAGTTAGAAAAAGATACTATAGTATAGAACACTTTTAGTTTTGGCATAGACGAGATAATGGTTTTATTAATTACCGGTATATACCAGAATTTGTCAAGTCACCGGAACGAAATTGTCCGAATAGCGGAATTTAACCAGTGAATTTACTTTTCATTCCGAATATCGATCGAGCATGAGGTTGTCACTGGTTGAGTGGTTGTGTACCGGGTATGTTATTCCTGTCGTCAACTTGTCAAAATTAATGACAATGATGTGATTCTAGCTAACAGTAAGAAATTGTTTTCAGTTTCTTGTATCTGTTTTAAAAAAACCGTCATTATATCGTTAACCGCGGTTTTAATTTCCAAAAATCGCGGTTTTTATTTTCATTAATATCGTCCAGCCCTATCCACAATCAGTAACAGTAAATCGCTTCCCAGCTACATGTATAGACCACGGTATTTCACGTTCACTATGTAGTATAGCCTATATACATGTATGTATAACTCGATATGATTATTTGGTTTCATGGTTCGAGATTCGGTTCGATTCGAAACTTCAAGGCTGATTCGGTTTGACATAAAATCGCCGATTTGCAGGGACCTAATATGTCTATATATACATGATACTGAATAGTGATCAACGGATAAACTGAATTGGCAATTGGCAGGTTGATATAGTAATTGGAATGTCTTGATTGTTTGGGGAGCAAAATGAACAGTAACAAAATTGTCACACAATCTTAGACAGAGCGACTAGGGTAGAAATTTAATAAGAATAGACAGAAATGTTGGTGTATTCGTTATTTGGGCAGTACAAGGCTGAACACCGAAATGCCCCTTTTAATTTTAAGTTTATAAGTGAGTAATATGAATACAACATCATACCGGTAGTTGTTGCAAGTGCATTTCTAACTCATATAACTTATTTGGCTTGCATGTTCATCTTAATACTGTAGTATGACATCACATGGTCATTTGTATTTTGTTTTGTATAGAGCAAGACATCGATGGGGAAACACTGTTGGAAATGACAGAAAGGATGATTGAGAGGTTGGTGCCAACTATAAAAACTCAATGCAAAGTACTGAAACATCTGGAGAAATTGAAGAAGGATGGCAGTTCTAACTATAACAGGTATTCTACATGTACTCTTTTGTCCCTTAGGCCAAATAAAAATATACCCGTGTTTCTGGTAACCGGGCCAAAAAAAACGGGCGGGGGGGGAGGTTCCATTTTTTTTGTTCATTTTTTTTTTATCACGGGGAATTTGGTTATTGTGAACTTTTACAGAGGGGCATGCATCAGCGATATATTGCAAGGGTATTGATAAGAGACACAAGTATCCACGTACAGATAAGTTTTATTAATGCCAATAAGAGTGATTGCTACTTGTCAAAGTGGATGACTTACATAACACCACTTTAAAGGTACTCAATCCGATAAAACTCCTCTCAATTACTATTTCAATGGCTTCGGGGGTCAAAAATATTTGATTCGAGTCGAGGAAGTCACCCATCAAAGCTCAGATTTGTTAGATATCGATTTTAGAAATCTATTATTTTTCATTATCGGGAATACTTTCTGGCCCAGAACTCAGTCAAAACATCTTCTGTGTCGCAATGATCCGAATGCAACATCAGTCATAGGGTAATCAATGCACATATATTGTTCTTGGTGCTTACTTTGTTTTACATGTGTGAATGCCACCACCGCTTTGCATATTGATTATGTTATGTACGTCACGTTGGCGTTGCTGCATGTATGTGCCATTTCCAATGGAGGAACTCTTGTTAAATTCACCTTCTGAGTTGAATATTTCGCAAAATTTCTTAGTATTCGAGTCGGTGGATAAACAAAATATCATAAGTGTCTTGTGTGGGAAATTGAACAATAATATGGCCTGTAATATCCGAGCTTCAGCGTGAACATAAACCGTTTAATTTTCAACACTAGACACTTATTCTATATATAATATCATTTAATATCATGCTGTATACATGTCATTGAACTTCTGCAACACCATTAAACTGATTAAAGCTACCATGGCATTGATTAGTGTGACAATGACTTTCCCAAGCTATATACGAGTGACACTGGCAGACGATTAGAAGGCACGAATACTTAAATATTATTCCCCGTGAAAAATAAAATGAAAAAATAAAATGAAATGAAGTACCGCCCGCCCCTGTTTTTTTCCCCTCATGTTACCCTAAACTCAGGTATTCTTCCTTTTGGCTTAGGCATTGCCTATTGCCTAGGTTAATTCCCAGGGCTGACATGTTCCGAACAGAATTTTAATAAAAAAAAAAAAAAAATTTGGGTCCGGAAATCAGCACGGGGGGGGGGGGGGGGGGGGGTTACCGGAAACACAGGTATATTTTTATTTGGCCTTATAAACATACATGTACATGTACCGTATATTTAGTTGTCCCTCAAATTTTTTTCCCGGTAGACTATAGAATTGATCTCCGTCCGTCTGTTCATGCACTACCGTACTTGTTAGTGCGATAACTCCAACGTCAACCGATTTCTTTTATGTTTGTTATACAAGTCTTTCATAATAATATCTTGATCAAGTTAAAAAACTGGACCGGTCCAATATTTTTTGGTGGAGTTATTGTCCGTAGTTTTTTAATTTTTGGGAATTGTCAGGCACATGTTTGGTCTAGGCAGGCTATGTTACTGGGAAACACTGTTTAATAGCCATTTTTCAGTTCTTTTTTCGGTATTTACATAAAACCGGAAAGAAAAAACTCCCCAGCACTAGTGAATTATTTTTAGCCCTGTACATGGTTATTTGACACATGATTTCTTTTCCAATGTAGTTCACAGAAGACTCAGAACCCTGCTCATAACTTTGAAGAGTCAGCCACTAGCAACCAGGATAATGAACAAGTGCATGTGCCATCCAACAAACAACGTGATATCCACTGGTCTAGGAGTTATGTGCTTCCATATCTTCCTCCCCATGTTAAAAGGTGTCTGGGAGAGAAAGACATACGATTTTTCAAGCAAGGCAGCGCCCAAATCAGGACGGAGTTGGTGCAGATTATATTTGACGACATATCAACAAATATCACTTGGTAAGTGTTCTCTATCCACCGAAGACTAGGAATTCAAAATGATAATTTACTCAAATAATTGAACACCTCATTTCTTTTAGATGTTGAAATCTCAAATGCTACGGTGGGAAGGGCGGTAACCATGCATGTGCTCCTAACTAGAAAAGAAAACAATATTCTGTTATTATTATGGATGCGAAATATTATTTTCCGGACTTTTGCATCACATATCAAATTACATGGTAGCTCTGAATCTAAACTTATTAGATTTCATCTATAATATCTGCACTTATTTCACCCATGTCAGTTGAAATGTGTTAGAAGGTAGACATGTCAACTAAGAGCCAGTTCAAAGACAAGAAAGTTGTATTAACGATCTCATAAGTAAAACAAAATTGTTGTATTTTTGCATGTATATTAGCATTAGATATTCCTATACATGTAGCTACATGCATATTCTAATCTGTTCCAAATGTATTTCCAGGTATCCATCAAGCCGCAATTATCGTGATGTTGTTAACAGTGTTGTAGTATGCTATCCATTCCTGAATGATGTCAATTCTGATTCCAATGTAAGTCTTAGTCTGTACATATAAACAAGCTCTTTCAAAATATGAACTGTATGACGTTTCAGTTTATATGCATGTAAAACAAGAACATGTTACATTTGCAATATATCTCATGTGACTGTTTTTATAATAACTCTTTGTGCCATTTTGATCACCACACGATACATTTAGAATATCTTGTTTGATTTGATAGAAATATAAACACCAAACTGCTAAACTTAGAATTCCCAGGTACCGGTATGAACCAAACTGGTATATATTGCCAGTGTTGTATGTGCACTTTCAAAAAAATAGGCACAATTTTTGTTTTTAATCTTCCTACCTAGCAACACTGTATTTTTCAGACACCGTTATGGGAAGTTGTGTTCACTTTTTAGCTCACCTGAGACGAAGTCTCTGGTGGAGCTATAGTCATCACTCCTCGTCCGTCATGCGTCCGTCCGTCTGTCCGTCCGTCAACTTTTTAAAAAACATCTTCTCCTCTGAAACCATCATACCGAATTGGTTCATATTTGGTGTGGATGTTCCCTAGGTGACTCTCATTCAGATTTGTTCAAATGAGGTCACCCGGTCAATTAGTTGAGAAACCAGGGCCATAACTCATAGTAATTCTTACAATGACTTCTTCTACAAAAATATTTGGCCGATTTAGCTTATATTTGGTACTGAGGGACCTTGGGTGACTGGGAATCAGATTTGTTCAAATTGGGTCACTGGGTCAATTAGGGGCAGAGCCAGGGACATAACTCTAAAAACCAAAAAATTACATTTTTGCATTTTGATCATATTTGGTGTGTATGTTCCCTAGGTGACTGTCATTCAGACATGTTCAAATGAGGTCACTGTGTCAAACAATTGCGAAACCAGGGCCATAACTATATTCCTCCTTGGTAATTCTTATAACGACTTGTCAAGAACCATTATGCCGATTTAGTTTATATTTGGTATGTGGGGTCATTGAATGACTTGGGTTCAGATTTGTTCAAATGGGGTCACTGGGTCAAATAGGGGTGGAGCCAGGGCCATAATTCCCCCAAAAATAATAAAAAAATTCAGGAAATCCTTGATCAATTTAACATACAAATTTTTTTTATCACCCCCCCCCCCCCCCACATGACCCAGAACCCCACCCTGCCCCAACCAACAGCATTCCACCCTATCTCACCTCCTAACTCACAGGTAAATATGCAGAGTCCCCAGGGAGTATAAAGTAATACCGGTAAGCTCAACATTTTGATATCTGAATCATAGAAATCTTGAGTTTGTGTTGATTTCAATTTTCATAGCATCAAAATTAATAAACATGCAGACCCAAATAAGCACTGTGCAGGGGGGAAATTACCCAATAAAATAATAAACGTGCATGCATGTTTATTTGGAGCCCAAGAGTATCCTGTTTAAATCTACTTCTTTTAAAGTGATTATGAAAAGTGCTGACTGTTTTGGTCTCCAGAGTCCCAGTCTTATCAGTCTTTGCAGTCTGGTGAGCGACCCCACAGTCATTGACTCTTTTTATTCCAGGTATCACTAATTACCAGTTTGAAAAATAAATTCAAGAAGGAGAGAATACCATTAACCAAGATTAAAGAGGTGAAGGAAATGAAGGCGAAATATAGCAGACCGGGAAGCGGGCGTAAAGCATCTTCTTCTGCTGCTGAACCAGTAATAAAGAAATTAAGACCTGTAAGTGATGGTTGAACTGGAAGCCTTATTCAAGCATCAAGACCTAATGCTGCCATGTGGTATATGAATTAGGATCCAATCTAAATTTTGTTTTATGACATTTGACATATACAACCAACGGAATAAAAAATGTTTCAACTAGTTTACACCCTTGGACTGTTCTATATGTATTAAATATACTAGCACTGTGCATACACATACATTTAGCATCGACCCTTTGGGAGATGGGTGACACCTAGTTTTTATTTCAAACACATGCATGAGTAACACTCACATTTTATATTTGTCCCCCGAATTTTTTTATTTCGGGGGACTATAGGAATGGGGTCTGTCCGTCCGTGCATGTGTCCATGCGTCAGTCCGGATTTCGGTACCTCTCTGGTGTAATCCACTCCTCCTACAGTTATTAAGCTAGGGAATTAAAACTATGTGACATTGTTCCTAACATATTAAAGATGTGCAACATGTATATAGGGGTCGGTAAAATTATTTTTTTCCCGATTTATGGCCCTTATCGACTTTTTCGAAATTTTCATCAATTTTCACTATTCATAGGCTATTAGGCATGTGGTCGGCTGACCTTTTATCTAACTTATAACACCCAATTGAAAGGCAACCCATCAATACTTGAATTCCATATTACGATCTATAATGTTCACTATTTTAATTTTAGTTCAATACCCCCTTCCCCCATGGCAACAATTGATGATTGACACATTTAAGTGGCACACATTACAACATCTCCCTCGACATTTCAAACAATTATATTAATTGACCTTTTAATATGTTCTTCATAGATTATAGCAATAGATGATGATACCTCTTGTGAGGATGAACAAAGTGAGGCGCAGCACATCGCCATGATGGCAACCGAGTGTCAGAAGCTGAAGCCATCAATCTCAATACTGAAGGACAAAATGCAACGTACAAGGGCAACACGTGTCAAATTCACTACAACACATTCAACGTTGGAGATTCTGGATAAATACCCTGCATTAAAATTTCCTGAAGTGGTATGTATTTTAATAAAATTGCATGCGAAAGTCTGAGTCATCACCAATTTTCATATGCACTGAGGTTCGGGCCAATGCCTAGACCGGAGCGTCTGGGGATTTCTTTGCTGAACAGCAGTGTGCAGGCTACATTTATGCATCAATTTTCTTGAAACTTTGCAGGATGACTTAGTAGGATGCCTAAATGAGAAAATCCTATTTTATTTCCGGTTGGCCACCCAAAATGGCCGCCACGGCAGCCATCTTGGATTTCTTTTAGCACAGTTTGCAGCCTACATTTATGCATCAATTTTCTATTTTAATCAGAAAATCTAATTTTCAAGGCAAACTCCTCATTAATAATTAATGCTAATAGTGGGTTCGAACCCATGTTCAGACTGATACGCTTCCTAACTCTCGGTGAAAGGGCTTCCTTTTTAAGGATGTCCCCGTAGCCGAGGTGGTTAGGTCGTGGATACGATCATCACAGTCTGGGCTAGACGAGGTTGGCGCGGGTTCGAACCCCGGCATGGATGAAAATCGGGACCGGTTTTCAAGCTTGATTTGGTTTGGGGAACATCTCGATGTACCATTCCGATCGACACATGGCTATTTCGATAAGAAATGAGAATTTGTTCACGCAAATATGAAGCAATGAACACTCATACTGAGTCCGTGCCTCCATAACTCTGAAATATATATACGCCAGTACCAGTAATCGTATGGTCACAGATGCAATTTCGGAGGAAGTGCATTGACATGTTTCCAGAATGGCAGATCAAGAATTTCGAAGGTAGTGGGTTCGAACCCATGTTCAGACTGATACGCTTCCTAACTCTCGGTGAAAGGGCTTCCTTTTTAAGGATGTCCCCGTAGCCGAGGTGGTTAGGTCGTGGATACGATCATCACAGTCTGGGCTAGACGAGGTTGGCGCGGGTTCGAACCCCGGCATGGATGAAAATCGGGACCGGTTTTCAAGCTTGATTTGGTTTGGGGAACATCTCGATGTACCATTCCGATCGACACATGGCTATTTCGATAAGAAATGAGAATTTGTTCACGCAAATATGAAGCAATGAACACTCATACTGAGTCCGTGCCTCCATAACTCTGAAATATATATACGCCAGTACCAGTAATCGTATGGTCACAGATGCAATTTCGGAGGAAGTGCATTGACATGTTTCCAGAATGGCAGATCAAGAATTTCGAAGGTAGTGGGTTCGAACCCATGTTCAGACTGATACGCTTCCTAACTCTCGGTGAAAGGGCTTCCTTTTTAAGGATGTCCCCGTAGCCGAGGTGGTTAGGTCGTGGATACGATCATCACAGTCTGGGCTAGACGAGGTTGGCGCGGGTTCGAACCCCGGCATGGATGAAAATCGGGACCGGTTTTCAAGCTTGATTTGGTTTGGGGAACATCTCGATGTACCATTCCGATCGACACATGGCTATTTCGATAAGAAATGAGAATTTGTTCACGCAAATATGAAGCAATGAACACTCATACTGAGTCCGTGCCTCCATAACTCTGAAATATATATACGCCAGTACCAGTAATCGTATGGTCACAGATGCAATTTCGGAGGAAGTGCATTGACATGTTTCCAGAATGGCAGATCAAGAATTTCGAAGGTAGTGGGTTCGAACCCATGTTCAGACTGATACGCTTCCTAACTCTCGGTGAAAGGGCTTCCTTTTTAAGGATGTCCCCGTAGCCGAGGTGGTTAGGTCGTGGATACGATCATCACAGTCTGGGCTAGACGAGGTTGGCGCGGGTTCGAACCCCGGCATGGATGAAAATCGGGACCGGTTTTCAAGCTTGATTTGGTTTGGGGAACATCTCGATGTACCATTCCGATCGACACATGGCTATTTCGATAAGAAATGAGAATTTGTTCACGCAAATATGAAGCAATGAACACTCATACTGAGTCCGTGCCTCCATAACTCTGAAATATATATACGCCAGTACCAGTAATCGTATGGTCACAGATGCAATTTCGGAGGAAGTGCATTGACATGTTTCCAGAATGGCAGATCAAGAATTTCGAAGGTAGTGGGTTCGAACCCATGTTCAGACTGATACGCTTCCTAACTCTCGGTGAAAGGGCTTCCTTTTTAAGGATGTCCCCGTAGCCGAGGTGGTTAGGTCGTGGATACGATCATCACAGTCTGGGCTAGACGAGGTTGGCGCGGGTTCGAACCCCGGCATGGATGAAAATCGGGACCGGTTTTCAAGCTTGATTTGGTTTGGGGAACATCTCGATGTACCATTCCGATCGACACATGGCTATTTCGATAAGAAATGAGAATTTGTTCACGCAAATATGAAGCAATGAACACTCATACTGAGTCCGTGCCTCCATAACTCTGAAATATATATACGCCAGTACCAGTAATCGTATGGTCACAGATGCAATTTCGGAGGAAGTGCATTGACATGTTTCCAGAATGGCAGATCAAGAATTTCGAAGGTAGTGGGTTCGAACCCATGTTCAGACTGATACGCTTCCTAACTCTCGGTGAAAGGGCTTCCTTTTTAAGGATGTCCCCGTAGCCGAGGTGGTTAGGTCGTGGATACGATCATCACAGTCTGGGCTAGACGAGGTTGGCGCGGGTTCGAACCCCGGCATGGATGAAAATCGGGACCGGTTTTCAAGCTTGATTTGGTTTGGGGAACATCTCGATGTACCATTCCGATCGACACATGGCTATTTCGATAAGAAATGAGAATTTGTTCACGCAAATATGAAGCAATGAACACTCATACTGAGTCCGTGCCTCCATAACTCTGAAATATATATACGCCAGTACCAGTAATCGTATGGTCACAGATGCAATTTCGGAGGAAGTGCATTGACATGTTTCCAGAATGGCAGATCAAGAATTTCGAAGGTAGTGGGTTCGAACCCATGTTCAGACTGATACGCTTCCTAACTCTCGGTGAAAGGGCTTCCTTTTTAAGGATGTCCCCGTAGCCGAGGTGGTTAGGTCGTGGATACGATCATCACAGTCTGGGCTAGACGAGGTTGGCGCGGGTTCGAACCCCGGCATGGATGAAAATCGGGACCGGTTTTCAAGCTTGATTTGGTTTGGGGAACATCTCGATGTACCATTCCGATCGACACATGGCTATTTCGATAAGAAATGAGAATTTGTTCACGCAAATATGAAGCAATGAACACTCATACTGAGTCCGTGCCTCCATAACTCTGAAATATATATACGCCAGTACCAGTAATCGTATGGTCACAGATGCAATTTCGGAGGAAGTGCATTGACATGTTTCCAGAATGGCAGATCAAGAATTTCGAAGGTAGTGGGTTCGAACCCATGTTCAGACTGATACGCTTCCTAACTCTCGGTGAAAGGGCTTCCTTTTTAAGGATGTCCCCGTAGCCGAGGTGGTTAGGTCGTGGATACGATCATCACAGTCTGGGCTAGACGAGGTTGGCGCGGGTTCGAACCCCGGCATGGATGAAAATCGGGACCGGTTTTCAAGCTTGATTTGGTTTGGGGAACATCTCGATGTACCATTCCGATCGACACATGGCTATTTCGATAAGAAATGAGAATTTGTTCACGCAAATATGAAGCAATGAACACTCATACTGAGTCCGTGCCTCCATAACTCTGAAATATATATACGCCAGTACCAGTAATCGTATGGTCACAGATGCAATTTCGGAGGAAGTGCATTGACATGTTTCCAGAATGGCAGATCAAGAATTTCGAAGGTAGTGGGTTCGAACCCATGTTCAGACTGATACGCTTCCTAACTCTCGGTGAAAGGGCTTCCTTTTTAAGGATGTCCCCGTAGCCGAGGTGGTTAGGTCGTGGATACGATCATCACAGTCTGGGCTAGACGAGGTTGGCGCGGGTTCGAACCCCGGCATGGATGAAAATCGGGACCGGTTTTCAAGCTTGATTTGGTTTGGGGAACATCTCGATGTACCATTCCGATCGACACATGGCTATTTCGATAAGAAATGAGAATTTGTTCACGCAAATATGAAGCAATGAACACTCATACTGAGTCCGTGCCTCCATAACTCTGAAATATATATACGCCAGTACCAGTAATCGTATGGTCACAGATGCAATTTCGGAGGAAGTGCATTGACATGTTTCCAGAATGGCAGATCAAGAATTTCGAAGGTAGTGGGTTCGAACCCATGTTCAGACTGATACGCTTCCTAACTCTCGGTGAAAGGGCTTCCTTTTTAAGGATGTCCCCGTAGCCGAGGTGGTTAGGTCGTGGATACGATCATCACAGTCTGGGCTAGACGAGGTTGGCGCGGGTTCGAACCCCGGCATGGATGAAAATCGGGACCGGTTTTCAAGCTTGATTTGGTTTGGGGAACATCTCGATGTACCATTCCGATCGACACATGGCTATTTCGATAAGAAATGAGAATTTGTTCACGCAAATATGAAGCAATGAACACTCATACTGAGTCCGTGCCTCCATAACTCTGAAATATATATACGCCAGTACCAGTAATCGTATGGTCACAGATGCAATTTCGGAGGAAGTGCATTGACATGTTTCCAGAATGGCAGATCAAGAATTTCGAAGGTAGTGGGTTCGAACCCATGTTCAGACTGATACGCTTCCTAACTCTCGGTGAAAGGGCTTCCTTTTTAAGGATGTCCCCGTAGCCGAGGTGGTTAGGTCGTGGATACGATCATCACAGTCTGGGCTAGACGAGGTTGGCGCGGGTTCGAACCCCGGCATGGATGAAAATCGGGACCGGTTTTCAAGCTTGATTTGGTTTGGGGAACATCTCGATGTACCATTCCGATCGACACATGGCTATTTCGATAAGAAATGAGAATTTGTTCACGCAAATATGAAGCAATGAACACTCATACTGAGTCCGTGCCTCCATAACTCTGAAATATATATACGCCAGTACCAGTAATCGTATGGTCACAGATGCAATTTCGGAGGAAGTGCATTGACATGTTTCCAGAATGGCAGATCAAGAATTTCGAAGGTAGTGGGTTCGAACCCATGTTCAGACTGATACGCTTCCTAACTCTCGGTGAAAGGGCTTCCTTTTTAAGGATGTCCCCGTAGCCGAGGTGGTTAGGTCGTGGATACGATCATCACAGTCTGGGCTAGACGAGGTTGGCGCGGGTTCGAACCCCGGCATGGATGAAAATCGGGACCGGTTTTCAAGCTTGATTTGGTTTGGGGAACATCTCGATGTACCATTCCGATCGACACATGGCTATTTCGATAAGAAATGAGAATTTGTTCACGCAAATATGAAGCAATGAACACTCATACTGAGTCCGTGCCTCCATAACTCTGAAATATATATACGCCAGTACCAGTAATCGTATGGTCACAGATGCAATTTCGGAGGAAGTGCATTGACATGTTTCCAGAATGGCAGATCAAGAATTTCGAAGGTAGTGGGTTCGAACCCATGTTCAGACTGATACGCTTCCTAACTCTCGGTGAAAGGGCTTCCTTTTTAAGGATGTCCCCGTAGCCGAGGTGGTTAGGTCGTGGATACGATCATCACAGTCTGGGCTAGACGAGGTTGGCGCGGGTTCGAACCCCGGCATGGATGAAAATCGGGACCGGTTTTCAAGCTTGATTTGGTTTGGGGAACATCTCGATGTACCATTCCGATCGACACATGGCTATTTCGATAAGAAATGAGAATTTGTTCACGCAAATATGAAGCAATGAACACTCATACTGAGTCCGTGCCTCCATAACTCTGAAATATATATACGCCAGTACCAGTAATCGTATGGTCACAGATGCAATTTCGGAGGAAGTGCATTGACATGTTTCCAGAATGGCAGATCAAGAATTTCGAAGGTAGTGGGTTCGAACCCATGTTCAGACTGATACGCTTCCTAACTCTCGGTGAAAGGGCTTCCTTTTTAAGGATGTCCCCGTAGCCGAGGTGGTTAGGTCGTGGATACGATCATCACAGTCTGGGCTAGACGAGGTTGGCGCGGGTTCGAACCCCGGCATGGATGAAAATCGGGACCGGTTTTCAAGCTTGATTTGGTTTGGGGAACATCTCGATGTACCATTCCGATCGACACATGGCTATTTCGATAAGAAATGAGAATTTGTTCACGCAAATATGAAGCAATGAACACTCATACTGAGTCCGTGCCTCCATAACTCTGAAATATATATACGCCAGTACCAGTAATCGTATGGTCACAGATGCAATTTCGGAGGAAGTGCATTGACATGTTTCCAGAATGGCAGATCAAGAATTTCGAAGGTAGTGGGTTCGAACCCATGTTCAGACTGATACGCTTCCTAACTCTCGGTGAAAGGGCTTCCTTTTTAAGGATGTCCCCGTAGCCGAGGTGGTTAGGTCGTGGATACGATCATCACAGTCTGGGCTAGACGAGGTTGGCGCGGGTTCGAACCCCGGCATGGATGAAAATCGGGACCGGTTTTCAAGCTTGATTTGGTTTGGGGAACATCTCGATGTACCATTCCGATCGACACATGGCTATTTCGATAAGAAATGAGAATTTGTTCACGCAAATATGAAGCAATGAACACTCATACTGAGTCCGTGCCTCCATAACTCTGAAATATATATATATATATATATATATACTTGAGGTGTGTCCATATATATATATATATATATATATAAAAATAAAAATCCCACACAGGATTATCTTATTTTGTGTGTACTGTTAACTTCTGCTGATGAACATACATGCAGCTGAACAATGCCGATTATATTGTTCCAATGAGAAATTAAAAGTGTTGCTTTTTCTGCAGGTAACATCAGGTCAATGTTCCCTGCGTGTTGACTGAATACATTGTATCTAGATCAGCCTCACTATCCACATAGTTTTTAACATTTATTGTTGCATAATACCATAACCTCGATCAGTCGGTCGTATTTGGGGTTCACTGCGATACACGGGAAACGATAAATATCGGTATAAATTTTACTATAATGCACATAATTGCACACATCATTGATTGTTACTAATGAAACATTTATCTGTAACTATATGAGAAATATGTCGATTAGTCGACTAGGAGATTGTTAATCGATTATCGCCGAAATTCTAGTCGATGTCGACTAATCGTTTCAACACTAGTTCGAAACATGCACGGGAGATGTGTTTTTCTCGCGTAATGGCTTGAGATTGTCGAGTTTAGTGGATGGTTCGCTGCCGTCGATATCGTGCGAGGTGTCGTGTATGTTCAAAGACATTGGAAACATGGGACAGCATGCACTTCGTAGTCACTCTATTGGTAAAAACCAGGAGGTGTTCATAATGTGAGCATTTCAAATCCTCTTGTTTCGTGCGCTAGTGCTCGACAGAGATACATGAACGAAAATGCAAAAAAATTATTGATCGCCAATCATTGAAATGAAAATCGACAATCGATAAGCTGGATGAACTCAAAATTAAGAAAAAGCGTCTGGAGCAGGACTTGGATAACTTAGTTAAAGTTGCCGATACTATGGTCGTAAAAGCTGAAGCTACCCGTAACATATCATTGGTGACACAGTCAAATAGTTTGCACCGTATTGCCAACGAGAAACGAAAGAAAATCAGTGAGGTTGAGGACCAGATTAAGAAATTCCTCCAAGAACTTAAAAACTAAGTCCTCTAAATGTTTCAATGATATTAACTCTTTTCCCAACATACATGTTTCCAACGTAATCACCCCAGCCAACGCAATATTGTACGACGTCAAATTTATAGAAAAGAAAGCATCATTTGTGTTACAACTTACATCATCGAGGTTATTTAACTTCATTTAAATTCATTTCGTTGACAAAAAAAATCAAGAGTTCTGAATGTCATGTCGCCCATATTATGGTATGGGCTATCTAAATTATAAAGACACAGCGCATGGTACAACTGTATGGGTATCTTAAATCCAATATTTCAAGCCTGCATCACTACACTACATTATGTGCATCATATAATACAAACCATGTACCTTAAAATGATCGAGTGGTCCACTCGGCAGGCTGAAACAAAAATGGCCCCTGTAAACCAGAATAGATACAAAGTTTGTGGACAAGCGTATTGCGATACATCAAGTGTATTGTCCCATCCTACAAAATCAAACTAATTGCATACCCTGAATTTCTTTCCAGGCATACAGAAGACATCAGCTATTCTACTAATTCCTCATCTGTTACGCGAGAAAGATTTGCTGTTATATATAGTGGATGGGGTATGTTTATTCATTTTATATATCTGTTGGAATCTACCATTGGTTCAATTAGGTTGATGTCTGTCATCTGTACATTTCTTTTTATAGCATTTTACCTGCAGACATTTGTTGATAGCGATGTAAAACCCCAATTAAACAAACATTTATATATTCTGCTAAATCGGGATACACCGATCCTTATGTGGGCGAACTCAGTTCCTTGCCAGATGTTTGTTGGTGATATCTATTATATATCGCCCCATCGGCTTGCCAGTGCTCCACTCATTTACAAAGTTCCCCCAACAAAATAGTCCCTGTGTGAGCAGTCTCGCCACACCGTGTAACACAAAAAGAGCATTGCGCACCAAACTCTTCCTTTATGGTAGTGATAAAGAGCGTCTGTTTTACCAGTGTGCTAAACATTGAAAACCGCTGGATAATTGATATGGCGCCACATCATTGTGAATGGACTATGCTAGGCGAGATCACTCAGAACAACAATAATGACGTTGTAGTCTTCGTCGAGTGTTGTCACATTAATCGTAGCTTAAACTGCATGCTTTGGCTTGTGTTACTATAGCTGTAATGTTTATCTACTTGACCAAAGCCTTCACGGAGGCGGGTAATCTTCTATATGATATATGATAATTTCTCAATACGATTTGTCTTAACTATCGGCTTTCAAAGACATGTTGTGTCATAATCTTTATTTCTAAATGTGCCTATTGATACAAGTAAAACATGTTTGTATCGTATGCAAACACAGTGGCCTTTATTTCCTTTCGATATAGCAATTTGTTTTGCAAAGAATTGTTTTCTATGCATAATGATAAGTTATTTTTAGGAACGTCACACAGCTGCGTCACATCCATAATTTTCCATACTTTGATTTCGCGTACTGAAATGGCAACATAATGACGTCGAAAGGAATGCAGGGTAAATGCTTAATGTTCTCTTAGGGTACCGAAGGGAATATTGCAGGCAAAGCTGATATAATCTCTGTTTCAAATACAAACCGGGCAACTCCAGGTAACCTCATGTCCTCATCTAGTGTACTTATATTGTAGGAGTGTTTCGATTTTAAATATTATTAGAGATATGCACATTGATTAATTACAATTGCACCTTTACTTATAGGACCCAACAGCACCGACACCAGTAATGAAGTTATGCGGTTGTCGTCAAGGGGACCCGTTCAGCTTCGACACTATAGCCATTATGATGGATGAGACAGTGATCTGCACTGTGGGAAAGAACTTCATGTTGGGACTGACCTGCCTCATGGCATCATATTTTGTTTTTAGTGTTGCATATCCTAAGGCACTGCATAAAACATGTGTTTTTGTAGAACAATATCTACTTAAAATTAAAGGTGTTAGTGCAACTAATGTTGCCATCTCCAAATTTGTGAACAGGCTTGCTAAGTGAATTAGTATTACTGCAAATATCTGCCTCTTGATCGATCTAAACAATGTTTATATGTCAACTGAATCGACGGACTGTCCCCGTCGACTGCATGTGTCGTTTTCCACCCGATTCCATAATTGTGAAGTTACAGTAAAAAATCTACGACTTTATGCACTTTAATCCGGTATCCCACAGTAAAGACCGGCTTCCTCATGTGATTGGTCAACCTGATTGGTTGAACGAGAGTCACATCAGTGTGGGAACTTTGATAAATAAGTAACGAAAAAACATGGCCAGATATTCATATAAATTTAATAAATATGAGGAACCCCGATACAAAACTCGTTTCATGGAATGTTTCAAATCAATGAAGATGTCCCCAGACAAATTGTGCGCAGTTTTTGTTATGGAATTTAATGAATTGAAAGCCACGTGTCATGTGTTCACTAACATCTCCAGCGGGTGTGTTTACTTTAAATAAAATAAAACAGTTCCCTCCAAAATAATTAAAACTTCCCAAATTACACCACATTCTGGTAACTATTTGATTGCAACTATTAAAAATATTAATTTATTATTTTACAGCATATTTATAACTAGTAACTGAAGTGACCTCTCTGCATAATGACCAATCAGACGTAGAAGCCAGTTGTCGAAACCGTCACTGTGGGACACCGGAAGAAAGTGTCACCCGCACTCTGTTCAATGCATCAGGCTGTAGATTTTATACTGTAACTTCACAATGAATTATGGAATGGGGGAGAATGACATGCAGTCGACAGGGACGATCTGTGCGATTCAGTTGACATATATTGTTTAGATCGGTTAAGATATTTGAGCCAAATTTTTATTTAACCCCAATCAGAAGTGTCACACCTTTACTTTTTATACTCTATTATCATTATGTATGATGGCTCCTAGGCGCATGAGTCATATATGTCCATTAGGTCACATGATCGATGGGCACAACTTTGTGTTGTACAGTTGAGTATGGTACTTTATTCAGAAGGTCCTATATTCAAGAGGTCAGTTATTCAGAAGGTCCGTTAATCAGTCTTATTTCAGTAAGATAGACAGTACATGTATAGGGACATTATTACATGGATGTGCATATTTTTTATGATTCATTGTTTATCCTCTGTGATGTCCTAACATTTAATTACCAGGCTGGAAAGAGAATTCCCCTTTAAGTTTGCAAACTGTCACACTTTAAGCACGTAATAACACTCAAATTACAGTTCTCCAAAACATTTGTTCCACAGTCAATTATCAAGAAAAGGCACAAAATACAACAGCATTATTAAAAACTTGTTACTTCTTTTTAAAGGATTTGTCTAGTCAACATTTTTATCTCTTGATCGATGCCCGCTGTTCCACTGATCACCATGCCGAAAACATTTTTGCGATAGGCCGATCACAACTGAAGTTACCGCTATACTTAAAGTAATTGACCACCAATAACGTGGTGTCACCCCGTTAATATGGCAGTACTATACCGCGGTATCCTCCAATACCGCGGTACTGATACCGCTTGTTAATGCGAACAAGTATGTGTGAGTAAATACCTCCCCTCAAAGAGTTCCATGAAAATCACCGCGGTATTCAACAAAATTAATGCGGTGCCCGCTAAAAGACTGCGGTATCATTATCGCCCAATACCGTAACTCCACCGCCATGACCGCCTCGATACCGCTACCGTTTATTACCGGTATCACCGTGGTCATGACCGGGGTATCACCCCGTTTTTCTGGTCAATTACTTTGAGAATAGCGGTATGCCGATCTAAAAGTCATTAATGGATTTTGGAGTCAGAATCTTATTTAATGTACTGAGACGTCACAGTATGGACGAGTGGCGACACGTGGCGGTCAAAGACTTGTAAGGATGGCTGTTTATCTACCGCGATGCGCGACAATATCTTTTTTTTATTGTTTATGCATACGTCACATATGGTGTAGGCGTCGCACATATATAGTCGCAAATAATATCTGACTAAATGCCGTTTTGGGGTTTATATATGCTAATTGTTTTATTTTTCGGTCCTGTTCGCCCAGATTTCTTAAAGGGACACAACTAATTATAGTAATTAGAGGCCAGCGACCAAATGATCGGACCTTCGGATGTGATATTGTTTACATACATGTAATCGGACCCGGAGAATCTTATTAATTAGGTCCCATCAACATCAGATGTCTTAAAAGGGCACTCATAATTACTTTAATTTATTAATTAATTAATAGTGATATACGCAAAATGGTTGCAATCTGGTCAGTGAAGATTGAAACACGAGGATAACTTTACCGGAGTGTAGTGAAATAAATGACGTTGACCCAAGACGACTTAAAAGTGCAAACATGACAAATAAAGAGCGTTTGTTGTCAGCTTAGAAATACATTATGTATGATAATTGGTAGACGTGGGTGATCTGAGCTGACGTCATCATGAACAATAAAGAGCGTTCATTATCTGCTTAGAATATATGTAAAACAATTGGTATAGATGTTTGATCTTATTAAATAGGTTACATCTACATCAGATGCCCTAAAGGGCACTAATAATTAATTTAATTAAATAATTTTACTTTCGAGCACCAATTTTCCCACAAAAACTGTTAATAAACGCTCTTTATTCCTAGTATACTTTTTTGGTCCCCCGTTTGAGACATTTGAGTTCAAAGGCTCCTATCCAATGACATCCCCTCGTCCGCTCATATCACCCACCTCTACCAATTTTCCTACATAATTTATTTCTAAGCTGACAACAAACGCTCTTTATTCGTCATGTTTGCACTTTGAAGTCGTCATGGGTCAACGTCATTTATTAGTCGAGTTTTTCAAAAACTCGACTTATGGTTTGGCGAGGGACGGTTGGCGGGCGGCGGCATGCGGGCGGGCGGGCGGACCTAAAGAATGCCTTATAACTTTGACATTTGTGAACGGATTTTTGGTATGGCAGTTGCTCCCAATGACTATTTACTGCCTGTAGAAAATGGATCATATCCGAACTTTTTTACAAGAGTTATCCATCTTGGATGGTTTTTAGTTAAGTTTTTCACCGATAGCGCAATAAATCGATGAAATATTAACCGATTTGAACAATATTTGGTATATGAGTCTCCTGCAACAATATCTCGGACGTGATCGAAAACCAGGTTTGTTCGAATTTTTTTCGCAGAGTTATGGGTCTTAGTTTGTCTATTTTGAGCAATTTTATCACCGATAGCGCGATAACTCGATGAAATATTAACTGATTTCAACAATATTTGGTATGTGAGTCTCCTGCAACAATATCTCGGACGTGTTCGAAAACCAGGTTTGTCCGAGTTGTTTTCGCGGAGTTATGGGTCTTAGTTTGTCTATTTTTAGCAATTTTATCACTGTTAGCGCGATAACTCGATGAAATATTAACCGATTTAAACAATATTTGGTATATGAGTCTATTGCAACAATATGTTTGACGAGGTCGAAAACCTGGTTTGTCCGAAATTTTTTAGTTTGTCTAATTTAATCACAATTTTATCACCGTTCGTGCGATAACTCAATGAAATATTAACGGATTCAATTGATATTTGGTATATAGGTCTATTGCAATAATATACCACCGTCCAACTTTTTTTCCCGGGGGTTGTGCACCTTTTTGGCAGAAGTTTGGTTCGACTGCCAAAAAACTCGACAAAAGCATCTTAGATGCGTACCCCTTGTTTCACTACACTCCGGCCAAGTTATCCTCGTGTTTCAATCTTCACTGACCAGATTGCAACCATTTTGCGTATATCATTATTTATTAACTAATTAAGTAATTAATTAATTAATTAAAGTAATTATGAGTGCCCTTTTAAGACATATGATGTCGATGGGACCTAATTAATAAGATTCCTCGGGTCCGATTACATGTATGTAAACAATATCACATCCGAAGGTCCGATCATTTGGTTATATGTTATATACTATAATTAGTTGTGCCCCTTTAAGAAATCTGGGGCGAACGGGACCGAAAAATAAAACAATTAGCATATTTTAACCCCAAAACGGCATTTAGTCAGATATTATTTGCGACTATATATGTGCGACGCCTACACCGTATGCATAAACAATAAGATATTGTCGCGCATCACGGTAGATAAACAGCCATCCTTACAAGTCTTTCGCCGCTACGTGTCGTCACTCGTCCATTCTGTGACGTCACAGTACATTAAATAAGATTCTGACTCCAAAATCCATTAATGACTTTTAGATCGGCATAACTTCAGTTGTGATCGGCCTATCGCAAATATGTTTTTGGCATGGTGATCAGTGGAACAGCGGGCATCGATCAAGAGGATAAAATTTTTGACTGGACAAATCCTTTAAGATAGATAATAGATTATCTCTTCCCGGCCACACGACTTGCAATAGGTTTATTAGCGAATAAAACAGCTAAAACTAAAGTATGTGTGTTTTGTTTGCACATAACGGAATAATAAAGTGGTTTATTTATGTTGTAATGTACCTGGGTATGTCCGTGCGTATTATCTCAATCCATTACGATGACCAAAGTATTCGGTATTTTTGTCGGGCTTGTTTCAAATTTATGAATGTATCGAATCGGTGATGCTTAATGTAGTAGGTCTAATTGCCGAACATTTCCGTACGTTTCCACGATTTGGAAGGAATTTGTTCTAAAATTAGCCCGATAAACTGACCCAATAATTTATATCATTAGGGGTCTTCGACTCATTATTTTATAACTAGGAAACTATATCGACCGTGTTACGAAGAGATAATCTATCTTTAATCACAATAAGATTACGATTATCAACCGACATGGTAATTATACCGAGAAAACCCTGTAGTGTAGCAGCCAAATAGAAAAAGCCCTCTAGTTTTTTAGATAACTTGCACGGCGGTATAACAAGATGAAATTTGGCAGAGTTATGAATTGTGACATCCTGCATTTTTAATTTAAATTTGTTCATCTGCTGATTGAACCGATTATTTTCAACACGATTCTGTTATACTTTTGTGTTATACCACACCAAGTAGTATTCATGTGGTGATATGCAATTTGCCAGGCACTAAAATTTGCATCGATTTTAAACCCAAGTTTATGTTGATATAACATTGTTCGTTTTTTTTGCATGGTTATGAAATCAGTTTTCCTCAGATATTGTTTTTAAATGTGTGTTGTACATTAACAGATGTAAATATATAATTTTAGTTATAAAATACATGGCCATTTTCAAATGTCCACAGATGGAAAGTTTTGTGTCAAGTTATCATACCCTAAAGGCTGTGAAAATGAGAATCGGGTGGTGGGATACTTGGTTCCACGAAGAACCCAATTTGGTTCCGGGGGAATGTCTCCTATGTGGAACCAATGTAGAACCAATCAAGAACCAAACTGAAGAACCTACTGGTTCAATAAAGAACCCAACCAAGAACCAACTTTGGGTTCTTCAATTTGGTTCTATAAAGAACCTACCAAGAACCAACTTTGGGTTCTTCAATTTGGTTCTATAAAGAACCTACCAAGAACCAACTTTGGGTTCTTCAATTTGGTTCTATAAAGAACCTACCAAGAACCAACTTTGGGTTCTTCAATTTGGTTCTATAAAGAACCTACCAAGAACCAACTTTGGGTTCTTCAATTTGGTTCTATAAAGAACCTACCAAGAACCAACTTTGGGTTCTTCAATTTGGTTCTATAAAGAACCTACCAAGAACCAACATTGGGTTCTTCAACTTGGTTCTATAAAGAACCTACCAAGAACCAACATTGGGTTCTTCAATTTGGTTCTTCGGGGAACCTAATTGAAGAACCAAAAGTTGGTTCTTGGTTGGTTCTTAACTGGTTCCGCATAGGAGACATTCCCCGGAACCATATTTGGTTATTTGGGGAACCTAATTTGTTAAGAGTGTAAGGTTTTATCAACAGGCATTGTGAGACATGATGAGACGATGAGATATATTGTATTGAATCACCTATAGTTGACTCAGTGTTCCCACATAAGGTTTTATCAACAGGCATTGTGAGACATGATGAGACGATGAGATATATTGTATTGAATCACCTATAGTTGACTCAGTGTTCCCACATAAGGTTTTATCAACAGGCATTGTGAGACATGATGAGACGATGAGATATATATAGATCCACCTGTCTGGGGTGTCTGCATGTGTCTCAGAATCTACAATAAATTACAGTTGATCGCTGTCCAGACACCAGTCAGAATATAGGCACAAAGAAAGTATTAAACGTTTTGCCACAAATCAACTTGTGGACGATTTCAACCGGAGCAGAATCCTTGAAGAACCAGGTAAAAGATTTGAATTGATTTCTTCGGATTCCGTTTCGAAGAAACATCTAGACTGCCTTTTAGCACCAAAAAGGTTATGGCTAAAATGTAATTCTCCAGTAATCCTGCTAAGGAATCTCAGTGACACATTGGTTAATGGGAGCATAGGACGAGTGGTGTCCATAAACAAAGACTTTGTGCAGGTATTCTTTCCGAATACTGGAGCTACCATTGACATCAGAAGGATTTCATTTTCAGGTATGTATAAATTATCTATATTTTAAACTTATTTTTAAGCAACATTCACACTACGGCGATGGTTTCGATACGATTGTTATATTCAGACTGTATCATTGCAATTGCTACAATACCATTATCAAGTAATCGTGTCTACACATACACATTTTTGTTGACAGCAGGCATATGCTCATTGAAATCAGACTGTCAACAGAGCAGTTACAGTAATGCCCTAATTTCCGATGAATGGGAACAAGCCATATTTCCGACTAAATCCTGAAAACTTACCCATAATTCTGCTTTGGTTATGAGGTTGATTACTTAGGGCATTACTGTAGTGCACTGGCTATCTGTACAATTGATGGGAGGTTGTTCCATGATGGTGCATGTAGTTATCAAAAACACAAACTATATAAACATGTAGATACTTGTGAGATTATACATGAGCTGCAAAATGTATGACAGGTACATGTATATGATACCAAACAAAAAACTGATGTTTTGTCCCTGCTGACAATTTGCATGCCTAGCATAGATAGTCAATGAACGAATATTCGTGACAGCCTTAATATACCGTATATTCTAGTACAGTTACATTAGAACCCGAAGCCGAAATTGCACGCTGCCGCCAGCCATATTGGCCACAAGCCACCGCCAGCCATATTATCTCAAACGCCAGCCGCATGAAAAAATTTCCGCTGCGGAATTGTAAAATGGCTGAGCCGCGTGCATGGGCTTATATGTGAAAGGACAACTGTATTGTGAATAGCAAAAAACTAAACCTCATTGCCTAATATTGGACTAGAATATAACTTTCATCACACTGTTCATTAGTGCATCACGCCAATCAGTGAAATATTTGCATGTCTATCAACTCATATGGTCTGTTACTCTCACAACACCTAAAATATCCAAGTCTGGCATAGTGACTGTTTGTCATTTATTATAACAGAGGTTGCTCCAGTAGACTAACAACAGTGTTAAGGCATAATGCTAGATAATGGGCTGGTTGACAGATTGGTTAGAAATAATGGAAATGTGTGTATCCTGTACATTGACCCAAGTTTGCATATATAAGTAAACTTGTCCTGATGTAACTAATCCCTAGATCATTGTGTGCATGTAAAAAGAGTGAGCAACTGTCTCAAACATTAATGTGACTATCAATGGGTAGAAAATATATGTCATCAGTGCATTTAGCCAATCAGTGAATTATTTGCATGTCATCAGAGGATCTCTCACAAGACCGAACGTATCCAAGTCTGGTATAGTGTTGTGACTGCTTGTCATCTATATATATATATAAACGAGTAAGATCTGTCCGGGTTTTTCTCTCAGACCCCTGGACCGAGTTCAAACAAATTTGGTGTGGTCTCGGGGTACCCTGGTGGATGTTCTAATGGTGTTAGTTTTTCAAAACATTTAATAAAAAAAAAGTAAAATAAAATTGGTTTTGTTAAATTGAGCAAGGAATTCAATTTAAAAAAAAAAAATATATATATATCAAAATGTTTCAATGACCAAATGTGATTGAAGCGCACAAGTCGATGAAAGAAATCGAAAATGCTCAAAGAAAAGGTAAAAATAGTAACAATATTGTTATTGACCTAGATTTAGATCAGTTGAGAATTTGGCATCCAAATTGTAGGTGAATCTGACATAAGTCATGTCACACCAACTTCAACGAGTGTTAAACCAACGACGCGGAATTATACAGTAAACCAAAACAGTGTGTGGCGGCTAGATGATTGGTTGTGGCGGCTAGATGATTGGTTGTGGCGGCTAGATGATTGGTTGTGGCGGCTAGATGATTCAATAGAAAGATGCAGATTAGTAAAAATATGCCCAACAAAAAGAATGAAGGACAGCGCAGAAATAAATACAGATAACGTTATAATCCCACACCATCGTCCTAACTATTGGAGGTATGTTATTTCACGGGGTTGGGGTAATGTAATGTTATAATCCCACACCATCGACCTAACTATTGGAGGTATGTTATTTCACGGGGTTCGGGTAATGTAATGTTATAAGCCCACGCCCATCGACCTAACTATTGGAGGTATGTTATTTCACGGGGTCCATGATCGACCAGATAACGGGGTTAAGAAGGTTAACTTCCAGTCGTAGACTCCATGATCGACTGTTGAGACCAAATGCACTGACGCCAGGTGTGATCGATGTGAGTTTATGGAGGACTTGATTGAGTTGCAAGTTATCGTGGTGTATTTATGTTGTGCGCATTATTAGCTCCTGATATAAAAAGGAAAATATGGACGTTTTAATTTGGAAACTGCGGTGGTGAAGGACGGTGGCAAATGTATAACATTTTATTTATATACCACTAGATCTAACAATTACATGTATCTAGGGTGCTATTATTAGTCATTCCACATGTGAAATTGCTGGACACCATTTGTCGCAATGTTACCCTCTTCACAATTTAATCTCAGCCACTGTATTGCCACATACCGGTACTTGTTCCACAACAAATGGGCATGTCAGAGCCAGAAGGATTTTTCCTGGTTTGTATTTTGAAGTTGTGAAACACTCATGTCAGTTGCTTGACAAATCAAGTTTATAATTTTGAGTCTGTTATCATATATGGTGACTAATACAGTAACTATTTCTGTCTCCTTACAGAATTTCTGATAAAGATGGTGGCAACGCAGCAGGAGCTTCTCCACAAAATGGACAGAATAGAATCAAACCAACAGATGTTGCTTGAACAACGTGATGCAGTACGAGAATTTAGTGCTGTCGTTTCATTTTCTACAGAACAATTTCTAAGATTGCTTTCGGCATGTTTTTCACCAAATGATTTTAATATTCAACCATGTTTGTAAAATATCATAAGGACGGTGGCAAAAGTATAACATTTGATGTATATACCACTAGATTTAACAACTACAGTAATGCCCTAAGTAATCGACTAAATCCTGAAAAGTTACCCATAATTCTGCTTTGGTTAACAGGTCGATTACTTAGGGCATTACTGTACTACAGCAGACTGTGTTGGATACTGGGACAATATATAAAACATATATAAAACCACAAGCAGATTTATGATCCAAGGATCGAAGAAGAACGTTCATTGGTGGGTGGATAAGGAGCTGCCCGTTGTTTTTGAAGAAGGCTTTTATTCGGTTAATAAGAAGAAACAAACACCGAAGGAATACATGTGAGAGGATACGCCCAGTTTCTATGACAATAATAGTTCAACGAAACAGCTGATCGCTTGTAGAGGCGTTATCCCCGGAACACCTGGAATGCTGTGAATAAATATTTTCCCAAATCATCCCGTAAGTCGATGGCAATTCTGCTTTATAACGAGAAATTCTCAACATTAAATGATGGCTGAACTTCAGAATATCGTGGAAGATGTTAAATTTACACAAATGTACAATAATTCAGTCAATTCCTCTCGCTTCATTGATTTGGAAGAAGAAATTGCAGAATCGAGAAATATTAAAAAAACACAAAATTTGGGTAATTTAAAGATTGATATCAAGAAGCATGACCAGACAATACATCATCTGTGAGAGGAAAATTAGAATCTTAGGAAGGCAATGGAAGCAAAGAAGCTCAAGACCACGAGAAGAGTGTGTTGACACATACCACGCCACTGAAACTCAACCCGAAAGCTCCAAACTGGTCACACAAATTAACAGACATGAAGCACTTACAGACGAATCATTCACAGGGCAAAACAGCTTTGTTCAAACAAATTCATATGACAGAGGCACGCCGTTACGTAATGCAGACCCTGATCGGACAGTTCGTTTGGTCATCGGAGACTGAGTTTTACGATATGTTGATCCCCAAAGGATTCCACCAAAGGAGAATATGAGAGGATAGTGTCGATCGTCAGTCTTAGACTTGATGGATTATTCAGATGGTTCAATGATGAACCTACAAAGCTGTATGTGTTCAACTTGGGTGTGAGTTCATTGACACTGCAAGCTTCATTGCATATTGATCAACACGAGTAATGGATAATATAATTTATGATAATTGGCATCCTAGCAATCAGAGAGTGCCAACATTCGGTTTGTAATAGTATATGATTAAAGTCTGCCAAGCTCCAAGATAGGAACAGACAGAAAGGAGATATAGCATTTCATTACCATTCTGAATTTAATTTGTTTTTCAAAACATCTTTCGTCTTCAAGGACATTGCTATCTGAGTTGACACAAATACACAGAGGTGGATTGTAATAACTAATTTGTATCTGGTATATATCGTCATTGAAATCGCTCAACCAAAATAGGCTTGCCACGATTATTCGATTAATCGACTAACCTTCGGCAGGTGTGGTAGTCGACGGTTATTTACATTTGTCGACTAATCGCCAAAACTGGGGGGGGGTATGGTTGTGTATTTAAGTAGTAATATACGCAAATACCATGCCTGGAAGTAAAAGTTAACAGCTTCCTTTGATAATGCAGCCGACGTTTGGCGGTCATATTCAAAGAGTTTGGTGCCATTGATGTAATGTTACAGGCTTGCCATTGTTTATATATTATATTTAACTGTAAACGTATCTTCCTATGGATCTGTAATTAGCGATCATCATATCCAAAATGGACGACATGCATGGGACTGCATCTATATTTCTTTTTTTTTCAAATTTCATACTGTAAAACGTTCACCATTATTGATAATAATTGACTAAGTCACAAAGTTCGCGGGACATGAATGTTCAGTTTTACTAGACAGTTAATCAATAACAAGTTGGTGTCATCACTTATTAGTGCTAAATACATTACATTCTCCAACTTGGTAACGTATATACCCCACCCGCTGCACGATGCGTTGCGCACACTTTGAATACCGGTAACAAAACTAAAAGTACAGCAACAGGCATCGAAACCCGCGAAATAAAGATTAAGTGCTATAATATGTCAGGTGACGCAATCGGTACATAATGGAGTTTTTCTGCAAAACTAACTACAGTCTGTTTTCAATAAGTATGCGACAATTCTGCATGCATTCATTTGGCACCATGACCACGGTGCATGTTCACAGGAACATTGATTGACTGGACAGATATGTTTTAAATTTCTCGTCCGCGGGAATAGCGATGAGGAGGGCGTTTACCTGCCGCGTAAATTTAAGTTTAGGTGGCCGATGACAGGCGGGAGGCATACCAGTTATAGTGACCCGTGCAACTAAGAAGGCGACAGAGGTTTGTGTGGCTGTGGAAGCCACTTACAGCCCCCCCCCCCCCCCCCCCCACCAGGAGGCCGTTTCTGAAAACAGGGTTACACCGGGCTGGGATCCGCCTAGGCCCGGGCGTAAGAACAAAAGAGGAAACGACTCAATTTGCCGTTTCTGAAAACGGGGTTACATCGGGCTGGGCTCCGCCTAGGCCCGGACGTAAGAACAAAAGAGGAAACGACTCAATTTGTAACTTCGTTGGGGAGTCTGTTCATGGTTTGGACACTGCTCCCATTCCGATCTGAACGGAGAATATTTCAACGGAACACACACATCAGGCTGGTGTATTCTGGGATCGTTTCGGGGGAGACAATTACTCCCACAAGAAAGCGGAAATGAAAATCCGTCCTTTGTAGACACTGAATTAAAATAATGTTGTCCTGCTGGTTATACTGATTTTAATATTTTTCAGTGTAAACAGGGGGGTCTGCAGGAATAATCCAGACATAGTGGAGGGGTGTTTGATTTGAGGTAGTAAATTGGTAATGTCATTTTTTTTCAATCAACATATTTATGTAGGCTATGATTTTCTGTTCCCGATTAGGGATATTTCCCTCAATGATAATCAACCAATCATCAGCCAGATTTTTTTGTTATGCTGACTCGAGTTTCATTGTAAAAACTCAAGAAGAGATTTATCCCACAGGGAGCCTCACACAGATGGAAGCATGCAGTGCAGAGTGTCGTCTGCTCCAGTCTATGTGGGGCTCTATAAAGGGTTATAAAATAATATTAATTGTTTGTGTAAGATACAGTGTTTATGGTCGTAACTAGACAGTTAATCTTCAACCCATTTGATTTGGTTCGAATTCCAATTATAAATGACTCATAAACAGGTATGTGCTGACATGGTAGAGATTAAATACCCGCTCCAACTTTGAGAAACGTCCACTGTGTTAATTGGTTACAGCTTTGTTTTGGATAAATTAAACACATATAGGCAGACTAATTATCTCAAAACTTAAAAGGACAAAACCAAATGTGTAATATTTCGATCAAGACATCGTTCTATTAATACAAAATTTTACATCGAGAAAACTTGAAAAATCCTCAGCATCCGTTACCATTATTACAAGATCATCAGCAACCTGTACTGGTGTTGCACTCTACTCAGGCAGCTGGAGTGATCGAAAATGTCGCAGGTGATGCACACGATTGATTTTACCATATCGTGGAATAAGTTCGGGAAGGGAGAGTAACAGAATTTAATAAAAAAACTGTCTTGATAGTAAAATAAGACTTCATCCATCTGATAGACGATACGTTGTTCCAAAAAAAATTTGATGAAATTTGCCTAAAATATTCAAACCCAACAAGACAACAATTGAGCTATATTGCATCAAAGATTGTTCTGTGCTACCATGATGCATTCATGGATAGAGTGGACGAAGGTGATGATATTCGCTCAGGTCTCGTGTCTTTACTGAACTTGAAATTGTGAATGAATACACTTATCTTGGAATAAATTTTAATATTTGTATCAATATGCATTCAATTGAAGCTTTCTATATTCCCGTCATCTCTTCTGCAGGTTACACAGGCATATTCAATCAGTTCTCCAGACCCTAAAATCTTGCGTGATCTGGAGTTCGCAAGACACCGTTATTCCACTTTGACAAGAGAAGATATTGATGAAGAATTAAATCGGCGAATTGACGCAATATATTCTGAAAACATAAATAATGTCGAGTGCCGAAGTGAACCATTTCTACATTGACAAAAATAAGCCGAAGAAGGGAAATGTTTTCAGGAGATTTTTTCGCTTTTTATCGAAAAAATTCAGCTGTAAGTGCGTCAAAAATACCCAATAAAGACGGGAAGTTTACCAGCAATGGAACATTCATGCAAAGCTTTATTTGCATTAACAATCACATGCAACGACAAAGCACCGCTCCCTTTGCGCATATACATAAAACTTATAATATTCATCAAACTAATTATCCTGTATGGCAGTGCATTATGGGTCGTTGAAATAACACTGTTATTATCCCGAACATATGCCATGAAAAGCTGCAGGTTAAATTTGTAAACAAATATTACATGTTGGGGTAAAATGCATGGAATAAGGCTGTGCGTGCAGAATTAGGTATATATCCAATATACACTGATGCGATTGGTTGAATGGCGTCGTTTATAATACAATACAATAGAGGATAGAACCGCATTCGCTCGCTTTCGGATTAGTAATCACAGAAAAAGGCAGACACACAAACCCCCTGCAGATGTAGAGAAAAGGATATGTCTATTTTGTAAACGTGGCTCAATAGAAGATGAAAGTTACTTTGTGATGGACTGCTCACTTTATTCGGGCCTTAGAAATGATTTAGTGTCGATGATTAGTTACACCACTTTGTTAAACTTTGCCCACTCAAATTGATTATGACCAACGATCGTCCTGAAATTCGTGCACCTAAAAAAGTGTTAATCTGATTGAAAAAGATGTCCAGCCCACCAAATATCAATAACTAAAAGACAAAATCAACAAGTTGACGGTAGATTTCACCAAATCTGAAATTCATGATTGCAAGTATGACCTTCTCTATGCATCTCACAATGACCCTAATAAGGACTTGAATATGAATGCACAACAAGCAGCTGTAATAACTGAGTGACTGATAAACTGTCACAGACTACCATCCCATACCCCAAGGCAGCTAAGAGAACGATTACGGCTAAATTTCTTCTAATAGTAGCCATAGAAAGATAGGAGAAATGTACATCATAATTCTACTGGTCTCTACAGTTGCGTCCTTTACAGAGCTTGCATACTAAGTCAGCTGTGCCTTCGCAAGACACATGTCCAGGCGTGGCATACATGTACATAGATAGAACCGCATGAGTGTCTGGATTTTAACGAGAGTTTCCCTCCTCGAAACGGAACAAAAAGACTACAATGAGACAATAGCTGAGATATATCGCCTCACTAGCGACAACAATTCAGATAACGAATTGACTTTGACTGGTAAGGCGAACAATCCAACAGAGTTGACGGCATCAAGCTCAGTATCTGTTAGAGATCCAGAACCTGAATCGATGGATACTGAGCAAGGTAAGGAGGTTGAAGAGAAGGAACCTGAATCAATGGAAATTACCAGTGATAATATAAATAAAGAAAAAGAGGAAACAAAAGACCTGAGCACCAAGTCAACTTCCTCAGTAGAAACAGATGTAGTATTTCGTGATCACAAATTAGTTATTTCTTGGCCACCTATTAGTATTTTGTGGCCACCAAATTAGTTATTTCGTGGCCACGAATTAGTATTTCGTGGCCATGAAATAAAAAACAAATTCTCATGTCCTAAACCAGCCACCGTAGCTTATGGATCTTTTTTTTTTAGCATTAAATTTGGAGAAACCCGACCAACACCAATGTAACAACTACAACAACTCATATATGCCAATGATATGTTTAGCCATATAGATGTGGATAGGGTGGTATTGTTTAAAAATGTTAAACAATGTTATCATGTCCATGTGTATTGCTAATTATTGCTGGGCTTATATAGATGGTTGTTCTATAATTCATGGTCGGGTTTATCCAAATTGGGAGTTTAAATCATGTTCATCTGATGATAAAGAAAACACTTTCTACGTCCACTCGATAACTCCCCCGGGATACATGTTTCACATACTAAATTAACATCTTAGTCAACATAACAAATCTCTCCCTCAAATACTTTGCCACAAGAATAAAAATAAATTGTCAGTATAAATAGGAAGACATCTCTGGACACTTTCTAAGAGATAATTTATTTATAAGAAGATATATATGTGCATTATGTGCTTGGTCTTATATATAGTACAACACAGTAAGATACAAGTGACACAGTGCGGGACAATACTGTGTCGAAGAACATAGTTAAGGAGACCCTCCCAGCATCCTTCATAATGTATCATTGACTCCATCTGTTGTGAACAAACAATTGACATAATGGATCGTTCTCCCCCAATAATATACTTGGCTTTCAACCGAAACTGTACATGTTTGTGCCCAATGGGCCATTGATCCTTATAAGATCGATTAACTTAGTCTAAGAAATTACCAGGAATTCACTGGAAATTGCAATTATAGCTTATAGGGTCGTAATTCAACGTTTACGTTTCCAATACATTTAATACCCAAATGTGAAATTTGAGATATACCGGGTCGTCAAAGTGAACCAGATGTCTTATTTAAGGTTAGCAACGGTTGCTAATCAAATACCACAATTGTGTACTAATCATTTATTGGTATTGCCTTAATTTAGTCAGTGTATAATCACATGGTGCTGGCTTTGGTCAAAGTTGGGCACATGCATGTCTAAAACTATATATGCAGCCATGTTCTGCATAGGCCACTGATCATTATAAGATCAGGATACTTTGCCACCGGTCCTGATAGCTCATTAGTAACGGTTCCTAAGCACCTACTCGGAATGCAGGAAAATGCAACTATGGTTGATACCTATTTTACTCATTAAGCTCCACTTAATTGGAAATTCAAATTTACTTGATTTTCACAGCTATACACGAAGCGTGGAGATTAACTGTGGTCAGAATATTGATGGGGAATGTTGGCTTTCAGTCGCTGCACTGAAGTTGGTCAAATGTAACTGGCATGGGAAGCGTGAAAGCAAAGCCTATACCGCTATAGTAAAGATCTCAGCTGCACCGAAATGTACGTTTATCAGTAGCACAAATCCTGCGAAAACACAGATTCTCTCAGTGCATGTGGGATAACGATTGAGTTAATGACAACGAACAACTACCATCTATACCTGTGTATTTGTGACACTACATCCCGTTATGATCAACGATGTGGTTTTAAACTAGTCAGTGGACAACAAGACAGACAAGTATCAAATAAAACAATGATATAATATGTAATCACATCGTGAATTTAACAGCTTGTTGTGAATATTTTCATTTGATTCAACAGGCTGCATATTATCGAAACTACAAAACCATTCGACACTTACTTTTGCCAGTTAGTGTATCATTTTCAACAAGAAACTTTGCAATTGGTTTCAGATAGCCTTTCTCACAACAAAATGTACATTTCGATTGATATGAAAAATGTCTACCTTAGCCTGCCTATATTTCCAGATCATTGGAAATATCTCAAGTTTTTTCACAATGATTTATTCTACTTGTACACTGTTTTACCTTTCCGACTATCACCGCTCTGTGAGTCTTCACTAAAGTCTTGAAACCAGTGATTTCCCCATCTTTGTAGCAAAGGCATTAAGTCTTTCTTTTATATTGACGATAGTCTCCTGGCTCATACTGATCCAGACAAGCGTTTAGAATATGGTTATTATGCTATAACCCTATTACAGAAACTTGGTTTCACCATCAATTGGGAAAAGTCGGTTCTCACACCCTCCCATCTAGGGTTTAATATATTCCAGGATTTTGCGGAACAGGGAACGGGACTGAAAATGTCATCAGAACTGGGAACCGGGAATTTTTCCGGGTAATTTACAGACCAACAGGAATGACTGATAACTGAATATTTCGTGGTTTAAAGACACAGAAACACAAGTAGTATTCTTTATATTCTTATGTCAGACTTATTTTCAGGTACATGCATCAAAATGAACAAATAAAAGCATACCATTTTCCAAAGTTCCTAACTTCGGCATTTCTAACCGCGTAATTTCGCGGCGTAAATACTCAACTAAAACGTGTAACATAGGTCCAATGTTTTATTCTCCAACTTCCTGTTACAGAAAGTCATATGTGAGGTGTACAGGGAGTTATTGTATGATTATGAATGATGTGAATAGGTATACAAAGAGTGACTATATGGTCATGGGTGGGGGTGTCATTGGCGATATATGTGTATATACAATGAGTCGCTGTATGGTCATGTCTGAGCCTCTGAGGTGAATAGGTATACAGAGTGTGACTTGTCGTGTGTGCGTGTACAGATATACCCGATGTGACGGTATGGTCATTTATGCAGCGTGGGTGTAACGAGAGTAGCTACATGGTCAAATATGTGTTGTCTGTGTATAAATGGAGTGACTGTATGCACGGGGTAGGAACTGCTCCATGAGAAAAGATCCTCTTGTGATTTTCGGTCCAGTTCACTATCGATCCGTGTCCAGTTCACTTGCGAGTTTTTTGTACTTGGTTCAAAACAAAATTCAAACAGCATTCAGTCTTGTGTGAAGTTTTTGTTCAAACATATGTGCACACTTATTTTACCAAAAATCTGTTGCAGAGATGTTCGGGTAGTGAACGGATCTTATCAGTGGTGAATTGGGACCCATCACTAGTGAACTGGAACATTTCTTAAAATGGATAAATTCTCCATTCATCATTTACATAACAACTTTAAACTGTCACTCATTGCATATAAATGCTACCATAAATGAGCATCATCTGAATTGATTGCACAAGAGGAAACAACCTATCCTATAAGGTCCCGAAATCAGATGATCCACACAGGGTAACAGCGTCCTCCGATCAGAACCGGGTAACTGTGTCGTCCACAAGCAATTTAAGGAATGAATCCTGCTTGATTGTGACTTACAGACACTCTGTGTTACCCTGATACAAACACTCTATGTTACCCTGATATAGACACTCTGTGTGACCCTTGGAACATAATTAAAAAGGTAATTGTTTGTCCTCACCCCGACCGACTCGATTTTAACGCCAGACTGGAAATTATTTTATTCAGATGCCAATTCCGGTTCCGGACAGTTTCGTTCCGGTTTGTTGTTCGTTTTATTTCCGCGTTTTAATGTCTCCGCTCCGAATGTCATTCGAGCACTCCCGGCGGCCATTATAGCGTCTGAACCGAAAGAAATAAAAATAGACCTGAAAACGTTATGTTGTACAGGTGTTCAGATCGGAAATGCCACAGGAGCATCACAGAAAAAGACTTTAATTAACAATAAAATGTGTGAGTTGAGTTCTGATGAAACCTGGGAGGAATGTTTGCGAGGTATTTGCCCTCCAGAACATCAAGTTCAAATTACATTGATTGAAAAAAGGAAGTTATTATATCAATTAAATATGAGGGAATTTGCTTGCATTTCAATCAAATATACATGTAGCTTGCTGATGTTATATGAACTACCGGTAGGCAACATATGAATGGGAATATCAAGCTGGTGGCTTAGAAATAGTCTGACGTCACAATTGTAAAACCCCTCATTGTACGTAACCTATATAATGGACATCATCATAGCTACGAGAGCTAGATTCAATTTCAGCTATTTGCGGATCAGCCCAAGAATTAACTTAAATTTCGGAGTGGTTTTAAAACAGATTCATGAGACATGTACACAATATCCATATAATGCTAGAATTGGTAGAAATGTGTGTCGCAATTACCAACGAAGTCACCCCAGTCACGTGACCATGACGCCTTCACGTCCATTGTCAACCAGTTCAGAAGTTTTGCCAAACATCCAGCTTTATTAAACGTGTATCGAAGAGGAACAATCCAATAATCAGCTAGTAAAATCACAAATCAACGCTGTGTTTGCTGACATGTGCACAAGCCCCTCGGGAAAATAACAGCGAAACCAACATGTACTAAACCTGTGACAACGTTCACAAATCAGATTTTGGGGAAAACATGCTATCTTTCATATTCTCAAAATCACTTAACCCTTTACCCAACAAACCGGCCAAAACCGGCCAAATAAAGCTTCAACAGCCTAAAATATCTTCGGTCTGTCTCAATAGAACCCTACACATATGGATATCATTGGAACCGGCTCCTTGACCACATTGTGATAGTTGCAGTTATGCCCTGTGCCAATGCATTCTCTTATATATGCGAGTCGACCATAGGTCGCCTCGCATATATAAGAGAATGCATTGGCCTAACAAAAATCTTTTTTTTAACACTTTTTACCATTTTTTCTTACATTCTTTAACAATTTTATAATTTTTAATATGTTAAGCCAATGCATTCTCTTATATATACGAGGCGACCATGGTCGACTCGCATATATAAGAGAATGCATTGGCACAGGGCCGTTCTGTTGGGTAAAGGGTTAACTCAGTCAGGAAATATTTCAGCGTGTCTTATTGGCCATAAAAGTTCTTTTCTTTTAGTGTATTTATGCATAGAATCAAATCAAACGAAGGTAAGTCAAGACATGGTTCGAAAACTTGCAAATATCTACTGTAAATTTGGGCGTAAAACGTGTCGTCTGTATCACTCTCCGCCTACTATCCTCAATAATTCTGCAACATTGTCAACTCACCAGAATATGCACAAGTGTGTGTTATAGGGCATACAATATAACTCATAGTGAGACCTTGCCTCAGACGTGGTAACCCATATAACTCATACTGAGACCTTGCCTCGGACGCGGTAACCCATATAACTCAGTATTACTCAGACCTCGCCTCAGACGTGGTAACCCATATAATTCATACTGAGACCTTGCCTCAGACATGGTCACCCATAACTCAACACTGAGACCTTGCCTCAGATTATCATATTAATTTCAACAATTAAATACAATAATAATTCACAATATAATTCTTTCACTCAAGGATGACTTCATATCTGTGTCAAGGTTGTCTTGCAGCAAGTTTATCACATATAGTCAGATAAGCGTGCATCGACCGATTTGCTGTACATCCATATAAGGCATTCTTGCAGCACATTCACCAAATATAGTCTGATGAATGTACATGTACCTTGAATTGTATCATTGTATACGCCAAATTATCTATGAAAATCTGAAAACATTTACCATGAATGCTAGCATATTATACTTTACCTGGGTTATTCATATGCTGGTACCATCCGAGAACAAAGCCGGTCTAACAAGATAGAGTTCTCTCTCTTAGAGCTGTTATTCCCCGAGCATGAGATTTTACATGTATCACTTACATCTGAACCAGACTGAAGCTAGTACTGCTGCGTCTGATCCCTGACATCTGACCCAAACTGTGGACATCTGACCTCTGACATCTGACCTAGACTGTAAACAAATATTTCAATTACATTCACGGACGAACATGACATATTCCTTATTCTCAAATTTTTTTCTTTTGGCAGTATGGGTGGGTGGCCCGCCCCAAGTAACCAATAATGATCGGCCGATTTGACAGTATGGGTGGGTGGCCCGCCCCAAGTAACCAATAATGTTGGCCGATTTGACAGTATGGGTGGGTGGCCCGCCCCAAGTAACCGATAATGATTGGCCGATTTGACAGTATGGGTGGGTGGCCTGCCCCAAGTAACCGATAATGAGAATTATATAAATAAAACTTCTATGTTATAATAATGTTATCATAACATGACATAAATATCTCAATATACAAATTTGAAAAATACCTATAATGAGAAATATACGGACAGTAAGTGTGCTTTGATTCTTTATCACATATTAAAGATGGATTATCTCTTTAAATAACACATTTGAAATAGTTGCGTGGGTATAAAATAATAAATATGAACTGAAGACCCCTGTCCGGAAAGGCTTCTATCAATTAATATTTATTTTATTTCAAATATTTTATTGGGCCCGTTTATGTGTCTATTTTAGAACAGACCATTCGGGTGATACCAAATATCGATATATAGCATAATAGCATTAGGTTGTTCCTATGGCTATGTACCAAACGTCAAATGTCCCAGATTGATTGGTTGTATTGTTTTATTCCATAGTTGTAAGCGATAATGAGTGTAATTAACGTTTACATGTGACAAAATTAACAGTAACCACTATTGTTTGTTAGCTAAACAACCACACCTTTTTTTTACCAGAAAATATTAGAAATAACATTAATATTAATTGATAGAAGCATTTACGGACAGGAGTCTTCGATTCAAATCTAATATTTTATACCCTGGTAACTATATAATACATGTTTACAAAGAGATAATCCACCTTTATACCCCGGTAACTATATAATACATGTTTATAAACAAGGCTTGAAATAAGTGGTCGGTCACGGTCAATGACAGTCACCAAAACAGCTTTGACCAACACAATTTGCGTCTGGTCGGACATTTTGTCCGAAGCATATATCTACTCCATCAGATAAAATATAACTGGATAAGACATCATCTGTCAAGTTATTTTTGCTTCTTTGCAAATCTGGATCGAACAAAACCATTAGATACGTGAATGTATTGTGTAGTTTCTTATGGCTATATCATGTTGTTCTTTAATCGCGTCAGTAACTCAGAAGTTTTGTTTTGTTTTAAGTGCGGTTCGTAATTATTGGATTACAGTTCACCTTTTAACACTTCCGTTTTAAATCAAGGTCGATAGATGTACGGCAGTTTAAAGCAGTATTTAATGAAATGAATAATGAAGGGGACCACTGGTCGAACAGTAAAAGTAACCACAGTTCACAAATGGATTTCCGAATTGCTGTCCAGAGCACAACCTTATTCGTTGGTTGAAAAAATGCAGCAGGATCTGGACAGCCTGGTGGAATGGAGCGATAAATGGCTACTTATATTTCATCCAGATAAATGTAAAATACTGGTAATAAACCATAACGAAGAAAATGAACTACCAATATATACTATGAAAAAAGAAGATGGTACAAGAACACAACTGGACATCGTACAATCAGAAAGTGATGTTGGAGTAGTTTTTGACGGCAACCTATCTTTCGAAGAACATATAGAAAATCAAATAAACAAGGCGAACAAAATGGTGGGAATAATCAGAAGAGCATTTATAAACTTGGACAACGAAACATTCAAATTGCTATATAAAGCATTGGTACGCCCAAATCTAGAATATGCGGCAAGTGTCTGGACACCATACAGAAAGGGTTTAATAAAGAATATAGAAAACGTCCCAACGCCGAGTCACAGCAATGTTACCAACAATAAATGAAAGTGTCAATGACACTGTAGCTCAACTTGGAAAGGGAATAATTTCATGTGTTACAGTCAATGGAGTGATTAGGAATGTGGAAAGTTGAAAGGCCTAGTTATGCAAAGAGTAAAATCCAAGATGGCCACTGGCAGCCATTGTTTTTTTGGCCGAACGACCCCAAAATCACTCGTTCCCATCTACATGTCAATATTAACATCCATGACAAATTTAATGATGATCAGACGAACAGTACAACCTGTAGCCCGTGCCAATGAATTGAATTTTGAAATCCAAGATGGCCACCAGCGGCCATGTTTTTGGCCGAATGACCCCAAAATGACTCGGTCCCATCTACATGTCAATGACAACATTCATGACAAATTTCATAAAGATCAGACTGAAGGTACGACCTGTAGCCTGCGCCAAAGGATTTAGTCATGCAAAGAGTAAAATCCAAGATGGCTGCTGACGGCCATTCATTTTGGCCGAACGACCCCAAAATGACTCGTTCCCATCTACATGTCAATATTAACATCCATGACAAATTTCATAATGATCAAACGAACAGTACGACCTGTAGCCCGTGCCAATGGATTTAATTTTGAAATCCAAGATGGCTGCCAGCGGATATGTTTTTTGGCCGAATGACCCCAAAATGACTCGTTCCCATCTAGATGTCAATGTCAACATTCATGACAAATTTCATAAAGATCAGACCAAAGGCACGACCTGTAGCCCACGCCAAAGGAAATTGTTGACGGACACACAGCACCACGCACACACGGACGACGGACGCCAACCCATGGCAATAGCTCAAACTTACAAAGTAAGTTGAGCTAAAAACATGGAGTACGAAGATAGACTAAAATCGCTCAAATATAAACACATAAAAAAATGAAAGTCCCCCCCTAATATAATGTGTAATATTTTCGGAGATATAGGGTGGATTTTGATGACACTTTTCACAAATGCATATTGGAGCTAAGACAAAATCCATGCGAAGGACAGCCATGTGCGTGGTGTGACATCTGACTGAGCATCAATTGAATGGGAGTGGGATAGATTTTTAAAATGACAAAAAAGATAACAATGAGATTTTATTCGATGATTCAATATTGCGTGTAGCCACCGTGTTGTGGGATAACCTGATAGCATCGGGATAGCATGCTGTTGATGTTGGCGATTCTACGTTTTGGAATGTTCCTCCATTCGACCTGCAACAGACAGTGCATGTCACCGAGCATGGTGTGGTCATTGACACGATGATAAACAGCTTTCTTCAGTTGGCCCCATAAATGTTCTGGGCTCCTACATTCAGATTCCCATTAACAGGGACGAGGTTAGTCTTTTGTGTGGTGCTGATACATACCACTCCTGGATGTCCTCCTACGCAATGTAGCGTTTGTTAAATAACGATCTTGTCTAGCGGTTGTAACCCTCAGTCTTCCAGTTCTGGGGCTATCTGCGATATTGCCAATATGCTTTGACCTAACACTGGTTGATTTCAACATTCCCAGCTAAAGGGGTATGGAATGACTAAAGGAAATGAATATGGACCGGCTAAACTGTTCCCGTTCGGCAAAGTTATGGTCTAAAGCATGCATGGGACTCACATCATTTGCTGACAAAAACTACAGGCAGTACACAATGTGTAATAAAGGAAACAATACTGTGCCCGAGATCACTCTACCTGTGTGTTTGCCATTTTTGAAAAGCACCCCTCTTCCAATCAACTCGTGCTCAGTCGTCCATAACACCACTTACATGGCTGTCCTTCGCACAAATTGTGTCTCTAGCTCCAGTAATCATTTGTGGAAAGTTTCACCAAAATTCAACCAATATCTCCGAAAATATTATACATTATATTAGGGGCGGGGGGACTTTCTTTTTTTGATGTGTTTAGAAGACTTAGGGGGGACTTAATAGAGACATATAAAATAATGACATTCAAGGAAATCAAACTTCAGAATTAAACACAAGAGGACACGAACTGAAACTAGAAAAAGTGAGATTCTATAAGGATATTCGGAAATACTACTTTGCAGACCGAATAACAGAGATATGGAATAGGTTACCACCAGAAGTGATCCTTGAAGAAAGTATAAATGGTTTCAAGAACAGCTTGATTAACCATTTCCATGACCAGCCTATGATGTTTGATTATCTAGAAGAAATTGACAATACCGGGGTATCAAAAAAAAGGGAACAAAGGTGCTAAGGGAAAAAGAGATTGCTCTGTCTCCCTTATGGAAAATACAATACTGGAAAATGAAGAAACAATATGGAACGAAGGAGTCAATAGGGAAAAATAGATTGCTCTGACCCCCTACATAACAAGATATGGATGGCATATCAAAAAGAAATGTAGATAACAGTACAAACAGAAGAAGTAGGGAAAAAGAGATTGCTCTGTCTCCCTCAGGAAACAACAGTAAAACAAACTGGAACGAAGACGAAGAACAAAAACCAGAGGAAAGGGGTAAAAGAGATTGCTCTGTCAGCCCCGAAGAAGAAATTGATGATCTGGACAAAGAGGCGCGAGCCTGCGTCCAGTTACCACATAAGGTAACATAAGGTAAGGTAACACATCGACCTGGCATTCAAGAAAATAGTGGGGTCCAGCATTCATGATATCGATCACCTGGACAAACAATGACACAGAAGGGTGGCATCATAGACTAAACAGAAAAGATGGCAAACTTACTATTCTGGTGCCCCGTTTCTGTATTCCGAGGCAAAGTTAATTCCTCTCCAGCAACAGCTATAACAAGAGAGAAAAAGCTGCGTAGAATTTAACGGAACCAAACTACAAATCTGCAGGGACATATATTTAACCAATGGAAGTTGTACAGAGACCAGGGGGGGGGGGGTCGGAAAAAATTTCCAGGCACGTATGATGGGGTGGGTGGGTGTCTCTTGGGTCCAAAAAACAGTTTTTTCCATATGCCAAATTTTTTTCCATTCCTGCTATTGAGTCTTATTTTGATGTGTTTTGAACAGAAACAGGTCATATATAGTTAATACTAATGCTATACTACATATAGAGGTTATCAGAAGTTGGATCAGTTGCACAATGGCCAACAATAACCCAAATTCAACTTGATAGAACTAGACACTGCGCTATTGGGAAAATAAAATTTAATCAGGATTCCATCTACTGATACAACAAAATAAGAATAACTATGCAGAACTCAGCTTAAAGCAATAAAATGAAAGCACACTTGACCATATGTGACTTGGAAATAAAGATATAATAAATAATGGAATAAAATAGACTTTTGACAACGTAAAACAAAATCTTAACAAATAAATTGAAGGCCAACCGGGCCAGCTTGAACAATTTCACATTGTTTTCCATGTTAATGTGGATCAGCTTGTAATGTTAATCACAGTAACGAAGATTTTATCGTCACTGATATCGTGAGCAAAAAAGAAGTAAAATTGGGCTATCCATCCATATTATTCCCAATTATTACGAAGCCTATTACTTCAGGCAGTGGCTACCAGCCTGCCATTACATGCTATAACATGTTTCCTCAGTTCTGAGATGCCCCAAGAAGAGTCACGCATGTATATCATGGTTATGTTTGGTATTAGCATTATTCTTCAAACTGGGATGAACTGGGATGAACAGTTGTATTTCCACATGTTTTGATAAACAATTTGATTCCAGCAATACAGTAATGCCCTAATTAAACGACTCCATAACCACAGCAGAATAATGGGTAATTTTCAGGATTTAGTCGGAAATTAAAATTAAAGTACCCATTATTCTGCTGTGGTTATGGAGTCGATTAATTAGGGCATTACTGTATATCACATAGCAAATATCAAAAATATCAAATAATCTGAAATTTGTTGTACCGGTACCATGTATTCTGTAGAATACTCAAATGTGATTATGTGACTAGATCATGTGACTATATATTATGAAAATGAATGTTAATAAAAACCTTGGCACTCTGCCTATATATCCCTAGAAATGTGATTATGTTGACACATTTCTTGATTATTGACACTTATATGATAAATTCAAATAGTATAGTTATCTCATTAGGCCTAACAAAATTATACGTTTGTTTCCGCTAACGGACTGAAAAAAAATTGGGTAGGTAGGTAGGCAAAACTTTTTTTTTTTTTAAATCTTTTTATTTTTTCAGGATGCAATTCACTGTGTCATATTTAAGGAAATTTTAGACATTACAGGCCATATTATTGCTAATTTGTTTAGCCCATAAAGATAAAACAAAAACACAATCTCAGGGAGATATAACAAAGCTAAAATGGGACAATAACGTTCATTTTATCTGTTTTATAACATGTCCGTAACACAGGTTTCACTTCTGCATCAAACTCCCCACATTATTGTGGGCAGTTGCAGTGCATATTCCCGGGGCCGCAGATGCATAAGGGTGACCAGTGACTTCATCCCACTGCATTCTCGTGCCACCAATTTTTGTCTCGAAAAGGTGACCTCGTCCCACTTGTCGGTGATCTCGTAAAATCCCATAAAATCGGAATGAGGTGGCCATTTTGGGACGAAGTCACTAGCATTCCGCATAAGACACTATGCGTGGTGGGATGAGATGGTGGGCGCGGACGCTTATATATATTATTATTGTGGGCCATTGCAGACACTCTATGGCGCATAAGATACATTATATATTATTATTGTGGGCGGTTGCGGCGCATATTCCCATAGCCACAGGCGCATAAGACACTGGGTGGTGGGTAGTCCAAGTCTTCTCGTACTAAAACCAGCTAAGATATTGGGATGGAGGTGCCGGTCTTTAGTCCGAGTTCCAGGCCCATGCATTCTTATGACACGACTTAAGCGTTAGTGACCCGCTCAAATAAAACCACAATTATATGAAATAAAATATCACAATTGCGACAATAAACAGATATTTTCCGCAGAAGACATGCTATTTTATCTGAAACCCACATCAGTTGTGAATTTAAAACGGTAATTTAATGCGAAAAGAGACATTTACCTCAATGTTTACAATTTTTTAAAAGTATGCGAACTCGGTTGACCTCGCGAACTGTGTTCGGCATTTTCTGTTGAAAATATTCCGTAGATTTTGGACAACAACGCAAATTACGATGAATTCTCCATTGTAATCGTAATTATGTGTGTCAATAAATAAAATAATAAATAGATTAATTAAACATTGGAGATATAAATGTAATACACTAAATAAATGAACCTTAAGTTTGAAAAGTCCCACTAAAACGGAAGAACTATATTTCGAAACTGTGTGATTCGGTTCTCCGATTATTTTATCAACACAGATGTCAAAATGCACATCACACGCATGGCAACTTGGCAAGTCAGACACAAGAGTTCTAATTTGCTCCAATTTTGACAAGTTGCTTGCGAAAATTGTCAACAAAACTACCGTTCTGATCCTCCATTATGTCATTAAGTTTTTAGTGCGGGAATTGTTCTGAAAGCACATAGAAAACTGGACTTTCGGGCGATCGGTTTTCGCCATTTTTGTTCGGAAAACCCGCGCTATATATAGAAACGGAAAGTAGAATTCCCAGAACAAACAGCGGATTATGCCGAACTTATTCGGACCACTTCGGCTTTCGGTTAAAACGTAAACAAACAGAGAAACAAATCGATGTTTGTGTCAATCAACCGGAATATTCTATGTGTAATTTAACATTAAAGTTAGATTATTATACACCATTATGACCATAAGATGTAAGCCTTTCCGATGTATATAGCATCATGTATTGATTTGCTAGGTAAATCGAGTAAAATACACCACAAATTCCCGCCACAGATCGTGGGCGTAAGTCGTGTCATAGGATTGGCATACAAGCGGTCTTGGACTAAAGACTGGCACCTCCATCCCAATATCTTAGCCGGTTTTAGTACGAGAAGACTTGGACTAGGTGGTGGGATGGGCTGGTGGGTGGGCTTATATATATACCGTATATTATTACTGTGGGGGGGGGGGGGGGGGCGCTTGCAGACGTATTCCGGTGCATGCGGCGCATACAACAATCCTCGTGAGTGCCCAATAAACATACGTGCGGAATAATAGTATGTGGTGGAATTTTTAGGAAAATTAAAAAAACATACGGGGCAAAATAATAGTATGGGGTGGAATTTTGTGGTAAAAATATGAAACTGACTGTAAACATTTGTCCAAAAAAAATAGCCCAAGCTGAATTAAGTAGCTAGGAGGAATCTTCTAAGATGAATTACTGAGGCTTTGGGAGGACGTGTATTGGTTTGAGTCACCGAGCTTCTAATTTCTAAACAAAAAACAAAAATAATAACTTTGAAAAAAAAGTTTGCTTTTTAAACAATATTTGTTCTAAATTCAATAAAATTGAATTCAATTAGATAAGTGGAAACCCTATATTTGTTAGACCTGAAGGTTTAAAGCTGCACTGAATCAAGCCCATTGTGACTGTATGATAAAAACGATGTATATGTACCACGAAAATAGGAAACTTGATCATTAGTTGACACTATTCAACGTACCAATATGAAATGTTCGTAGAAATAAATGTTATGCTGTGGTTAAATAGTTAATGTATTTATATTGTAGTGGTGAAGTCATCAATAACTAATGGATTAACCCATTCTCGGAACATTTGTCAAAGTTCAAATAAATTTTGAATGAAAAAACGTACCGCAGTTATTTCATACGCATTGACAATTTCATAACGAAACGATACCGGAAGTAGGTCTTGCACACTCGTCTACCGGTAATTCCAACGAATTAATTAATAATAGTTACAAATTACAATGGAATTATGCCTAATTTGTTTTAATTACCAACAAAAAAAATATCATTGTTGGTTTTCTTCCAATATAATAGAGATTTAGATATTTAAAAAAAAAATCTCAAAATAAAAAGTTTAGAGTCGGCGGTTTAACCCTTTGAACCCTGGCGCCCCACAGTGATCGACACCCTGACCCGGGGCTCCCAGTGGTATGTCCGCTTAAATTAGACAGTGTCTAGTAGCATGGTGTTGATTATGTTCAAATTGCGACACCGGTCTGAAACTTTACAGGTTTATCCCCCATGGATCAGCGATCATTATAAGATCGCGAGACTTTGCCTCGCGGCAACTCCTTGGTAACGGTTGCTAGGCAACTACCCGGAATTGACTGGAAAATGTAAATATAGCTTATAGCGTCGTAATTCAACCTCAGTGATTGCGTTTTTTGATGCAGGTACTACCCTAACGTGAAATGTGAGATATACCCGACCAGAATAGTGAACCAAATATCCCATTTAAGGGTAGCAACGGTTGCTAAGCAAATACCACAACTGATCGAATGACATAATTGCACTAACCATTCAGTGGTATGTTTTGCCTTAATTTAGACAGTGTTGCTTATGTTGAAAGGGGGCACCTACCTGAAACTGTGCAGGCATGATATATGCATGCACGGACCACTGATCATTGTAAGACCGGGAGACTTTGCCACCCGATCTCGCCTTAGAAACGGTTACTAGGCAACTACCCGAAATTTGCAGGATAAACGAATTCTAGCTTATAACGTTGTAATTATACATCAGCGAATTGCGTTTCGATGCAACCAATATCCTAATGTGAAATTAAGATATACCTGACCATGCGCGAGTAAGTCAACTTGATATGCGATAGACTTTTTGCTGCATGTGGAACAACAGAGGACTGATATTACAGAGACCAGAAACAACGTAATTTCCCGTAACATATCGTGGCCCCATTGTTCAAGTAAGCTCTCTAGATTGTGTCTACTGTACTAACATGTGAAAAATGCAACAAAATGTCATATATAGCGCCACATTTCACTTAAACGCATTTTTTTAAATGAATTATAGCCTGCGCCCATGCGCATATTTTCCTAGCCGTTTCTAGCGGGCAGCCAATCCACATAGACCACCTTTGCCAGCGCTGACTTCAATGGGCCAATTTTAATATATATATTAGTGGGTATGTCATGTATAAGTACGTTATAAACCATTTATTTGTCATTGCGCTAGTCTGCGCATGCGCGAATAAATCAACTTCATATGCGATAGACCCTTCCCCATATGTAGCAGAACACTGGTTAATATACGCGAGGGTAATTTAAACTGAAATTGTGTGTCTAAATTATGTCTGTTCTGTACACACACCGGGGAACACGAAATTATATGCCGTAAATATAGCGGCACAGTTCGCTTAAAACATCGTATGTTTTTGTAGATTATATGCTATGCGCATGCGCATATATTTCTACCCGATACTAGCGGTCAACCATTTCATACGCACCATGGGCGCCGCTGACATGTGTGGGGGAAATTTAAATATAAATCAGTGGGTCTGACGCTCGTTATACTATATATAAATTTGCTACCGAATCATGTCGTCGCTGCACCGAAATATCGGTGTTACGGGATATAGTCACGGTTCGTTTGCACCTAAATATCGGTGTTACGGGTTCAAAGGGTTAAAATAGGGTCGAGTCGGGTTAGCGGAAACAAACGTATATATTTTTTAGGCCTTATGCACTGTTCTATTCAAATATAGCGCAATAAATTATGATAATGCAGGATAATCAGCTATTTGGTGGCTCAATTGATAATTTTTCTCAAATTTAAGGGGGGTGGGTGTCCAAAACTGACCGGAAAAAACTTCCTGAAGCGGAAAAAAAAGGGTGGGTGTCCAAAATTGCCTGGAAAAAAAGGCCGGAAACGGAAGAAATCGGGTGGGTGGGTGGACCGAGGCCGGAAAAAAAAATCATCATACGTGCCTGGAATTTTTTTTCCGACCCCCCCCCTGCAGAGACCAAGATTTGACGACAAGTCAGTTACTACGAAAGATCGCAGAGATTTCAGCACCCATCACCGACGACACTGATAGTGATGACAACGTTGTTTAAATTTGTTAATTGAATTTGTTATTATATTGTCATTATCATCAGTTTCATATTTCAGATCATAAAATCAATAAAGAATGACATATAAAAAATGGTTCTGTAATATATGCGCCGCCTTCTCTGGGGCCGACTTCGCATGGGGCCGTCTTCGTATGTGGCGGACTTCGTGCGGGGCGGACTTCTCCTGTAAGTTCCACTCACCAGGTCTGACACATCCTGAATTCAACTATAGTTATATCTGTCTATAACATTTTCTTATATTTTCATTTACTCGCCTGCCGTCTAATTTTTCGTTTCACTTTCTCTCCGGTGACAACTTTCAACATCTTTTGCACATCTATCAGTCGGATTTTGGGAGCAGTGAAGTTGGTAAGTATTAGAAAGGGTGAGTTTTTACCTATTTATATAACCTGAAATCGATAAGTGCTCTTGGTGGACAAGAAATGCATCAAAACACCAGTGTTTTCGTGACAAATTCCTCGTGCAACTTTGAGGGCAGACATTTTGGGAGAACACTGACGGACACACCGTATACGACGGAAGTAAAATTTACGTTTCGCGCATGCGCTGTAATCACTTTTGCGTACTTATAAAAAATGACGCGAACAAAGTTTTTTCTCTAGCTGAATTCAAACTTAATTGGTTAGAACACGCATTTGAATACGATTATCAGAGTTTAGGGAAAATGGATGTGGTGTTGAGTGGGAACGTTACATCATTCCATATGATTTCAACGAATATTGCCAGGAAAACCTGGTTAAAAACTCGATTTGAATCGAAGTTCGGGTGACAGACGCCAGTGACGGTGAATCGTGAGTGGTGAAGGTGATGTTGACATTCACGTTGACGTTGTTGTCATTGTTTTGTCAGCGGCAACACTCGGTTCTCAACGAGAGGATTTTGGAACATCGGAGATTAAACACACACACATACTGATTATACGCCAGGAACATTCTCACAAGAAGAAAACCACAACACAAGTGATATAGTAATATTGTCAACTGCAAGTGACTACGAGGACACAACAACAACAACAACAACAGTGTGGATAGGTCTGGATAGCAACAGCATGAAATGTAGTATTGTACCAATCACAGTGGAATTGGACAGTACAATTAGGATTTTGGACTGAACTGGACTTAACTTAATAAGTCTAACTGGAGTACAGATTAAATTTCAATGGAATTATGAATTTATGCCAATTATGGATGCACAAGCGACACAACACTCAACTGCCAAATTGGTTCCTACTTATTTAAAATGACTAATTTGAATTTTTTCAAGTATCATGTGGCATGAAATAAATAACCCTAATGTGGAAGGTGTATTCAAGTAATTTATTAATACATATATGTAGCTCAAGGCTGTTACTAGTATTAGCGGCTTAGCCAAACATTCGACAATAAATCTAGTTCAGTCATGAAGGCCGGTAGTGCCTACCCTTCTAAGTTCTAGTACTACAACAACCTGTGAAAGCTGTCATATTGACCTACAATAAATCCTGTCAGAAGCTGAGGTTTGGCACACAGCAATATATAAATTGGCCATTAAATTGATTTCATTCCATTTAAAAATAAAAAATTCCATAAAAATTGCTCTTGAGAATATACCTGTGCGATTGACTTCAGATTCAAATTGTCAGTTCTCATTCCCATGATTTCCATCATAGTAGTCTCAATCCAGGATCCAGGATTCAATTTCAAGTCTGCCACAGCTAGTAAAAGTCAATTGTTGTGATCAGTTATAGAATATTTTGAATTCATATTTCATTTTATTACATACCGGTACTCACTTGAAAAATTATTCAAAAGTATGTACATGTACTAACCAACTGACTATAGTATGATTCATTTAGTAAAAATTCATAGTAAGTACCCACAATAAATCAATTTGAAAATCAGTCTTCTTGAATCAATCTCTCCACGAGGCCATCGACTCATCGGTGGTGCTATCCCTACCCCTCCCTCTCCCTCACCTGACCCCAGGCTCCAATTCAATTAATTTATTTCTCATTTCCTTAACAAAAGCATTGAGATAAGTATATATAATTGAATTTAATTTGATGCTGAATACTAGTACTAATTATAACTACATGTGTAGTACTAATTATAGATATCTGAAGGTGATTTCTGTGTACCAGATATTCTGGAACTGTAAGATATATCTAATTGAGAATGATGTCTGGTAGTGAGGGTGTTACCCCCCCCCCCCCCCCCCCCCCCCCACATTATGGTATGCACAGCTTGTATAGCATCAAATTGTTAAAACAAATTATGATCTACTAGTCAAAATAAGATATTTTGATGTAATTCAGTTGCATACATCTTGATGTGTTTGAAGTTTATGAACACTACTGCAACAATTCTGCGAAAATTATCACATTTCGTAGTGTGAAATAACCTTGACTTGTATACTATATATTCTTAACCAGTACTCAGGAGTCACTGTCACCCTCTCTGTTAATTGTTATTCCGAATTCATGTGGGTAACAGCAGGGATGTGGCTAGAGGGTCTCCGTTGGGGGGTGTCCTCCTTGGGAAATTCCATCTGCACCCCTCCCCTTGAATCAGAATCATACCAAACACAAGTTTTGCATAATTCCATTTGCATTCCTAGCATCTAGACTGGCCTCAACTGACACTTTCCTATAGTGTTGTTAATTTCAAACCTCATAGACCCCCTCAGTTTGGGAAATTCCCAAATTGATGACCATTTCGAAATAATCCACAAGGGCGCGGCGTGTGAAAATTTTGAAATCTGAACAAGAAAATTGCAAATCTTAGCATCTAGACTAGCCTCAAGCCTTCCTAGAGTTGAAAATTTCAAACCTGACACTGCCACATAGGTTGGAAAATTTCCAACTGATGACAATTCCAATGACAATGTTGACCAAATGTATGACAATATTGTTTTCTTAAATTAACTAGCAGTTTTTGACTGGCCACGGGAGAGGGACCAGGACACAAGCTTTCCAAGTGTTGGGAATTTCCAACCTGTCACCCCCCCCCCCCTAGGTTGGAATATTTCCAACTGATGACAGTTTCAGTCCAAAATTTTGACCAAAAATAGTAAAATATTCAAATATTGGTCCAAAAACAATTAATTCCCCGAATAAATTGTTTGAAAATCAAAATACAAGAACATATTCAACCTAGTGTTGGTGTGAAATTTCCACCTAATGTTTTGGCAGGTATGAAATTTCCAACTGTTGAAAATTTTGACCCCCCCCCCCCCCCCCCCCCCCCACGTGTCAGAAATAAGTATATAAATCTAATATAAACAACATACTAAAAATCAACAAGAATCAAATTCACAAATCCTTCCAATTGCAAGTCTGTTTTGTAGATCTTACTTTTACTGATTACAGAACAAAACTTTGCAATGTTCAAGTATTCCAAGAACTAGATAAAATGAAGGGCTAATCATTGTTCTAGTAATTTTCTGACTAGATTGTGCAAACACATGAAGGGCTAATTTGTTGTTTTAGTAATTTTCTGACCAGATTGTGCAAAAACATGAAGACAAAATGTGTGTTCCATGGTATGGACTTAGCCCAATTTGCCACTGAAATAGAACTTGTGTGATGAAATGCCATATTTCATTTGAGATCATGTAAATCAATAAATGATATCCAAATGCCCTGCTTTTCTTGTAACATTTTAAGTATACTAGATTAAACAAAGTGAGGGAATTTCCAAACACATTGTGATGATATTTTTTCAAACTAAAGTGTTGTTATGAGGAAAGTTCAAATAATTTTGCACATTAAACACCTGTTGTTTTTTTCTATTTCATGTGCACCAAAACTTTTAAAATAGATAAAAATGCCCAAATTTTCTTCAACAATTTTTTGCAATTATTTTACAATTTGTTCAATCTAGTATACTAACAGTTAATATGAGAAAAATTAGAGCATACATATTTCAATTTATTTCATATTTCTATAGCTTTTAAAATACTTGACCAGAAAATATGGAATTTAGCACATTCCCTTAGTTTCTCACTTTAAGTTGATAATAAACGCTCTTTATTGGTAATTATTAGTGCCCCTTTAATTCATCTGAGGTCAATGACACCTATCTCATGGCACTCCCTCAACTTACATCTGTGTGCAAATTTTCCCATATATCTTCTGAGCTGATAACAAGCGCTCTTCGTTTATTGTTATCCCGCATAACAGCCCAGTATAACTAAATTCATAACCTCATTCTGATTAGGCCTCATCTTCTGTGGAAATTTCTTTATTATCAAATTTGTATAGAAATTTCTTCACATAGATTCTATTTCTTTTTGGTTTAGTTTCTCTATATCCCCAAATTGGGAACTTCAATTTGAGTCTATGTCTCCCATAGCAGATGAGGCCATGTATAACAAGAGATGGACTGTCGTCTGGACGGTCTGGTGCATACCCCCTTGTGGATACTGCCTAGTGTGGGCATATCTATAACTTATGACTACTATACTCAGACAGATGGACCCAAAAATCAGCATTTTCATATAAACAAAGATGAATAACTATAGAACAAAAAACCAAAACAAAACAGTTGAATGTGCCATTAAATGTCATCATAGTGGTGAACATCCATACAAAATTTCATTGAGATATGAGCATTACTGTTCAAGTTATGACCTGAACAGACATCGGATGGACCAAACAGCCAACATTTCCAGATAAACAAAGATCAATAACTCCAGAATGTAAAGCCAAACAGAACAATGGAACCCTCTATTGAATGTCCTCATAGTAGTAAACATCCATACCAAATTTCATTGAGATCCCAACACAACTGTTGAAGTTTCGACATGAACAGACACCAGACGGACCAAAAAGCCAACATTTCCAGATAAACAAAGATCAATAACTCTAGAATGGAAAATCCGAACAAAACGATGGAACCATCTATTTAATGTCCTCATAGTTGTGAACATCCATACCTAATTTCATTGAGATCCGAGCACTACTGTTCAAGTTATGACATGAACAGACATCGTACTGACGTACGGACGGACGCACAGACAGGTGCAAAACAGTATACCCCCTTTTTCTTTTTTTTTAAAGGGGGTATAATGAGATCCCCAGAGGGTGAATTTGGTTACAGGCACAATAAACACAGGCTTGTGTGTTAATATAATTTATTAGCCCCCTCCCTTTAAGTCATCTGAGAACAAAGGCACCTATCCCGTGATATTTCCCTAGTTAGTTGACCGATGTGTCAATTTTTCTTCATATCGTCTAAGTTGATAAGGAACAGTCTTCTAAGCTGATAACTTGATAAGGATTGCTCTATATATTCATGTATGATCACATATGATATGATATATATATATTATGTCCCCCTTTAGGGTCAACGAAACTTATCCAATGGTATCTCCCGGATCAATTTACCCCTGTATATGAATTTCCAGTGACCAGGGTCCAACCATTTTTGGTATATGATTAATTATTTAATTATAATTGTTTATTAGTGCCCGTTTAAGTCATCTCAGATCAACGGCATCTATCCCATGATACTATTTGGGTCAATTTAACCCTGTGCAATGTGCATAAATTTTCAATGACCAGATTCCAACCCTTTTGTGTATATAATTACCAGTATTTTGTTAAATTATCAAAGGGTTAATTCCAATGGAGTATTTACCGAAAATAAACAAGTCATTCACATTATTTACCCAACATTCAGTCAGGTTTGGAAACAAGTGAAACAGATATGTACAAAACTACAATACAATATTGCTATTTAAATTTGCTATTATATTCCCAATAATGAGCCAATATATTGGTATTTGGAATTTTTTTTCTTCTATTATACTCCCAATAATGAGCCAATATCTTGGTTATTTGGAATTTGTGTGGCAATTTCCACAATCCACTGTTTCGACTATGACTGTGAGTGGGGTGTGGGAGCGATTTTGAGAAGTTTAGTATATATATATATATTAACAAAAAATAAATACAATCTGGAGCGGGCCAACATAACTATGGGAGGCCAAATTCACATTTAATAATGAATGCGCTTAAGCGTAATTGTGACTACTGTCTAACCTACCCACTAAACTATTGGCATGACCCTGGTGTATCACCTAGCAACACACCAGAGGAGCATTGGGCTAATTTTAACCTATTTTAAGTGCTCAACAGTCAACTGTGAGTATGTGTTCAACAATGATAATCCCTAATTACATATTATCAGCATCCCTATATCCAAAGAATTGATGTCTCCTTCCCGGAACTCTAGTAATATATACTGAAGATAATATAAATGCTATCACGAGTCACTCCAACTAAAACAGAAGGTGATACTATTGCGAGTCAGCCATTTTGATAAAGAAGTTGGGCTAGCTCCCTACCCATCCAAATCAATGAAAACAAGATGCGATATGTCAATAGGAGTTAAGGTTAAGTTGTGGATAAACCTATTTATTCACCAGGGGTGTTTAGTTACATGTACATATAACCATGAATTGCACTTAAGCGCAATGAATTGCGCTTAAGCGCAATTCATTGCGCTTGTGCTTAAGCACAATTAATTACGCTTAAGCGCAATTAAGTATTTGAATGTGAATTTGGCCTCCCATAACATATCGGGGTGGGGCTATGATAATCTAGATATTTATTTTGCATGGCCTAACTACAGGAAAAGTAAAAAAAAGATGTCAGGTGTAAAATGAAGATATTCTAATAGTAGTATTACTATACATCACAAAAGTGAACACAAACATTTGTATGGATCAATCTATCCTCTGATCAGATAGTTCATGCAGTAATGTGCCAGTCACCCTACACTGTGGCTGTGAACTTGTGGTATAGATGAGTATATCTGCTTTCCACTACATGTAGAACTTTGACAATCACTCACTATATCATATTATAGTATATGCATGTACAGTCAGTATGCATGGTAATAGGTACCTATATATCCTCACACATCAACTATGATTCAAAGTTGTTGGAGAAACATCCAGAATGATTTAAAGTAGAGTCGGTCAAATTTTTAGTTGTTCTGATGTGAAATTTTTCATGGCATGTCAATCGTCTGATGAGTGAAGTCAACTCGATTAGTTTTTGCTCCGAATCGGTGTTAAATAAAGCCAAAGGATCTGATGCTGTCATAATCCACCACAAAGTTGGTACACATTTGTGAAATTCAACCGAATAGTCAAATATGTGGCATATGTTGTTGTGTAACTTGTGTTGGTTAAAATCATCAAAATACACACAACTTGAAGTTGCCGCAAGTTCATGTCATCTGGCATCTGTATGACCTTGTCAATCTACTCCAGTCTCCACATACACTTTTGTCTTGAGTTGAGTCCAGTTTAATGAATACAATCCACCACTCAGAACACAATTATGTCCGAATCGCCAAAGCTGTTTGTGTCTGGCCTGAGTTGACCGATCAAATCACTTTCTGATCACGTTCATTTTCAGTGGGTTTTTTTCTGAAGTTGATTTAACTTTTTTGAGATTGCGTTTATATGAGTATTTTTACTCAATTTCGCAGGGGGGGGGGGGGGGGGGGTGAAAAAAAAATTCTTCCGGCACGTATGCCGGGGTGGGTGGGTGGTCAAAGCCACCAACAAGCAATTTTTTCAGTAACTAAAACAAAAATTTCCTGCTTGTTTTTTTAGTGTTTTGGCAATGAGTTGGGCTTCAAACCCACTTTGAATCAGTTTGAATGAGAGAAATAATGTAATTCTAACTGGTAAACTGACTGCAGGCAGTTATCGTGTTGTATTTTGTTGCAAATTTTGAAATCCAAGATGGCCGCTGGCAGCCATGTTTTTTTGGACGAATGACCTCAAACTGACTCATTCCTATTTACATGCCCATGTTAACATCCATGATAAATAGTATGCACAGAAATTCATATACAGCTGTTTACAGTGAATTTCCCCCCGCAAATCTCTGTTTTAGTGTTAAAAGGGGGGGTGGGTGTCGGAAAAAACTGCCGAAAACGGCAAAAAAATTGGCGGTGGGGGTGGGTGGGTAAAAAAATTATCGAAAGGGAAAAAATGCCATACGTGCCTGAAATTTTTTTCCGACCCCCCCCCCCCCCCCCTGAATTTCGGGGGTTTTTTTTTGGATTAAATGAGCAGAGTTTTCTAAAAACATGGATATTTAACAGTTATTCGCACGAAAAACTAAATCGGCTGTTCATTCATTCGTGGAATGCACAAACATCGTCTATACATTCGAAATAAACTGCATAAAACACTTTTAATAAAAAATACGGAAAGCCAATAGTACAAAGAATGCCATCACATGAGTCGGCGGGAAATTTGAATTTGTTTGTAGAAAATGATCAATATATGATTTTTCTTCACAATTTTGATAATTATCATGAGCTATATCACAAATAATATATAGACAAGAAGTAAGATTTTTTTAGTAATGATCAATTTGCTCGTAATTGCCAACTTTGAACTGCCCCCTTCCAGTGTAGACCATAGTAGTAATAAAACGTCAATATGACAGTTTACAATGGTACATGTATTGAAACAATTTTTCTCTCCTACCTCAGGTACAAGGCATTATCCAGAGTCTGTATCTCAGGTTGAAGGAATATGAAGGTAGGCAAGGAATAGGTTGAAGGAATATGAAGGTAGGCAATGGTTATCCACGTCCATTACAGCACTAAAATTAAAAGTGTCATATATCTGACACGCAAGTCTGTTTCCAATATACACAAATGTTGTTTCTTTGCCTTTGAACAGAAATTACACTCGAATGCCTGGAATATAAACGGGTTCAAAAAGACATGACGTGAATCAAAACATACCCCCATCTCATACCCAAAACGTACCCCCATATCATACCCAATTCGATTCCACAACAATGTTATGTCGTCAACCTCAACTGTAGTAGCCATCAGGCGAAAAAACTGTTGACTGTTGGTATTTGTGTTTATCACCTTATCTGGTGTTCTGTTCCTGTATCATAATCCAATGAGTTCATTAATGCCAAGGCTACTAAGCCTATGCCAAAGGTCATGCTTAAGTATAGATAAAATAACACTTGTATTATAATTTAAAACTGAAATTGCACATTATATTTCAGGAACCAATCTCTGTAGATCCATCAATGGATGCTACACATCATAATAACCCAGGAAACAACACACAAGGTCATGTAGCGAGGCCGGAGACCCAACGGAAAGGAAAGATAGAGGTGTCGTTTATTGAGAATTCAGCGAGAAGGGCCAGTACGCTCTATCACCAAAAACAGACGTTTTTTAAGGAAGTATGTTACATTATCATACCACACCTTTCTCTGCTGTCTCTTACATTATCATACCACACCTTTCTCTGCTGTCTCTTACATTATCATATCACACCTTTCTCTGCTGTCTCTTACATTATCATATCACACCTTTCTCTGCTGTCCTGTCAAGCTCAGCGTTGATCTTCTCTCTGATGTTTGTGTATGTTTGCTCAATCTACTTGAGAAAGTCAATGAGGATGGACTTTTTCCCTCTTATCACTCCATCTTGCCACCTTTTTTCAAACATGGCCCCATCCAGAATATGTCCCGAAGTAGTGAGTTTTGTGAAGCCAGCAAACATGAGACGAGCAAGTTCCTGGTTGGTCTTCTTTTCAAGTCGCTGACTTTTCTCCTCATCTTCCTGGGTAATATGCATATGTTTAAGTGGCACAGTCGGTCACTTTCTTACAGTGAGCATAATAGGCAGAGATGTTGTTGAGCGCAAGTTGATGAAATTCCCGCGCTCCAGTGTTCATTGCGACCCCAGTTAGTGGTGTATTTGTGGATGGTATCAGATGACCAGATTGCCTCAAAACTTGCCATCACCTGAAGAGTTTGTGGTGTATCCGCAACGTTCGAATACCACGTTTCCTCCAGATTGGTATATGAGGGGCAAACTCGTCATCATGTGTCACCTGTTCATTAGAAGCAATATCTTCCTCATCGTCGTTGTTGATGTCAATTTCGTCTTCATTGATGGTTGATTGACTTGACACGGGGATGTTGTTGATGCTTTTAAGTTGATCAAACACCTGAAACAATGAGATATTATTAATAACAAGGCCATATTATCACAAATATATTGAAGTCCATTCGTGTATGACATGTCCGTTTAACAACCCAATTGATCAAGATCATAGGGATCGAACGATAACGTACTATTCTCTCAAACTTTGCTTTCTAGGCTTGGCAGGGTGTGAGACATATGCAAGGGTGCTTTCCCCAACCGGAAAGGAGTGGGTCTATGGAACTGATCACTTCAAAGTACAAGTATAAAACTTTATGGGATTGTATAATGTTATTAACCCTTTGAGTGCCAGGGGCCGATCTCATCGGCCCTAAAACTACAAATAAGTCTGTTAAAGAATTTAAGAATAAATTATTAAAATTTTAAAAAATTGTAAAAAAAATAAAAAATTGTTAGATCAATGCATTCTCTTATATATGGGAGGCGACCTATGGTCGACTCGCATATATAAGAGAATGCATTGGCACAGGGTATATGGGTTGATACAAAAATCGGACCTGGCACTCAAAGGGTTAAAGAATATAGTTTGTTCATTCTTCGTATACATGTATATATATATAGTAAGTAAATGTAAACTGTTATGTTGGTTATCTTATTTTAAGAGTCACTTGAATGTTCAGTACATTGAGCCAGAGTACTATTCCGTCAACAGCATCGGTGGCGCCACAGTCACCCGAACCTAGCACCAGCGCTGGTCTTATCTCATCGCCGACCCAGATGCTGAGGCAGGTGTATGCTAAGGAGACGGCAACGCATGATGTTGTCGCAGGACAAAACATATGCAAGTTCTGTTGTAAACTCTGGTCCAATGCAGACAATGAAATAAATTTATGGTTAGGGTGAGGCGCCGATCACACCCAAGTGCTAAAATTGGTGTCATGCAGTGTGTGCCGGAATCGAAGGCGACGACGATGCCATTGTTAATTCAATAGTTTTCAAGTGTCCTTTCCATCGCGGAAAGCCCGTTGATCCTGATGCAGAAGGTAATTTCTTTTCCAGTGTTCAACATTTTTGCTGCATAATGGTCATTTTCACAGTTTTCAATCAATTAATTATCAGCAGATATTTTCCACCAATAAGACATTGAGCAACTGGCTGGTTGTTTCGATAATATTCTTTGTTCACCGAACATTTGATATTCATGCTTAAATCTCATGTAAATTGTCCACCTAAAAACTGTTGCTGTCTTGTCGCCAAATAGCTATATAAGCTCAGCCCACCATTTAAAGATGGATTATCTCTTTAAATAACAAATTTTAAATAGTTGCGTGGGTATAAAATAATAAATATGAACTGAAGTCCTATGTCCGGAAAAGCTTCTATCAATTAATATTGATTTTATTTCGAATATTAAATCGGGCCCATTTATGTTACTATTTTTAGAACCGACCATTCGGATGAGACCGGATTGCGATATAGAGCACTGGGCTGTTCCTACGGCTGCGCAACGAATGTCAAATGTCACAGATTGGTTGTTTGTACTGTTTTGTTCCACAGATATAAGCGATAATGAGTATAATTAACGTTTATTTGTGACAAAATTGCACAATATAATTTCTGGTCTCTGTTAACAGTAACCAATATTGTTCGTTAGCTGAACAAACACACCTTTTTAGACCAGAAAATATTCGAAATAAAATTAATATTAATCGATAGAAGCATTTCCGGACAGGAGTCTTCGATTCAGATCTAATATTTTATACCCCGGTAACTATATAATACATGTTTACAAAGAGATAATCCATCTTTAATATGTTCAAGTACTGAAACCAAAATCAAATACATTAGAGTATGTACATAGTTAGAGATGTCTTTAACAGCAATCTGAAACCAAAATCAAATACATAGTACTAATGATCTCATGCTGTGGAGTTCGAGCAACGCATTTTGCCTACAATTGCAATCTGATTGCTTGGCATGAAGATTTTTTTCAGCTTGTTGGCGAGCGTGAGGGGCATGCCGTGGTAGAGGGAGAGGTGGTAGAGGGCGTAGAGCTGGAAGGCGTGGTAGAGGGAATCGAAATTAAGATACATTTGGCATATTGAAATTGATGTTGCTTTGACTGCACATCACTGCAGTTGCTAATAGAAATAATCAGTTGATTCAGATTGTCCATTTATCGTATTCTGTTCATTAAACAATTATATAACGTACATATTCTCTGAGAACATTCCAGAATCACTTATTTAATTCATATATATGTCACATTTGTATTAGTACATACAAATATATCGAAAATGTCTCTGTAGAAACTTTATATTCTAATCAAAATCTATCGTATGGAGTTACTTAACCCCCGTGCGGAATACTCTAATTATAGAATTCTATGTACCATATTATCAATATTTGCTATTCAACAACCATAGCAAGATTAGTGTATAGAACAGGGACCAACCGAGTTCAACTCGCCCTAGCGCCGTCCGCTTCGCCTTATTTTTGCAGTAGGGCGAAGTTCAAGTCGCCCTGAAAATTCCAAAGTTGACTGACAAAAATCGACAAAATGCCCCAAATAATTTATGATAATTACTTGGTTTACATAGAATATGTGCAGAAAGGATATCCGACTCTCTTTGTCATCACTGTTTTAACTGTGGCCATATTGGATCCATCTAGCCCTGTGCCACGGTTTTTTGCTACAGATCAAAGTTCTCGGATAGCAGTCGGTATATGGAATTCAAGGATATTCAGCGGCTCCATATGTGCACGGAATGCTACTCCAGGACTTTGGTATGTAGCACTAACAACAGTACAGGGATGGATATATCCAATATGGTCGGGACTCAGTGGTAAGCCTACTTGGTGTCGTAGAACATTCATGCGTGGTATGATAGTTGACCATAACTGTAACAGAAACATGCAGCAATTTAAATTGAATTTTGTTATTGGTGTGAATGAGTACATTGTATTTGGAGCAATGCATTAGTATGTGCGTAGGAAACAAACTGAGGTGCGATTTATCCCATAACCAAATTGGTTGTGCTTTTGCTCACCGCCTCGAGAGAGTCGACACTACGGGCAGCTCTGAACCATCGCTCCTCGTCTGGCAATCCTGGTGGTAAACACATCTTGATACGTCGATTACGGGCCTCTAGGATAAAATCTCCTCCCTCCGACTGGCTGGCGTGACCCGAGACGTTCATTGCCTGATTCTGCACGATGAAGTCTTTCACAAGCGATGGACTTTGGGCAATGGTCATCCTCTCTCTGAGAAGTAGCTCCTGGTAGTGCGGAGCATTGAAGATATAAAAGAGAGGCGAGAACTTCCGTCGGCATTCCGTCTCCTAACTGCTGCCCGGAAGAGATGTAAACTGAAGTCGTAAGTGACAACAGATTGGAATAAGAAGATATAATTTGGGTTCTTGACTGACTGCAGCCAGGCATAGAAGTTTGCCATTCTGGCAGCCAACGCTTCTCTACAGAATGGAACGAGGAGCTCGTCGAGTGTATCGTTGAAGAAGATCTGGAAAATCTGCCATGCCTTGTGGTGATCTCCTGCTGCCTGACAAGTCGCTAGCGCCTTTGGCGACTTGAATCCCAACATCTTTGCCAAATCGACCAGACACACATCCCACAACAACTTGAACATGGTCTTAGTCATATGCATTTCAATGTGTCCGATGCCTGGGATGTGCAGCATATTCCCATATCTTCTACTTTGGTTTATATGATCATCATCGGGTGTTATCTTGTGGATTTCTTTAAGACAATGGTCCATGACCGATCTGGGACCCCATCCCCACCGACAATGGTCCATGACCGATCTGAGGGACCCCATCCCCACCGACAATGGTCCATGACCGATCTGAGGGACCCCATCCCCACCGACAATGGTCCATGACCAATCTGGGACCCCATCCCCACCGACAATGGTCCATGACCGATCTGGGACCCCATCCCCACCTACAATGGTCCATGACCGATCTGAGGGACCTCATCCCCACCGACAATGGTCCATGACCGATCTGAGGGACCCCATCCCCACCGACAATGGTCCATGACCGATCTGAGGTACCCCATCCCCACCGACAATGGTCCATGACCGACCTGAGGGACCCCATCCCCACCGACAATGGTCCATGACCGATCTGGGACCCCATCCCCACCGACAATGGTCCATGACCGATCTGAGGGACCCCATCCCCACCGACAATGGTCCATGACCGATCTGAGGGACCCCATCCCCACCGACAATGGTCCATGACCGACCTGAGGGACCCCATCCCCACCGACAATGGCCCATGACCGATCTGGGAGCCCATCCCCACCGACATTGGTCCATGACCGATCTGGGACCCCATCCCCACCGACAATGGTCCATGACCGATCTGAGGGAATCCCATCCCCACCGACAATGGTCCATGACCGATCTGAGGGACCCCATCCCCACCGACAATGGTCCATGACCGATCTGAGGGACCCCATCCCCACCGAAAATGGTCCATGACCGATCTGAGGGACCCCATCCCCACCGACAATGGTCCATGACCGATCTGGGACCCCATCCCCACCTACAATGGTCCATGACCGATCTGAGGGACCCCATCCCCACCGACAATGGTCCATGACCGACCTGAGGGACCCCATCCCCACCGACAATGGTCCATGACCGATCTGGAACCCCATCCCCACCGACAATGGTCCATGACCGATCTGGGACCCCATCCCCACCTACAATGGTCCATGACCGATCTGAGGGACCCCATCCCCACCGACAATGGTCCATGACCGATCTGGGACCCCATCCCCACCGACAATGGTCCATGACCGATCTGGGACCCCATCCCCACCGACAATGGTCCATGACCGATCTGAGGGACCCCATCCCCACCGACAATGGTCCATGACCGATCTGAGGGACCCCATCCCCACCGACAATGGTCCATGACCGACCTGAGGGACCCCATCCCCACCGACAATGGTCCATGACCGATCTGGGAGCCCATCCCCACCGACAATGGTCCATGACCGATCTGGGACCCCATCCCCACCGACAATGGTCCATGACCGATCTGAGGGACCCCATCCCCACCGACAATGGTCCATGACCGATCTGAGGGACCCCATCCCCACCGACAATGGTCCATGACCGACCTGAGGGACCCCATCCCCACCGACAATGGTCCATGACCAATCTGGGACCCCATCCCCACCGACAATGGTCCATGACCGATCTGGGACCCCATCCCCACCTACAATGGTCCATGACCGATCTGAGGGACCCCATCCCCACCGACAATGGTCCATGACCGATCTGAGGGACCCCATCCCCACCGACAATGGTCCATGACCGATCTGAGGGACCCCATCCCCACCGACAATGGTCCATGACCGATCTGGCCTAATCCTCTCCTAATCCTCTCCCTTCCCACAGTCTCATATGAATTTGGGTTCTCCATGAGTGGATCGCCAAGCACATGCTTTGTGGTTTCAGTCACTTTGCCAACTGAATGAATATGGATCGGACGACATAAGCGAATCGGCTGGTCGGCATCAATGTCGTCTGTATAAGATCCGTGTTGAAGATGTTGTGTGGAAATGAGGTAGTCAAGTCGTTGCTGAATAAATGAGGTCAGATGTTGTCGGGGGGGATCTGTCGCTGTTGAGTCGGGAAGTGGAAGGCCTTCCAGTTTAGAAAAAGCGTTTGATTTAAGCCACTTTGCGGGAGATAAAGATTCATCAGTTTGGAGGTAACTTGATTTTTCAGGATTGAAGTGAACAACTGTTGCTGTCGTGCTGAGTTCTGGTTTGGAGTCGGCAACAACCCGCCATCTTTTTGATAAAACTTGATTATTATCGAAGTATGTAATCAAATCCGATTTAGCAGGGCACAGCAGTGGAATGGCTCGATGGATCTCGTACCACTTCAGTACAGAAGAGTAGGAACCAGTTGGACGGACTGATGAATTTAGATTTGCTACAGTTTTGCTGCCAGTGATGACATAGCTGACGAGGTTAATGGCGAATGACATGGGTCCTATATAGTTCAGGTTTCGCATATTCAGCAGCTGTTCGATGGTGTAATTGTTTCTTCAATGTCCGTTGAAGATTTTAAAAACTGGCATAAAACAGGATGGCATTCGCTGAGAAGCTTGCTTGTAGCGGAGGCACTCAAACTCAGGTCTTGTGTTGTGTTCAACGATAGGTCATAAATGTCTTTTTGGATGGTTTCTCCCAAAGCCTTTGCAATTTCACCGAGTTCCTGGAATATTTACATAAGCTCTCAATGGCGAAGAAAAAGATGTTAATGGTTCACATATGAATAGTTATTGATGTATTAGTCGGGCAGCTAGGTACACCCCCTATGGACCCCCCACAAGACTCCTCCGGATCGATTTGTGTATGTACCTAGACACCTATAGAGTAGAATTCCGGATGTTAACAAGAAATCAACCTGGCCGCATATGATGTAATCCAAGATGGCGCCCATGAGGGTTGGAAAATTTCGCGATTTTACCCTATGTCTATTTATATGACGATTGTGGAAAAAATAATTGAGATATGACATTACAATGAATTGCATTTTGTTCCTTATATATTTCTATGTTAACTATCAAAATTGTAAATTAAAATCCAAGATGGCCGCCAGAATATGGCTCATCATCTCAAGTGTTGCTTGGTGAAATTCACCTCTTTCGGAGGTAGACCTTATCCATCTCTGATAAGCCCCGTAATTTTGGAGAATTCACGTTAGGCCAGCTCCAGAAGATCCACCGCGAGATTTGGCAAAACCCATAAATGTTTCTTCCATGGTCTTGTTGACCGCACACAGATTGCCTGGTATCAGGGATCGGGACACAGAAATGGCACCCCCTTCAATAATGTTGTCGCCCAAGTATGGCTGTGCTCGATGTTAGTGAGAAAAAAATAAAACCATGCTAAGTATCTGGAATAGTTATAGCTGACGTGCATCAAGAAATGCGGATTGCACCATACGTGGAATTCACAGGGATACTCTTCCATCTGAAGTTCAAAAGAGTGAGTGTGCAATCCAGTAACATTGTTGATCGGGATAGGCTGTACATCTGGATCGTCTGGTGGTCCTGTTTCAGACACAAGCGAGTACTTGTCGTGGTACTGGCGACCGAATAATTAATTGAGGCCCAGCCACAAGGAAACCAGCGGAGTTTAAATCGTTCCTCCAAAACACTGATAACAAAAAACAGCTATTCCAGCTGATACAGAATGTTTGGGGCAGTGATGCCGCTGCTTCCCACCTGGTTAACAAGAGTGCAGTTATTAAAGGTGGATTATCTCTTTGTAAACATGTATTATATAGTTACCGGGGTATAAAATATTAGATTTGAATCGAAGACTCCTGTCCGGAAATGCTTCTATCGATTAATATTAATTTTATTTCGAATATTTTCTGGTCTAAAAAGGTTTGTTTGTTCGGCTAACGAACAATAGTGGTTACTGTTAACAGAGACCAGAAATTATATTGTGCAATTTTGTAACAAATAAACGTTAATTATACTCATTATCGCTTATATCTGTGGAACAAAATAATACAAACAACCAATCTGTGACATTTGACATTCGTTGCGTAGCCGTAGGAACAGCCCAGTGCTCTATATCGCAATACGGTCTCATCCGAATGGTCGGTTCTAAAAATAGTAACATAAATGGGCCCGATTTAATATTCGAAATAAAATAAATATTAATTGATAGAAGCTTTTCCGGACATAGGTCTTCAGTTCATATCTATTATTTTATACCCACGCAACTATTTAAAATTTGTTATTTAAAGAGATAATCCATCTTTAAGGGAGTAATTTCACCTCATTAATGACTATAGATAATAACACAACATGAATTCCCATATAGGGCCTACCTATTTGTTCATTACACTTTCAATCGGCCTACCATTTTATGAAATTACAATTGATAAATGATAAGAATGTTGATCTAATCTATGATAATGTAGTGGGTGGGAAAACAATGTCAGATGGGTCAGAAGCCACCAGAGAGCCACTTTAAGCTTCCAATGTCAGAAAATTTTCACGGGGTGGCCCCCCCCCCCCAACGTCTACCCCACCGACGCCTTACGGGTCATCGCTTCGCGATGAATGGTTATACCCCCCCAATAAAATTTGCTTGCTACGCCCCTGCACATCGGCAGATCTCGACACAGAATCCCGATCGCGTTACACTATCCATGCCAGGAAGATTAAAGAGTTCTGGAACGACTACATGTCCGATCCACCACTGTTGACAACAGCCAGCTTTCTGAAGAAGTGCTCAAACGTCTACTGAACAAAGAAGAGACCGACACAGTGCAGACAGACAACAGCAGCAGCAACAACAGCCCTAAATTAATCATTGTTCGTTTGTTAAACTTATTAAATTTTGTTTTTAATCTTCGTTCATATTCATTCATTCCGTTTTTAAATTTCGTAATAAATAAACATACTAGTATTATCGTTGATGCATTTTTCTGTTCATAAGTTATATTATATTACATGTGTATTTATTGTTGTCCATGATGTTAAATCAAATAAAAATCTATAAAAAACAACCCAGTTTCGTTAAACAAACATCTCATAATCCCCTCACACCTCCTAATTAGCCACTGATTACCGCTAATTGATTTTTGGTGTCGGGTTGTCCGGGTTGTCTCAGAGTGAAAGGGGGCGGGTTGTCTCGGGGGCGGGTAGTCACGGACCCCTCAAGAGGGGCAATGGGAGATAACTTGTGCTGGGTTTGGTTGCAAATTTCAAATAAGGAATGTGTAATAGGGAACTGGATTGATAACTTCCTGTTTTTAACAGTTTTTGCAGAATTACGTCACTAGATTATAGCCAACAGTTATTCAATGTGAATATTTGGATGGAAAATTACGATTTATGTAAAACTCAGACAAGGTAGAGTTGATATGACCCAAACGAGCGCATTAAAGTGATGTGAAACGTAAATTGAACCTCACAATTGAGTTCCCTGCGTCATTCTGTGGGAAGAGTGAATAAAATAACTCAGATACACGAAATCCCCCATCCTGAAGTCAGTTTGTACACATTATACGGCCATTCGGCTAACTATTTATATTCATCAATCGTCCCGATTAATCTCACCATAATAACACGAAAATACAAACCGATGCGTTGTCTTGTGCAGTCACGGAAATGCCCGAGCACTTCCGACTCGATTGGGATTGAATCGGGTTTCGTTCTCAGAAATGGCTTCTAGGGAGGATGACCGTTCGCTGGAATAGCGTCATGCACATCAGAATATTAAAGCGAAAAACAAATTGACATCGCAATCGGTAGTCAATTCGACAGGGAAGGAATAGAAAGGGAATTGTTGCGTGAAATCACAAACGGAAGAACATTGGCCGAGTTAGTGGCAAAGATTATAATCGAACAGTGATCGAGAGGTAATAATTCCAAAATGTTACTATTTATAGAAAATTGTAAGCGCATTGACCGAATTTTTACATCAATCTGGCCGCAAGCACAGTACCGTGCAGAAAGAGTTGTCTTACTTTTGTAACTCAAAACTGTTTAATTACATTATACCTGTACAATAGTACAAATAATTGGTATTCAATATGCCAGTACAGAACATTTGTTAGTTCATTGGCCATGAAATGTTTTTAATGGCAAATTCTGTTGTCAAGCTTTAGTAAGCACTATTCATTCTGATGGATGATAACTATAATGGAAAGCCTTTTTCACATGTATTAGCTAATTGCACATTAGCGTAAGTGAATTACAATTAAGCGTAATGTATTACACTCAGGTGTAATGCACACATATAAAGCGTACTTCACTTATGCTTAACCGTATGATGTAGATAAAGCATTACTCCTATGAGTAATAGAATTATGACTAGTGTGCTTAAGCGTAATTGATTAAAGTGTGCTTAAGCGTAATTGATTTACCGCTTAAGCTCACTTGTCATTTATTTTCATTGATAGATTAATTACACTTAATCATAAATGAATTATGCTTAAGCGATTATACGAGAAGCCGTTTTCACATTTTTTCTGCTTAATCGCAAATCATTTACGCTTAAGTGTAAATCATTTGCACTTAAGAGCAAATCATTTATACTTAAATACAAATCATATGCGCTTTAGCGGAAATAGTATGGGAGGCCCTTTTCACATTTATTATTTATTTGCGCTTAAGCGCAAATATTTGTGCTTAAGCATAAATCATTAAGCGCAAATATTTGTGCTTAAGCGTAAATCATTTGCGCTTAAGAACAAATATGTGTCTATCAATTTATTTGCGCTTAAGCGCAAATACCTAACACTCCATTACATCCCTCTGATGTGAATGATTGAGTCCATCTCATATTATATTAGCATGGGCCCATAGTAATAGCCCCATACAGACTCGAAGTTGAAGAAAAAACATATTTCCATATCCATATCAGCATCTCTGTCCCTGGTGTCCCAAGATTTGGTGCCTCACTCCCAGAGCTCATGTATATTTCATTATCTCCTGCACAGATATATACCATTTCCATGGCCATAAATAGGGAATTAGGGGTTACTGGGGTTTGCTTCCCTCATATGGTGTACTCATTGACTTGAAGTTGGGGAAAAACCCCTATTTTCATAATATCAGCATCCCTGTCCCCAAGAATTTGTGTCGCCATCCCAGAGATATAGTATATTTTATAAAAGAGACATATCCTACACAGATCTATATCATTTCCATGGTCATAAAACAGATCTTGGGGTTTCTGGGGGATTGTTTCCCTCATATGGTGGGGCTATATCAACTTTAGAGATGTGTTTAGGCCTGTGCCATGTAAAATTAATTCAGGGGGGATCAATGCATATTGATTTTTATTTGCGCTTAAGTGCAAATGATTTGCGCTTAAGCGCAAATATGATCTATTTGCTTAATTGCAAATGATAGAGGTTATTTGCGCTTAAGCGTAAATAAATAATAAATGTGAAAAGGGCCTCCCATATAATAGATCACATTTATGGCAATTTTATGCTAAAGCGCAAATATATTATTAGACACATATTTTTTGCGCTTGAGCGCAATTGATTTACACTAATAAATAATATATTTGAAAAGGCTGTCTCCCATGCGATTTCCTCTAAACTCAAATTTACTCTGGCAATAAGACATCAATCAAACATCGGTTTAGACTCCCCCATATACTATGAGATGGACTCAATTATTCAGACAGAGGAAATCAGTTGGAGTTAGGTATTTGCTTAAGCATTATTCATATTAATTATGCTTAAGTGTAAATGAGTTCCGCGCTTAAGCGTAAATGAAGTACGCTTAAACGTAATTCATATACACTCTCATTGAACTCCCTCAAGCTGAAATGGATGCAACCGCATTACTAATGCCAGTAACCTACATCAGGTTATACCAATATACATGAGGTATATGGGGAGCCAAATTAACATTTAATAAATAATAGAGCTTAAGCGATATAATTGAGCTTAAGCGATATAATAAGGGAAGATATAATTGCGATTAAGTTCAATAAGGAAATATCTAATTGCGCTTAGCACAATAAGGAATATCTTATTGCACTTAAGCACAAAAAGGAATATCGTATTGCACTTAAGCGCAATAAGGAATCTCTAAGCGCAATAAGGAATCTTCTTATTGCACTTAAGCGCGATAAGAAATATTCTTATTGCACTTAAGTGTAATTAGAGATTCCTTGATTGGGGGGGGGGGGGGGGCTTTAGCTCAATTATTTATTAAATGTTAATTTGGCTTCCTCCCATAGAGGTGAGATAGCTGATGAACCCAATTACACTCAAGCGTAATTCAAATGTATTACGCTTATCGTAAGTTAATTATGCTTAAGCATAAATAATTTATGCTTAAGTGTAATTAGCTACTATAAAGTGAATCTGGGATAAGGGGAGTACTCTAACTTGTTCTTTCGACCAGCTGTTTCTACCAATTAAAAAAAATTCTCATTTATTTTGAAACTAATGAAAGACAATGGTATATTTTTTTACTAGTAATATTCATTATAAACTTGTACAAATCTGAAAACAAACAAAATTTTAATATTTAAGAAATTTAGAGTTCCCTCTCTTACAGCAGCAACCACTATGCCAGGAAGACCAATCGATCTAGTTCAGCCCGATTGGGCTATTATAATTTATAGATCGATCGGTGGTTCATGCACTCTCTGCGTTTGAAATATTGCTAATAATTTCCATTTACAGAAGTCAATAATGCCATTGCAGATAACTTCATCTTAAATTCGACCAAATGTGTTGACGTTTGATAAGAAGGGCAGGAATTCCCCGATTTGTTTATTTTCAATCGATGAGAAGCATGACGACCTGGATCAGCTGATCGGTTCGGAGGTGTGCAAATCGTATTTTGCATGCTGTGAATACCCATTCACGCCTAAATTTGCAAACAATCCATATATAACATATACACAAAGTGTACAGTGTGTACACTTTGTTAGTTGCCAATTAATTCTCGACATTTCAATTAGAAAACATGAGATATCGATGCAAAAATCAAGACATAATCACATTATCTAGTTTGTGTTTTGTTGAATCTACTTTCGGTTTTCGACATGCCGGCTATTGTTTTGGCTGTTCTCTCAACCGTGCGTGCCAGCCGATCGTCGTTTTTCGGGCGGTTCCGATTTCTTCCGAATATAATTCCATGACCTCCACGCGATGATTCGCGCCGAAAATGTGGTTGTATCTGAGAAGATTTCTTACTCTGACCGCAGTTTTCAACAATTTAATACGGGGCGAATACCGCATCAATAATATGCAACCTTGGGGTTTTATTTCTAGTTTTTTATGACCTTTCTTATGGTATATCGGATACAGTTCTGTCTGACATGAAATATATACCCACCGGGAGTGAAGCTAATGACTTTAAGAACAATTAACTTAATTGTCACATGTCAAATGTGTGGAGATAAATGCACGAACGAAAAATCGAATTGTTCGTTTTAGTGATAGATCATGTGTGCAGTGAGTGGTATCAGCAAATCAGAGAATGGTTTGCATAATAACAAAATCTGATGTTGCCTAACTGGTAGTTATATCTGTATAGCAGAGGTAATATATCTATTTGTTATATTTTAATCAAATCTAATATTACATGGACAGTGATTCCTAGGACTGTGGTTATAACTTATAGTTTCGGTCATCGACCCACAGTCCTAGGAATCACTGTCCATGTAATATTAAATTTGATTAAAATATAACAAATATAACAAATAGATCTAGATACATTACCTCCACTATACAGATAACAGGTGCAGTTAGGCAACTTCAGATTTTGTTATTATGTAAACAATAAGCTCATTGGCTAGAGACCACCCCCTGTGCTCTATCACTAAAACGAACAATTGGATTTTTCGTTCGAAAAAATTGCATTTATCTCCCCACAATTGACATGTGACAATTAAGTTAATAGTTCTTAATGCGCTCGTTGGGTCATATCAACTCTACCTGGTCTGATTTGTACATAAATCGTGATTTTCCATCCAAATATCAGCATAAATTCACATTTATGGAACTGGTGAAAATCATTTTTTGCTGACGCGGTAGTGTCTCTCTTCAGTTCCTTATTGACACTTCCTTAAAGCGAATTCGCAACATTTGACTAAAATACGAAACGGATCCCGGACATCTAATGTTGAAATGGTGATATCGGGTTGATAATTAAAATTCGAATGGTGTTTTTTATTCAATTCAAAACATACAAATTTGTTTATCCGACCATCGCGATGTTCTTATTTGCCAAGTCCTGTAAAATCCAGGATCCAGTCTTGGTTCCTAGCACATAACAATCACAGATACAGAGGGGAGCGGGTCGATTCGGTCCAGGGCTCTTTCGGCCTTGGACTTTTCGGTCCAGGGCTCTTTCGGCCTGGCTTGTTCGGCCGGGTTTGTTCGGCCCCTATTCAATTCGGGTAATTAGGTAGTGTGGGTGTTAATTGGACGGCATGCTAATTGCCTTTGATTTGGGAGCGGTCTTCTGATGACAATAAATTGCTGGACTTACATTCCAGTTTATTTTCAAATGGGGCGGAAGGGCGAGTATTTTATTAGTTTTATTTATATTATTCTTCCAAACATAAATTTCGGACATAAGAGAGAAATTTACATAAAAGATATGCAAATAAAATAGGGTCGGCACAAGCGTGCATTAACACTAATTACCTCATTCCACTTGACATGATTGACCATTTTGGCGCGTGTTTCTTCGCCACATCACCATTTCTCTCCGATATGCTGTCAAGTTGAAATGAATCTCAACAAACAACAGGCGTATTGTTTACACCAAGTGCTAAATGGGCATAACATAGTTGTTACGGGCCAATGTGGGACAGGAAAGACGTTTTTGCTTAGGTAAGTTAAAATTTGCTTATTTATTATTACATCGCTCTTTACTATCGCAAAACTAGTTGGTCGGTAATAGGGTAGGATGCAGACAGGTCGCGTGTGTGCTTGCATGTGGCGTATGCACAACGCGTAGAACACCCTGCTTTCCCGTGCGATACACAATGAGAGTAGTTTGTTTCGCGCCCGAGATGGTCGAACAGATCGAGACCGTCACCACAACTTTGGAGTTTGTAATGATACCCGGGAAGATTTGAAAGGGCCCTTGGCCCTCCCATAGTATACAACCCACTTTTGAATGCCTTATATGTTCGTGTATGTTCCACCTTAAATGGTGGCTTTATGCATTAAACAATTCAATTCATATAATTCCGATGAAAAGCGCTTGTATTGTTTGTGAGATTGATACATATATACCCATGCACAGTATGTGTTAGCCTATATACTGCGCATGAGACGGGTGCCACCAAAGCAAGACGCAATGCCCCACGTCCATTTAGAACCACGACCGGCGGATAAAACCTTGATTAATCCGTGTGAGTTTTGTCCGTTGGTATATATATTGTTTCCAGTTGTGAAGAGAGAAGAGAGTAGGAGGGCGCGAAGCGCCCGGATTTGTCGAAAAGATCGAGAGATCTTCTCCTTCACCCCACGGTTGTTGTTTGAGGATATTGAACATAGAAAACATCATGTCTGAACACGGCAAAAGTTGAGTTGAATTGGTTGCTGTATGGGGAAGAGCCAACGAGCTTTAATATTTTATATTTTATATGTCTATATTTTAATATCCTTTCTGTTTATGGGAGGCTTCTGACTATTATAGCAGCATACCCACCGGGAAAGTCATCCGTGCTTTAATGCCTCCTATCTATAGACTGGGCATGCACATTGTTCGCGAGTACAATTTGGCACCTATGGTCAACACATCGCGGGGAGGGGCACGCAGAGCCAAATTCACGGCCCATATTTCGCGTGTTGATATAAACAATATAACAATTAATATAACATTCATGATGAAAACTTTAATATAACATTTAATATGACATTTATTAATATAACATTAATACACCATCAACCAAACGACCTGAATTAAAGACATAATGCACTTATTCGGTGCGAAACACTGATCATTTAGTACTCAGGCATTATGTCAACTAGATGAATGTGTCATTCTGCTAACATCACGGAAAGTCTCCATAGAAAACATCATCTGAAATATATACGTTCAATTACAAATATTTACAATTCGATCCGGGACGCAACAGTTTCACCCATTATGAAACGAAAACGATTTCGACACCGAGAGTCACTGCATTTTATTTAACGGTGTGTGTTGTGTTGTTAGTCTGGATATAATTTGTTTATACAATAACTACATTCAGCAAGATTATCCCCAGTTCTATTTTATCACTCAATCGGAGTGTTTCACATCACTTTAGGGGACAAGAGAGATGTGGCACATATGCGTTGTGTACTTTCGCAATCTAAAATCTTATACATGAACATGTAGTTTAATTATACGACTGCATGGATGTCCGCAATACACAACGTCCACATATGGTCGTCGCATATGATTTTAATTCAACGAACATGATCACGGGTAAAATTAAGTTGAGTAATATTCCACGCGTGCACACGTGTATTAATGCTCTCAATCAAGAGAACTGGAAGGCGGTGGCACCATAATCCGTACTATTCCAATTATCTGAATGAGAATTGAGCATTGTAGCCATTAATCCGGTAATCAAAGCCGATTTCGTACTCAGAGCACTGGCTGCATGTCACACGTGTTTTAACAAATACCGGTTGCGAATAAGTAATTTGCTATTTAGAGAATGGACAGTGTGTTCCCAAATCGTAAAGAATTCCACCGAGTTTGCACCTGAAAGAATATTCGAGTAACTAACAGCTATTTTCTCGTAAGTTGGCAAAGATACTAACAATCTGAATACACCATCGTTTCAAGAAAAAAATACGGAATATGATGATATAAACTCAGAATTCGCGAATGTTTGTGTGGCATAAAAATGTGTACTCTGTATTTTATTGCAAATCATCTGCCAATGAAAATGCAGTATACAAAATTTTTACTTGCCAAACTGGTATATATATTAATATAATAACTAACTATAATATATTGATTTAATATTATTAAATAATATTTTATCCAACTAACAGTGATTCCTAGGGACTGTGATCGACCAATCAGAATTGCTTTAGCTGAAAAATGTTGTGAAATAGATAGCCCCATATGATATAGGAGGCCCCCCCACCCCCATGGAATACGGAATACGACCACTTAACACAGATGGTGGAATACGGAATACCAGTTAACAGCCATATGGAATACATACAAATATATGAAAACTTCATTTTTTGGAAGGTCGGCGTACGAATACCGGTATTTTTGGAATACCGAATAACTTCTAACAGAGGGGCCGGAATACAGCGTACCTCATAACAGGGCATGGAATACGGCGTAGGAAAAGGGGTGGTGGGGGCCTCATATATAGTCAGAATTGTTAGTCAGATCTGCACATGAGCCAGATCTGGTGAATAATTCAACTGTGTTCAGATGTTGGCACACAAGTCATACATGTATATGTAAATTAAATACTCTGATATATGATCATTCTGAATATCATAATTGTATTAAAATATATTGCATCAACTGATGGGGGAATAAAAACGACGAACGAGTCTAGATTATTACCAGCACGTGCGATCTTACTTTATATCTCAATTAAACTTATATAGAAAAGTTGGTTCGTATCATCAGCACCTTGCAAGGGGCGTTAACTAATATAACAGTCCCAACATCAATACTAAAAACAATAATAAAACAAAACTTCAATTGTGACACAGTCCTAGGAATCACTGTCCATGTAATATTAAATTTGATTAAAATATAACAAAGATATTTTACCTCTACTATACATATATAACTACCAGATACGCAACATCAGATTGTGTTATTATGCAAACAATCATCGGATTTGCTCAAACCACGCACCGTGATCTATCACTAAAACGAACAATTCGATGTTTCGTTCGATAAAAATGCATTTATCTCCCCACATTTGACATGTGACAATTAAGTTAATTGTTCTTAATGTGCTCGTTGGGTCATATCAACTCTATCTTGTCTGAGTTGTACATAAATCGTGATTTTACATCCAAATATTCACATTGAATAACTGTCGGCTATAATCTAGTGACGTAATTCTGCACAACTGTTGAAAATGGGAAGTTATCAATCCAGTTCCCTATTACACATTCCTTATTTAAAATTTGCAGCCAAACCCAGCACGATCGAGTTATCTCCCATTGCCCCTCTTGAGATGTGGAGCTGAGGTGACACTCCACAGTTTCGAATGATCAGTAAATTTCTTAGAATAGAGTACCAGTGTTTTCTGTCACCATGGGTGTGCTATGTTTATTGAGAGAAGGTTAGTTATGAATTTGTGGATTTTTAGAGGATGTCTTTGAGTTTTGAAAAATATTGTTTCAGGTGACCTTGACCCCACCAGTATGAAGTAGTAGCGATTTCTGCGAAACAGTGGCTCCAGACACCAGCGTGACTTTTTAGCACCTAAAATTTGTCATCTGCATGAAAAATATTTTTTTTTAAATTACAGTGGTGAGAAGATATTATTGTGAGGAAACAGTGTTCTTCCCGACAACATAGGCGGCTATACCATAGATTTTCTGGTTTTTGTGTCCCACGGGCCTGAAATACGCTTATTTTGGCAATTTTTGCATCAAAATTTAATTTTTCAGGCACACAATCAAGGGGCATAACTCTTGCTACCCCCATTAAAATGACAATTCTGTACCAAAATCTTTAAGCCTAGTATGTGCTCAAGCCAGGTATATATACATTGTATATGTGTTGTGGGATCACATTTCAGTTATTTTTTATTGAATTGATGCCCCCTTTATTTTTGCACCAATCCCTGCAGAAACTGTGGAGTGTCACCTAACCGGGAGCTTGGAATATAAAATTTGCTTTCACATCTCAAGGTATCAACCACCCCTAGGGCCCTACTTGAAAATATATAGATATATTAGTTTGAGATGGTCATTTCTACATTTCTCTAGTAATGATAATGAATTTAAATGTGTACTTAGTAGTGTACACCAGAGCCAGTTTTAACACACCCGATGTCTGTTTACTCACATCCGTAATCCCTTTTATTCGGATTATCACCGGTTGACTATACGCGAACGAACTATTTACAGATTGGGTGATTTTCTCAGAAATGATTAGGAATCCCCGACAGTTAGACTTGAATGAATATTCGAGGAACTAACAGACATTTTCTGGTAAGTGGGGTAAAGATAGAAACAATCTGAATACACCAGCGTTTTTCAAGAAAAAAATACGGAATATGATGATATAAACTCAGAAAGCGGGAATGTTTGTGTGGCATAAAAATGTGTACTCTTGTAATTTCGTTCAAATCATCTACCAATGAAAATGCAGAACACAAATTTTTTACTTGCCGAGCTGGTCTTTATATTTATATAATAACATAATATAATATATTGATTTAATGTTATTAAATAATATTTTATTCAACTAACAGTGATTCCTAGGGACTGTGATTGTGATACGGTATGTTTATAAGTAAAAAAAAAACATGCACATTTAAAACCATTCCCATATCCCAAGTAAAAAGGTTCAATTAAATAGCCTGTAACTTACTCAAGTTACTAGTAAGGTTTTGATTAATTTAACCTATTACGGTATTGTATTCTTCATAAAACTGAACTCCAAAATGTGTGCATTCATGATGCATTGCAGTACCCCTGGCCCATCTGTTTAATACCTGGGATTGGGACACTTAAAATACGGGGTAATGTCAACTGGTACTATATGTTATACTTCTAGTTTTTGTAAATCAATGACACCATACAATGACATATACATTTTACCATAATTATTTCTGGGTAATTAGTTTAGAGTAAAATATGTAGCCTATTGAACTTTGCAGGCAGAGTAGATAATGTGCGAAGTAAATATAAAAATATTAAATGACTGATGAGACTAAAATAAGTGAAGCCTATATAGTTGTAATGCTATTACGCTTATACGTAATGCCATTACGCTTAAATGTAATGCCATTACACTTAAGCATAATGCCATTATGCTTAAGCGTAATGGCATTACGCTTAAGCATAATTCAAATTCCATATCTCAAAACTCCCCTGGAGCTGAAATCGAAACAGCCAATTACTGATGCTAGTAACTTTTAATATATATCTACCTTAGATGATACCATTATTTGTAAGGTAGTAAGGCGATGAAAACCTTTTATGCTTAACTTGAGCATAATGCCATTATGCTTAAGCGTAATGTCATTACACTTAAGCATAACGGAATTTGTATTACGCTTAAGCATAATGGCATACATAATGCTTAATGGCATCACGCTTAATTGTAATGGCATTACGCTTGAGCATAATTAAAATTCCAAATCTCAAAACTCCCCTGGAGCTGAAATGGATGCAGCCAATTACTGATGCTAACTAGTAACATTTAATATATATCTACCTTAGATGATACCATTATACTATGTAAGGTAGTAAGGCTATGGAAACCTATTACGCTTAACTTAAGCATAATGACATTATGCTTAAGCTTATGTACATAAAACATTCCACACTGGTCATTGACAGTATCAGCTCGATGTTATGGGAGGCTAAATTCACATTTAATAGCTAATTACGCTTAGGCGTAATGCTATTATACAGTTATCGCCCGCGATTGAGTGAGACACGGGGATTTGTCGCCCGCTCGAAACCTGGAATGTCACCCGAGGGCCGCCAGTGTCTCACGAAAACAAGGGTGATAACTGTTTTGTTATCTGACAAAGGAGTACACACGGACCTGCTTAATAGCAGGCATAAATGCGCGCATATATTCTTTAATCCAGTTCGAAAGGTTAATTTTATGTTGGAATCATCGCTATTTAGAAAATAAAACATTCATAATCTGGATCAATTAACAGAACCGTCGTTTGCGCAGCTATTCTCCGGTCAGTTTGCTGGTTGCATGGTGGAAATCGGTTCACGGAAAGAGAAGTAAAGCAATTTCGAAGTTGAGTAGCCATGCAGCGAAATGTTCAAATGAGCGTGAAGACGCCGACAGACGTGTTAATTTCCAGAATGCTAAAATGCGAAACTAACAGGTTGTAGTAGTGCAAAAAGAAATTGACATATGTCACAGATCGTTACGCAACATACGGGTATTCTCTGAAGTCTGAGGAATGTATTGAAGAAAAGAAATAGTCAATTGATAATCAGAAAAGAATGGCTATTTGATCTAGTACATAAACGTAGTTGTAACGTATGTACATCGTATGTGCAATTGTCTACAGCACATACCAACTGCATAATAAGGTTTATCTATTTGTCCCACGGTCTTTATTATTGATATAAAAAGGTCCAATAGGAACATTGCACCTTATAACGGATTTGTGTCTGTGACAACACCATTTATACATAGCGTGCTTTAATTGCAAGTAAAAAAAAACACAATTATGCAAATTAGCAAACACCACAGTTCGCGGTTGTTGTGAAACAGTGGGGTTTATAAAAACAGTGTTTTTCGAAATTATTAGAGAGCTGTCTGTCAGAGAATCTCTGCGCGTCGAGTTCTTCGTAGTTATGTGTTTACTGGTAACAGCTCAGCGGTCAATAACTGAGACAATGTTACCCTCGAGGGTAATATGAGCAACGTGAATTTTGTTACTTATTCCTTATTCCTTATTCCTTATTCGCAAAATGTCGGAAAGTGTGGCATATGGCCCCAAATTCGTAAGTGGCCAGGTCGGGGGTGCATTTTGGGCCGAAATTTGTTTGGGTCGAGTTGGTAAAAGTGGTCCGAAAAAGTGTCCGACCTGTGCTCGGTCCGATTTTTTTGGGAAAATGTCCCAAATGACCACGGCAACGTAAAAAATAACAAAAAATTGGGCCGAAAAAAATTGGGTCGAAAAGGCCGAAATGCCTCGAAATTAGGCAAAGTCTAAAAAATGAAGGGGAAAAGTCCCCAATGGGTGCAAATTCTCAAGTGGCCAGCTGGGCGGAACATTTTGGGTCGAATTTGTTTTGGGTCGAGTTGGTAAAAGTGGTCCGAAAAAGTGTCCGACCTGTGCTCGGTCCGATTTTTTTGGGAAAATGTCCCAAATGACGCCAAATTCTCAAGTGGCCAGCTGGGTGGGAAATTTTGGGTCCAAAATTTTTTGGGTCGAGTTGGTAAAAGTGGTCCGAAAAAGTGTCCGACCTGTGCTCTGTCCGATTTTTTTGGGAAAATGTCCCAAATGACCACGGCAACGTACTTAGTAAAAAATAACAAAAAATTGGGCCGAAAAAAATTGGGTCGAAAAGTCCGAAATGCCTCGAAATTAGGCAAAGTCTAAAAAATGAAGGGGAAAAAGGTCCCCAATGGGTGCAAATTCTCAAGTGGCCAGCTGGGCGGAACATTTTGGGCCGAATTTTTTTTGGGTCGAGTTGTTAAAAGTTTAGTGCAATCGTCCCGCCACGCAAATGCATCGTGGTGTAATTATGTTTGTCAGTTACGACAAAATTCCTTCCACTGTCTGTTCATCGATCATAACTAAATAGTTGCTACCGACTATGAAAATTTCTTTATCTTGAGTTATGGGGCGCAGTTCTTCTAAAGTGATATTTATGATATCACTAAAGGAATATATGATGTCACAAAATCGAATATGATATAACACACAGTGAGCATTTAGTGATATCTCATATTCGATTTCATGAGATAATATATTAATTTTATGCACTTGTTCGAATTTTTATATACCGTATACGGTAAATTGGGAAATACGGTAAATACGGTAAATACGGTATATTTTGACAATATATGGGCCCTCTAAGCAAAATGGTGCCAATCACACACGACAATCATGATGTAGTGGACAACTACATTTTTGAAATAATGAGAAGCACACATGCCTTTTCCAGATCTAGATTGACAATTTTTATGAAACAATATTTGGAAATTTTATGATTTTTATGATTTTATGATTCACTAAATATAGCATATCCCAAAATAGTATGCATTTTATGATATCGATAAATATTTGGTGTTATGGTTTGATCATACTCTTTCTTCTGAAAGTCATATGCGGAACGTGAGTTGATAAACCACGATATCTACTGGGTTTTCCTATAAACAACTATGACAGGTTAATAAGAAGCTCCTGCGATGACACGCTTTATTGAAAGGAATTTAAGGTTGATCTAAATACCTGTGTTAAATTTTAATAACGGTATGTTGAACAAGATTGTTCTACATTCGATGAACCCATGTACACAAATATACACGGGTCAGTAACATGTTTCAGGCATAAATGGTTTGATTACATTGGGAGCTATAAGTTATATAGCTTGTGCTTGACGCACCCCCCCCCCCCCCTTGCGCGATTTTTTGTGGTTATAATATATTTGTCGAAAATATCAGTTCTTTAATTTAGCGGTTGTTTTCCATCTGGTTATGGGGGGTTTCTAGAGTTATTGGTCATTGAATCAAAGATGGTCGAGACATTGGATATCTGAACAGGTAAAGTTCAATTCGCAATTACTCAGGAAGTTAATGGGTTATTGCCTCGTGTGATAGTCATTTAGTACATCCGATCACTAATTTTGTTTACACAGTAGGTAAATCCAATTTCGGTTGCGCTGATGGGTCAGTTATCCATGTCAAAACGGGTGTAGCCGGCGCAAAATCGTATGATTCATATTATTTTACGCCAACCAGAGGGGTGAAATGCTTCGAGTGGCGAGCTGTTTCTATTATGACTTGACAGTGATTTTGCACTCACAATGTTTTTAGCACATTGAACGCAATACCTGACCAGACCAAATCGTAGTGAAAATGGAGACACAGGAAGAATTTGGACAATTTTACTCAAACGTCTCCAGCACCAAGAATGGTTCTATAACATGTTCATGTCTTCTCACATACTTCACCATTGTGTCAGCGAAACAGTATACCTGTAGACTATATTCACACCTCAGTTGCAGCTTATAGTTCTTCCATATCACCCTATTCCTTATTCCTTATTTTTTTAAATGTCGCTTTCGACCGATTTGACGGCATGGGTGGGCGGCCGGCCCCAAATACCACCTAGAAACACACTGACCCCCACCCATCACCCCCGGGGGGTGCTACCCCGATTGGGTGAAAATGGGGTATTAACCATTTTCGAGAACGTTAAGGATTTCGACCGATTTGACGGCATGGGTGGGTGGGTGGTCCCAAATACCACATAGAAACACCTTTTTTTTAAATCAGGAACGAAATCACTACCACTTTTTCTGACACAAGAAAACATTTCTTACTTTCCAAAACTTGTTTTAAAAAATCAGAAGAAAAACGTATCGCTTTCACTAATCACTTTCTAAACACAAGCACAAAATTCTTGCTTTCTAATAGGTGTTCTTATAAGCTAGAATGTTTCTCTTAATTCTAGAAAACAATTCTAGACAGCAGAATATGTGATAAATGTGAATAAGGTTTTCTAAACGTGTTCTAAGAATATTATTTCTTAAAATGAAAACATAAATCTCAAATGAAGAAATATTTTCTTGATAGAAAATCGTTTCGGTATAAGTGTCTATTCGTTCCCACCCATACGCAGTAGAAGCACATGGACATCCCCGGAATAAAGATGGGTGTTGAAACCACACAAAGTGTAATATTTCCCAAATCAAATATCACATTAAATAAGACTACACAAAATAGTGATGTCTCTCTGTAACGGAGTGGAGAATTATTAGTATTATCATTTTAAACATCCATATTTTAAACTAGTTATAACAGGTTCCCTTCGGGGGCCTCCATACACAATCAGATGACCTTGTGGTCCCTTTGTCCTCAAGAGGACGAACACCGGCGATCGCCCATACGAGCATGAGGTGTATCATAAGGAATACATCATATATGGAGTCTGACAATGCATAAGAGGAAGAACACCGGCGATCGCACATACGAGTGTGACGTGTATAAGGAATTCAGTCACCGACGATCGACCATACGAGAGTGACGTGTATGAGAAGGAATTCAGTAATAAATGGAGTTTAGCAACGCTTAAGAGGATGGACACCGACGATCGACCATGCGAGCGTGACGTGTATGAGAAGGAATTCAGTCATATATGGAGTCTGACAGTGCAAAAGAGGACGAACACCGGCGATCGCCGACGATCGACCATGCGAGCGTGACGTGTATGAGAAGAAATTCAGTCATATAAGGAGTCTGACAATTTAATGCAAAAGAGGACGAACACCAGCGATCGACCATACGAGCGTGGCGTGTATGAGAAGGAATTCAGTTATATATGGAGTTAAGCAAAGCGTAAGAGGACGGACACCGACGATCGACCATGCGAGCGTGACGTATATCATAGGGAATTCATCATATATGGAGTCTGGCAATGCATAAGAGGACGAACACCGACGATCGACCATACGAGCGTGGCGTGTATGAGAAGGAATGCAGTTATATATGGAGTTAAGCAAAGCGTAAGAGGACGGACACCGACGATCGACCATGCGAGCGTGACGTATATCATAGGGAATTCATCATATATGGAGTCTGGCAATGCATAACAGGACGAACACCGGCGATCGACCATACGAGCGTGACGTGTATCATAAGGAATTCATCATATATGGAGTCTGGCAATGCATAAGAGGACGAACACCGGCGATCGACCATACGAGAGTGACGTGTATTATTAGGAATTCAGTCATATATGGAGTCTGACAATGCAAAAGAGGACGAACACCAGCGATCGTCCATACGAGAGTGACGTGTATTATTAGGAATTCAGTCATATATGGAGTCTGACAATGCAAAAGAGGACGAACAGCAGCGATCGTCCATACGAGAGTGACGTGTATCAGAAATAATTCAGTCATATACGGAGTCTGGCAAAGCATAATAGGACATAGACCGGCATTCGTCCATACGAGTGTGCAAGAAAAACTGTTAACTACTGTGTCATGAAATGGATTATCATGTGATCTGACAGCTTTTCCAGACTAATTAAACGCCCTATGGTTGTATGGCCGATTGCGGCTGTTCTCGAAAATGGTCCATACCCCATTTTCATCCCCTCGGGGTGGCACATCCAGGGGGTGGTGGGTGGTGGGTCGGGTGTTTCTAGGTGGTATTTGTGGCCGGCCACCCACCCATGCCGTCAAATCGGTCGAAATCCTTACCGTTCTCGAAAATGGACCATACCCCATTTTCACCACTCGGGGTGGCACCCCGGGTGTGATGAGGGTTCGGGGTGTTTCTACGTGGTATTTGGGGCCGGCCACCCACCCATGCAGTCAAATCGGTCGAAAGCGACATTTTTAAAAATAAGGCATAAGGAATAGGGAATAAGTTCCAAATGTCATATTCGTTACAGTATATGTATCAGCGCACTGATAGTTGCAATAGATTTAAAGTGAACTTTAGTATTTTACGTTGTTGTTGTTGTTGTTATTGTTGTTGAATTAAATAATTAGACTACACGTTGCTTATATTGACCTTCCGTAGAAACAATACATATAGCTCAGGTGATTTACTACCTGTCAGTTGTTTGAAGAAACAAAACACCAGTACACTGATGATTGTTGAATATAACTAGCTGATAAGAAAACATAACGATAGTACAGGAACACATCAGATGTGTCGATTAATAAATATAGGTTATTACCCGCTTGAGTATTTGTACAAGAAATATAGACTAAGGCCGCAAAGCGCCGAGGTCTATATTTCTTGTACAGATACCCAATCGGGTAATGACATATTTATGAACCGATTCACACGTCGAGGCAAACATAATTGAGCCACTTTCAATATGATGATCACGTATCAATTACTATTCAATCAAAGATTAATTGAATGCTGTGTGGTGTTGTATATATCCCTACTGATTATTAATCAGCGCGTCAATAAACATGTTTTTTTCCAAATCTAAAGTATTATTTATTCCAAGTCCTCCTTGCGACAATATACTGTTACGGATGTTAATGTTAGTTGATAATGGATGTATCGTTCAGAGCACAGGCGTCAATGTCCCGATAGTGTTCGAACATTCCGATTCCGAAGAGAAACTGTTCCAATTTACAGGAAGATTGTGTGTTGGAATATCACAGACAATCATGCAAAAAGACTAAACAAATATGTGGTTTGTAGAAGATTCTCAATGTTATTGTTAAACAGTGATTATTGTGGATTATACATTCCAAACAAATGTGGATTTCGCTCAGTTAACTTCCAAGCACCCCCATGACCGATACGAATGGTACGGTCCGTGTTTTAACCCGAGTGACATGTGCAATGATTGTCACAGCGCGGTGTTAGAATTCACACCTTCCGCTCCGCGCATGTTCAGCTTACCCTCCAATTAATGACAATTTATTGGTGAACTTTAGCTCAAGTCTATATTTTAACTCCGGTAAAATACAGATTCATACAAGAAATATTGTTCGTGGATTGAAGTGATCTGATTGGCCGATGCGTGTGAATCGGTTTATTAGCATGGTCATGTTATTGACTGATAACTGCAAGTCTTATCACACATGTCTCTTCTGTATACCATGTACGCTTTAGTCCTAGACATTTTAATGTCCATCAGCTTGCCCTGGGTGGTTTGGTTTGTTATGGTATATCGTCGTTCTAGCCGCTAGGCCACACGCGACGTTGTCAAATTTACGGGTGGAGGAAAGACCAAATTTCACCGAGAAATCGTCCCACTGCGTGTAGAAACCACCGACCCACGGAAAGCAACTGACACACTTTCCCAGATACACCTCAGATGTCGAAACGAGAAGCGAATGTTGACATCGAATCGAATTTCGAAACGAATCTCGATCCGCCAGTGTAGAAAGTACATGCAGGTCTTCGAACTCACTCCCAATTTTCGGACCACTTTTACCAACTCGACCCAAACAAATTTCGGCCCCAAAATTTCCCGCCCAGCTGGCCACTTGAGAATTTGGCGTCATTTGGGACATTTTCCCAAAAAAATCGGACCGAGCACAGGTCGGACACTTTTTCGGACCACTTTTACCAACTCGACCCAAAAAAAATTCGACCCAAAATGTTCCGCCCAGCTGGCCACTTGAGAATTTGCACCCATTGGGGACTTTTCCCCTTCATTTTTTAGACTTTGCCTAATTTCGAGGCATTTCGGACTTTTCGACCCAATTTTTTTCGGCCCAATTTTTTGTTATTTTTTACTAAGTACGTTGCCGTGGTCATTTGGGACATTTTCCCAAAAAAATCGGACCGAGCACAGGTCGGACACTTTTTCGGACCACTTTTACCAACTCGACCCAAAAAATTTTGGACCCAAAATTTCCCGCCCAGCTGGCCACTTGAGAATTTGGCGTCATTTGGGACATTTTCCCAAAAAAATCGGACCGAGCACAGGTCGGACACTTTTTCGGACCACTTTTACCAACTCGACCCAAAACAAATTCGACCCAAAATGTTCCGCCCAGCTGGCCACTTGAGAATTTGCACCCATTGGGGACTTTTCCCCTTCATTTTTTAGACTTTGCCTAATTTCGAGGCATTTCGGACTTTTCGACCCAATTTTTTTCGGCCCAATTTTTTGTTATTTTTTACTAAGTACGTTGCCGTGGTCATTTGGGACATTTTCCCAAAAAAATCGGACCGAGCACAGGTCGGACACTTTTTCGGACCACTTTTACCAACTCGACCCAAAAAAAATTCGACCCAAAATGTTTCGCCCAGCTGGCCACTTGAGAATTTGCACCCATTGGGGACTTTTCCCCTTCATTTTTTAGACTTTGCCTAATTTCGAGGCATTTCGGACTTTTCGACCCAATTTTTTTCGGCCCAATTTTTTGTTATTTTTTACTAAGTACGTTGCCGTGGTCATTTGGGACATTTTCCCAAAAAAATCGGACCGAGCACAGGTCGGACACTTTTTCGGACCACTTTGACCAACTCGACCCAAAAAATTTTGGACCCAAAATTTCCCGCCCAGCTGGCCACTTGAGAATTTGGCGTCATTTGGGACATTTTCCCAAAAAAATCGGACCGAGCACAGGTCGGACACTTTTTCGGACCACTTTTACCAACTCGACCCAAAAAAAATTCGACCCAAAATGTTCCGCCCAGCTGGCCACTTGAGAATTTGCACCCATTGGGGACTTTTCCCCTTCATTTTTTAGACTTTGCCTAATTTCGAGGCATTTCGGACTTTTCGACCCAATTTTTTTCGGCCCAATTTTTTGTTATTTTTTACTAAGTACGTTGCCGTGGTCATTTGGGACATTTTCCCAAAAAAATCGGACCGAGCACAGGTCGGACACTTTTTCGGACCACTTTTACCAACTCGACCCAAAAAATTTTGGACCCAAAATTTCCCGCCCAGCTGGCCACTTGAGAATTTGGCGTCATTTGGGACATTTTCCCAAAAAAATCGGACCGAGCACAGGTCGGACACTTTTTCGGACCACTTTTACCAACTCGACCCAAAACAAATTCGACCCAAAATGTTCCGCCCAGCTGGCCACTTGAGAATTTGCACCCATTGGGGACTTTTCCCCTTCATTTTTTAGACTTTGCATAATTTCGAGGCATTTCGGACTTTTCGACCCAATTTTTTTCGGCCCAATTTTTTGTTATTTTTTACTAAGTACGTTGCCGTGGTCATTTGGGACATTTTCCCAAAAAAATCGGACCGAGCACAGGTCGGACACTTTTTCGGACCACTTTTACCAACTCGACCCAAAAAAAATTCGACCCAAAATGTTTCGCCCAGCTGGCCACTTGAGAATTTGCACCCATTGGGGACTTTTCCCCTTCATTTTTTAGACTTTGCCTAATTTCGAGGCATTTCGGACTTTTCGACCCAATTTTTTTCGGCCCAATTTTTTGTTATTTTTTACTAAGTACGTTGCCGTGGTCATTTGGGACATTTTCCCAAAAAAATCGGACCGAGCACAGGTCGGACACTTTTTCGGACCACTTTGACCAACTCGACCCAAAAAATTTTGGACCCAAAATTTCCCGCCCAGCTGGCCACTTGAGAATTTGGCGTCATTTGGGACATTTTCCCAAAAAAATCGGACCGAGCACAGGTCGGACACTTTTTCGGACCACTTTTACCAACTCGACCCAAAAAAAATTCGACCCAAAATGTTCCGCGCAGCTGGCCACTTGAGAATTTGCACCCATTGGGGACTTTTCCCCTTCATTTTTTAGACTTTGCCTAATTTCGAGGCATTTCGGACTTTTCGACCCAATTTTTTTCGGCCCAATTTTTTGTTATTTTTTACTAAGTACGTTGCCGTGGTCATTTGGAACATTTTCCCAAAAAAATCGGACCGAGCACAGGTCGGACACTTTTTCGGACCACTTTTACCAACTCGACCCAAAAATTTTTGGACCCAAAATTTCCCGCCCAGCTGGCCACTTGAGACATTTTCCCAAAAAAATCGGACCGAGCACAGGTCGGACACTTTTTCGGACCACTTTTACCAACTCGACCCAAACAAATTTTGGCCCCAAAATTTCCCGCCCAGCTGGCCACTTGAGAATTTGGCGTCATTTGGGACATTTTCCCAAAAAAAACGGACCGAGCACAGGTCGGACACTTTTTCGGACCACTTTTACCAACTCGACCCAAACAAATTTCGGCCCCAATATGTTCCGCGCAGCTGGCCACTTGAGAATTTGCACCCATTGGGGACTTTTCCCCTTCATTTTTTAGACTTTGCCTAATTTAGAGGCATTTCGGACTTTTCGACCCAATTTTTTTCGGCCCAATTTTTTGTTATTTTTTACTAAGTACGTTGCCGTGGTCATTTGGGACATTTTCCCAAAAAAATCGGACCGAGCACAGGTCGGACACTTTTTCGGACCACTTTTACCAACTCGACCCAAAAAAAATTCGACCCAAAATGTTCCGCCCAGCTGGCCACTTGAGAATTTGCACCCATTGGGGACTTTTCCCCTTCATTTTTTAGACTTTGCCTAATTTCGAGGCATTTCGGACTTTTCGACCCAATTTTTTTCGGCCCAATTTTTTGTTATTTTTTACTAAGTACGTTGCCGTGGTCATTTGGGACATTTTCCCAAAAAAATCGGACCGAGCACAGGTCGGACACTTTTTCGGACCACTTTTACCAACTCGACCCAAAAAAAATTCGACCCAAAATGTTCCGCCCAGCTGGCCACTTGAGAATTTGCACCCATTGGGGACTTTTCCCCTTCATTTTTTAGACTTTGCCTAATTTCGAGGCATTTCGGACTTTTCGACCCAATTTTTTTCGGCCCAATTTTTTGTTATTTTTTACTAAGTACGTTGCCGTGGTCATTTGGGACATTTTCCCAAAAAAATCGGACCGAGCACAGGTCGGACACTTTTTCGGACCACTTTTACCAACTCGACCCAAAAAAATTTGGACCCAAAATTTCCCGCCCAGCTGGCCACTTGAGAATTTGGCGTCATTTGGGACATTTTCCCAAAAAAATCGGACCGAGCACAGGTCGGACACTTTTTCGGACCACTTTTACCAATTCGACCCAAAAAAAATTCGACCCAAAATGTTCCGCCCAGCTGGCCACTTGAGAATTTGCACCCATTGGGGACTTTTCCCCTTCATTTTTTAGACTTTGCCTAATTTCGAGGCATTTCGGCCTTTTCGACCCAATTTTTTTCGGCCCAATTTTTTGTTATTTTTTACTAAGTACGTTGCCGTGGTCATTTGGGACATTTTCCCAAAAAAATCGGACCGAGCACAGGTCGGACACTTTTTCGGACCACTTTTACCAACTCGACCCAAAAAAAATTCGACCCAAAATGTTTCGCCCAGCTGGCCACTTGAGAATTTGCACCCATTGGGGACTTTTCCCCTTCATTTTTTAGACTTTGCCTAATTTCGAGGCATTTCGGACTTTTCGACCCAATTTTGTTCGGCCCAATTTTTTGTTATTTTTTACTAAGTACGTTGCCGTGGTCATTTGGGACATTTTCCCAAAAAAATCGGACCGAGCACAGGTCGGACACTTTTTCGGACCACTTTTACCAACTCGACCCAAAAAATTTTGGACCCAAAATTTCCCGCCCAGCTGGCCACTTGAGAATTTGGCGTCATTTGGGACATTTTCCCAAAAAAATCGGACCGAGCACAGGTCGGACACTTTTTCGGACCACTTTTACCAACTCGACCCAAAAAAAATTCGACCCAAAATGTTCCGCGCAGCTGGCCACTTGAGAAATTGCACCCATTGGGGACTTTTCCCCTTCATTTTTTAGACTTTGCCTAATTTCGAGGCATTTCGGACTTTTCGACCCAATTTTTTTCGGCCCAATTTTTTGTTATTTTTTACTAAGTACGTTGCCGTGGTCATTTGGAACATTTTCCCAAAAAAATCGGACCGAGCACAGGTCGGACACTTTTTCGGACCACTTTTACCAACTCGACCCAAAAAATTTTGGACCCAAAATTTCCCGCCCAGCTGGCCACTTGAGACATTTTCCCAAAAAAATCGGACCGAGCACAGGTCGGACACTTTTTCGGACCACTTATACCAACTCGACCCAAACAAATTTCGGCCCCAAAATTTCCCGCCCAGCTGGCCACTTGAGAATTTGGCGTCATTTGGGACATTTTCCCAAAAAAATCGGACCGAGCACAGGTCGGACACTTTTTCGGACCACTTTTACCAACTCGACCCAAACAAATTTCGGCCCCAAAATGTTCCGCGCAGCTGGCCACTTGAGAATTTGCACCCATTGGGGACTTTTCCCCTTCATTTTTTAGACTTTGCCTAATTTCGAGGCATTTCGGACTTTTCGACCCAATTTTTTTCGGCCCAATTTTTTGTTATTTTTTACTAAGTACGTTGCCGTGGTCATTTGGGACATTTTCCCAAAAAAATCGGACCGAGCACAGGTCGGACACTTTTTCGGACCACTTTTACCAACTCGACCCAAAAAAAATTCGACCCAAAATGTTCCGCCCAGCTGGCCACTTGAGAATTTGCACCCATTGGGGACTTTTCCCCTTCATTTTTTAGACTTTGCCTAATTTCGAGGCATTTCGGACTTTTCGACCCAATTTTTTTCGGCCCAATTTTTTGTTATTTTTTACTAAGTACGTTGCCGTGGTCATTTGGGACATTTTCCCAAAAAAATCGGACCGAGCACAGGTCGGACACTTTTTCGGACCACTTTTACCAACTCGACCCAAAAAAAATTCGACCCAAAATGTTCCGCCCAGCTGGCCACTTGAGAATTTGCACCCATTGGGGACTTTTCCCCTTCATTTTTTAGACTTTGCCTAATTTCGAGGCATTTCGGACTTTTCGACCCAATTTTTTTCGGCCCAATTTTTTGTTATTTTTTACTAAGTACGTTGCCGTGGTCATTTGGGACATTTTCCCAAAAAAATCGGACCGAGCACAGGTCGGACACTTTTTCGGACCACTTTTACCAACTCGACCCAAAAAATTTTGGACCCAAAATTTTCCGCCCAGCTGGCCACTTGAGAATTTGGCGTCATTTGGGACATTTTCCCAAAAAAATCGGACCGAGCACAGGTCGGACACTTTTTCGGACCACTTTTACCAACTCGACCCAATAAAAATTCGACCCAAAATGTTCCGCCCAGCTGGCCACTTGAGAATTTGCACCCATTGGGGACTGTTCCCCTTCATTTTTTAGACTTTGCCTAATTTCGAGGCATTTCGGACTTTTCGACCCAATTTTTTTCGGCCCAATTTTTTTTTATTTTTTACTAAGTACGTTGCCGTGGTCATTTGGGACATTTTCCCCAAAAAATCGGACCGAGCACAGGTCGGACACTTTTTCGGACCACTTTTACCAACTCGACCCAAAAAAATTTGGACCCAAAATTTCCCGCCCAGCTGGCCACTTGAGAATTTGGCGTCATTTGGGACATTTTCCCAAAAAAATCGGACCGAGCACAGGTCGGACACTTTTTCGGACCACTTTTACCAACTCGACCCAAAAAAAATTCGACCCAAAATGTTCCGCCCAGCTGGCCACTTGAGAATTTGCACCCATTGGGGACTTTTCCCCTTCATTTTTTAGACTTTGCCTAATTTCGAGACATTTCGGACTTTTCGACCCAATTTTTTTCGGCCCAATTTTTTGTTATTTTTTACTAAGTACGTTGCCGTGGTCATTTGGGACATTTTCCCAAAAAAATCGGACCGAGCACAGGTCGGACACTTTTTCGGACCACTTTTACCAACTCGACCCAAAAAAATTTTGGACCCAAAATTTTCCGCCCAGCTGGCCACTTGAGAATTTGGCGTCATTTGGGACATTTTCCCAAAAAAATCGGACCGAGCACAGGTCGGACACTTTTTCGGACCACTTTTACCAACTCGACCCAAAAAAAATTCGGCCCAAAATGCACCCCCGACCTGGCCACTTACGAATTTGGGGCCATATGCCACACTTTCCGACATTTTGCGAATAAGGAATAAGGAATAAGGAATAAGTAACAAAATTCACGTTGCTGGTAATATGGTGATTTACGGCCCGCCATGTAACGCACTCTCAGCCAATCAGAAGAGAGGAAAATGGGATGAAGGATAACAATACACTTTAATAAGCGTAATAGCCTCACTCACAACTCCATTACGCTTTTGGCGTAATTAGCTAATAAATGTGAAGTTGGCCTCCCAAAACAACGAGCTGATACTGTCAATGACCAGTGTGGATTGTTTTATGTACATATATCACACTCATGAGAGCCATCACCTGTATGCATTTCATTATGCCTCGTCAGAGAACTGGTGTCACTGAACGATTTCTCACATATATCGCACTGATACGGACCATCACCAGTATGGCTTCTCTTATGTCTAGTCAGATGTCCATATTGTGTGAATACGTTCCCGCATATATCACACCTGTGTGAGCCATCGCCTGCATGTATTTTCATATGTTGTGTCAGGGTACATGACTGAGTGAACGATTTATCACATACATCACACTGATATGGACGATCACCTGTGTGGATCTTCATATGTTGTGTCAGGGTACATGACTGAGTGAACGATTTATCACATACATCGCACTGATAAGGTCGATCACCCATGTGGATTCTCTTGTGTGTAGTCAGATTTCCAGAATTTGCTAATACTTTCCCACATATATCACACTTGTGTGAGCAACCGCCTTTATGGATTTTCAAATGCTGTCCCAGAGTTCTTGACTGGGCGAACGATTTCTCACATATATCGCACTGATACGGACTATCACCAGTCTGGATTCTCTTGTGTTCCGTCAGATGTCCATATTGTGTGAATACTTTCCCGCATGTATCATAATCACTATCGCCTGCATGTATTTTCCTATGTTGTGTCAGTGTACTTGACTGAGCGAACGATTTCTCACATATATCGCACTGATAAGGTCGTTCGCCTGTGTGGATTCTCTTGTGTGCAGTCAGATTTCCATAATTTGCTAATACTTTCCCGCATATATCACACTCGTGCGAGCCATCGCCTGTATGGATTTTCATATGTTGCGTTAGAGTTCTTAACTGGGTGAACGGTTTCTCACATATATCACACGGATACGGACAATCACCCGTGTGGATTCTCTTATGTCTAGTGAGATATCCAGAGCTTTCAAATACTTTTCCACATATATTACAGTCATGTGAATCATCCCTTGTGTGAATTATCTTATGTTTCGTCAGATTACTCGAGCAAACGAAAGACTTCTCACATATATTGCAATTGAAAGGCCGATCACCAGTGTGGACTCTCTTATGAATAATCAAATGAGCAGAACGTGCGAATACTTTCCCACATAAATCACACTTGTGTGCACGTAAGCCTGCATGTATTTTCCTATGTTGCGTCAGAGTACTTGACTGAGTAAACGATTTCTCACATATATCACACTGATACATGTATGGCCGATCACCAGTGTGGGTTCTCTTATGTACAATCATATGGTCAGATCGTGCAAACTCTTTCCCACATATAATACACTCGTGAGCGTCATCGTCTGAATTAATTTTCCCACATATATCGCACGGAAAAGGTCGATCGCCAGTGTGTATTTTATTACGTGAAATCATACCGGTATGTCCAGTGTGTGCGAAAACACCAAAGTCAGACCTTGAGTGTCACAGTAGTTGTTCCGATGAAGGAGTGGGTAATCTGATAGTTGTGGTGAATGTTGAGGTACACGTGGACTGTGCACATGTGTTTGTTGACTATTTGTTGTTGTGAACGATCACGTGAAAGGTCCCGGCATCAGGTGACAGAACCCAGGGCACTTAGTAGATGCACGAGATGAGCGAAAACGCCACCGTGGCGAGGAGGAATACAGGACTCCCTCAGTCTCTTGTTGGTTGAATCACGGCTGAAGCAAGTCGAATTTTACTGGACTTCTCCAAGTTTACAATTGTTTTATAGGACATTGGCCGAATCCAACAATTCGTCGACTTCATCTACCATTCATTCTTCAAGCCATCGCGGAAAACGACCACAGACTCGCACCAGAACACGACAACTCTAAACGGACCACACCAAAAACTAGACTAGAAGATTACATGTAGGTGAGACATCTTTTCTTTACCCCTCTTCTGCCCCGTTTGTGTTCCGTGTTGGACATACAAATGCAATATTCTATGCAGTTAGACTTTGGCACATCGCAGAAATCATATACATGTAGGCAAAGTTATAACATAATATACACAGATACATGTATAATAATAATGTAAATGTATATCAACACTAGACAACAGCATCAGCAATGATTGTGGTGCATTCGAAGAAGTTGATATCAAATGGACACTGCGTTATGTCTGATAAAGGAATGTCCGCGACTGGTAATAATATCATAATCCTCCATTACAGCCGACAAGATTGTCGACAACAAACACAAATGTTCTTTGTTCCTCAGCTCTAGGTGGTATTTCCAAATCTGGTTTCGTAGAATAGATATATGTATTGGGCGATAGAAGGGGACACACTAACAGTTGTAGTCCGAGTCCGAAAGCGAGCCCGAGCCCAGTAAAAGGTGTAGTTGGGATTTTCAATTTCGTTTATTGTCGTTAATATAATAATATAACGCCCATCAAGAAAACACCGTCCAAATCCAAGAAACCTCTGAAGTATGAGTTGCCACACATTCCTGACATTGATCTGCCAAGCATCGAAGAAGAAATAATCGAGTTGCCATATATTCCTGACATTGATCTGCCAAGCATCGAAGAAGAAACCATCGACCAGACATCAAGACCAGCATATGATTTCGTGGAAGAAGATATAGACCCAATCTGGATAGAAAACGGCCAACATCGACTAAGACAATCACACCGTGACAAAATAACAAACAACGAGGAATTATGCAGCGACATAATAAACTACTCAATGCAGATCATAAAAGAACAGTTCGAAGATATCAACGGCCTGCAACATACTGGATTAGCACCGGTTTATGGTGATGACACGAAAAAATGGAATTACAGCTTGAGATTTCAACCAACAGATGAGTGCAATGCCCAGATACACCACACCGGAACCAGCCACTGGGTATTATCGAAAAAAAGAAAGCGACGGCCATGTACGACTACCGGTATATGATAGTGCCTTCAAGAATAAATTGTCAGCGTCCACGACAATCCAGCTAGGGCAACTGTACAACCACAACAACATCCTCGTACCCAGCGTCCAGCAGCAAACGAAGTCCGTCGGATGTAGTATATTCTCTTTAGCGTTTTTAGTAGAATTTTGTACAACCCAGAAAACTGGTAACACTTCTTTTATAAATGTTAAATTACGCCAAGACCTTTTAGATTGTTTAGAACAGAAATGCTTCTCCACATTTCCTTCAAGGAAGAAGTAATTGAAACTCAGTAAGAAGCATGTATTAGCATATGAATTGGAACTAGATTGTGATAAATGCCGTTTGCCAAATTTATTTGATGACATGGTCGAATGCTCTGTAGAGGATTGTGAGACATGGGTACACCATGTGTGTACCAGTGAACCCCAGAGTTAGGCTATACATGCAACAGTTGTTCAGTTTGATCAAAATTATAATTAGGTTTATTGCTATAGAATGACAGGATGAATCCTACTTATGCCCAACTAACCTTGGGATCAGTCACAGTTAGTGGCACACGCTGAACGTGGAGTTCCTTGGTATCGGAAAGGAGGACATAAGTAAGATTCTGATCATGATTATTTAAATGTTGATATATATTATAATTCTACTGATGCCTAACTCACCTTGGGGCCAGTCACCATTAGTGACGCACGCTGAACGTGTAGCTCCTTGGTAAACGTATCGGAAAATGAGGTAGACATCAGTCGGATTATTATCGTGTCATTATGTAAATAATATATTAATAATGTATCACGTTTTATTTCAGGTGTTATTAAAGATGGATTATCTCTTTAAAGGTGGATTATCTCTTTGTAAACATGTATTATATAGTTACCGGGGTATAAAATATTATATTTGAATCGAAGACTCCTGTCCGGAAATGCTTCTATCGATTAATATTAATTTTATTTCGAATATTTTCTGGTCTAAAATGTTGTGTTTGTTCAGCTAACGAACAATAGTGGTTACTGTTAACATAGACCAGAAATTATATTGTGCAATTTTGTCACAAATAAACGTTAATTATACTCATTATCGCTTATATATGTGGAACAAAACAATACAAACAATCAATCTGTGACATTCTACATTCGTTGCGTAGCCGTAGGAACAGCCCAGTGCTCTATATCGCAATACGGTCTCATCCGAATGGTCGGTTCTAAAAATAGTAACATAAATGGGCCCGATTTAATATTAGAAATAAAATCAATATTAATTGATAGAAGCTTTTCCGGACATAGGTCTTCAGTTCATATATATTATTTTATACCCACGCAACTATTTAAAATTTGTTATTTAAAGAGATAATCCATCTTTAAATAAAAAAAAATTTAAAGTTGCGTGGGTATAAAATAATAGATATGAACTGAAGACCCCTGTCCGGAAAAGCTTCTATCAATTAATATTGATGTTATTTCGAATATAAAATCGGGACCGTTCATGTTACTATTTTTAGAATAGACCATTCGGATGATACCATATTACGATGTAGATCACTGGGCTGTTCCTATCGGGACCGTTCATGTTACTATTTTTAGAATAGACCATTCGGATGATACCATATTACGATGTAGAGCACTGGGCTGTTCCTATGGCTACGTACCGAAAGTCAAATGTCCCAGATTGATTGTTTGTATTGTTTTGTTCCACAGATATAAGCGATAATGAGTATATAACTAACGTTTATTTGTGACAAAATTGTACAATAAAATTTCTGGTCTCTGTTAACAGTAACCACTATTGTTCGTTAGCTGAATAAACACACCTTTTTAGAGCAGAAAATATTCGAAATAAAATTAATATTAATCGATAGAAGCATTTCCGGACAGGAGTCTTCGATTCAAATCTAATATGTTATACCCCGGTAACTATATAATACATGTTTACAAAGAGATAATCCACCTTTCAAGTTTATCATTTCAGGTGCAGTTCATGGCGAAGAAGATGGAAGTCAAGAAAAAAAAACGGCCCTTTTCAGGGCCACACACTTAAATTTCTCCTAAAGAGTAATCTTTAAAATTGCTAAACCTTCATATATTGCTTAATAAACAAAAGTCATTGTTTGTTTTTATTCCCACTACTTGTCCTTTGATCTTCATGTGTCCCACCACTGACTTAATCCAATTAGCCGCCAACATATTCCTAACAATAGCAATTAACACTAATTTAGACTCGGCGGCTGGCTTGGCTGATCCCAACTACAACTTTTAGTGTGCTGGAGAACGAAAAATGTCGATAAAAGTTGAAATATAAGACTTACAAATTATCTTTTTAATTTTTTTTATTTGTAATTGGCATAGCTTCAACCAAAATTCATCATTATTGGGACATGACAATCTGCGGGATGGGATGGGATATGGGACAAAACGACAATCTGCGGGACAGAATTTCAAATTGCATGGGACGGCCGATATCTCGAGGAATACAGGGCGTAGGGGGCTCATTTTGGTGTCTAACGAAAGGCACACGTTCGCCCTATCCAAACATATTAACCCCACCACTAACCAAACACCAGAAGTTGCATTATAATATAAACCTCCACCGCGTATGACCGGCAGATAATATGTTCATATGAGAACCTCCCCCGCGTATGACTGGCAGATAATATGAGAACCTCCACCGCATGTGAATGGCGGACACATAAGTTTTTAAGTCTATAAACACTATTTGATTTTAATATTCTTTTGAATAGTCTTACCATTGACATATTCATTCGTTCAAACCAGTTGATCTATTTTGTAACTTGGCTTTTAGTCGCTGGGCTCCGGCATCTGGGCTTTTAGTCACAACTGAAATAAAAATAAGTGAGAATATCTTGGAGCGAATTTCTGCAACAATTTCACCGCCTGGTGGACCCATTTGGAAAAAAATGCATTCCCTGTGTCTAATTCTACATTTTTATATACTATACGCCCCATTATATTGAATATACCGGCTGAAATCGATCCTGTAATTGTAAACATCGAGTCTATTTTTAGCTGTTTTATCGGAGCGTGTTTGCGTGTTCGCCATTACAATATTCGCACTAAAACAGCCATATTGTAGCTAAAACGAATGCACAGTACTCCACTGCGTTATTTGATACCTAAAACTTGTTGTTTGCTAGTGTATTCATCGAGAAATCTAAATTCTAAACATTAATGTCGAACGCAGTTTTTCGAGTTTGTGGCATTTTATGTTAGGTCAGTTGTCGACCGGATAATGTAACGTCCGGTGTCCGGTCAGTGGCGGGGTTAATATGTGTGGATAGGGCGAATGTGGTCCTTTCGTTAGACACCAAAAGTAGCCCTCTATGCGCTGTATTCCTCGAGCTATCGGCCGTCCCACGCAATTTGAAAATCCTGTCCCGCAGATTGTCATGCTATCCCAAATTCCACCCCATGTTAGGTCAGTTGTCGATCAAATAATGCAACTTCTGGTGTTTGGTTAGTGGCGGGGTTAATATGTTTGGATAGGGCGAACGTGTGCCTTTCGTTAGACACCAACATGAGCCCCCTACGCCCTGTATTTCTCGAGATTACGGCCGTCCCACGCAATTTGAAATTCTGTCCCGCAGATTGTCGTTTTGTCCCATATCCCATCCCATCCCGCAGATTGTCATGTCCCTCATTATTGGAATTATATTAACGACAATAAACGAAATTGAAAATCCCAACTACCCCTTTTACTGGGCTCGTTCTCGGACTGCAACGTTTAGTGTGTCCCGATAGAAGCCCGACACCCAAGAGAGGATAATTGCCTCGGTGTGCGCACGTTAAAGAATTGTCGCAAGAGCTATACTCCTCCTTGACCTCAATAAATGGTATAATCGTAGGGCGCGCATCTATAATCTCAAATCGACTCCATTCTACCCGCATGTGAAATTTGACTTATATATCAAGATGTTCCATCCACTTTGGTGTTCTAGAAACCACCAGAAAAAGACCCGTTAAATAGTTGAATATAACGTGACTGCGAATTCTGAGGTGAAGGTCGAGTATAGCTCTTGCGACATTACCCCTCTACCGTTAAAGAACTACTGGAGTCACCACAGTTACTCGGCCGTGGTAGCACCTGTGCGTATATACAACCAGAATTGGTTTCTGCACTGTAATATCTACAGACAGACACATATTGCAGTGGGTCTCGGAGCCTATCCGGGCTGCGCTATAGTACGGTACCTCATACGTTGGTTGGTGTGCATCTATTATGTTCTTATTTCGAATATTAAATCGGGCCCGTTTATGTTACTATTTTTAGAACCAACCATTCGGATGAGACCGTATTGCGATATAGAGCACTGGGCTGTTCCTACGGCTACGCAACGAATGTCAAATGTCACAGATTGGTTGTTTGTATTGTTTTGTTCCACAGATATAAGCGATAATGAGTATAATTAACGTTTATTTGTGACAAAATTGCACAATATAATTTCTGGTCTCTGTTAACAGTAACCACTATTGTTCGTTAGCTGAACAAACACACCTTTTTAGACCAGAAAATATTCGGAATAAAATTAATATTAATCGATAGAAGCATTTCCGGACAGGAGTCTTCGATTCAAATATAATATTTTATACCCCGGTAACTATATAATACATGTTTACAAAGAGATAATCCACCTTTAAGCCAATGCATTCTCTTATATATGCGAGGCGACCTATGGTCGACTCGCATATATAAGAGAATGCATTGGCACAGGGCCGTTCTGTAGATATCATATTCCATCAGTACAAAACCTTGGAACTTTTTGAAGTTTTGACAGGGAATCTTATAAAGGCGAACAAATAACACGTGGAACGCAACGCTTTGGGGGGCTTCCACTCGGCCCATTGTGTGCGTTGTACTATCCATCCACATATATGGGTTGGTGGATGTGTCCTTGGAGTTCAGCGTCGTACCCTCTACCAGCTGCGGCTCGGAGAAGACCAATACCTAAATTTGGAGGGGGTAACAGACGAAGAAGAAAGCGAAAAAAGCCCGACACACCGTCACAGGGACGCCGAAAGAAGGGCCATGTTATTGAGAGGAAATCTTTAACCAAAGGAGATTAAACATGATAAATAACTGCATTAATTAGTTATTATTTTCACCCAGCCATACGGAGAACACGGGCGATCATATGACATGTTTACAATCGTCCGATTCTAACTAAATTTAATTGTATCTTTCAAAAAACATTTCGGTACATGAGTTGTTGAAGTAAACGGACGATGATGTAATACTGTCAGTTATCGGCTCCCTCGAGGTAAGGCTTACCTCCGATGTGAATGTGTTTATGTCTTATCGAGTTCCCGCTACGAGAGAATGGTTTATCGCATATATCACATTGGTACGGATTATCTCCACCATTGAGCCTCTTATGTGTGATCAAGTTAATTATTTCTCGCATATATCACATTGGTATGGCTTATCTCCACCATTGAGCCTCTTATGTGTGATCAAGTTAATTATTTTTCGCATATATCACATTGGTATGGCTTATCTCCACCATTGAGCCTCTTATGTGTGATCAAGTTAATTATTTCTCGCATATATCACATTGGTATGGCTTATCTCCACCATTGAGCCTCTTATGTGTGATCAAGTTAATTATTTCTCGCATATATCACATTGGTATGGGCTTATCTCCGGTGTGGACCCTCTTATGTGTGATCTGATAGAGAATGATTTGTCGCACTGATACGGGTGATCTCCGGTGTGTATTCTCTTGTGTCTCACCAGGTCACCCGACTGAATAAATGATTTATCGGATACATCACATTGGTATGGCTTATCTCCGATGTGAATTATTTTATGTGTTATCAAGTTAGCCCTGATGGAGAATGATGTTTCGCATATGCCTCAATGGTAAGGCTTATCTCTGCCATGGAGCCTCGTATGTGTGACCAAGTTACTGCTGATATAGAATGATCCATTGCATATATAACATTGGTATGGCTTATCTCCGATGCGAATTATTTTATGTGTTGTCAAGCTCGCACTACCAGAACATGATCTTTCGCATATATCACATTGGTAAGGCTTACCTCCACCATGAAACCACTTATGTGCGATCAAGTTACATTTGATAGAGAATGATTTCTCACACATATCGCGCTGATATGGGCGGGTGTTTTCTCTTATATTACGTCGGGATACCCGACTGAATAAATGATTTCTCCCACATTTCACATTGATGAGGCTTATTTCCGCTGTGGATTCTCTTATGTGCGATCAAGTGGCTTGAAAGGTTAAATGATTTCTCGCATATGCCACATTGGTAGGGCTTATCTCCGTTGTGGATTCGCTTATATTCGACCAAGTTTCCCTTGCGAGAGAATGTTTATCACACACTGATATGGGCGATCCCCTGTGTGAAATATTTTATGTCTCTCCAGGTCGCCTGACGAAATAATTGATTTATCGCATATATCACATGGTAATGGCTTATCTCCGCTGCGGATTTTATTTTTATGCGTCACCAAGTTGCTCAAATGTTTAAATGATTTCCACACACATACGGGCGATCAGCTGTGTGTATTCTCTTGTGGTTCGCCAGGATGCTCGACTGAATAAATTATTTACCACATACATCACATTGGTAAGGCTTATCTTCGCTGTGGATTCTCTTGTGTGTGATTAAGTTGCTTGAATGAGTAAATTAATTATTACTCATATCGCATTGGTCGGGCTTATCTCCATTGTGTATTATCTTATGTGCGATCAAGTGGTGATAAACGGTGTGAATCACCAAACATTGAACATTAATATATTTATGTTACTATACTTATAACATTTTATTTATTTAACTCGCTTGACATCGGCCTCGAGTGGGCGTATCTGTCAATAAATTTATCTTATCTTTATCTTTATTCAAGTTGCTCGAATGTTTAAATGATTTTCACACACATACGGGCGATCAGCTGTGTGTATTCTCTTGTGGTTCGCCAGGAAGCTCGACTGAATAAATTATTGACCGCATACATAACATTGGTAAAGCTTATATTCGCCGTGGATTCTCGTATGTGTGATCAAGTGGCAATGAGTATATTATGTATCGCTTATATCACATTGGTCGGGCTTATCACCATTCTGGATTCTCTTATAAATGTGCGATCACGTGGCTTGAACGGTTAAACGATTTCTCGCATATATCACATTGGTAAGTCTTATTTTTTCCTTTTTCTCCCCTTCCAGAGGAGTTAGACAGGGAAACATCCTCAGTCCTTTTCTATTCAACATTTATACTGATGAAATCAGTCAGGAACTCAACAAAACTAATGTTGGATGTATCATTGGTGGTCAGCTGATAAATCATCTATCATATGCTGACGATATGTTTGATAGCACACTCTAGCTGCATTTGGCAGGCAACGTCTTCTGCCTGTTTGCGAGAATGTCACTCAAGAACTCAAAATGGTATATAACACCAACAAAACAATGGTTATGTCTTTCATTCCGAAGACATTGGATACTGGGTCTCTTCCAAAAATACAATTATGTGGAGAAGATCTCAAGTACGTGCCATCGTGTAAATATCTTGGTCATATTATAATGGAAGATCTCACTGAGGATGATGATATCGTACGTCAATTCAGATCTGTATGTGCAAGCACAAACATGCTGGTTAGGAGGTTTCCGAGATACTCTGTTCATGTAAAAAGATTTATATTTGAACGATATGTCGCTCCAATGTACTGTTCACATCTGTGGACTACTTTTAGTAAAACCTGTTTGATTCTGTCAGTAAATTTAAAGGAGAGTATGGCGGATAGAGTAAGTGATGGGCTGTATAAGAAGTAAGTGTAATTCTTATTAATTGTGTTTTGTTATGTGTATGCATGTGTATTGGTGATATATGCACGAATTGATATAGATTGCACTTGATGTTGGATTGTGTAAATCGCAATTTGGTAATACTATTAATTAACGGCCAAAATAAATATAAAAACAATGTATGACTCAATCTAGGCCTTAAGATTCATTCAATAACAATTCATTCAGACTCTTGATGGGATATGAGCGTTCATGCAGCGCAAGTGAGATGTTTGTCTCGAGGCGGGTGCCAACCTTGCTGATGTTACGAAGAAAAAGTATTTACAGATTCCGTGAAAGAATGCAAACAAGCTAAAATTCTCTGATTTCTGCCATTTGCAATTCAGATATTCAATATAACATATATTCAATATATATTATCTCCGGTGTGGATTCGCTTATGTTCGACCAAGTCACCCTTGCGAGAGAATGTTTTATCACCGACCCACGAGACGAACCACCCCCCCCCCCCATAAAGTGAAATATCCACCGTTATGGTCACACTCAAGATTATATCATTATATTGTTATAAGTGAAACGATGTTGTACATATAAATTATAATGTTTGTGTGTAATTATATTTTATGTTCATTTTGTGTAATACAATTATGTGGGGAGAGAGACCCTTTGTAAGTTGCAAAACTTGTGTCTCAATCCCGTTGCGATATTATGCAATAAAATATGTTTACACTAATGATTTATCACACACATCACACTGATACGGGTGTTCTCCGGTGTGTATTCTTGTATGTCTCGCCAGGTTGCCCGACGCAATAAATGATTTATCGCATATATCAAATGGGTAAGGCTTATCTCCGCTGTGGATTCTTTTATGCATCACCAAGTTGCTCGAATGTTTAAATGATTTTCCGCACACATCACACAGATACGGGCGATCTGTTGTGTGTATTCTCTTGTGGCTCATCAGGATGCTCGACTGAATAAACGGTTTACCGCATACATCACATTGGTAAAGCTTATCTTCGCTGTGGATTCTCTTATGTGTGATTAAGTTGCTTGAATGAGCAAATGATTTCTCGCATATATCACAATGGTAAGGCTTGTCTTTGTCTTGTCTTTGTGAATTCTCTTATGTGGCACAAAGTGGCTCCATCGATTAAACGATTTCCCGCATATATAATATTGGTAGGGCTTATCTCCATTGTGGATTCACTTAAGTGTGACCAAGTGACCCTTGCGGGAGAATTATTTATCACACATATCGCACTGATACGGACGTTTATCACACATATCGCACTGATACGGGCGTTTATCACACATATCGCACTGATACGGGCGTTTATCACACATATCGCACTGATACGGGCGTTTATCACACATATCGCACTGATACGGGCGTTCTCCGGTGTGTAATCTTTTACGTCTCTCCAGGTCGCCCGACCGAAAAACTGATTTCTCGTCACCAAGGTGCTCGATTGATTAAATGATTTTCCGCACACGTCACACATATACAGTATTCTCTTGTGTGTCATCAGGATGCTTGACTGAATAAACATCGATACATCACACCGGCAAGGCTTATCTCCGCTGTGGTTTGGATTTGGAAATAAAAATATGTTTACATTTAAATAATTCTATTTGTTTTTCTTGCCGCGTTGCGGTCATATACAAGTATGGAGTTTGTGATGATAACCGGGAAGAATTGAAAGGGCCGTGGTGGATGGCACCGAAGCAAGAAGCAAAGCCCCCCCCATTCCGAATCAGGATCGGCGATGAAGACTTACCTTGTTTTCTTTGTGAGTTTTGTGCGCTGATATATATATTATTTTGGTTTGTGAATAGTTTCAATTTATTGTCCTATTTAGTGTTTGCATGGACTCCAGGGGTGCTATTCACCGGCTGGGTTTATAATATAGTCCAGGTAGTTTTACGAGGCGATGCTCAATGCGAAGCTATCGGTGGACATCGATGGGAAGACATCGCCGCGCCATATAGGATTATCCAATCAAGGTGATTGGCGTCAATCATAGATTGACCACCGGTCACATAAACATGCTGCGTGTAACAGTACACGTTTGGTTCATTTCAACAATGAGCAACCGAGGAAAATTACGTGGGGCAAAATATACCACCGACGACATGGGGGGTCTACAAAAAAAAATCCGTATAGGGCCGGGGTCGGTGGGTGGTCCAGAGGCCGATACAATCGTGCTTGTAAATATTTTTCCAAAATGGGTTTTTTTTTCAAACAATTTACAAGTACTGATCATGTATAGTCCAGCGGAAGTAGGGGGTAACCCAAAATTCTCTGTTATAGTTTGTTTCTTTGCTGATTATTCATGGGGAGGGTCTCTGTAATGATTTCTAGGGTGATGTGGACGTCTCACCCTTGAGCATTTTGAGAAATCCAAGATGGCGTCCAAGATGGCTACCGGATTTCGGTATCTTATTTAATCGGTTAATAACTTTCTCGAATTGACGTTTAATATGTCAATTTATGATAGGAATCTTATACAATATGTGGGTCGAACTGTATTGCAAATTTCCAATGCTTGATTATAAAGATGGCCGTAAAAATGTCCGCCAAATACATGAAAATTGTGCAATATTGCAATATATAGATTATTACAATAATTTGTTTTATAAAAAATACAAATACAATCCAAAGAAATGAATACAAGGCCAAAAGAAACCAATACGTCGTCTGTCCCGCGAATTTTAACAACAAGCGTGTTATTAAATGATACGAATTGACCATACTGCATCCTCTATCTGAAGCATATGTTTCTAATCAATGTTATTCTCGTTAACATCACAGTGTTTTGTAAACTCGTTAAAACAGTTAAGCGCACCTTGACACGAACAAAATGACGTGCACGTCAAACCAGCACGAAAGCACCCACATCTCTTTGACGAGCAAGGCGAATGGCTGGTGCACGAACACCGTATCAGCTTCAGTATGCTATCCGGGGCCTTTGGTATGTTGTCGGCAACCGTGGTAGGAACGAGTTCGTCGCCATCCAACCAAAATTTGTTGCCTCCATGAGTCCATATCCGGCGGAGATTCGTCTGATGCATATCGCCAAGTAGCAACTTGAAGGTGAGCACGCTTTATATTTTCAATGAAAGCTTCGGTGGTTGGGGGTAACGAGTTCAATTTTGGAGCACACGCCATTGACCGTCCAACTTTTAACGACCACATTTTTATTCTTGCTTCTGTTGTGCTCTTACACTTTGGGAGACCATAACACGTCAAAATGAAAGGCAAGACTTCGTCCACTACATCATTTATATTTATATGACTATTCCCGAGCATACTCAAAGGGTGCTTTCCACTGCGCAGAGTGTTTAGGGCCGAACACTTCCCAATACCAAAGTATGATGCAACGGTGTCGCACCCTGTCAATCCGTGCATCGCTAGCAGATCAGGAATAATTTTGCTATGCGTCTGGTAAGTTTTGTTTATGTCGATCGTAGTCCGCCCTTTAGCTGGGGAAGCCATCAGTACACGTCCAGAAATCTCACCCATGTGCACGAAATGCAGAAGCATTATAAATATGTCGGTGTCGTCAGCTAGGATGAGTGAACATGATGTTGAAATATTTGCTACCTGGTTAATGATGACCGTATCGGCTTCTTCGTGTGTTGACTTGAGGTCAATTCGCCGAACTATCAAACCTTTGTGTATTTCCAGAGACACTGGAACTTCTACTGTAATGACCAATTTGTGTTGAGTTTCCTTCCAATCGTCAGCGTGTTTCTGAAGGTCTTGGCAGATAAGATTAACAAGCTGTGCTTTGTTATGTGTAACAGTAAGAATTACCTTTTGTGATGGCAGTCGGGTAGTTGTCTTCAGTGTGTGCATCCGACTTGCACCTTGGTCTCGTCCGATTCGCGTAGAACCCTTCGTGCTACCTGTAATGTATCGATCAAATACAAGGTAGACATCTGTGGTCTTCATGTGGTTACGAATGTACAATCTAAACCGATTTAAATAATCCTGAACAGCGCCAGGTGATGACCCAGAGAATAGCGCAACCATCCAGAAATGTTGCTTCAATCGGCATGCGCTCTGTAGAATGATCAGGTGTATAATCAACTCTAAGAACATTCTTCAAGTTGGCTTTTGACTTAGATTCCCTTAGATGACCATCTGGCTCGAACATAGAAGCTGGATATGGAGCGATTTCGTGAGACAATATGTCATTAATATCTACACTACGGGAGCTGTCATGCAGGCCCATTGCTCTGGCATATATGATTTCGGGGTCAAATATTTTCCCATCGTCTATCTTTATATGCTTGCGGGACTGTGCCATTGTATGCACGTCACGGGATATTTTATTGTGGAATCCGTCTGGCCAACTCTTCTCAAACTCTTGCATTTGCTTCAAACCCAATGCTCTAGACATTCCAGAACGTCCGTGCCCATATTTCATAAATGTAGTTTCGATGGCCATGTCTGTCCAAATTCCATTAAAACTTCCAGTGTTGTGGTGCATTGTGTGCTCGCCCATCACGAAGTGTTGGCCGACAGTTTCGGGCAATGATTACATTGAACGTAAATAATACAAGGCATATCTGGCATAGTGGATATGACCGGCTGCAAAAAACAATGGAATCATATCACTGACCGAGTCTAGATGTAGTGGCCAATCCGATTCACGCTCAGCACGTATGTATTTCAACATAAGAAACACTGGTCTCAACAGACAGTCAATACACAGCTTAGATGTTCTACTTTGAAGTGCCAATCTGTCCAATGTGGTATCTAGGTCATGCATGCATTCCATTTCGAATTTGCAAAATACAGGACGCAACACTTCTTCAGCCAACATTCTGAGAGCACGAACATTTTGCGGAAATTTATTTCCTGTGAGCATTTTCAATACTCCACCAAACTGCACACTGAGGATTTCCGCCATCAACGAACCTATCGAACCACAGTAACTCATCAGAAGGTACATGCCCCCGATTCGCAGATACACGTCATTGAACTTGGTAGGATTGTCCCAAGTAGCGTGCAAGGCAACACGATATAACTGTTGGTCTGCAGTGAATATGACAAAAGCTTGTCCAGCTGATCGAGATAAAGTTTGAGCTTTTGTCATTGCAGCTATCATTGTCTGTGAATCTGCTGGTGGTCTGTCTATCAGCGGGAGATAGACAATATTTGTCTTTAGTCTAGCAGACTGTCCCTGTTCCCGACACAAATTGGTATTGTATCCATTATATTCGGGGCAGTTGTCCTTGTAAATCACATCCTCAAAGAAAGAAAAATCGTTTTCACCTGCCCGCCGCCGCGAAACATCTTGGTGGTGGCTGAATTTACCTGAAACGGTGGATTTGGGAACACTGTTCATTACAGGGTCCTTAGTAATTTTGAATTGAGATCCGTCAATTGCTTGTTTATCTATCGTCGTATTTGGAAGGTCATCTTTCTTCAAACGAGGAATTGTCCGATCACCAATACTAACATCACAAGCTGCCTGTGTCATTATCATTGCAAGTGAGTGCGTCGACGATTTCCCATTTGGAGAGCTGATATCACAGTCAAAATTATCGGCTATAATTTGGATCATACCAATGGATGCGTCATTTATTCCTTGTTTCGCTGTATCCAATTTTTGAATCGACGTAGTTCGTCGTAACTGCATGTAACACGATACTCATACATATGATTAACAATCAGCTTGGAATCACGTAAAAGCACGCCAAGTGCTACCTGGAGGTATGTGGCTTGATTGAGGACGATACTTGTGATAATACTGCCAATAAGGAGTGCAGGCAGCGATCTGTCTAACTTTGTTGATATCGCAGCGAGGAAAGTCATCAATGTGCTGGAAACAGATTCTTCAATGGATATCCTATCAACATGAATATTGTATTCCGATCTGTTGCTGGTAATGTTTTTGCATTCCTCAACCACATGCTTAGCAACTGTTGTAATATGCGGTTCTAAATCGTCTCCACTTTCTTCCTTTACCAATCTCAAAACATTTGCTGTATTTTGATGGAAAGCTAAGACACTTGCATAACCGACAGCAGACAGTGTAAGGATTTCGTCACAAAGGTGACGTTTCAGTTCAGTGATCAACTGTGGCCGTGCCAAAACACACCCGTTGTGGGCTTTATATTCGTTGTGCAGTTCAACATAATTCCAAATACGTTTCTTGTTGCTCGCGACTACATTGATGACATGTTGTAAAGCTGTATCCACATGAGCAGTCACTGTGTGTTCAGATTCAGTTGGCGTAAGGCATCTGTTCTGGACAAATTTTGTCATACAATCCTTATGATAACGCGCATCAACTGCATGAAGGTCACTCAGCGCACTTCCAATCCTACAACGAACCTCCTGTCCCCAAACATCCCCTCGAGCATCACATTTTTCTAGTAGCTCTATCCTATATGGCTTTCCCTCTTATGTGTGAGTCGAGCGACACATATATGCAGGGCGCCATCTTCCTGGGTTTTTATTATCCCTATTAACTATGCACTCTTGTCCACAATACAAACAATGCAATTGGAACTGGAATCCAGAAACCGATCGGCGAGATCTCTTAGGAGGTATAGCAGGTGATGCGTCCCTTCTTGCAACATCCAAGTTGGTTTTTGACGTATATCGAGCAATGCAGTTCCTATGAAAATGAACTTTTAACTTTTCATATTCCAAAAGTCTGTCCTCTAAAATTGCATGTAGGTGATCGTCATAAACTTTATTTGCATTAATAATAGTCAGAATCCTACTTGTATTAGCATTAACCGAACATAGGTCTGTCGAAATACACCTGTCGCCATACCGAAATTTAAAAATACACTCTTCCGTCATAGTTCATCTGACATGAGTCTGAAACTGAAAGGAAAGACATTAATTTATATACAAACTCCGAAATATATATATCAATCAATTAGTAATTCAGTCATCAACCAAGAGTATAATATGTGACACGAATGTGATTGCCGAGAAAAATCTCACCTGAAACAACTTAATCGCATTCAAAACAATTGTGACATACACAATAAAATAATGATGTGTTAATGACATAACACTCCATAGTTTAATATACATGGGCAACCACATGCAAAATAACCAATTGAGCCACATCATTGCAGCTCCAAACTCAGTTATTTTAGCATATTGTTATATATTTTTTATATTTTCACATATTTGGCGGCCATTTTGGAAGCCATTCGTTATTCATGACACCGACATTCCATATTGGCACTCAGGTAATATATTAGGTTATGTTTAGGGACCAAATAGCAACCGTATTGTTATTTGGAAAGAAAATATCAGCTTCAAACTAAAACTAGCATATTTTGGCAGCCATCTTGGACGCCATCTTGAATTTCTCAAATTGCTCAATGGTGAGGGGTCCACATCACCCTAGAAAACGTTACAGAGACCATCCCCATGAATAATCAGCAAAGAAACAAACTATAACAGAGAATTTACACTTGGCCGCTGGACTAGTAATGTTGTTTAGTGTAAACAATATTTATTTGAACAAAAGAACAGAACAACACATTGACAATTATACATATTGAGTAAAAAACATAGTTCAAATGAGGATTAGATAACAAGCCATGAGCCTATGGCTTTTATAAAAATCTTTTCCTCCAAAAATGTTACCCCGAGTGTCAATACAGACAGATACAGGGTAAAAAGGACGGGAATTTGAATATTGTTCTGTGTTTTCAAATAAATGTTGGGAAGTTAGTTAAGCGAGTGCAGGGATCAGAAAGATGGAGGAGTGATAGAAGGGAGGAGATTATGAAATAGACAAGAAAGATAATAAAGTAGGTGGAAAAGAAGTGTGATAAATGCTGTATACAATAATCCCTCAGTCATAATCTAAATTTTACATTATGGCGTTAAATCATGGTGTGTTGTCCAATATAGAAACGGAATTAGACCCCAAATACGTCTCGGCACCCAGGAGAGATGATGCATGAAAATAAGTATATATTAGGATAATTGTTATACTTGTAGTGCGTATCAATATAATCTAGATACAATTAGTACATGTAAGTACAATCAGTAGTAAGTCCATTAATATGACAAGGTCAGCACGGTTGAGCATGCACTCCGTGGGCAGACAGGCGGATATGCCCGAACACAATGTGCAGAAACGCGACTTACATATTTATACATGCAAGTTGTTTATACATATAATGTTATTTGTAAGCATGTTGATATCATGTTGTTGGCATATGGCTACATAGACAGCTATAGTGACTATATAGCCTCAGATTTAGCAACCTTCTGGATTTCACAGGATCCCGTCCCACTTCACAGTGGAAAACCGTAATTTAGTAAAAGAAATTAATATATTACCCAGTTGTATTACCCGAATAAAAGTAATAAAATAAAAAAAACACTGTATCACAAATACTACATGGTGAATACTCAATGATGACTAGATATCATTAACCCGATTGTTGCATAACATGAAATTGATAAGGGTATCTCATAAATTTCTAATGTCTGAAATACTGTCTTGTTCTGGCATGCAATAAAATTCATTCCTTCTGGTTATTTCTCATCTTTAATGATTGCAAGTAATGTTAATTTGCAACACTTATCCAAATAAAACTGAATTGGTCTGCAGTATAGCCTCAGTCAGATTGTATTCTTGATTTTAGTTTTAACTCTTTGAAGACATTGAAGAATGTCATTTCTCAAAGCATATGAATGCATCACATTATTTCAGTTCATCTATTTGTAAGCGATAACAGTATACAATTAGTATTTTAGTTTAGTCTTGTTGAGCAGTATTTAAGCTTCAAGACGAAGTTCGTAAATTCAAGGAGAATAGCGTCACCTTCAGTTGGGATTGTCTGAACAATAAACAGTAACGGTCATTCTTCATAACCAATTCAGTTTTATTTGGATAAGTGTTGCAAATTAACATTACTTGCAATCATTCAAGATGAGAAATAACTAGAAGGAATGAATTTGATTACATGCCAGAACAAGACAGTATTTCAGACATTAGAAATTTATGAGATACCCTTTTCAATTTCATGTTATGCAACAATCGGGTTAATGATATCTAGTCATCATTGAGTATTCACCATGTAGTATTTGTGATACAGTTTTTTTTATTTTATTACTTTTATTCGGGTAATACAACTGGGTAATATATTAATTTTTTGTTTACTAAATTACGGTTTTCCACTGTGAAGTGGGACGGGATCCTGTGAAATCCAGAATGTTGCTACATCTGAGGCCAAATAGTCACTATAGCTATCTATATAGCCATATGCCAACAAACATGATAATAACATGCTTACAAACAACATTACATGGTCATTACTTGTAAATTGTTTGAAAAAAAACCCCATTTTGGTAAAAAATTACAAGCACGATTGTTTCGGCCTCTGGACCACCCACACCCCCGGCCCTATATTCGGAATTTGTTTTGTAGACCCCCCCCCCATGTCGTCGGTGGTATATTTTGCCGCACGTCCTTTTCCTCGGTTGCTCATTGTTGAAATGAACAAAACGTGTACTGTTACACGCAGCATGTTTATGTGACCGGTGGTCAATCTATGATTGACGCCAAACACTTTGATTGGATAATCCTATACCGCGCGGCAATGTCTTCCCGTCGACATGTCCACCGATAGCTTCGCATTGAGCATCGCCTCGTAAAACTACCTGGACTATATTATAAACCCAGCCGGTGAATAGCACCCCAGTTGTTTATTTGTTTGTTTAACCATATTTTATTTGTTGTATAATACAAAATGGATTGGGGCACAAGTTATAAATGAGCCCATCTCCGGTATACATTGATACAAACAATTTGTTTTACAAAGTGGCACAATAGGTAACTTATTTACAACTGCATGCGGACTCCAATTGCCTTAGTCTGTTGTATTCCGGGCTTGTACTACGGGCTCAACACTAGGAAGAGGGTGCCATGCCAACCGGTTGACTTAAGGTCGGTTGGGGCTCCTCAACTCTTGATGGTGCAATGCCCGCTTTTCACTCCTGTGCGAATGTCAGAACCCATTGACCTGGTTGTGTAATGCAGTCGCGGACTGAGGAAGCAGTTGAGACCAGACTGTGTTGGTTTGGTGTGTCTCTGAAGGTTTGGAGTGCCAAGTAGATAAGTGTTTTTGGATTATTGTGTCCCACCCATCCTCCCGCGGGTGCGGGAGAAAGCATGTGTTTGAAAATTTGTATATGCAGTTGTTAGTAGTTTTGAGAGATATAATTATTCGAGGGCTTATACTACGGCCACGACAAGCGCATCTACGTCGCCCGATGACATTCATCAGCGCCCAAGGAGCCATCCAGGGCGTGAGCCCGCTAACCTAGATTATGATATTGGTGTTAGTCGTGTTTTGTGGTCAGGTTTGTGAACTGGTTGTTTTGTGTATTGATTTTACAAGGTTAGCATGTTAGTTGCTTGTTTGATGGAGATAATTACTCAACTATTGGTGGTGCGATACCCACTTTTCACTCCTGTGCGAATGTCAGAACCCATTGACCTGGTTGTGTAATCTACGGTATGTATGCAGTTGTTAGTAGTTTTGAGAGAGATAATTAATCGACGGCTTATACTACGGTCACGACAAGGGTATCTACACCGCCCGGGGACATTCATCAGCGCACCTGCATGGAGCCATCTAGGGCAGCTATCCTAGGTTTTGATATCATTATTAGTCTTGTTAGGTGGTCGATATACAAACAGCGTGTTTTGCATGTCTGTTTGTTAGTACATGCAGGATGCCTTATTTATACTGGAGTTCTAGCATTGGACTTTATGGAGGACTTGAACTACTGCAGGGGGCATGGCCAACTTGTGTTCGCCTACCGATTGTCAGTACGCACCAAAGAGTCCTCTGAAACATAATTAATAATTACCTGCCGTGTAGGTGGGGATGACTGATGGAATTTACCTGTATGGGTGTTGTTCCGTGGGTAGCTGAAATGAGAGTTTGATTATTAGATTTACCATCCGTTTGTATGGACCGTGTTAGTAACCTGATCGACCTCGCGTGTTTATTAAATTCTTATGAGATAAGTCTATTTGTTAAGTATTTATTACATTATGGAACTGTTGGTGTGACCATTGAGGGGGATTATCCCGGCATAGCACTGAAAGATCCCTGATCTCGCCGGCCTGGTTTTTATACAAATACATGTAGTTCATACTCTTAACCCTTTACCCAACAGAACGGCCCTGTGCCAATGCATTCTCTTATATATGCGAGTCGACCATAGGTCGCCTCGCATATATAAGAGAATGCATTGGCTTAACACATTAAAAATTATAAAATTGTTAAAGAATGTAAGAAAAAATGGTAAAAAGTGTTAAAAAACGATTTTGTTTTAGGCCAATGCATTCTCTTATATATGCGAGGCGACCTATGGTCGACTCGCATATATAAGAGAATGCATTGGCACAGGGCATAACTGTAACTATCACAATGTGGTCAAGGAGCCGGTTCCAATGATATCCATATTTGTATGGTTCTATTGAGTCAGACCGAAGATATTTTAGGCTGTTGAAGCTTTATTTGGCCGTTTTTGGCCGTTTTGTTGGGCAAAGGGTTAAATGTCATATCCAATCACAACACTCGATAGTTGAGTTAACAAGCGAAAGGTGTCACACGCTGACTTGATGACAAAGGTAAACGCGCTTCTGTAAAGTAGACTGTTGTAATGACACTTAATTATTTATCTTGCCTTGTTGTCACTTTACCGACAGTTTAATTAGTTAATACTATTCAACAAGTCAACGCCCCTGACTACAGTAGCGCGTTTACTTTGGTCATCAAGTCAGCGGGTAACACCTTTCGCTCATGTGTTAACTCAATTTGACATTTCTCACTTCCAATTTTATATGAATCCATTACCCGGTATGAGAGAGGTGTACGTAGTAAGACTGATTCGTGCTGCTCACACGTATAACGCCATAATACAGAGATTATAGATGTGTACCGGTAAGTAGTAATATTTTTTTCGCGTTGCACCCATAATAACATTACCTAGAGAGAGGTGCACTGGTCGGCACCTAGTAAGATTGATTCTTGTTGCGTTCAGTGTTACAGACCATTATGCCGGTTAAACAAGGCTACATGAATGTGTCATACCGGCATTTCTTTCATTGCACATATTCCAGTATGGCAGTCACATAAAAGTCGCATGCAGTGTGAATTCGTTTATGTGATAAACCCTGTGCCAATGCATTCTCTTATATATGCGAGTCGACCATAGATCGCCTCGCATATATAAGAGAATGCATTGGCCTAACAAATTATATATTAGTTTTTTTTATAATAAGTGAACAAATGTAAAAATTATTTTAAAAATGATAAAAAAAATGATAATAAAAAAAAAAATAAAAAATGTTAAAGAATGTAAGAAAAGATTATAAAAATAAGAGGTTCGGATATTTTTATAATCTTTTCTTACATTCTTTAACATTTTTTTTATAATTATGTTGTCATTTTTTTTTTAATTTTATACATTTGTTAACAATTATAAAAAAACTAATATCAAATTTGTTAGGCCGATGCATTCTCTTATATATGCGAGGCGACCTATGGTCGACTTGCATATATAAGAGAATGCATTGGCACAGGGTTTATAAATTGTGCCTTTGCTGTGTCATATTCCATTGGACCCAGTCTTTTCGGCCCACAACAGCTTGGGATATCGATTGGGTTGGTGCGGGGCGAACCGATACCCAAAGCTAATGTGGATCGAGAAGACTTTGTCTATATTCCATATGAGCGGAATCATAGATCTATATTTATTATTGTGAGCAAACGCATGTAATTATTATACCCCCCCCCCCCCGCAACGAGTAGTGGGTGGGTATACTGTAATCAGCTTAAACGTCCATCTGTCCGTCCGTGAACGCAATTTTGTCCGAGATTGTATTCCTACATTTTTTTGACAATTGTTTTTAAAACTTGTCACAGCAATTTAGATACCCGTGCACCTGCGATTATGAGGTGTGTCCGACTTTTTGTGTGTGTGGAGTTATCTCCCTTCTTCGACTTTGAAATGTTCAATACAGGGGTATACCTTTGTCCGAGTTTTACTCCTACATTTTTTGGTCAATTGTTTCAAACTTGGCACAATCATATATTTAGTACCATGGGAACCTGTGCACCTGTTAGTATCAGGTGTGTCCGACTTCTATTTTGATGGAGTTATCCAACACACTTCGGTGTTGTTGTAATAACACAAGAGACCGCATGAGTAAGTTGTGAATATTTTTCTATATATGTACACACACACAGTTGGTTTGTGCCCACAATGTATGGAGTTCGTGCCACCAGAGCAAACAAGAAAAGGCCCGTCATTCCGGTGGTAGACCGACTGTTTTGTTATGCATTGATTTGTTTTCACCTACCTGATTTTTCTTTATGTGAACTACTTGTATATTTTTATTTGAATATGGCGTGATTTAATGTATAAACTCATGTGGCCTTTGGGTAAAAATGATGACGGCAAATATTAATGGCAGAATTATCAATGTAATACGTAGTATGTACGGAAACATCAAATCATGCGTTGTACGAGGATGCTACCGATCAGATATTTTTTTACTTGTAATAAAGGGGGTAAGGCAAGGTGATACCCTGTCGCCTTTGCTATTCTCCATGTATCTTAACGACTTAGAATCATTTCTTGATAACTGTGCCGTTGACGGCTTAAAATTCATAAACGACGCGTTTCTCGATACATTTGGAGAGTAAATGAAAATAATGTGCGTATTGTATGCCGATGATACGATTATACTGGCTGAAGACCACAAAAGTATGCAGCGAACGTTGAATGCATTCGGCGATTACGCATCAGCTTGGAAACTGACCATAAATGTAGACAAAACTAAAGCAATGGTATTCAGTAACCGCAAGGGTGACAACAGGGAACTATTGACTCTCTGTGACAATTATATTGATTATGTTGATACCATGACTTATTTGGGGATTGATTTTTTCCATAACGGAAGGTTCTGCCAAGCGGTAAAGAAAATTGCATCTGTCGGCAAGAAAGCCATATATAGTTTCGTAAGTCAAACAGAAACATTAAAGTTAAGTAACGACCTAGTTCTCACCTTATTTGATAAAACAATTGAACCAATTACTTCGTACTGTAGCGAGGTTTGGGCAATGGAACAATTGTATGAGTTAGACAGTCTAGTCCTGGGATTTTATAAGCAGGTTCTGAGGATGAACAGAAGTACCACCACATACATGGTCTATGGTGGAATTGGTTGATATCCCCTGAGCATTAAATATAAAATGCGTATGCTGAACTACTGGAGGCGAATTCTTGATGGTAAATGCTCCCAAGTTGTGCAAAAGCTGTATCATTTGTTATTGCGCCTCAAAGATTCTGCGAAAACCAATAAGCGAGTAACGTGGATCTCGTGCATTAAGGGGTTAATCGACTCTTCTGGACAAAACCACGTATGGGATGCACAATGTATTTCCGGTTTTGATATTAGATATATTGAGAATAGGTTTAAAGATCAATTTATCCAAAAATGGTGGGTGGACATCGATAGTTCATCACGCGGTCGATTCTATCGGAACTTTAAAAAGGAATTTGGTTTTGAGACATATTTTACGAATTTACCTCGCGATTTGTCACACAACATTATGAGATTGAGGACAGCCAATCATAGACTAGGAGTCGAAACTAGCAGGTGGGGAAAAGCAAGCAAGCGTGGTAAAAACTGTACGTTATGTAGGCAGACAGACGCAAATGACGAATATCATATCATATCCGTTTGCACAATCTTAGTTGGGGCCAGGCAGAAATATATACCACGATGGTTCTGGGAGGAACCTGCTAGATGGAAATTCTACATACTATTAGCGTCCCACAATCCAGAAATCCAGAAAGGCTTAGGTATTGTGACTAAGATAGGACTGAGTAAGATCGAATAGTAGTTAGTCATCGATGCGAAATAACGATGATGATAATTAATACGATGTATATGACCATTGCTGTTATTGGTGATGTTAATGATGGTGTTGTTGTTGATGTTGATAGTGATGATGATGGCGATGACGGCGATGAAGATGATGCTGATGATGATGATAATAATAATGGTGATGATAATGGCGATGATGACGATGATATATACATTAATGATCATACAGCATTATTATATGTAAATAGTGTAAATATGTTTGGCAACTCTAATGCGTGTTGACTCACGATTGAGTTCATTAAAGCATAGAAGCCATATTCACCAAGAGGGTTTAGTTTATACAAGAGGTAGTTTCTTTGGTAGCCATTGAACGCATAACGTATCTTCACTATAGCGTCAACGACACACGCTGTCGGTGTTATTGGTTAAATACATCAGATTTGCTATTTGTATTTTGTCCTCTATATTGTGACAAAATCGCGAGCACTAATATGCCACAATACACACGCACAGCGGTGTACGTTGTGTGTTTAACTCAGACTGATGTGTATATTTCGGTAGAACGAGTTCTGATCACATAATTAAGATTTTTAAAATGACACAACGCGAGGAAGAGGATAAACCAGATAACATATCAGTACATTTACACGTGATAGGTTAAACCCACCAGAAGACGTATTGACTTGGCTAGATGGTCCCCTTTGTGGAGGTGTCCACCTTGATAATTCCAACTATACCACCACTTCAACCAGACCAAACAGATGTTTGCGTAATTCCATTTGCACCATGTGGTCACTAGCCGGGGGCATCAGCATAATCTACTGGGCGAACCATGGTTCTGTCCAATGTGATATATATTTTTTTTATATCTGACTTGAAAATATGGTAATAAATCATAACATCTAGTTGTCTAGCCCCACAAACATTCGCACGGCCACGGGGAGGGACGATCCAGATACCCCAGACTGACCACGGTTCGGCTCGGTGTAAAAACATTTTGAAATCGCAAAATCCTAGCAACTATACTGTCCTCGAGTTTAATTTCCAAGCGTTGGACATTTCCAACCCTTGGTTGCACAGTTTCGAATAATTAGCATTGGCTGGAGACGGGAAACCATATGGTCTAAGTTAGGTTAGTTAAACAGAATGTCACATGGATAATTATGGACCACATGTATACTAATTTTTCACACAATTCAATATTCTCACATGCACATTGTATTGGTATTCCAGGTTGAAAGACAAAATAATTTAACAGTCATCCACACACGCTGCGATACGGGGACACTGAGAGTGTCATCCACATCCCACACACGCTGAGGGCGATACGGGGAAACTGAGTGTGTCATCCACGACCTATACACACAGCGGACAATACGGGGAAACTGAGTGTGCCATCCACATTCCATACACGCAGCGATACGGGGAAACTGAGTGTGCCATCCACATTCCACACACGCAGCTATACGGGGAAACTGTGGAGACTAAAACACTCGTGACGATGATTAACGATCGAGATCATAGTTCCCTGATCATCCAAGAAAATATCTACATGGATAAGAGACGACACCAGTGTACGGAGTGCGATAAATCGTTCATGTATGCTTCTGCTCTCACGATGCATATGACGATCCATTCTGGTGCTAGACCATATGAGTGCGCCGAGTGCCGGAAATTATTCACAAACAGTGGTAACTTAATCAGACACATGAAGACCCACACGGGTGAAAAGCCACATAAGTGTGACATCTGTGGAGATGAATTCATTGAGCGGTCCAGACTTTCTTACCACATGATGAGCCATACCGGAGAATATCCGTTTAAATGTAATCTTTGTGATAAGGGGTTTGCTGTACAGTATCAACTGACGTCACACATGAGGAGCCACACAAGAGATACGCCATACACGTGTGATATTTGTCATAATGAGTTCAGAGACAAGGCTTACCTAATTAAACACAAGAGGAGCCACACGGGCGAAAAGCCGTTTAAGTGTGATGTTTGTCAGAAAGAATTCACACACAAGACTAACTTTAGTAAACACAAGAGGATCCACACGGGAGAAAAACCATATAAGTGTGATATATGCCAGCAGGAATTTAGCCAAGTGTCTGCACGAAATAAACACAAGAGGATCCACACTGGAGAAAAACCGTATAGTTGTAATATTTGTCAGAAGGAATTCAGCCAACTGTTCGCATTAAATCGACACAAGAGGATCCACACGGGAGAAAAACCATATAAGTGTGATGCATGTCAGAAAGTATTCAGCCAACTATCTGCACTAAATAAACACAAGAAGATCCACATGAGAGACATAACAGTATTAGTGTGATATTTGTTACAGGGATTTCGGAAACCAGACTGTTTTAAATCGACAAGAGCACGGGAGAAAGGCCGTCTAAGTGTTCCATTTGTTAGCATGAACGCATTGTGTCAACACACATGTATGATGAAACACGCAGGTGAATATTCGTCAAAATGTAATTGTTTTGGTTTACTAAATCTGAACGGGCACACGAGGTTCCACATGGAAAATAGTAGTATAAGTGTGATGTTTGTTGCGAGGACGTCCGATCCATACTATAACCCAAATGCAACGAAAGAGGAAATGTTTACCCTGGTTGAACTCTTTATTATTATGTGTTGTGTTTACATACGAACCCGTGTCATACTATTATTTACATGCATATGCGTGCCACAATGTATATATGAACACGTGTCATGCTATTATTTACATGCATATGCGTGCCACAATGTACATATCTATTGTTTACATGCGTATGTGTGCTACATGTCCATTGTTTATGCATACACGTGCTATATGTCTATTACAATAAATTTAATATTTTGTATCTGTCCATGTCTGTATCTATCAACACTGGTCTAGAAAAAAATCTAGACCGTATATACACCCACTCAGCTCCAAGTATCTCAACGCATGTAAGCGGACGAACAATAAAGACGTCAGATGGAGCCTAGTATGTCTGGGGCGGTGTATCACTTATTGTGCCTGATGATATTTCTCATAAGCGCGTGTATATTGTCATTTAAGACAAACGCTTAGTTGGCATTCAGCTGTGAATAAGCAACTCATGTTCAGTATAAGTGGTCCAACTATACCTTCCGAACGCTAATCTTGAAATTTTAGAAAACTCACGAAAGCATTATCCACGGGGGCGCGCAGAATTAAAGATGGATTATCTCTTTAAATAACAAATTTTAAATAGTTGCGTGGGTATAAAATAATAGATATGAACTGAAGACCCCTGTACAGAAAAGCTTCTATCAATTAATATTGATTTTATTTCGAATATTGAATCGGGACCGTTTATGTGTCTATTTTTAGAACAGACCATTCGGATGATACCATATTGCGTTACAGATCACTGGGCTGTTCCTATGGCTACGCACCGAAAGTCAAATGTCCCAGATTGATTATTTGTATTGTTTTGTTCCACATATATAAGCGATAATGAGTAAAATTAACGTTTATTTGTGACAAAATTGTACAATAAACTTTCTGGTCTCTGTTAACAGTAACCACTATTGTTCGTTAGTTGAACATACACATCTTTTTAGACCAGAAAATATTCGAAATAAAATTAATATTAATCGATAGAAGCATTTCCGAACAGGAGTCTTCGATTCAAATCTAATATTTTAAACCCCGGTAACTATATAATACATGTTTACAAAGAGGTAGTCCACCTTTAACTGTGAAATCAACTTCTACAACTTATATCCTATGTACCTTAACTAAAACTTCAGAAAAATGTTACTGACACATTGAAGATATGCAACACATTTTAGAGAATATGCACTGTGTATAATATTGGTGTAATCAACTCCTCCCTGCCGGGAAGGAGTATTTTGGTCAGCGACCTTTTATTGACTTAGGCCAAAAAAACATTATACCTGTGTTTCTGGTGACACGCAAGAAAAAAAAATAGGGGTGGGGGGGGGGGGTAGCTTTTCATTTTATTTTCAACTGAAATAAATATGAATACCACAGACTGCTTCTCCTTGTTTTTAATACACTATAAAATAATCAAACTAACTGAGATCCATACATAATAACTGTATGATCAAAAACATGATAAAGTGTACTGAATTTTGGCTTACAATAATTGAAGGATTTACTAAATTTAAAATAAGCTCTAAGACCCTTGGCATACACATCCTGCTTGGCCCTTGCAACCCCCCATTACAATTAAATATTATTCCCAGGTATGTATATGTCTGAGAATTTTCAACATTCTCGCCCTTGTAATAAAATTTGGTTTTATCCAGTCTGCCTGTTTTGTTGAAAATAATGCATTTAGTCTTACTTCTGTTTATGTTCAGTCCCCATTCAGCTAGCTTGTCAAGGGAGTTTTGTAAACCCTCGTTAGTTCTTGAGAATAGTACTAAGTCATCGGCATAGAGCAAGCAGTTCAGTTTTATTGTATCCAGTTCAATGTCAGAGTTGCTTGATTCTAATATAGATGGGAGGTCATTTATAAATATTTTGAATAGGGTGGGGCTGACTGATTCGCCTTGCCTTACACCTACTTCTGAACTGAAAGGCAATGTTAGCCCATTGCAAGTTTTTAGTCATTGTTGTTTTCCTATACATGCTTTGAATTACCCGGTAGAATTTGTCACCGACCCCCATTGACCGCAATTTATATAACAGTCCGTCATGCCACAAGACCGGACGGTTTAGTGTCACACACTTGGCAGTAATTCCGTCGACTAACTTGTTACTCGATAAGTCTACATATTTGGGTAATGGGCAGGAGACCACCTCTTCTATGTTATTGAACAACATGCGTGTTGTTAATTGTAAATTTGAGATTGACATAAACTTTGTTATCTGACTGATTCCAAATTCGAACTTGACCTGTACCCTAGACCAGTAAATGTCCATAACAAATTCCAGTCAATTCAGTTTGGACCCACATAGGCCCTCATATGGAAACGAAAAATGGGATAAAATCCCAACGAAAAGATGACCATAACTACATATAGTGGAAGTTAGCCGGCGGTCCCCGACTACGGACACGACCTGTACTTTATGTTAGTATAACCAATTACAATTTACATTTTATCCAGTTGATACTATCTAAAGTTATCACCAATAAACCAAACGTGAGTGAATGGACGGACAGACCGACAGACGATCGGATAGATCAATAACATAATACGTAAGTTGTATTATTAGAACACTGGGGTATTTCCCTGATTCCATATTGATACAAGTTGCGAGGGAAGTTTGAGTTCCCGATAGGTATCACATCCATTTGTATTAAAATAATACACATCCATGTATCTGTATGCGTATTTGGGGCGAGATGGAGTTATAAATAATAATAGTATTATAGTAACAATCATGTTTAAAACATACTTTGCGTGTAAACCATCAAATAAACGCGTTTTGATTGAATGTGTTTATTGAGCTAATTATCAGACAGCAAACAGTGGTAACCATTGCGTTGTTGCAATCCGCACACAATCGTGGCAAGGTTAATTTGTTTATCGGTCATCGGAGGTACGGTTGTTTATATGGAGATGGTAGCCCAAATAATACATATTATTGAAACATGGCATTAAAAATCGTTTGCATACAATATAACATGGGGAAAGACCCAAGACAATAACACAAGTGTATAGAAGGGACTTAAGCAATGGAACATACATTGTAAACTACTAAACATTTAATATTGTATAGAGATATAGTCATAGACATATATACACACACACAATTTACCGCTCTTTATCGCATATATCATAACGGTAAGGTTTATCTATGTACAGTGTGGATTTTCTTATGTATCGACAAGCTACTTGACCGAGTAAATGATTTACCTCATATATACACATACAACATATATATATATATGACGATATATACAATGTGACGCTCTTTATATGAGCGAATAATTTCTGACATGACAGTCATGTCCCAATCGAAAGAGCGATCCCCGTTGTGAATTCCCGTTTGTCTGGTTGCATGTATGTCGCCGGACAGATTAAACGTGGATTATCACAAGTTTCGTCCGGTGGCTCGACTGAGCGAATGATTTATGACATCTCACAATCGTATGAGCGATCGCCGGTAGAATATTCTTATGTCTGGTGATTCTACTCTTATTGCTGAATGTTTTTTTTCACACCGATACGGGAGAGCTCCTGTGCGAATTATTGTCCGATTGTGTAAATGATTACTCGCATATATCACAACTGTAAGGCTTAACTCTGGTGTGGATTCTCTTGTGTGTCATCTCCTCTGTGGATTATCTTGTGTATCGCCAAGCTATGCGAATTATTAACTCCGCTGTGGATTAACTTATGTGTCACCAAGTCGCTTGACTGAGTAAATGATTTCTCGCATATATCACAACGGTAATGTGTTCTCTTATGCATCACCAAGTTGCTTGATCGAGTAAATGATTTACCGCATACATCACACCCATAAGGCTTATCCCCGGCGTGGATTATCTTATGTCTCGCCAAGCTGTTCGAACGATTAAATGATTTCCCGCATGTATCACACTCGTAAGGCTTATCTCCGGTGTGGATTATCTTATGTCTCGCCATGCTGTTCAAATGATTAAACGATTTCCCGCATATACCACAACCGTAAGGCTTAACTTCGGCGTGGATTTTCTTATGTATCTCCAAGTTGCCCGAATGATTAAATGATTTCCCACATACACCACAGTGGTAAGGCTTAAGTCCGGTGTGGATTATCTTATGAGTCACCAAGTTGCTCGATCGAGTGAACGATTTCCCGCATGTATCACAACGGTGTTTATCTCCGGTGTGGATTTTGCTATGTGTTCTCTTATGCATCACCAAGTGGCTCGATTGGGTGAACGATTTCCCGCACATACCACAACCGTAAGGTTTATCTCCGGTGTGTATTAACTTATGTCTCGCCAAGCTGCCAGATTGAGTGAAATATTTCCCACATACATCACAGCGGTGTCGACTATTCCCTGTTTGAGCGTTCTCGTGATCAGTGAGGTTAGCATCTCCCATCTTATGATCCTGTGTTATTGTCAGTTGTATACCTGCCAAGCGGCAACGGAAATTTGATATAATTATAACACAAGTCAGTTAATACAGTGTAACTGTAAATGATCTAGTTCACGATAAGTGATGATCATGCACCGGTATCGATCGATCGATTTGAAAGTTAAACAAAGGACGACGGAAATCCAGTATTCTGTTAAATTAGCATGCATCGAATTATGTGGTTTTGTTTAGTAGCACCATTCACAAAACGATAGGTGACTACACAGCCTACATGTCCGCAAGTTTAAAGTTTACAAGACCGGACGGTCAAGTGTCACAAACTTGGCGGTAATTCCAGGGGGGGGGGGGTCGGAAAAAATTTGTAACTTATAGGGCCTAGGGGGGTGGGTCCCCATGCGGCCGGACCATTTTTTTAAAATCCACTTTTTGTCATTTTTTTCACCGATACAAGAAATTTGAGTTTTGCTATGTCTTCAGTGGCCACTTAAGAACATAATAGGTATAAGATATTGGTTTTTATTTGCTTTGAAACTCATTATTTCTGTTTTCATTTTAGTGGGTGTGGCACCTAAAAATGGAAAAAAATTGCCAAAAAAAAATGCAAATATTTTTTTTCATTTTGTTTTTGTGTAGTCCAAGGGTAACTAAGGCCATTTTCAGCGTGATATGTTTTTACTTTTGACTGACCCCCCCCCCCCTGGTAATTCCGTCGAATAACTTCTTAGTCGATAAGTCTACATTTTGGGTAATAGGCAGGAGATAACCTCTTCTATGGATGGAACAACATGCGTGTTGTTAATTGTAAAGTTGAGGTTGACATAAACTTTATTATCTGGCGGATTCCAAATGCGAACTTGACCATAGACCATTAAATGTCCATACTATAGACACTATCTAATTTACGGGAAAATACCACGACCCAGAAGGTTGATCGACATGGGACGTCACTGTTTAATGTTCAAGTATAGACCGATCCATTAAGCTATGTCGATGGTTTGTTCACAACAGATGGAGTCATGATACATTATATGAAGGATGGTGGAAGGTCACCTCAACTATGTTCTTCAATTTGGTTGTATCAATAAGTGGTATTCACGAAACCACCATGCACATTAACTTCATGTCTTTTCGCAATCTTGTCGCACCGTTATCATGTCAGCCTGAGACATCTTGAACACTCTCCTCACAATATAAACAAGAAAATGTCAAAAATGGTAACGCGCCCAAGATCATATATTATATATATATACCCATGATTGTAATTATAGAATACTAGCAGGGTTACCCGGCGTTGTCCAGGTTAAAGTGGTGTTAAAACCTCTTCATACTGTGGATATTTGGTGGGGATATAGAATACTCTTGCTCAAAGTGTTACACGTATTCTCATAAATTGTATATCCAAATAACATCACCAAACATGGAATATAAACAGTGGCTCACCTTGCCGATTGTCATTTTGTTTATCGCGATTAATCCGTTCCACCAATAAAGAAGTATTTGTTCATTAAAACTGCATTTACAACATACGTTATGACATGAAACATGAAGATCATAAACACATTAGATCTGGTGCCCCTCTGCCTTTCAGTGCACCCCTGACTAGAATGACGCCACTGTTGACAGATTTAAGCCACACCATTAGACTCCTCATACCATGAGAATGATATTGTATATGTATGGTGGCAGTTGGCGACTGAACCCATTCTTTAGTCCCATCCCCACAATCTTTCATCCAAACGACAGCAAGTTGGCGTCTTTAAATCACATAATTAGATTCCTTGTATCACGGAGAAGAATATATATCAATTTGGCAGAAAGCGTCGCTAAAATTAGTTTTATCATTTTTGGTTCCTCTCCCTGTCCATGAATCCCTGACGCGAACGGCGCCACTTTTGACACATTTAAACCACACCATTAGATGCCTCATATCATATGAATGATTATATATAAGTTTCGTGGCAATCGGCGACAAACATTTTTCTGCCCTCCCCCTTTTCTGCCCCTGACAACAACGGCGTCAGTTTAGAAAATTCTAACCCACACCATTATCTTTCTCGTAAAAAGTTACCCATAGTATACCCCTTTGGTGCCATCTAGATGGCCCATCGGCGGGAAAATTAGTTTTATAAATGTTGGTGCCCCTCTCCCTTTCCGTGCATCCCTGACGCGAACGGCGCCACTTTTGAAATATTTAAATCACACCATTAGATTCCTTATATCATGGGGATGATTAAAAATAAGTTTCGTGACAATCGGCGACAAAAATATTTCTGCCCCTCCCCTTTTCTGCCCCTGACAACAATGGCGTCACGTTAGAACATTCTATCCCACACCATTATCTTTCTTGTAAAAAGTTACCCCTAGTAGACCCATTTGGTGCCATCTAGATGGTCCCCTGTGAATTTATATAGAACAAAGACAGACAGACAGACAGACATTCGCAAATACAGATATAGATAAAATATATTGCTTTTTGCGTATGACCAACTCAGAATTCCGTTAAAATAACAATAACAACCAGCACCTAATTAACGAACCGGCGGCCGTCTTTTTCAGAATTACGTAGGACCATATCTAGACAAAAACTACTATAAACCTGACATCATGTCTGAGGAGAATAGGACTTCATTTCTCAAATGGTACGAAGCTAGGGGTGGGGATATATTTAATTTCCAAAAAGAAATTCAAAAGTATTGTAAATATGATGTAGACATTTTAAGACGTGGATGTGGCAAAATCAGACTATGTGTAATGGAAACTGATCAAATAGATCCATTTTCGGGAAGCAATAACATTAGCTCAAACCTGTAACCTTGCATGGAGAAAAAATTCATTACCAGATAATTCTCTAGGTATAATTTCAGACGCTGGATATCCACAAGCGCGTAAATTGTCAATGAAAGCAATTCGATGGCTATAGTACATTGCTACAAAACAAAATATAAACATAAAACATGCTTTAAATGGTGAAGTTAAAATAGGCACACATTTTGTTGATGGTTATCATGCAGAATCAAACACAGTGTATGAAATGTATGGGTGTTTTTTTCATGGCTGTCCTACTTGCTATCCAGATAGAAACCGCCGAGACCCATACAGTAATATAACAATGCATGAATTGTATGACGAAACAATAAAAACGGAAACTGAAATCAAAAGCTTGGGATACAAATTAATATGCATCTGGGAACATGATCTGGACAATAAATGTAAAGCAGACAAAAATTTAAAACAAACTATGGATCAATTCTATTTGCATCAAGACCCAATTAAACCAAGGGAGGCATTATTTTGTGGTAGGACTAATGCTCTAAAATTATATCATGAAATAGAACCAACATCTAAACAGGAAATACAATATATTGATGTATGCAGTTTGTATCCTAGTGTGAATAAATATAGGGAGTACCCTCTTGGTCACCCTGCAATTCTAAGTCAGGAACAAATAGGAGACATCAAATCTTACAAAGGACGCATTAAATGCAAAGTATTACCTCCAAATAAATTGTACATTCCAGTGCTACCGATCCACTGTAATAACAAAATGATATATACATTGTGTAAAACTTGTGCAGAAAATGAAAGTGGACAGTGTATAGTCATAAAACTGAACAGCGTGCTTTAGTTGGAGTTTGGACGCATGTAGAATTATTCAAAGCAATAGATTTGGGTTACCAAATTCTGGAAGTGTATCAAGTTTGGCATTGGACTGAGTGGTCGGACAAAGTATACAGGGATTACATTGATAAATACCTCAAAATTATACAAGAAGCAAGTGGATATCCAAATTCTGTTAAAAGTGAAGAAGATAAAGATAAATACATTAAAGATTATTATGAGGTTGAAGGTATAAAACTTGAAAAAGAAAAAATAGAAAAAAACCCAGGACTCCGTCAGTGCGCAAAATTAATGATAAATTGCATATGGGGAAAAAATGCACAAAATAATATTCTTACTAAAACTGAATATATCTCAGAACCATCCAGATATTTTGAACTATTAACTGATAAAAATATCACCGTTAAAGCAGTTGAAATGTTTGAACAGGATAAATTCATATTATTCAGCTATGAAAATAAAAACGATATTATAGAACCACATCCATCTGCCAATGTAGTTGTTGCATCATTTGTCACAGCATATGCACGCTTGGAGTTGTATAAAGTTTTAGAAAAACTCCAAGATAGGGTGTTGTATTTCGACACCGATAGCTGTATGTATATTTTCGATCCAGAAAAAGAAAATATCAAAACTGAAGACAGCTACCTTGGTAAATGGACTGATGAGCATCCAGATGCTAAAATCATGAAATTTGTAGGGTTAGGACAGAAAAATTATGGATATCAGTACGTGAAATATGGTGTCATAAAATTTGTATGTAAGGTCAAGGGTATCACTCTGGATTATAAAACTAAACAGCAAATAAATTTTCATTCAATGGTTGAATGTGTTAACGACCGGTTAAATTTTCAACGTGTCATAAACTATCCATGCAGAATTAAACGCACAAAGAACCGAGAAGTATTTAGTGAAGGGCAAACAAAAACATTCCGATCTGTGTACACCAAACGATTTGTTGTGGGTGAATACAACACAATTTCTTATGGATGGAATTGATGTGTTACCAGCAGAGATGCTTTTGAAAATTTATAATAATTTGATCGAAATGTCAAAAATGGATCAAACAAGAACTTAAAGGTGGATTATCTCTTTGTAAACATGTATTATATAGTTACCGGGGTATAAAATATTAGATTTGAATCGAAGACTCCTGTCCGGAAATGCTTCTATCGATTAATATTAATTTTATTTCGAATATTTTCTGGTCTAAAAAAGGGTGTTTGTTCAGCTAACGAACAATAGTGGTTACTGTTAACATAGACCAGAAATTATATTGTGCAATTTTGTCACAAATAAACGTTAATTATACTCATTATCGCTTATATCTGTGGAACAAAACAATACAAACAACCAATCTGTGACATTTGACATTCGTTGCGTAGCCGTAGGAACAGCCCAGTGCTCTATATCGCAATACGGTCTCATCCGAATGGTTGGTTCTAAAAATAGTAACATAAACGGGCCCGATTTAATATTCGAAATAAAATCAATATTAATTGATAGAAGCTTTTCCGGACATAGGTCTTCTGTTCATATCTATTATTTTATACCCACGCAACTATTTAAAATTTGTTAATTAAAGAGATAATCCATCTTTAATGGATATATTGGATCAACTGTTTTCAGATTATTGGATATTTCATGGTGCTCCTAAAACAAAATAAACGAAATTCGTTGAAAATAATTTTATTCGTTTTGCTGAATATCAAGACAGGATTCTCAATGAAAAAACTTTGAAATTCGAAGAGGTGACGAGAATATATGGATACATTATTCTCCGAGAACCATGTACAATTTTCACTGCTGAAAAGTTATTTGAAGAAAAAGTGTCTTTGGATTATATTATAAAAACCACTAGACCTATTTCAGACTTAGATAATGAACTCATATGGACATTTGGAATAATCTGGAGTTATGGTGAACAATCCTAATCAATCTTACATGATCTGTCTCAGGGTTAAGAAGGACGAATCATTGTTGTTCAAACATCCCTGTAACATTTTCATATCGGGGCGAAGTGGTTGTGGTTAAACAGATTTTGTTAAGAAATTAATCGAATATAAAGATGATTTGTTCAAACCTGTTCATACAGTCGTTTGGTGTTACAAAGAATGGCAAAATACCTATAGTCAGATGCAAGAATTTCACAATATTCAATTTATAAATGGAATACCGGATGATGACAATGAACTTGTCGATGACACAGACTTACCGCACCTCGTCGTTTTTTATCACATGTTAGGTGATAAAGATGAAGAAAAAATTATGTTGTGGTTTACAAGAAAAGGACATCACAGAAATACGTCTGTTATTTATATAACCCAAAACATGTTTCAGAAATCTAAAGCGAGTAGAACTTTGAGTTTGAATGCACATTACATGGTATTATTTCAAAGTGTGCGTGATAAAGGCCAAATAAAATTTCTTGGCTCTCAAATGCAAATACCTCATTTAATGCAATCATGGTTATTTACTACTCGATTTTCACCCAAAAACGGATAAATCGTTGAGACTTAGAACTGATATTTCCCATCGCTGGCTCACAAATGACGATCGAGGTGCGGTAATATATTCATCGGTATAAAGATAAGTGTATCAACCTAATATTCCATTTTCAATCATGGAGTCGCATGAAGCAGTCTTGAGTGTATTTTCGACTATCGCTAAATTAATACTTGATGATCACTTAAAGCTTCCAAAGCAGACACGAACATTCCTGCAAAAACACAAAAAAGAGCTGAAGAAAATAGCTGACAGTAGAACTCATATCGATTCAAAAAAGAAAATACTTTTAAAAACTGGTGGAGGTGGTTTCCTCGGTGGAGTTTTGATCAGAAGTCTTCTCAGACAAAAAGAAAATAAATCAATTGCACGAGTTAGATCAAATAGAGTAAATGATACTCGAGTAAATTCTACGAGATTAAATTCTACATTTGTTAGATTTCAACCACTCAACGATAATGGTCCGCAACCAATTCCATCAGTTCAAGAAGCAGAACATTCCCCGTTGGTTCAACGATACTAAAAAATTATGAATCTTTCAAACCCATCGAAATTAGATATGATGGCATTTGATCGTAATTTTAATAAACGTAAAAGTAAAAAGTAATTCAGTCATTTGACATTCAACTGTTGAAGAGTAAAGTTGGTGAAAAAAACTCCACTGATTAAAAAATATGGTTGTTTTGTAATGGCTATGAATCAGGCACCAACTCATTTTCGGAAAAAAATGATAAACGATGCCCCAAAGAGAGTGATTGATTGCATGTCAGAATGCTGTAAAATATTTTAAAAGGCAATGTAAAACTAACAGAAGCTCAGAAGCGCAAACTTCGTCCGAGGTGTAGACATCTCAGAGAACTTGCAAGTAAATCAACATCTTTGAAACGAAAAAAACAAATTTTAAACCAGAAAGGAGGTTTTTTACCACTTCTTATGCTAGCACCGTTGCTTGGTAAAGCACTCGCTGGAATACTTCGCGGTTAAAAATGAAGAAAATGGTCGCTGTTCCCTTCTAAATGTTGGATGACATTAAAAAATGGAGAATGAGTCTAACTAATCCGAAATTACCACCTATTCCTGAAATTACGAATATTTCAAAACTAAGCAGAGATTTGAATTCAGTTTCTGCTCAAAATTTGTCAGAATCTGAGAAGGTTCAATTATATGGTACAACTTTGCACAAATTGAAAACTTCTCAAAAATAAGTTAGAGCTATTTCAGCCCCGAAAACAGAACAACCATTTAATCATCATCATAGGGGTGTGCTAGAAAGTATTCCGTTAAAGATGAGAAAAAAAAGCTGAACAACTTTTACAACTGATTTCAAAACATCCACAAATGAAGTTTGATGAACATGGACAATTAACATATGGTGAAAAAGTTATTAGAGGATCAAATATTGTTGATCTCCTCAATGATATTGTACGACAAAGAAAAGGTTTCGAACCAACAGGCTGGCAAACCTTTTCACAAGGATTGAGCGAGCTTAATGTACCTCAAGATTTTGTAGGGAACAGAAACCGCTGGCTTTGGATTAAAAAACATTTGAAAAATGATTCAGATGATGATTTTGAAACTCCGGTACAAAACATAACACCAAAACGATTTGATTCTCATCGATTCACACCAATGAAAGGTATAAAAGCAAGACATTCAAAAACTAAAATAGCAGATAGGTTGACACCAAAGGGTATTAAAACAGAAAAAACACAATGGGATCCATACTAGATGAACAGTTATCTAAAATTTTCTATAATCCGAAGAAAGTTGGAAGTTATGGCGGTGTAAAGAAGCTTTTTGATGAAGCGAAAAAGCAGAATAAAAAAATAAAACTCATAGATGTGAAGAAATGGTTGCAAGGCCAGTCGACATATACTTTACACAAACCAATAATTCGAAAATTCCAACGTAGAAAGACTGTTGTAGCGGGGATTGATATTCAATGGCAGGCAGATTTAGCTGATCTTCAGAATTTGAAAAAAACATAATGATAATTACAGATATCTGTTGTGTGTGATAGACGTTTTTTCAAAATTTGCGTGGGTACTGCCAATCCACGATAAATCTGGACAAACTTTGATCGAATCATTTAGGAAAATTTTGAAATCTTCAAAACGTAAACCAAAATCGTTTCAAGCTGATAAAGGTTCTGAATTCAAAAATGAAAAGTTTTTCAAATTTCTACGATCAGAAAACATTCATTTTTTCACAACTGAGAATCCAGAGACTAAAGCAAGTATTGTTGAGCGATTTCAAAGAACTTTAAAAACTCGTATGTGGAAGTATTTCACACACAATAAAACTTCCAAGATATATTGATGTTTTACAGCCTCTAATCGATTCCTACAACAATAGTTATCACCGTAGCATAAAATCGAAACCGTCGGAAGTTACTTTGAAAACTGAAGCTGAAATTTCCAAAAATCTATATGGAACAGGGAAAAAAAGAGGAAAATCTACACTGAAAGTGTGTGACTTGGTTCGTATCAACAAAACCAAAAGAACATTTGAAAAGGGTTATTTAATCTCGATGAACCATCACAATTTAAGTTCTGTGGTGAAAAAGTTGCTAAGAACCAAGTCACCTACTTCACGCAGATAATTATTATTTATATCATATCATATTTATATATCCGGTGTGAATTCTCTTATGTCTCACAAATTTGCTCGATTGATTAAAAGATTTTCCGCATATATCACATTGATACGGGAGATCTCCTGTGGATTCTGGTATGTCTGACCAAGCAGGTCGATCGACTAAATGATTTACCGCATATATTACAACGGTAAGGCTTATCACCGGTGTGGATTCTAATATGTGCCACCAAGACGCCAGAATCATTAAATGATTTCCCACATATATTACAACGGTAAGGCTTATCACCGGTGTGGATTCTCTTATGTCTCACCAAGTTGCTCGATTGATTAAATGATTTCTCGCATATATCACAACTGTAAGGCTTATCTCCGGTGTGGGTTCTCTTATGTGTCACTAAGCTGCTCGAACGATTAAACGATTTCTCACATATATCACAACTGTAAGGCTTATCTCCGGTGTGGGTTCTCTTATGTTTCACTAAGTAGCTTGATTGATTAAATGATTTTCCGCATATGTCACAATGGTAAGGCTTATCTCCGGTGTGGATTTTCTTATGTGTCACCAAGTTGCTCGAATGATTAAATGATTTCTCGCATATATCACAACTGTAAGGCTTATCTCCGGTGTGGGTTCTCTTATGTTTCACTAAGCTGCTCGATTGACTAAACGATTTTCCGCATATATCACAACTGTAAGGCTTATCTCCGGTGGTGATTCTCTTATGTCTCACCAAGTCGGTCGATTGACTAAATGATTTACCACATATATTACAATGGTTAGGCTTATCTCCGGTGTGGATTCTCTTATGTATCACTAAGCTGCTCGAACGATTAAACGATTTCTCGCATATATCACAACTGTAAGGCTTATCTCCGGTGTGGATTCTATTATGTTTCACTAAGTAGCTTGATTGATTAAATGATTTTCCGCATATGTCACAACGGTAAGGCTTATCTCCGGTGTGGGTTCTATTATGTTTCACTAAGTAGCTTGATTGATTAAATGATTTTCCGCATATGTCACAACGGTAAGGCTTATCTCCGGTGTGGATTATCTTATGTTTCACCAAGTTGCTCGAATGATTAAATGATTTCTCGCATATATCACAACTGTAAGGCTTATCTCCGGTGTGGATTATCTTATGTCTCTCCAAGTTGCCCGAGTGGGTAAATGATTTCTCGCATATATCACATATGTAAGGCTTATCTCTGATGTGGATTATCTTATGTCTCGCCAAGTTGCCTGGTCGGGTAAATGATTTTCCGCATACGTCACAATGATGAAGTTTATTCCCTGTGTGATCGGTCTCATGTACATTCAGGTTAGTATCTCCCATCGTGTGGAATTGTCAGATAGATCAGCTGCATATATCGTGGAGGTGGCAATCCATACACGTGTAGATAACGGGTCTAATTATAACATTATAACCGAAGTCCATTAACACAGTGTAACTATAAAGTATTGTTCGTGACGAGGAAGGGTCGCGTTACCGTATCAACCGATCGATTTTCAAGTCGAACACAGGAAACCCCTTATTTTGTTGAATTAACATGCGTTGCATTATATGGGTTTGTTTAGAAGAACCATTCACAAAACGCTAGATAAGATAAGATAATATAAGTTTATTGACAATCAAGTCACCTTCACAGGTGGAGTAATTTAGATAAACAGACAAACAAACAAGTAAACAAATAGATGTCTACACAGCATGCAGTAGACATTGGCGGACCAAACCGGGGTCATGACACTCCTCGAAATCGATGTATGCCATGTATACAGATTTGACCTATTAGGGATCACTTTAACTGACCAGAACCGTATATTTATGGTGAGAAAAGGCAATTTGTAATTATTTGTTGCAAAATATGTATAGCTTTTAAAGGTGGATTATCTCTTTGTAAACATGTATTATATAGTTACCGGGGTATAAAATATTAGATTTGAATCGAAGACTCCTGTCCGGAAATTCTTCTATCGATTAATATTAATTTTATTTCGAATATTTTCTGGTCTAAAGAGGTGTGTTTGTTCAGCTAACGAACAATAGTGGTTACTGTTAACAGAGACCATAAATTAAATTGTGCAATTTTGTCACAAATAAACGTTAATTATACTCATTATCGCTTATATCTGTGGAACAAAACAATACAAACAACCAATCTGTGACATTTGACATTCGTTGCGTAGCCGTATGAACAGCCCAGTGCTCTATATCGCAATACGGTCTCATCCGAATGGTCGGTTCTAAAAGTAGTAACATAAATGGGCCCGATTTAATATTCGAAATAAAATCAATAATATGACTATACGTAAACGTAATTTGCGAGCCCTCAAATGTAGGCCTACTTTTATGACAATAACGAATGCATGAATTCACAAATAGAAACGGGACATAAATTTGCACCCACTGGGTTGGAATTTTGCAACAGTTAACTGTTATTTCAATACTTTCAACTGTTGGAAATATTAATTGAATCAACCCTTTGGCTTGGAACTTTCCATAGATTACCATATATATGGAACTTGTATATGTCTGCAGGATATGTCCCTTTTATCAAATACACTAGAGCTCTGGGTGGAGATACACATTCATGGGTCAGGTATGCCGATATGCATTAGGAAATATGTTTTTTCTTCAATTTACAAGTCTTATATACCGGTAGGCCCAACACATCATGGAAGCAGGCCCCCTGTAACCTAATTCCCTTTTTATGACCATGGATATTGTATGTATCTGTGCAGGAGATGCCCCATAATCCCATTATTCAGATACACTAGAGTTCCAGGATGGTGACATACTTGCATGGGACAGGGATGCTGATGACATGAAAATAGGTTTTTTTTTTTTTACCAATTTTAAGTCAATAAGTACACCATGCACGAATGAGGGAAGCAAGCCCACATGGACCCCTGATTTCCCTTGTATGACCACGGAACTTGTATATATCTGTGCAGGAGATGTCCCTTTATCAAATACACTAGAGCTCCGGGTTGAGACACACAATCATGGGGTAGGTATGCTGATATGCATTAGGAAATATGTTTTTTCTTCAATTTTCGAGTCTACATACAGTACATGTACAATGTACATTACATGTAGGCCCACCACATGGGGGAAGCAGGCCCATGTAACCACTAAAAAAGGCACTAATTCCCTTTTTATGACCATGGATATTATATGCATCTGTGCAGGAGATGCCACATTAATCAGATTGAAGTTCTACAGTTGAAGTTTGTAAGGCACACCCATCGAATACCTCAATTATGTATTTTATCTTCTGCAAATTAGGGGGACATAGAAACTGAACAGAAGGGCAAGTCAAAAAGTAACTAAAACAAAATTTCAATTTGATACTTAAGATACTTCCCAGAAGATGATGCCTAAGCAGAATTATGTCCCTGGAGGGTGTATTTGGTGATGCTAGCCTGCTGTACAGGATAGCAACACTAAATTCTCTAAGGACCTAATTCTGCAAATGTCAGACACACTAAATTCAGGCAGTTTAATTTCTAGCAGTGTTGTTTACACACAAGGCTGCCAGATGACATATATTATTCTAATCTAGATTAATGACCTGTGTGTCTCTCTCTATCTGCAGATATATATCTGCTTGTGGATAGAACAGGTATTAAAAGTTGGAAGTTGGAAATATTGGTTGGAAGGGATGTTGGTTGGGTGCAGGGTGGGGGGGGGGGGGGGGGGGGGTCATGTGGGGGTGGGGTTGGTAATGGAATATTTCTGTAAATTCATTAAAGATTACAGTTTCAGAACTCTGCAGATGTTAATAATGTTAGTTTTAACTAAAGACCTTTTGTGCCCTTATACACATGTATGGCATTTGTAACAGTTTAAAACATAAGAATTTATAACTGCAAGAACACTATATTTTATGTTACTTGGGACCTCATATGGGCCTTAGTAGAGATGACATAAAGCTATATGGCACGTTGCATATGGGGTGGTGGGGTGAAAACAAATCCTTCACGAACCCCTTCAGAAAGAAGCCTCAAGATATGTATAACTGAAATAATGATGTCTTGATGTGACAAAAGTGAAGATCATTGTGTGCATGGAAAAAGAGCAAGCAACTGTCTAAAACATTAATGTGACTATCAATGGGTAGAAAATATCTGTCATCACACTGTTCATCAATGCATCATGTTCATCAATGCATCATGCATTCTATCAACTCATGATCTCCCACAACACCTAAAACGTATGGCATAGTGACTGTTTGTCATTTATTAATATGATAATAATGTACTACGTTATTCGAAAACTTACTCCTTCCAAGTCCATGATACATGTATGTACCGGTACATGTAGACATACAATTGGATTATAGGCCTACTGGTAGGTGAATAATAATTGTACCCCACATACATGTACATGTACATGTATGTTGATACATGTACTTTGAAGTACAATGTATATATATTCTCAAGTCGCATTAATTAATGTGCCGGTTTAAATCTGGTATCAATGGTACTGTATACATGTAGATGTTTATACATGTAGTTCATGGACATACATGTATGCCGGTATATAAAAATTAAAATTCTGCCATGCCCTGTTATTGAAACCATGTCATTTAGACCTTGCTGGTTAAATGCATGGTTGGCCTTCATTATAGGTTATAATTTAGAAATAAAAGTGAAGAAATTATAACATGTTGTAAAGAATATAGTAATGGTATACTATGATAGTATGAACGCCATATCCTCGAAACACACATTGTGTCAGTCGAATGTTTGTTTATATACATTATACAGCATGTAAAGAGTGAGCGATAAGCTCAACACTCAACACCGTGGAAATGTTTCAGGAGAGTGATTCACAGTGACCCATTTAACACCGAAATCTTGAAAGGTGAGGGTTAAAATTACATGTACATGTAGTTAGCGCTATACTATTATGTTATAAACAATTTGGTGGAATTTCTAACCAAAGTTCACTTAGTGCATAGGGTATCCGCGGCGATGAGTGTTTTTCTTACCGCATATTCTTCACAAACTGTTTGTCTACATAGCATGGGGTTTATTCAAATGACTTAGAAATATCATTTAATACAACTATTAGTTATTTAAGTCCAGTGTGGACTAAGTCCTCATTTTGGAAGATTCATCAGAATAACAATATGAATCAGGACCCTATATATTAGCCATTTATTAACTCTGAAATGTTTGTAAAAGTAAAACATAAAGTGATCCAGAGAGACTGATGGACAAAACAAGAGCACTGCCACTGATGGTTATTTAAACCAAATTTCCGCTACCACCTTTGACCAAAAAATCTTAGCCAAATATGTACATTGCGAGCTATTTCTGAAAACTGAATAGAACCTGGTATAAAATTGTCTACTATGAGGGTTTACGAGCAGATAATTTTACCCATTCACAATACAAACCGTTCATAGCACCATGCATACATGTACATGGCCTCAATAGCTCGGAAGACGAGTGTGACTCGCCACACAGTAGTATTTCAACCAGGTTCTACTCATGATTCATTGCATGAACTGAATATTACATACTTCGGCTACGATATGATAGGTAACGCTACATGTATATTGCTGAAGATAGGATCTAATATACATATCACGATTTAATTTAGACTTTGAAAAATTATTGAAATTTCAACACGCAGTGACGAATGGTGGCTTGGTATAAGATAATATAATAGTAAGCCATTCCATGCCTGAGATAAAATAGCCACTCTGTAACAAATAAATTTGGTACATGTAACCGGAGAAATTGGGCCCATTATTATTATTGAATATACGGTGCATAATATATTACAAATAATGTGAAGGTATACATGTACACGTGTAGATGTAGAAATTCACCCGAAGCACCATGTGATTTGCCAGAAAGTTCCATTCTCCCAAAAATTGCCCAAATTTTATGCTTGCAAATCATTCAGATGGGGGGGGGGGGGGGTGCTGCAGCCCCCTGACCCATATTGCCATGTAAATGCCAAAATCACTTAACGAGATTGTATAAGGTTATTACACACACTGGATAATATTAGACGCCTAAATATAAAATTTAAACCAACCCATATCCGATACTGCATGATATCCTGAAAAATTCCAAACTAATTTATGACAATTTTAGTTGCGAAAAGTAAATGTTGTTAATTGACTTGTGAGTCAGAAGTATCACTTCACTAAATATAAAGTGGTACTATTAGTCTGACCGCATTTCGGGGTACGACAGTGAACTGAGTATCTATTCTACCATTGCCATTAGAATTCAATTTGAACTAACCGTAACACATACCGGTACATGTATATTAACATTAATAACACATGTTATTTACACATACATGTACATGTAGTATTAATGTGAATAATTTCACATCACTAGTATCTTTTTACTTTGGTCAAAATCAAGACAAGAGTTATGTAACTTTCACAAAACTAGTGCTATTCACATTCAAGTTAAACTAAACTGAATGTACCTACATGTATACTCGTTGAATTCACTATGTGTAAAACGTTATCACGGTATTCAGCGGCATTCTGGTAATTAGAATAAGATAATTTTGAACCAACTGTAAACTTTCACTTGAGCCGTTGAAAAGACGAAGTCAGAATAATTCCTTACGTCCAAGATGAAGCCTAGTAATTACCACTACCGGTATACTACTTTACTAGTACGTGTACTACTAAACAGTTCTCAGTCTACCTTTGTTGAATCATAAAGAATACATGTACACATGCTACATGTACATGTACCTACATGTACATGATAATCATCCCTTTTTCATTTCAATTTCAATGATTTTCTTCATTTTTGTTTTGAGAATTAACCCGACTGTCACCTTGGAGGTATAACCAGAAATGTGCTTTGATTTTTGTTTGGGTCTTCGCTAATGGTTATGATACCACGGTCTATTAGTGGGTCGTCATAATTATATACCTGCACAACTCATTCCAATCAAAGCTGTATACTTGCACAACTCATTCCAATCAAAAGGTCTAGAGTGATCTCCCTGCAAACAATCTTCTGATGTGGACCCATCCCCTCTTCTTTATCCCTCTGCGACAGCAATCGTGCCGTATCGACAAACCCATTTACACATCGTGTCGTTCTGTGTATTTGTGGAATTTTCAGGATCAGATATCTGAATGTTCTGACACTGGGTATATAGAACTATGGTTTATGAATATATCTACATGTAGGCTATTAGGCCTTATCATTGAGGTTCAAGGGGTGGTGAAGGGTGCAAATGGAATTATGCAAAACTTGTGTTTTTGGTCGGATTCAAGGGGGAGGGGTGCAGTGTTGAAATTTCCCGAAGTTGACATCCCCCTAATGGAGATCCTCTGGCCACGTCCCTGACCAATCGGTACCGTAACTCCACCGCAGTGACCATCTTGATACCGCTGTGGATACCGTATACTACCAGCAATACAATGGTCTTTACCGGAGTACCACCCCATTTTTCAAGTCAATTACATGTACTTTGATTATAGTAGTACATTGTACCTCTGTGTGGAACTAAAATGATAATTTCCCATCTAGAAGTCACCTCGAGGATCCGTATTAAGTTTGATGACAATCGAATGAGGGTTGTGGCCTGTAGGGTGTGCCAAAGAATTTAGTGATGCGAATGGTAATATCTCATTTAGATGTCACTCCGACTCCGAGAATCCATATTATGTTTGGTGACGATTGCCATGTGTTTTTACCAGAAAATTGAGAAAATAATGTTAACTTTTGTAAAGTTGGGCTAAAATTTGAGCTAGGAGCCGTGGGGGGTAGTTTGGGTATTGGTTGGATGGAACAGGGTACAGTTGCTATTATTATTTTTTTTTTTCATTTTATTACTTTTGCTTGACATTTCAATGAACACCCAATTACATCAGTGATATATAAATAAAATTGTTTAGCAAATATTTGCAGGACCCAAACATCTGGTTTTAACAAGCTATCTGACCGACTACGTACATGCGTGCATGTTGAATGCCATACTCAAATCACCATGTCCACCCATATAGGCATATACCTGTCACCTGGGATGGCGGGTTTGAAGAGAACATGCGCAAAAAATTGTGACGTTTCTACATGTACATATTTATTGTAGGTATATTTAGGCCTATCTATTACATGCGTATAGTTGAATTTGACAGTGCCAAATACACTATTTCCCTGTCATTGAAGGGGGGGGGGGGGTCTTAAAAAAAATTCTATATGCAGCTATAGTGACTCTTTAGCCTCAGATTTAGCAACATTCTGGATTTCACAGAATCCCGGCCTTCACAGTGGACCACCATAATAGCGTTCAGGAAACTTATGATCAACGGAAGAAATATTTAGTAACAAAATTAATATATTACCTGAATAAAAGTAATAAAACAAAAAAAACGGGTGTATCATAAATTGGATACTACTCCTACATGGTGAATACTCAATGATGACCAGATATCATTAACCTGATTGTTGCATAACATGAAATTGAAAAGGGTATCTCGTAAATTTCCAATGTCTGAAATACTGTCTTGTTCTGGAATGTAATCAAATTCATTCTCATTGAATTTCCAAACTTCATCTTGGAGCTTTACTGCTGAAATACTACATGTACCGTAATTGTATACTGTTATCAGTTAAATATAGATGAACTGAAATAATGTGATGCATTCAGACGCATTGAGAAATGACATTCTTCAATGTCTTCAAAACATTATCTGACCGAGACTACCGGTATACTGCAGACTCTTGTGTAGTGCACAAATGTACATGCAAATATTTAAAATCCATAGCAACTGAAGCTCCTGTGATATGTACATATTCGTTCACTCATGTTGGTCTATACCCGTACCGGTACCAAAGAACATCAAAATCTGTTAACCCATGGTTGAGTTATAAAAATGCAAAATGTGTTTGCGGTTGGAACAAGGCCGGTAACTCTGGTATGCATTGACAGGTGAAACCTGTGATATGCAGTAATATGTGCATCCATCCTTCCCCTATCATTCTGGTCTATCACCATACCAAACTACATCAAAATTTGACAACCGACACTTACATGTAACTTATATTGCAAAAACTTTGTACAGACTCAATTTCATAAAGTCGAACAGGGCCCATAACTCTGGTAGGCATTGATGTTCACAACCCGTGATATTATGCATATTCATTCCCCATTTCTGGTCCATCACCATGCCATAGGGCATCAAAATATGACAACCGACTCTTGAGTTATAATGGAAAATATTTGTACAGACGGAAGGATGGCTAGAGACGTCAACTATATACCCACCGACTAATATGGGGGGGGGGGTATAATAACCATATACCATATCTACATGTACATGTGTGTATATGTATACCTAACCAAAAACAATTCCCCTCCCCCACCCCACCCCGGTGGATAAGACTAAAGAGATCTTTGGTCATGCACACAAATTTTTTTTTGCACAAATGGGGTGGTGGGTCCCTCGGGGTCGGAAAAAAACTTTTTGGGCCCTATACTTGTACATGTATGTGCAATTTTTTCCCAGACCCCCGCTCCTGGTCATTGTGGAAACTGGAATTGAGCAATCCAGTGCACAGCCAAAAAAGTGTCCTGTTCAAAATTGACGTTTCTCTTCTATGGCATTACTTTAAAATTGCATGAAATTCTATATTGGCTGAAGAGTTAAAGGGTCACTCTCAATTTTTTAGTGATGAGTAAAGATGTACCTGGTAATATACACCCCTCCCCAACAAGGTGATGAGTAATAATGCACCGGGTATCTATATAGCATACATGTACTAGTATCTACATGTATGTGATGCACATGGGGGATTTATTATCTACATGTACATGTACATCTACCATTAAATAGCTACATGTAGTGGATTTACTCAACGCTTGCTGTGCTCGTGTGTGCATACACCCGTGAAAAAAGTTTGAAAATGTGCTGAACGGTCAGTCCTTACCATGATAAAAACACAGCGAGAGCACTCACAGCTATCCTTAAAGTAATTGATCACCTGCAAATTGGTGTCACCCTGATAAATACTGCGTTAACCACCAACACCGTGTTAAGGTTACCACTTCAAAACCGAGATGTATCCAGGATTTAAAGCAATTAAAAGCTAAATTTCGAACAGAAATGTCACAATTACAACATTAAACACATTTCTAGAAACCACAGGGGCCTACATGTATAATGCGCTCCGCTACCCGCCTCCTTTTGCGCTGCCCATATAAGACGATTCTATATACCGGTACACACCTGCTTCACGTTAATGCTAGTATAACAAGAGGTACACTGTCGCTTGGCATTTGCCCCCGACCGTAGCAATTCGGATTAAGCATGGTCCGGAAACCCAAAAAGAATCATCACTTGTAGAAATTCCGGAAACCCAAAAAGAAGCGATCCGGAAACCCAAAAAGAAGTTGAAAAAAGGGCCATAACTCTGGCAAAAATCAGATCATACCCAAATTCGCACTTGACATGTATTTTCATATAACTGATCCACAAAAATACGGGATTTGCAATCGTACCACCAATGCTCACGCTATCATCTGGAAACCCAAAAAACAAGAGCAAAATTGAATTTTCTAAGTAAAAAAAGGGCCATAACTCTGGTGAAAATGGGTGGACAAAACCCGCACTATGCATGTACTGGTAGCTGTTCCCCCCATGCTGCTCTATCACCATACCAAATATCAGCTAAATCTGCCCAGCGGTTGCTGAACAATAATGCAAAATGTTTGTACGGACGGACAAAATTGAATGTTCTAAGTAAAAAAAGGGCCATAACTCTGGTGAAAATGGGTGGACGAAACCCGCGCTATGCATGTAGCTGTTCCCCCATGCTGCTCTACCACATACCAAATATCAGCTAAATCTGCCCAGCGGTTGCTGAACAATAATGCAAAATGTTTGTACGGACGTACGTACGTACGTACCGGTACGTACGGAGACGTCGACTATATACCCGCCGACTTCAAGTCGGGGGCATAATAAGGACAAGGTGAACTGTAGATATTTCCACCCCCCCCCAATCCCTACACCCATGTTGCGACACCCCTGATGATACTATATTGTCCTAAGTAAATGACTAATTGAACCTGAGTGGCAGCCCAGTTAGATCAAACAATCTGATTTAAGAAATAAGAAGGTTGCCATCCAGACAAAGTGTTGGCCTAAATTGAAATTTGCTTTATTAAATTTGTTTACCTCTCAAAATTAACATGCTGGTCATCCTAGAATACCAACTGCGGGCAGTAATCCCTGGTGCAGGCGTCGGTAAACAGCACATCGGGCTATAACATTTAAGAGTTTTCCACACCAGGGCTAGTCTAATTGGTTAAAAGTACATGTAGTAAATTTAGAAGTTATACCAAGCAATGGAAGATGTACTAGTATATGATAGGCAATGCCTACATGTATTTACAATATGCTGTGGCAGGAGTTCGGAGAAAATTCAGATATCAGTTCTCGAGAAAAACACAATCTGTGTCGAGTGCATTTGGAATTACGGGGTAAATTTAAGTTTCATTCAATAAAACTTTCACTGCAGACATTTCTCGAGAATTTAAAAAAAAACATGGGTCAATCTATATGGGATACTCTACCACTGACGTGTTTTGATGATAAAAACCCCAATTCCATATCCAGTAACTCAATTAAAGACATCTTTCCAAACATACATGCATTTGTCTTAAAAATACACGATATACATGTATACTGGTACTGGTATGTTAACCCTAGAGTACGGTAGTTGTGGTTCAGCCGCAGTGCACCCACAGTGCTCAAATTCAGTTACAAACCCTGAAAAGTACACTGCGCAGTGAGAAATTGCCAACTGAATTGTATCAGGTAAATGTACATGTAACCAAACAAGCTACCTACAGGTACATGTACATGTACAGACTACAGCTCTGACTAGTGAAATTTAATTTAATTTAATTACATTGTAGTAAAGTAGTTACCCTGCTGGACAAAACGAGTGTCCACTTAACCGCGGTGCGGTTACGGTTAGCGTTGCCACCGCGGCTGAAATGCAACTACATTGTACACCGCGGCTCCACTGGCTAACTACAGTTGGGCCACGGTGTACTTGCCGTTCCGCCATGGTGTAGTTGCCGCGGTGTACGTTAATTAAACTGAAAAAAGACGATACAAACCATAAATCTAACCATGGTGTACATGCCGTTCAGCTGCGGTGTAGTTGCCTTTCGGCTGCAGTGTACTTGATGTTCGGCCGCGGTTTACTTGCCGTTCGGCCGCGGTGCTCAACTGCAGTTACAAACTCTGACACCGCGGCCGAACGGCAAATACACTGCGGTGCCAATGGACACTTGTTTTGTACAGTGGGGTACATATATACATGTACATAATGAAGCTTGTGGACCATGCTAATGAATTGAATTTTGAAATCCAAGATGGCTGCCGGCTGCCATGTTTTATGGCCGAATGACCCCAAAATGACTTGTTTCCTTTCTACCGTACATGTATGTCACTGTGAACATTCATGACAATTTTCATGATTATCCGACCAGAGGTCTGAGTCTGACCTGTAGCCAGTTTACATACTGTGCCAAAGGATTTAGTCATGCAAAGAGTAAAATTCAAGATGGTTGATGGCAGCCATGTTTTTTGGCCGAGTGATCCCAGAATGACTTGTTACCAACTTCCCATCTATGATCTACATGTACATTTCAATATTTAACAGCCATGACAAATTTCATGATGATCAGACATACAGTACGGCCTATAGCCGTGCTAATGAGCATTTTGAAATCGAAGATGGCCGTCAGTGGCCATTTTTTATGGCCGAATGACCCCAAAATGACTCGTTCCCATCTACCACACATGTCAATGTTAAAGGTACTCAGTCCGATTAAGCGCCCCTAAATTACTATTTATTTGGCTTCAAGTTCAGGGGTAAAAAATATTTTATTTGAGTTGAGGAACTCGCCCATCAAAGCTCAGAGTGATCAGATATTGATTTTTGAAGTTTATTATTTCTCGAGATGTGTACTAATAATTGCCCCAGAAACACTTATTCAAACGGACGAAGATGGATAACTCTAAAATCAAGTGGTAATAAAAACGCAATTTTAACTGAGACCATCCTTTTGATGGCGTGTTTCTGTGCCAGAAACAATAGAAATAACAAAAATTTATATCTGATCATTCTGAGCGTTGATGGGTACATGTACATGTAGGTTCCTTGGACTCCAATCAAATATTTTTTTTACCCCCGAAGACAAAGAAATATAATTTAGTAATTTATGAGGGTCTGATCGGATTGAGTACCTTTAACAGCTATGACTAATTTTTCAGAATGATCCGACCAAAGGGACAACATGTAGCCGGCGCCAAACAATTTAGTCATGCAAAGAGCAAAATCCAAGATGGCTGCCAGCGGCCATGTTTTATTGGCGATTGACCCCAAAATGACTCGTTCCCTTCTACATGTCAATGTTTAGGTTAGAAGGAACTAAATGGGCCTAAAAGGCCTCAGTGTTGAAGTTTGGCTGTGCCCACTAAATTTGCTACACCGGCTCAAAAATATTTTTTTTTCCCGGCAAGTCTTTTTGACTGTTTTTGCAATGAGTTTGGCTTAACCCTTTACCCAACAAACCGGCCAAAACCGACCAAATAAAGCTTCAACAGCCTAAAATATCTTCGGTCTGTCTCAATAGAACCATACAAATATGAATATCATTGGAACCGGCTCCTTGACCACATTGTGATAGTTACAGTTAGCCCTGTGCCAATGCATTCTCTTATATATGCGAGTCGACCATAGGTCGCCTCGCATATATAAGAGAATGCATTGGCCTAAAATAAATCTTTTTTTAACACTTTTTACCATTTTTTCTTACATTCTTTAACAATTTTATAATTTTAAATGTGTTAAGCCAATGCATTCTCTTATATATGCGAGGCGACCTATGGTCGACTCGCATATATAAGAGAATGCATTGGCACAGGGCCCTTCTGTTGGGTAAAAGATTAAAACACATCTATATGTTAATATTAACCTAAATGACAAATTTCATGATGATCAGACAAACAGTATACATGTAGCCTGTAGCCCATGCTAATGGATTGAATTTTGAAATCCAACATGGCCACTGGCAGCCATTGTTTTTTTGGCCGAATGACCCCAAAATGACTCGTTCCTACCCTGCTGGACAAAACTGCGGTGCGGTTAGCGTTGCCACCACGGCCGAAATGCAACTACACCGCGGCTCCACCGGCTAACTACAGTTGGGCAGCGGTATAATTGCCATTCAGCATGGTGTAGTTGCCACAGTGTACTTTCATCAAACTGAAAAAAGACAATACATGTACAAACCAGAAATCTAACCACGGTGTACATGCCATTCGACTGCGAGGGCAGTTGCAGTGAACTTGCTGTTTTTCCGCAGTGTCTGAGTGTACTTGCCGTTCGGCCGCGGTGCCAACTGCAGTTACAAACTCTGACACAGAGGCCGAACGGCAAATACACTGCGGTGCCAATGTACACTTGTTTTGTCCAGCAGGGTATTTACATGTCAATGTTAACATCCATGACTAATAGTATGCACAGAAATTCATATACAGCTGTTTACAGTGAATTCCCCACCCCAGGGCCTCTGCAAATCTCTGCCGAAAACAGAACAAATTTTGGACGCGGGGTGGGTGGGTCCCCAAGAAGGGTCGAATGAAAAAAATCAGCATACATGCCTGAAAAATATTTACAACCCCACCCCCCTGATTTACCAGGAAAATTTCGATAGAAATTTGTCCTTGTCGTCGGCAATTATGGGAATGTCCGTTCATTAATCAAAGAAGTAATATTCGGGAATTGATCAGTATCGTCTGCAGTTCAACATTAAAAATGATGGGTGCCTCGTGGTCACCACATACTAGTACCATATTTGGAAAATGTCTCAAAATCGGTGGAAATTTGGGTAACAAATAATCATTAATCGAGCAGAAGATGCCTTTAATGCCCACGGTGCGCAGGCACTGAATGACATAGACAATGTTTGTTAATCCTGTTCCAGATTATATGCTTCGTTAAACTGAACTTCCCGGGTTTCTGAATAAAATGGCGGATTGTTATACCCCCCCCTACCTGGAAGCTATGAATTTCCATGTGATCGACAAGTTGGCAGCTACAAGGTTAAAACTGTTCGGGATATCGAGTATTTTTCGATAGTCAGTTATCCACCAATAGATATTAAGATATCGATGTGAAGTGGTTCCTCACTTAAATGAGCACACCAGATACAGAACATTTGGTGATAAATGTGCGAAAATCTCAGAGGTCATTAGGTGCAAATATTCTCCACGCCGCGAAAAATGGCCATAAAATCAAAATCTGGTGTAGTATAATGTCTAACTACATGTATGTATGCTTCGCCAAACTGACAACAACGATTAGATTATATTCCACCATACCGGTAGGCCGAAATACGAAAAACCATTAAATTTGCTACATACGAATTGCATGAAATCATAAATTTCGTAAAGCCCTTCCCTTTCGCGCATCTTTTGTACTTGTCAATAGGATAATAATAAATAGGGGTGGGGATATCTGTTTTTTTTTCATTTTTTTTGGGTCAAATTTTGACACAAATTTCCAAGAACTGCGTATACGGCATATGCATCGGTGAACTGAACTTGAGTCACTACATGGTTATATAACTTATACTGTACTAGTAGATGTACCCTGCTGGACAAAACAAGTGTCCACTTAATTGCGGTGAGTGTTGCCACCGCGGCCGAAATGCAACTACACCGTGGCTCCACCAGCTACCGGTAACTACAGTTGGGCCGAGGTGTAATTGCCATTCGGCATGGTGTAGTTGCCATGGTGTATTTTCATCAAACTGAAAAAAAGACAATACAAACCAGAAATCTAACCACGGTGTACATGCCATTCGACCGCGAGTGTAGTTGCCTTTTGGCCGCAGTGAACTTGCCGTTTGGCCAGTGTACTTGCCGTTCGGCCGCGGTGCTCAACTGCAGTTACTAACTCTGACACAGCGGCCGAACGGCAAATACACCGCGGTGCCAATGGACACTTGTTTTGTCCAGCGTGGTACACTGTAAAGTTATGCGGTCGTGGTAGCACCTGGACCATTGTTGTCTATAACCAGAATTTGTTCCTGCACTGAAAATTTGTGAAATAACAGACACAGAATACACTATACTATACAGATGCCACGAAATTAGGAATATATTAATTTCCAACAATAAATTGAATAATGTCAATATGCATAAAGTTTGATAAACTTCTGTTTTAATACCGATTTTCATATTGTCATGCTATTTTGCATCAAATATTATATCTACTATAATCTAGTTCATCGTGAGAAACTAAGGCATTTGTGATTTTTTGTTCGAAAATGGTCGGCAACCTTTGCACCTTTGATTTTGAACACCGTGACCCTGTGACTTCTCTGTCTAAAATTTGCTATCAAATATGTTGTTCAACTGGTATTCGTAACTCGGCACATAATGCTTACCTCGGTGCTATGCATATACTCCGTTTGGGCAACTATGGATGTTCTTTCTATTGTTATTAACTGATCCGATTATCGTACACGTATTCAGCACCCATTATTTAGATTTTTTTGTAATGTTATCACCGGACTATTTTTGCGTACAATTACTACTACTACTAGCCTAATTCAAAACAAACTCGTAATTTCATTCGCTCGTTATACAAATACATAAATTGTCAACCAGTCATCAATAATTATAATCACATAATTTATATTCCGTCTTTCTTTTGTGAATATAATGACTCAAATGATTAAAATGTTGGGAACTATTTTTTTTCTCGCCGATGTTACGACGAGCAGTACAATGGATTTCCTTGGCAACCGTTCATTTTAAATTTAAAGGGAAACAGCTGAAAGTGTATCGCTCTGAAGTTATAATTTTGGTTTGTCGGCTTCGAGCTTTGACAATCCTCCATCAATGTTCTAGGCGAAAACATCGATAGAAATTTAAAGCCAAGCTCCAAATGTCCAAGATGAAAACTAGAATTGTGTTTTGAGGCAAACAGTTTTAATAATTGAATGAAATATGTTGACAAAACTTTTACAATACCCGTTTCCGAATTTCAGCACTTTTCGTCTTTTGACGTTTTTGATAAATTTTATGAAACATATCGTCAGCAAATTTACAATATGTTTCGCCATTCATGTTCATGGTATTTACTATGTAATGGAGTATAACTCACCTTTGCTGAAAAAGACATTTATATTTGCTCCTGGCCACTGTAATCAGTTATGCTAATTATTATGAAATTCGAGGTGGAACTCAAGCAATGGAAATGGAGTCAAAGTCAACCATATTAATTGATAAGTAACGTTAATTTTGATTGGTAATTGATCAGTAATGTTAATTTTAATTGGTCAGCGACATATAGAACTTCGGAAAACCGAGAACATCACGAAGTAGGTTAGTGGGTCTCCGACAACATCACGAAGTAGGTTCGTGGGTCTCCGACATCTATATTTAGTAATCAATTACCATATATACTATATATATAGTCTATTTATAGATTTCCCGCCAAAACAACGAATAGTATAGGGTAGATCTTGCATACACGTATATGCTTATCGCTCGCGAACGAGACCCCTGCGGGGTCTCGTTTCGGGCTCGCTATTAATTGACAGAAGCTTGTCCGGGCATAGGTCTTCAGTTCATATCTATTATTTTATACCCACGCAACTATTTAAAATTTGTTATTTAAAGAGATAATCCATCTTTAAAGTATTTGAAACATTGGCATTTATTATTTGCTAATAGAAAACTATGAAGATTGAAATAATTGATGATAATAATTATCACATTTGTACATATACAACACATAAACAGAGACACAGTTATTTTTACTTTGTTTGTCTGTGAATATCAATATTTAGCCAATAAAAGTGTAACAGTTGGGCACAACCAAACATCACACCATGATTGAAATGGCTCAAAAGTTAGATATTACTTTAAGTAATTATATAGCATTTAGTAAGAACTTAGAAACAATTGCCTGAAAAACATAATGAGTTATAAAACCCATGCTACCAAATACCTAGCAGCAGAAAGAACAGCAACAATTTTGAATGAAGCGACAGAATGTAGTTCCCAATGATGCCTAGCTATATATACTTAAATCATCTACCATTTCCTGGTGGTGGAGAAAACTGGCACAATGATTAGCCGGTTAATCGTTAACCGACAACGATTGACCAGCAGCTCCGCAACCAGAATCTGGTAGAAGAAATAGTGCCGATTACGTTGACGCATAAATAGCGTAATAATCACAAGATATTCATGAAACATTTATAATATTTTATAAATAAGTACATAAGAATTCATAATTATGCATAATTGTGGTGGACACATTTTTTATAATTTAATGAGTAGTTTAGGCTAATTACGCAAAGGATTTAATACCAGCGTAGGACTCCGCAAGATGTCTGCGCCCATAAAGAAGCAAAAATGCCAAATTTTGAAATGAAAGTTTTGACAATAGATGCACAGTTAGCGCTTTAGTATAAATGACACGTTGCAAACATGAAGAGCACGATATAGTGAACAATTAATGAGATTGTGGTAAGTGATGAACTAGTTATTTGTGTATCATTGCGTATGATGTGATGAGACATTTGTAAGGTGAAACTTCTGAATACGATGAGATTGAGAATGGTGTAGAATACCAAATAGTTTGATGATATGAATATTATGGTTTGGAAAAATTATATAGTCATAAAGGCCAGGCCTTTATCGTGGTCTGCATGCCATCAGTCATTTTACATCTGACAATGTTTATGCTTGACGCAAGTGATTTATTCGGTCTGTCCGGATCTTTGTTTGTCTGTTCTTCGCACTTCCGGAGACACAATTCCGGAAGTACAGAATGTAAAGAATGTAGATAGGCTAATATGAAATTGTAGCACAAATTATATTTTCAAATCCATATATATATATACTTAATTTGCATTCGTATCAGGTTTGTTCCATATTAGAACAATGCTTTTTGGGTATCAGAAAAGGCGTCATAAAATCACGACGTATTGTGGAGATGTTGGAAGTTTCATTTATGAAATATCATAGTAGCCTCGACATTGCAGTTACAAGTTAGTCATTCTGCCGTGTGGGCTCTGGCGAATTCTCACTTGGTGGGTAGGGTCTATGAAAAGTTCCCATACATTATGTCTTCATAGCATTTATTCATTCATCGATACAATAAGAATAACACATTCTCGATACAGAATATCACGAATTCATGGCATCCAAATGAAGACAAACATAACCAATCACAGACTAACACAATCTGGATACGCAGTAAGTAGTAAACAGACCATTCATCCAAATGCAAATATACAAGTATTTGCATATATACTAAGCACACATATGTCCATAAACAAATATAGTAAATGATTTTAAGAGTTACTATAAACACCAAAGATGCCAAATAACCCCTCTATATATACCTAGTTGAGTTATATACAAACTGACTTAGGGAGATAACCTCACAAAAGTAACCATATTAAAATATTTATAAAAAAGGAAATATACGCATATCTATCGGGCCTTATATACTTTAAGTTAAAACGGGAAACACTCTACAAATTTACAAAAAAAAAATGATTATAACGATAACATATAATTGAGGACATACCAGTTCATTACGACACAGACCACCATGTAAGGATTACCTGCATTCAATCATATCTGGGAAGATATCTTGCCAAACAAGCACATACCGGTACTTTATGAAGACCATATAACTTGACAACTTTGATGTAAACAGTATTTATTCCATATAATCAAAATACAGTGTATGTAAAAAAAAATATGAATCATGAATATTGGTTTATGGAGGGGATCCGACATCAAGCAAAAAGCTTATGGGGAGGGGGGGGGGGGGTCGTTTCCGATTACGTGTGAATAATCCCACACTGTGAGAATGACAACATGATATTAGGTAATTGTGTTCATACTAAACTTAGAAGGTCGTTGTTGGTATATATGTTACTCAGCTACTCACAGTGTGGGCTGGATCGATAGATATATCAAAATGAGATTTTTTTCCTTCTTATGGAATAATAGAAAGAAATTGATTGAAAATAGATTTAGTATAGGGGAACGAAGTATAGATCGGTATAGACAAGAGTGTGAGGTGACAAACGTTTGTGAATCTGAAATGCAGTATAGGGAGGGGAGGTGGGGAGTGTAAATGATAAGCTATTGCTTTTAATTTCTGTGTTCTGACCCAGCATGTTTGCATCCGAGCCGACACCACTATCAATTGGATTTGTACGAATATCTAATAACATCAACATTAATATTTCTCACGCGATTTTTGACGATATGAGTCGATTTGACAACTGTTAAGATGATATGCATGTGCGTGGTTCAAGAGGAAGTCCTTGGTTTGTGGTCGAGATTTTATTTGAATCTTTTTGTTCGAATAATGTATTTCTGAACTTCTCGGAAAATCGTTAGTTTATCTTCCTGAGATAGTTCATTAGAACCATGTGGAAGCACATACCGGTACTTTATGAAGACCATATAACTTGACAACTTTCTGACCACTGGTAAAACCGTGTAGAGCAACGTGAACGCATGCGAAACACATTAACCTTTGACTATTCGCGTTCGTTCTGTGCCATACATTACCCTGCAGAGAGCCCCACACATATATAGAAGCATATAGAAGAGTGTCGTCTGCTCATGTTTGTCTGGGGCTCTGTGTGGGTGAAATTATAAAATTGTTAAAGAATACAAGAAAACATTATTAAAATGTAAAAAAATGTTAGTTAGTTACCGGGGAATAAAATATTAGATCTGAATCGAAGACTTCTGTCCGGAAATGCTTCTATCGACTAATATTAATTTTATTTCGAATATTTTCTGGTCTAAAAAGGTGAGGTTGTTTAGCTAACGAACAATAGTTGTTACTGTTAACAGAGACCAGAAATTTTATTGTGTAATTTTGTCACAAATAAACGTTAATTATACCTATTATCGCTTATAACTATCGAATAAAACTAAACAACAAATCAATCTGGGACATTTGACGTTCGGTGTGTAGCCATAGGAACAGCCTAATGCTCTATGTCGTAATATGGTATCACCCGAATGGTCTGTTCTAAAAATAGACACATAAACGGTCCCAATAAAAATATTCGAAATAAAATCATTATTAATTGATAGAAGCTTTTCCGGACACGGGTCATCAGTTCATATTTATTATTTTATACCCACGCAACTATTTAAAATTTGTTATTTAAAGAGATAATCCATCTTTAATAGTAGAACACTATCTAAATCACGATGTAATAAAATTCAGAGTTGAAAACTGAAATCGAAACTATTCTCAGAACATTAGCTGAAAGAGAAATTACAGGTACACTATATACAAATGTATCACCAGAGTATATGACTGGGACCACCATTTTGAAAGTACTTCGGAGTACTGAAACCTCAAATAGATGAACAAAACTGTTATCCATGGGATCGTCGGTCGAAAATTAGTTGCATATCTCTGAAAAAATTGAGATCACATGACAATATTATAAACTAAAATAAACTGAAGATACAATACTGTAAATAATCCACGATTATCGAAACAAATCGAAACGTAATGTCAGCACTATGATCTGAAACAGGACAATTCCTATTTTCAGGATATGTGACTGCCCACCGAGTTTGATATCCCTGGTAATATATATACCTTACTCGTATTTAAATTCGCGCAGTATTATTTTTCGCTCAGTTTTGAATTCGCGCACTTTAAATTCGCGCACCTAGCTGCGCGAATTCAAAACTTACAAAAAGCATTTCTTAATATTTCCGTGATATTTTCGTACATCTTTGAGCTGATGACAGTTTATGTTCTTAGTCATTGCTGGAGATAGTATATGCGTGTATTAAACACCATCGCGGGCGGTGGATTTACATCGTGTAGACAATAAACTAGTGTGTACATGCATCATTTTGTGGCGACCTGGAATATTAGTATTTCTTATACAAGTTCAACAATGTCTATGTTACCATGATATGTCACTTGGCATATGGTCTTGATAGCCAGTGCTAGCGGTTGGCCGAATGTAAATATATGCATATACATGTATACATATAGGCGTAATTATTTCAACCCTTCATAATATATATGTAAAGTCGGCAACATTACCCTCTTGTATTACGGTACCTATGGACTGTGGTTTAGATTAAACTTGGGAGTCGTACTATTTTTCGCTCATTTTTAAATTCGCACACCGATGGGTGTGCGAAAAATAGTACTGCGCGAAATTAAATACGAGTAAGGTACCGAAACCCATGCCATGAACAAATCGAGACAGCTGGCAATAACCAGAGCCCACCAGTCATATTCTTTCTTTCTAACACTGGGTACTAGTCTGGTTTCTTTATTTAGCGTGAGCGTTTCCAGCCAAAATTGTGAAAACGATCGCCCAAAGTTGAAAACACTAAAAACTTAATGACAGAGTGGAGAATCAAAGCGGTATATAGATGTCTTGACGATTTTCACAAGCTACTCGTCAAAATTGCAGCAAATTATAACTCTTGTGTTTAACTTGCCATGCGTGTTGTCGTGACAATGTTGTCAATGTGCGTTTTCACATTTGTGTAGATAATATAACCAAATCACACCATTTCACAATATAGTTCTTTGGTTCAAGTGGGACTTTTCAAGATTAGGGTACGAAATTATACACATTTTGTCAGATATTATGTGTGCTTAATAAGGGAAGAATGTTGCTATATTCGTTTAGTATATATATCTTTATATCGCGGAAGTCCACCAAATGTGGGTAAACTGTCGCCGGTAGCAGCGGTCTTACCGATTCATCAAACCTGATCAAGGGAGGTAAACCCTGCATGGAGTTTGTGCATGTATATCACATTGATGTAGACGATTACCGGTGTGTGCTCTCTATGGATGGTGGTTTTGGATAAAGTAATAACTGATTTATTACACACGTATTGCACTGACCGCCTGTGTGGATATGTTTGTCTTATAAGAGGATACATGTACATAATTATATCACGTTAACGTATTAACCCTGCGAGCACGGATGGCCCGCTTTGTTTATACAGTATATCCCAGATAATCACGAAAATAGCATCAGAGTTCTACCCAAATATACCGTTATATATAAGCTAGTGGAACATGCCAGTGATTGGTATAAAACAAAAATCGGAAATGATGCTCTTGGGTTGGGAGAAAATGATCCATTATGACCTGGGATGTGGGCATGGAAAAATATCACCCTCGGGGCCAGATATTTGGTCCGGACACTCGACAAGCCTCGTGTCCGGCCCAAATATCTGGCCCCGAGGGTGAGATTTTTCCATCCCACACCCCAGGTCATGATGGATAATATTAGTCTTATTAGAGGATACATATGTCACACTGATATTGACGATCACCGATGTGGGTTCTCTCATGTGTTATCAGATTATGCCTCTGTGTGAATGTTTTCTCACACGCATCGCACTGATATGGTCGATCGCCTGTGTGGATTCTCTTATGAACCGTCAGATGACTGTTCAGTCCAAATGATTTATCGCACACATCACATTGATACGGACGATCACCGATGTGTGTTCTTCTATGAACAGCGGCATGAGATGATGTAGTAAATGATTTATCACACACATCGCACTGATATGGTCGATCGCCTGTGTGTGTTCTCTTATGTTCCGTCAAATGACTGTTCTGTCCAAATGATTTCTCGCATACCTCACATTGATACGGGCGATCACCAGTGTGTGTTCTCTTATGAATGGTGACATGAGATGAAGAGGCAAATGATTTCTCACACACATCGCACTGATACGGACGATCGCCTATGTGGATTTGTCTATAATGCATCACCAGTTTGCCCCTCTGTGTGAACGATTTCTCACACATATCGCACTGATGACGATCACCGGTGTGGATTTTCTCATGTGTAGTCAGGTGACTTTTCTGGGTGAACGATTTCTCACACACATAGCACTGATATGGACGATCACCTGTGTGGGTTCTCTTATGTGCTATCAGATGACTTCCCTTTTTGTACGATTTCTCACATATATCGCACTGATATTCACGTCTAGTTATCATCATTGCTTCATTCTCCATCGTGTCACCGATCCCGATAGTGAAGCATTCAAGAAAAGAAGTGAACAACGCGTTCTGGTCGACAAAGATCGGTCTATTTTATTCCTGGTTTATGATAGTAAGTGAAAATAGGCAAAAACACACCGTTATATCCGACAAGAGCATAGTCGACAAGACACGTTGATTTCCTTTGTCCATTGAACGTCGTTAAACGTGACAAAGGATTAATACCGATAACATATTAAAAAAAAACATGGTTCAGTACAATGGATATGCCTGTTGGGTGATGATACATGTATGTGGCGGGGCAGATCCATCACGTACTGGGATAATTTCGTACCGATATCAACGTATGAGAACCGTTTGTGTGACGTTCATTTATATAACAGACCCCATAAGACTGAATACTTCCATTCAGTTTGTGCGATATGCATATATATTGTCTGATTGCCTACTGGATTGCCTGCCAATACCCCGGGTGCATGTATGTATGTATGTATATACGTATGTATGTGTGTATGTACGTACGTATATATGAATGTATGTGTGTATGCATGGAAGTATGTATGTTGGTATGTGTGTGTTTATGCATATATGTATGTATGTATGTGTGTATGTATGTATGTCTGTATGTACGTACGGCCTGTTGTATGCATGACAAACAGTCTGCTTACCGACCTCTATTGCTGTTTGAGCATGGCTGCCTCGTCCAGTGTGTGGCTGGCTTATCTGTCTACCACAGACATTAATGTTTGTTAACTTACATATTCCTTTTTTTTTGTATTCGTTCATTTGTTCATTGCAATTGTGTAAACATTTAAAATATATTGTAACAGCTCTTCGTTAACGGAGGAAATAAAGGATGTAGCATATGACTCAGTTAGTCCATTATATTCGTGTCCGTGTATATGATTGATTTATGATAATTTTGGTTATGTGAACTTCCGTTGCCGTGTTTAAAGGTGGGTTATCTCTTTGTAAACACGTGTTACATAGTTACCGGGGTATAAAATATTAGATAAGAATCGAAGACTCCTGCCTGGAAATGCTTCTATCGATTAATACTGGTTTTATTTCGAGTATTTTCTGGTCTAAAAATGTGTGGTTGTTTATCTAACGAACAATAGTGATTATCGTACTGTTAACAGAGACCAGGAAGTTCATTGTGTAATTTTGTCACAAATAATCGCTAATTCGACTAATTATCGCCTATAACTGTGGAATAAAACAATACACGCTCGGTTCGTAGCTCTAGGAACAGTCTAAAGATCTTTATCGTTATGGTATCGCCCGAAGGTCTGTTCTAAAAATAAACAAATGGTCTCCCGTGACTAATGCTATGGTCTCCTGTGATTATTGATATGGTGTCCTGTGACTATAATGTTATGGTTTTATGTGACTAATGATAGTCTCATGTGTTTAATGACATTGTCTCTTATGACTAATGGCATATCATCATGTGACTAATGATATGGTATCCTACGACTAATGCTGTGGTCTCATGTGACTAATGATATGGCCTCGTGTGACTAGTGACGTGGTTTCCTATGACTAATGCTGTGGTCGCCCGTGACTAATGCTATGGTCTCCTGTGTCTAATGATATGGTATCAGTGTGACTATTGCTATAGTCTCCTGTGAATACTGTTATGGTCTCCTATGACTAATAATATGGTCTTTTATGACTAATGATGTGGCCTCATGTGACTAATATGGTATGATATCATATGATCAATGATTCGCACTGTTGATCTCAGCTGGAATCAAACTGGAACAAAGTTTCCATCAACCTAAAGTTGTAACACATATATATTGGTCCATATGTAGAAGGGTCACCCACCCATAGACCAAAAACAGTAGACTTATTGAGTAAGAAGTTATACGACAGAAACTACCAAGTTTGTGACAATAAACCGTCCCATATTGTACGCCTACATTTTCGCAAATGTAGGCTGTGTTGTCACTTATCGTTTTGTGAATGGGGCTACTGAACAATACCACATAATTCGACGCATGTTAATTTCAACAGAATACTGGATTTCCGTCGTCCTTTGTTTGACTTAAAAATCGATCGATCGATACCGGTACGTGATCATTCCTTATCGTGAACTATATAATTCGCAGTTACACTGTATTAACTGACTTTTGATATAATTAAATCAAAGTCCCGTTGCCGCTTCTCGAGATATAGCCTACAACTGACAACTGCACAGGATGGGAGATGCTAACCGTAATGATCACGAGAGCGCTCAAACAGGGAATAAACGACACCATTGTGATGTATGTGGGAAATATTTCACTCAATCTGGCAGCTTGGCGAGACATAAGATGATCCACACCGGAGATAAACCGTACGGTTGTGGTATATGCGGGAAATCGTTCTCTCGATCGAGCAACTTGATGACTCATAAGAGAACACATAGCAGAATCCGCACCGGAGATAAACACCGTTGTGAGTGCGGAAAATCATTCCCTCGATCGAGCAACTTGACGAGACATAAGATAATCCACACCGGAGTTAAGCCTTACCACTGTGGTGTATGCGGGAAATCATTTAATAATTCGGGCAACTTGGAGATACATAAGATAATCCACGCCGAAGTTAAGCCTTACTGTTGTGGTGTATGCGGGAAATCATTTACTCACTCAGGCAGCTTGGCGAGACATAAGAGAATCCACAACATAGATCAACTTTACCATTGTGATACATGCGGGAAATCATTTACTCATTCGAACAGCTTGGCGAGACATATTAAGATAATCCACACCAGAGATAAGACTTATGAGTGTGATGTATGCGGTGATATATTTACTCGATCGAGCAACTTGGTGATGCATAAGAGAACACATTACCGTTGTGATGTATGCGAGAAATCATTTACCCAGTCAAGCGACTTGGTGACACATAAGATAATCCACAGCGGAGTTAATCATTCGCACAGCTTGGCGATACACAAGATAATCCACAGTGGAGATAAACCTTCTGATTGTGATACATGAGGGAAATCATTTACTCGATCAAGTAGCTTGGCGATACATGAGAATCCACACTGTAGATAAACCTTACTGTTGTGATATATGCGAGAAATAATTTACTCATTCAAGCGACTTGGTTAACCCTTTACCCAACAAACCGGCCAAAAACGCTCAAATAAAGCTTCAACTGCCTAAAATATCTTCGGTCTGTCTCAATAACACCATACAAATATGGATATCATTGGAACCGGTTCATTGGCCACATTGTGGTGGTTACAGTTATGCCCTGTGCCAATGCATTCTCTTATATATGCGAGTCGACCATAGGTCGCCTCGCATATATAAGAGAATGCATTGGCCTAACAAAATTCTTTTTTTAACACTTTTTTACCATTTGTTCGTACATTCTTTAACAATTTTATAATATTTTCTTACATTTTTTAACAATTTATATAATATTTTTCTACATTCTTTGACAATTTTATCATTGTTAATATGTGTTAAGCCAATGCATTCTCTTATATATGCGAGGCGACCTATGGTCGACTCGCATATATAAGAGAATGCATTGGCACAGGGCCGCTCTGTTGGGTAAAGGGTGAAACACGAGAGAATCCACACAGGAGATCTCCCGTATCAATGTGATTTATAACGGGTAATAAAGTAGTGAAACTTTGTGAAACATAAGAGAATCCACACATGAGATTTTCCGTATTGTGTTGAAAATCATTCAAATATAGGACGTGCCTGACCAGATACAAAAACCTACACCGGGAATCGCCCACACGATTGTGATATATGTAATGAATCATTCGCCCAGAATCCACACACAGGAGATAGCCCGGGTCAATGTGATTTTTGTGGAAATTCATTCAACATTAGGGGTAACTTGACGAGTCATCGGTGAACACATGTGGGAAATCATATACTCAAACATGTGACTTGGTGACACACAAGAGAACCCACTTACACTTGTGATATATGCGAGTGGTAATTACAATAATCCACACAGGGGCTCTCCCGTATCGGTGTGATTTGTGTGAAAAACCAATAAGCAATAGGAGTAACATCACCAGACATAAGAATATGCTACCGGCGATAGATCATACGATTGTGAGATGTCATAAATTAGATGTTATACAATAACCAGACATACGATAATTCACACCAGGGTTCGCTCATACGATTGTGAGATGTCATAAATCATTCGCCCAGTCGAGCCACCAGAAACGTGTTATAGTCCACGTTTAATCGATCGGGCGACCTGCATGCAACAGACAAACGAGGAAGGGATCGCCCTTACGATTGGGACACATGTCTGAAATTATTCGCTCAGATAAAGTGCGTTACATTGTGTGTGTGTATGTGTATATCTCTATACAATATTAAATGTTCATTAGTTTATGTTCCATCGCTTAAGTCCATTCTATACACTGGTGTTATTGTCTTGGGTCTTTCCCCATGTTGTATTTAGTGTACTGCGAAGCGTTAGCGAAGAAAGTAGCGTCGGTGGTTACCATGCAACGGACTACAAATATCACTGTGTGCTAATACTTTTGGGTCGTGTTCGCTCCACTGATAAAATCTCGACCTAATTTATATATCCGATGTATACCAGGGCAAAGCGGGACACCAAATGTTTTCAAGGAATTCTAGATAGGGTTTTCGCCGGAAAAAACTGGAACCGTTATTTTGTATACAATTCATCGGCGCATACAATCGGGTGGTCATTGATATCAAACAACATCGCGGTATGTCCCTTTTGGAACCTCTTGTTTTGTCCCACTTTGTCCGTACCTTTGGGCAAAGCGGGACACCGCACTGGGCAAAGTGGAAAAATGTGCCAGGCTATCCGGGCAAAATGGGACAGCAAAATCAAAGAGACAGTGCGAGTTGCCATGGCTCAGACTGATACATACAGACAGACAGGTTCTGCGTGTAGATGAGTTTCTGTTGGGTTATGTAGGATCGACTTCTTGTCTGGCGACCAGAGTTATCTATTTTAACGATATATTCACCCCGTCACTATACCGATTAAGACGAAGGTTACTTCCATTCCTTATTACGTATTCGAATTTTTCATAATTAGGTGAAACAAAGGGTGTTGTATGGTGCCATCTCCAATATTCTATCCACAAACCCCACCGATACAAAGTTGCCGCCGTCCAGAAGGGTTCAAATACGGCACCCATGCCTTTTCTCAGCCAATTGACCGATTTAGGTCAAACAATGTGTGTTCTAGGGTGCCCTCAAGCCAATCTAAATATTCACCTCACTCAGATTCGAAATGGTCGCTGTCCAGAAGGGTTCAAATAGAGCACCCATGCCTTTTCTCGGCCCATTTATCCGATTTAAGTCAAACAAAATGTGTTGTAGGGTGACCCGCAAGCCTGTCTAAATATCCCCTCTTCACCACACACTGATCCAAAATGGCCACCATCCAAAGATGTTCAAATAGGGCACCCATGGCATTTGTCGACCCTTGACCGATATAGGTCAAACACGTGGGTGATGTTGAGTGCCACCAAGATAATCTAAATATTCACCCCTTTCACACCACCCACAAAATGGCCGCGGACCAGAAGGGTTCAAATAGGACACCCATGCCATTTCTCGCCCCGATGACATGTCAAGCAAAGGGTGTTGTATTGTAACCCCAAGGTACTTTTTCCACACACCTCAACCTGGTCCAAAATGGTCGCTGTCCAGAGGTGTTCGAATAGGCCACACATGCCATTTCTCGGCCTTTTGACAGATTTAGGTCAAACAAAGGCTGTTGTATGGTGCCACCAATATAATCTAAATATCCAGATGGGTTAAAATAGGCAACCAATGCCATTTCTCTGTCTTTTTCTTTTTACTGATTTAGGTCAAACAAAGGCTGTTGTAGGGTCTCACCAATATAATCTAAATATTCACCACTTTCACACCAACCCGATCCAAAATAGCCGCCGATCAGAAGGGTTCAAATAGGACACTCATGCCGTTATTTTTTCGGAGGTTATATATATCATCTTGTCCCGTCCCGTCCATGAACAAACATAATCCACACAGTGCTGACATATTCCAGGTTATTGAGAAGCCAGTTAGGTCCAATTTCACACACAAAAAATATATTGATGAATTTCAGAGAAGTTCACTTCCCTAATCTTAAATGCACCCAGCGAGCGAACAACGTACCTAAACTGGCACACGCTACAGCATGTAAGCCGAGTCCGAGGGCGATTCCAACATAAAATGTCTAAGCCTGATGTTTGTTTGTCTCTTCGTCCATGTTTATATACTGTAAAAAACTCAATCGCCTCAAGTGGCTGGACGCCGCCATTTTTTCGAGATCGGCTAGTACCAAATGAATTATCACGTGATGCCATCACATGGGTAACACGTGGGTTCCGAGATTAGCTAGTACCAACATGATTAGGTATTATAACAATATATAGAACCAAATTCTTCTCGGTACGTGTTGGTCTGGGACTAACAGACATATTGGCACTACCTTAGTACCTATACGACTTGTTATTTCTAAGTGTGTATAAGCATTCCGAACACAACCAGCCATATTTTGAACAGTATGCCCCCCCCCCCCCAGAGTAGCTGACTTTCTTGTGCGCACTAGATCGGACATACATAATAATAAAAACCCAGATGTTGTTACATTGACTGGGATTAATATAGCTCTTAGGAAACTAAAACGTAACAAAGCAGGCAGCTCAGATAAATTGGTTAATTGCTGCATGTTACGTCCTGCACACATTCAATGTTCTAAGAAAAGTGGCACTATTGTGCCTATCTATAAAGGAGAGCCAAAGCCGATGCAAAACCTTGACATATATCGTGCAATCACACTCCTACCAGTAACATAAAAGTTGTTTGAAATTATTATCCTTCGGAGACTACAGCAGAGCTGAATCTTCAAGAATTTTCCGACCAGCTTGCAGAATGGCTTTCATGAGAGGGTTAGCTGTTCTGGCACTGTATATGAGCTCCAAGATAGTGTTTCTTACGTAAAATCAAATAACTCACGTCTCTTCACGGCCTTTCTTGATTCTAAAACGGCATTCGACTGTGTATGGCACGAAGGGTTGATTTATAAATTATATGAAAAAAGGAGTATGCTTTTAAAGTAGATAAATAATAACACCTATACATGACCAGATGGAATAAGCAAGCATGGGGACTACATGAACCAGAAAAAAAGGTTGTAGAAAATATTCCATGTCTGCATAGCTGGTCATGGGCCAATATTAGTCATTGTCAGATCAACTTTACTTTGTAATTGAGGGGTGTTAAACGTTATACTGCATCTTTAAAGGAATGCGGTCCTATTTTCTTTCAATATACCGATAATATATATATACTATATTATATATATAATGTCCATTGGGCGCATATAATCTAATATTGGCCGCCAATCGTTATTTTTATAACGAATAAAAAAGTTCCGAAGTTAGCCGAAGATTTTGTTGTAGACGAAGTCACGTGATCATCGGCTCGATCACATGGTTGTAAACAGAAGCATAGCACATGATCGATCACGTGGTAACTCATTGACAACGCATATAAACGCAACGGTTGTATATAAAATTTGCTTGAATTCGAGCACGTCCCAAAACTCCCAAGAAAAAAAATCGCGGCCTTTGAACTTTGTCGCGAATGCAAAACTTCGCCGATATACATCGCCGTTCTCGCAATTAAACGTCTTTATCGTTGAATGAGAGGTAATAATCCGGTTTAATATGTTATCACATATACAAGCGCTCTTTATTCCCACTATATTGGAATAGGCTTAACAGTGGATGCTCTTTATTGCGTCAAGGTAAAGGGACTATAAAAGCGTAAATAATTATTAAAGATGGATTATCTCTTTAAATAACAAATTTTAAATAGTTGCGTGTGTATAAAATAATAGGTATGGACCGAAGACCCCCGTCCGGAAAAGCTTCTATCAATTAATATTTATTTTATTTTGAATATTAAATCGGGACCATTTATGTGTCTATTTTTAGAACATACCATTCGGATGATACCGTATTGCGATACAGAGCACTGGGCTGTTCCTATGGCTACGCACCGAAAGTCAAATGTCTCAGATTGATTGTTTAAATTGTTTTGTTCCACAGATATAAGCGATAATGAGTATAATTAACGTTTATTTGTGACAAAATTGTACAATCAAATTTCTGGTGTCCGTTAACAGTAACCACTATTGTTCGTTAGATGGACAAACACACCTTTTTAGACCAGAACATATTCGAAATAAAATTAATATTAATCGATAGAAGCATTTCCGGACAGGAGTCTTCGATTCACATCTAATATTTTATACCCCGGTAACTATATAATACATGTTTACAAAGAGATAATCCACCTTTAAATCGAATGCCATGAACAGTGATTTTCAATTTCATTGAAGACACCACCTTCTACAATTCATTTGGATAGGGTCTGTTGTGACAGTCAGGCAGGGACGTGGCTGGATGGTCTACGTTTGGCATATATTGGGAAATTCCAATTGCACCCCCCTTGAATCAGTTTTGCATAATTTAATTCTCACCACATCTTTCCCCTTGCATCCCATTGCTCATGCCTAATATCCTATATATCCACAAACCATGGTTCTATATTCCAAATATATATGGAAATATTGTCCAAAAACAATTAATTCCCCCAATAAATTGTTTGAAAATCAAAATACAACATTTTCAACCTATTGTTGGTGTGAAATTTCCAACAAATGATTTGGCAGGTATGAAATTTCAAACTGTTGAATTTTTTTACCAAAGTTGGGGGAGGTGAGACAGTCACACACGCACCCAACCCCTGTCGCCACATCTCCGCAGGCTATTAAAATCAAAGGGTAACTTTTGACAAACATTGAAACAATCACTGCATCAATGGCAATGCATCATTTACCAATTTCGAATTCCATATGATATATAATTAATATTTTCCATTCGTTTTTTGTTATTTTGGCATGGAAATCATTGAAATGATGATAACATTTCCAACTAATTTAGTCTATTGTGATTTAGTTTCCCCAAATTTAATTTTGTTGACACATACATACAACTGAATTAATTTAATGTTTATTTATAATCAATATGTTATAGCGATAGCGCCCGATCACGAATGTACAACATATTGGGTTGTGTATAATTTCTCCATAGTAACCACAGTCGTCTTTTTCCGTTTTCGCGCGTGAGTTGAATTGTCGGTCCGATGTTTTCGGACGGATACTACTGTACGACCAAATACGTCGGCCCTACGGGTCAAGTTCGCATTTGGAATCCGCCCGATAAAAAAATTTATGTCAACCTCAAATTTACAATTAACAGCACACATATTGTTCCATCCGTAGAAGTTGTCGTCTCCTACCCATTACTCAAAAATGTAGAGGGGGGTGAATCCTGAATGAATACCAGTTAATTTGGGGGGGGGGCGGTGAATTCCGAATACATGTTAAGAAATAATATGCGATGAATGACATACAAATTGACTGTTTTAATATCAGACAGATACAAGCAAAAGTTACATAGACACATTATGATCCATTATACCTGACATGATATTGCAGTGGAGTATTTGTGATACTATAATTTGACGAGATAAAATGACAGGTTAATCTATTGAGGGCAGGTTATCCTTAACGGTGTGTGATTATTTTTATGTTTCTATAGATTGACAATATAAAAACTTCCTCCTTAACCCTTTCTATACCAGAACATCATTTATGTGTAGTTATCCCATAGGAAATGTTCATATAATAAGTTCAACAAACGACCAAAGGGTCGTTTGTTGAACTTATTATCTGAACATTTCCCTCAATACATTTGACTCAATCTTCGAAAGAATTCTGTTTCCTAAGCCCCAGGAAAAAATGGACAGCATTCAGTTTCTAGGCGCTTATCAGGATATCTTGCCCGACCCGTTCCCAAACAAAATCACCACACCCCCAAGAAAAATTGGACTTAATTCTGTATCCTTGGCCCCAGAAAAAAAATGGATAGCATTTTGTTTCTAAACATTTGCCAGGATTTCTTGCCCCACCTGTTTCCAAACAAAATTAACCCCCATAAAAAATGGACAGAATTCTGTTTCCTATGCGCTTGTCGGGATATCTTGCCCCACCCATTCCTTTAAATAATTATTCAACCCTTCCCCACACCTAAAAAATTGGACGGCACTCTACTTCCCAGGATATTTTGCCCTACCCGATTTACCCGACCCCCCCCCCCCCCAGAAAAACATTGGACAGCATTTTGTTTCCTAGGCGCTTGCTAGGATTTCTTGCCCCACCCGTTCCCAAACAAAATATCACGTTATTGGCGTTATGAGGCCGTTATGATACGATTAATGATACTTTATGATGGCATGGTGGTCGAATATGCCCAAGAAGCTATTCTACCCACATTCATACAGATAACTTGCACAAAATATTATTTTGCGCCATCAAAACCTGCGTTCAAGATGTTTTGCTTGAACCCGGATACCATTTAATTCGGGGGTATGAATCCTGCGTACTACTTCAAATCACCCTGAATCCCGCGTACCCTCTTGTGACACTAAACCGTCACGTCTTGTAAACGTACTCACATATATGTTGTGTAATCACATATCGTTTTGTGAATGGTGCTACTAAACAAAACCACATAATTTGATGCATGCTAATTCAACAGAATACTGGATTCCGTCGTCCTTTGTTTGACTTAAAAATCGATCGATACCGGTGCATGGTCATTACTTATCGTGAACTATATCATTTACAGTTACACTGTATTATTTTACTTTTGTTATAATTATATCTAATTTCCGAGATATACAACTGACATTTATACATGATGGGAGATGCTAACGTTAATGATCACGAGACCACTCAAACAGGGAATAGACGACACCATTGTGATGTATGTGGGAAATATTTCACTCAATCTGGCAGTTTGGCGAGACATAAGATGATCCACACCGGAGATAAACCTTACGGTTGTGATATATGCGGGAAATCATTCACTCGATCGAGCCACTTGGTGACTCATAAGAGAACGCATAGCAGAATCCACACCGGAGATAAACACCGTTGTGATATATGCGGTAAATCGTTCACTCGATCGAGCCACTTGGTGACTCATAAGATAATCCACACCGGACTTAAGCCTTACCACTGTGGTGTATGCGGGAAATCATTTAATCGTTCAGGCAACTTGGAGGTACATAAGAAAATCCACGCCGAAGTTAAGCCTTACAGTTGTGGTATATGCGGGAAATCATTTAATCATTCGAACAGCTTGGCGAGACATAAGATAATCCACGCCGAAGTTAAGCCTTACGAGTGTGATATATGCGGGAAATCATTTAATCGTTCGAACAGCTTGGCGAGACATAAAATAATCCACGCGTATGAGTGTGATGTATGCGGCAAATCATTCACTCGATCGAGCAACTTGGTGATGCATAAGAGAACACATTACCGTTGTGATATATGCAAGAAATCATTTACTCAGTCAAGCGACTTGGTGACACATAAGTTAATCCACGGCGGAGATACCAATAATTGAATATTGCAACACTGCATGGGACTCTCACTTGAAATACAACTGTACCGCTTTAGAGAAAGTGCAGCGTCGTGCAACCAGACTGGTACCTCAGCTAAAGCACCTTGGGTACAGATATCGACTTGTTCAGTTGAACTTAATGTATACATGTTATAAAGTACAGGCGTCTGCGAGGCGATTTAATAGAGACATACAAGTACTTACATAATCAGTACAACGTCAACATAGATGAATTGTTCCAGAAAGCAACATATATTCTAATACCAGAGGACATAATCTCAAGCTGCAAATGAAAACCGTGAATAAGAACTTTGGGAAATACTTCTTCACTCAATGCGTTGTAGTTAATTGGAACAGACTTCCAGAACATAATTCAAGATAGACTATCAACTACCGGTATATAGTCGGAAGTATGATGACTGAGTTGTTGTGACAAATGTATATACCCAATTATTTGTAAATCGGAACCAAAAGTCGAATGACTTGTTCCGAAACATTTGATGATGATGATGATGATACACCTTACAATTGTTGATCATTTACTCGATCAAGGACCTTGGTGATACATAAGAGAATCGACACTGTAGATAAACCTTACCGTTGAGATATTAGCGAGAAATCATTTAATCAATCGAGCCATTTGTGAAACATAAGATAATCCATACAAGAGATCTTCCGTATACAAAAGCCTACACCGGGAATTGCCGATACGATTGTGATTTATATAATTAATCGGGCGACACGACAATACATGAGCGAATCCACACGGGAGATTGCCTGGGTCAATGCGATTTTTGTGGAAACTCATTCAACGTTAGGGGTAACCTGACGAGTCATCGGAGAACACATGCAGGGAATCATTTAATCAAACATGCGACTTGTTGACACACGAGGGAATCCACACCAGAGTTAAGCCTTACAGTTGTGATAAATGCGAGTAATCATTTACTCAGTCGGACAACTTAGTGGTAATTACAATAATACACACATGAGCTCTCCCGTATCGATGTGATTTGTGTGAAAAACCATGCAGCAATGGGAGTAGCATCACCAGACATAATAATATTCTACCTGTGATCGATCATACGATTGTGAGATGTCATAAATCATTCGCTCAGTCGAGCTGACGAAACTTGTGATAATCCACGTTTAATCGGTCGGGCGACATACATGCAACCAGAGTTTCCAGACAAACGATGAAGGGATCGCCCTTTTGATAGGGACACATGTCTGAAATCATTCGCTCAGATGAAGAGCGTTACATTGTGTGTGTATGTATAGATGTATGTCTATATACAATATTAAATGTTTAGTAGTTTATGTTCCATTGCTTAAGTCCATTCTATAAACTTGTGTTATTGTCTTGAGCCGTTCCCCATGTTATATTGTATGCAAACGGTTTTTAATTCTTAAAGTGCCATGTTTCAATAATACTCTCAGGTGCCAAATACAAGTGCTGGGTGACATTTTTATCAAAAAAAGAATAATAGCGCTGGTGCACAATAAATGTGCTGGGTTACGGATTTTACTTTTCATGGTACCGTAGTATGCTTAATACTCGAGCCGTGAAGGCTTATGTGTACATTTATGTAGTACAGGGAATCATACCTGTGGGGAGGAAGTGACATTTAGGTATTATCATTATGTATCTTCACTATCTTGTTTACCCCATGCATACAGTATGTATGACCATGCGTGCAAGTACATGTACATACTACTCATATGATATAAAGTTGGCATATATTGTGTTACATGTTGATTGTTGTATTATACAGTACACACTGCACATGACTCTTTTTTCTCTTGTAGGATGGGGGGGGGTCTCCGGGTATATATGGTTCATTATTCCGATGGTTAGTTATTCTGAGGGTTCATTATTCCGCTTTTCCATGAGGGTTCATAATTCCGACTATTTCAGTATTCCGATACCTTCTATATGGCTTAGAATACTAGTAAATTCCCATATCGCTGATAATTTGGGATCGGAATAATGAATCAAACAAACATAACAGAAATAACCTAAATTACACACCATTTTACCACTTTGTATACTATATAGCGATAAGCCATACTTAATAAATAATTAATTAGTTGAAAGTGTGATACACATTTAGCATTAATGTGTTAATGAATATGATGCTTATGACCTCGGAATAATGGACTCTCAGAACACTAGTAATTACCCCGGGGTCCTCTGGCAATACTCATGTGTCTCATATTAATGTCACTTAATTTACAAGTAAGAATGAAATGGGCGGTCGGTGCGGTACTCTCGGGATCCAAATAAAAGAAGGTGCGTATTTTCCAGCCCCTATGTTTAATATCCCAGAAGCAAATAAGAGTAGGGGCGGAATAAAAGTAGGGGTGGGAAAACTTAAGGCTATTTTTAAAATATGATTTTCAGTTGTGTTGCACAAAACAACCCACTTTCAACATCACAAATAAAAGGATATCTGAGGCTAAACAAACTATGTACAATGTTATGTCTTTGCTCCTTCTAAGTTATATATCAACAATCTATTGTATTTATATATGTGTTGCAATCAATCAATCAAAGAGTGATAATCAACTCAACTCACTGTATAATTCAATTGATTAATATATTTAGGTTGAAACTTGTGTACTAGTAGATTGAAGTTCTTGTCCAGAATCATACTCAGTTTACAATTTTACATTAAGCCTAATTTGTTTTTTTTTAAGTTTTACGATCTATTTTACATTTCTCTCACCAAATAATGCATTAAAACAGAACAAGTATGAAAAGGTGTTCTTTATTAAAGGAATATACTTTAATGGTTCTCATGAAATTATTTGTATGCAGAAAACATTCCATCAAACTGGTAACGTTTAGCGCTTTTTTCTGGGTTTCGCGTTGCCTATTTTCGAGACACATCGTTTTTCATTATAAATTGTGATTATGGAACTAATTTTGGGGTTAAAAAAACATTTTAGTTGTAGAATAAGTCCTGTGATCAATGGGCCAGCTTTTCTATCGTTTCGGGTCCAGTGAACTCAGTCCAGTTCACGTTTTGCGCTTTCATTATCACAAACCGAAAGTAGACGAAGTAAAAGATTTGGCGAACCGTGACTCTCAAAATAGGTTTTATATCTCAGACAACCAAAAACAATTTTATTTAGTGGGTTGTGACTTCTAATATTGACATTAGCACACTCGTGATTCGTTCCATTGTTATATTCGTTTGTTTATCACCCAAACAACAATAAATGTCACATTATGTTATGGATTTACCCCCCCCCAAATAATAAACGTGATGGGCCACAATAAGCGTGATGGTGTTTATTTTTGCTCCAAATTAATAAATGTGCCACCACGTTTATTTGGCACCTGAGAGTAGGTATTATTTGGGCTACCATCTGCATATAACGACCATACCTCCGATGACCGATAATCAAAATAACCTTGCCACGATTGTGTGCGGATTTCAACAACGCAATGTTTACATCTGTTTGCTGTCTGATAATTAACTCAATAAACAAACCCATTCAATCCAATGCATTTATTCGACGGTTTACACGCAAAGTATGTTTTAAGCATGATTGTTACTGTTATTATTTAGAACCCCATCTCGCCTTTTAAACACGCATACAGATACATGGATATGTGTTGGTTTAATACCAATTGATGTGATACATATTATCGGGAACTCCAACTCTCCGTTTAACATGTATCAATATGGAATCATAGGGTTATACCACAGTCTTCTAATAAAACGTACTGTAAAGTAATGCACCCCAATCATTTACCTTTATTCAAGGGACGTATATTGTACATGTTGAATAGTATATTGTACATGTGTAATATCTATCAATATATATGGACCTCCATAAGACCCCATCGTTATACATATCTTGCTTCAAGGTACATGTGGAATAGTATATTGTACATGTGGAATATCTATGAATATCTATGGACCTCCATCGTTATACATATATTGATTCAAGGTACATGTGGAATAGTATATTTTACATGTGGAATATCTATGAATATCTATGGACCTCCATCGTTATACATATCTTGATTCAAGGTACATGTGGAATAGTATATTGTACATGTGGAATATCTATGAATATCTATGGACCTTCATCGTTATACATGTCTTGATTCAAGGTACATGTGGAATAGTATATTGTACATGTGGAATATCTATGAATATCTATGGACCTCCATCGTTATACATATCTTGATTCAAGGTACATGTGGAATAGTATATTGTACATGTGGAATATCTATGAATATCTATGGACCTCCATCGGTATACATATCTTGATTCAAGGTACATGTGGAATAGTATATTGTACATGTGGAATATCTATGAATATCTATGGACTTCCATCGTTATACATATCTTGATTCAATGTACATGTGGAATAGTATATTGTACATGTGGAATATCTATGAATATCTATGGACCTCCATCGCTATACATATCTTGATTCAAGGTACATGTGGAATAGTATATTGTACATGTGGAATATCTATGAATATCTATGGACCTCCATCGTTATACATATCTTGATTCAAGGTACATGTGGAATAGTATATTGTACATGTGGAATTTCTATGAATATCTATGGACCTCCATCGTTATACATATCTTGATTCAAGGTACATGTGGAATAGTATATTGTACATGTGGAATATCTATGAATAGCTATGGACCTCCATCGTTATACATATCTTGATTCAAGGTACATGTGGAATAGTATATTGTACATGTGGAATATCTATGAATATACATGGACCTCCATCGTTATACATATCTTGATTCAAGGTATTCTTAATCGATCTTAACTCATGGATGGGAAAACAACAATATTGAACTATATTTGCCCCAACCAAATTCAACAGGTCATGACATGCAGGCCGCGACCTGTAAGGAATGCAAAAGCTAGCCACAAAGGAACCAGTCTGGTGTAACAACATAAACCCCATATTAATCTACTCTTCAACCAGTTTTGGCTCAACTTCATAATTGACAAATGTCAGGCGGCCCGCTAATTAACAAGCGACGCGTCTGTCTTCCTATCCATCTAAGATCGACTCATTTACTGTTTATCTACATAGATGTTAGACGTTGAATAAAATTTATACATAGAACTGACTTCATTCCTTCACTGTACGCATCAGGGTTGGTGATTTTTTTAATTTTTTATAAATAAATAAAAATATCGATTTATTTGATTTAAATCGATTTTTTTAATTTTTTTTCTAATTGTTATGAAGATATGCAATGGTGCAATGTCTTTAACACATGAAGGTTCTAACAGGTGTTGCTTATTATATTCCGGTCTGGATTTAATAATAGTTCTAACGTTATTATTATTTATTATTTTTTGTATAACTACATGTATTAAGCACACATATCATGACAGAAAAGATATAGCGACCATGTACTTTAATTATGCATACACTTAGGTCCATGTGAGTTCCAATGTTGTGATATCTGGATAGGTAGACCTGTGCGTAAAAAAATACTAATAAATTTAGTAAATTTTAGCTGAGAACTGAATATATTATCAATCACCTTTGCTCCTCTATTACTTGAGTACATACATGTATTAACACCAAATATCAAGTATGGCCATTAGACAACTAGAGTAGTTTAGATGGCAGAATATATGATAGAATTACTTTGTTGACATTTACATGTATGGCAATCAGAAAAGGAAAGCAAATTTAATAGTGTAATGACGAGTGCTGAATCTGATTGATAGTTACAAATAAGCGGAACAGACCATTGCTGGAGCAGTAATCACAAAACAATGCAGTAAGCCTGTTTCTATAATGTTGACAATTACTACACTATTTCATATTTATTATCAAGAGTTGTATATTGTTTAATCTAATTTACAAAAAACCTTGTTATATATTGCGAATTCTTGACATGCAATCATTTCAAATGTTTTGATTTAAATCGATGAATTTAAAAAAATCCAACTCTGGTACGCATTATGTATTGATCTATCTATTGTCGATCTGTCCGTCCATCCACTCACCTTTGGCTTATTTAGGAATAATCTCGTTTTCCAAATGTAATTATACAATCTAAAGGCATATGTCGAATCACAAATCTATAAATCGAGAAACAGTTTATAAGAGTTTGTGATTCGACATATGCCTTTAGACTGTGTAATTACATTAGGACCGAGATTATTGCTTATAATTATGCCATCGATTGTTAAATATTGATTTAAAACATATTCGCCTTTAAATGCGGTTGAAACAAAGAACTATATGTTGTCAAATAACGGACGGAAATAGATTCACTGTCCGAATAGGGTATGTGACGAATTGAGCCCAAGACAACTCGCATCAACTCGCCCCATCCCGAGTCCGAATAATATCGATCCATCAGAAGATCGAGCGGGTTTTCCCCGAACGTATGTCAAGGACGAAACAAAACATTGGCCAAAATTAATAAACTTTTGATGGAAATTAAACATTATAAGCAGAATTTGGGAAGAGGAAAACATACAGTTAGTCTCCATGTCAACTTGTAATCATGAACATGCGATAATCAATAAGTTTTATGAACATTTTCTTACAGAAATTCTTCTATCAATCGGCATTGAGCCAAAACTTATAGATTTCGATTGATCGCCCAGTCGTTTTATAATTTTGTGTCATTGTGATGTTAACGACGATGATCGATAGGTCTAGATCTCACTGTCCCTTTGTGTGATAACCGAAGTTAAGCAACGTTGAGCTCGGTTAGTCCTTGGATGGGTGACCGGCTTGGGATCCCGTGTGCTGTCAACTTTTGGTGCGACTCCCGCACTGCTCTCATTTTATCTCGCTATGTTACACATGAAACGAAATGCTTCATAACATTTTTAAAAATAATTTATCGCTACACTGAGACGAGTTGAAAAAAATATACTACAGTTATCAAAAGGACTTTATATCATTCGTAACACCCGTCTCTGAGTGGTCTCTGTGGATCTCAGAAATCACGTAATGCTTCATAACGTTGCATTGAGATGAGATTAAAAATATGCTGCGGTTTTTAATGGTGACTTAATATCATTTGTAACACGTACCAGTAACGCTTCGTATCACTTTGCAACATATCGCTACAATGGAAGGAGGCGAAGAAACATGTTGCGTTTTTACGGGGACATGGTATGTTTTAGTTTGTAGGGAGGGTGTTCTGACATATAAGTGTGGTTGTCAGATAAGTATGGTTTATGTTTACGCTTGCGTACAGGGGTAAACATATTTACGGCACAGCAGTGCACAGGTGCATATTGTGACCTCCACCGTAAAGGCTGCGCATGGGCCGATGTACTGCCAATCATTTCGGATCCTATATAAACCATTAACAGTCAATAGATGACAAATTGTTTCGGATCCTATATCGAGCAATAACAGTCAATAGATGACAAATTGTTTCGGATCCTATATCGAGCATTGACAGTCAATAGATGACAAATTGTTTCGGATCCTATTTCGAGCATTAACAGTCAATAGATGACCAATTGTTTCGGATCCTATTTCGAGCATTAACAGTCAATAGATGACAAATTGTTTCGGATCCTATATCGAACATTAACAGTCAATAGATGTACTGTCAATCATTTCGGATCCTATATCGAGCATTAACAGTCAATAGATGACAAATGTTTATATGGAACTTGGACATCGCTTTCAACTTCTAAGGCAAACCGTGGTATCTAGTCACATTAAACGAGTTCGAAATCGCATATGGACCTTTGTTCACGTTCACAGAAGCAAGCACATTTGAAGCAATATACAATGGGTTCATGGCATTCCTCCATGAAGCTGATATATACATTATAAAGTAGGCCTATAATGGTGTCTGACTTGTGAACGCTGGTTTAATAAAAGTAGGTCTAAAATATGTATGCATGCAGTTATGTTGCCATATGTTCTTTTCCTATATTTGACTATTTATAAAATCATTACTGCTATTATAGCACATATCCAGTCATGCATATATATATACACATATTTGACGGCGATGCATACTTATTTGTCAGAACAACAATCAATACTTATTTTACAAATGAATAGATGTCGGTTCAACCCCTTAAATTGATACAATTGTAAAATAAGTATCCATTTTTGTTCACAAATGTACTTTTTGTGTGGAAATCTCGACTAAAATCAACATGTCGCCAACCATACCTATTTTACAATTTTAACATATTTGTCAGAAAATTCAATACTTATTTTGTAAACGAAAAAATGTCGGGTCAATGTTAAAAGCCTTAAACAATTATAAAAAATGTATCCAGTTCTATTCTCAAATGTTCTTTTTGTTTGATGTAATACAAATTGACCAATATCATTCTTGCTAATCCGTGCTTTTGCAAACGGAAAAGTATTAAGTCAATGTTAGAAATCTTAAAGATGGATTATCTCTTTGTAAACATGTATTATATAGTTACCGGGATATAAAATATTAGATTTGAATCGAAGACTCCTGTCCGGAAATGCTTCTATCGATTAATATTAATTTTATTTCGAATATTTTCTGGTCTAAAAATGTGTGTTTGTTCAGCTAACGAACAATATAATAAATATGCAGTATAACATATTATTTCCAAATGTTCTTTTTAAATGATATCAACCAAAAGCATATACCTGCATACCCTCTTCAACCACGCATACCTATTTGACAAGCATACTGATTTGTCAGAAACATCAATACTTATCTTGCATGAAATTATGTCGAGGGGAGGGGGGGGGGGGGCGTTGGGTGGGCGACCCACGTTGCTCAGCAGTATGCTCACTCACAGTTTAAGTCACAGTATGCTCACCTAAATCCAGCCATTTATAGGGTCAAACCTAATCTATTAAACAGAAAATATGCAACACATGAATTAATTTGAGTCATGTGTGAGTGCAAAATACACTAATGTATTTTATGAGGGATGTGAAATAACATGGTAGTTATAGTGAACACGAGTAAATGAATCAAGTTCAGGCACTGTTCGTACAAGAGAACCATAATCAAAAATGCTAACGCCCTCAAGATAATATTATTAGCCATACATATAAATTCTAATATAAAATATATTGGTTACATGAATTCACCGCCTCAGAATTCCGTTACAACAACTAATCCATCGAATTATTACAAACAACTACGGTATAATACTGCATGTTTCTTATTCACCACACCAGAAAGCTTCTAAATGCGAATAAATAATCGGAGGTATTGTGTTCCCGCCAAGAGTTCACGACCCAGCCATTGTTCATACCTAAAGATCAAAAGCTATTAACGCGGTCATAATTATTACATACTGCAACTTTAATACCACCACAACACAATCATCAGTGGGATGCAGAACGAAAAATATCTATAAAAGTTGAAATATATGACTTACAAATTATCTTTTAAATTTCTTTTATTGGTAATTGACACAGCTTGTCACACACACAAAAAATCAACATTATTGACATATAATGTAAAGGACAATAAACGAAGTTGAAATTCCCAACTACACCGGCCTCCTTATCGCACAGTTCGACTTTTAAACTAATAAACCGGTAACTGCCCTCCTGATCGCGCAGTGCTACTTTTAAACCAATAAACCGAAAAAAACATAAAACCTACATGAGACCACAGAATTTTATAATTTGGGCCTCAGTATACACGCGGGCGTGCTAATAATTATAAGTGCACGTGAGTATATCTATCTGTCAATCTTGACTCATAGTAATCCCTTTATTATATATTTTCTGTTGAGTGTAATAGTAGATTGCCCCAGAAAGTTAGGTACATTTTCCCTTAAACTCGTGACTTAAAATCAGTGGAGTGCTGTACGTTCTGTCATTTTTTACACCTTGGGAAACAAACTGTTCCACATGTTTTTTTTTTGCCATGTTTTCAATCCCATTACGGGGATAAGTCCATCCTGGTAATAATCAAATTTGAGAAGTTATATGGATTAAAATGTTCTATGTCTAAGTGTACTCTGGTCCTGACACAAATCGGCATTTTTGTAGCACAGGGTTCTTATCTCCAAACACATTTTCCCTTATTGTTTAAAGATCAAGGTATTTTCTCAAGTAACACTTCAACTGAATGGAAAATTTGGTAATATCTACCGACTGACATCATGACCGACAACATCAATCTTCATTTAGTGGGGAAACGAAGAAACCGCGAAATAGATATGTGCTATATCGTCATTTGTCGATTTCCCACAAAATGGGTCAATGTGGGATAGAACCTTTTGGTTTCCACACAACGCCATGCCATTTATCGTCAAATACAGTGGCGTGTCCTCAAGCAAATCTAAATATTCTCCCCTTTCATTCTTTTTTAAATTAAAGCGGTTGATTAGGGGCCGAGAAATGTCAATGTGCCATATTTGAACCTTTCTGGGCGGCGGTCATTTTGGATCTGGTGGGGCGAACGTGAAAGCCGGGTCCGTAGTGCGGAACCACCAGCTAACTTCCACTATTAACTAGTTATGGTCCCATTTTCGTTGGGAATTCCTCCCATGGTTGTCTCCATATGAGGTTCTTTGTGGGTCTAAACTGAATTGACTGGAATTTGGTCTGGACATTTACTGCTCTAGGGTGCTCAAGTTCGCATTTGGAATCCACCCCATAACAAAGTTCAAATGTCAACCTCAAATTTACGATTAGCAATGCACACATGTATATTGCTCCATCTGTAGAAGAGGTTGTCTCTTGTCCAAAAAATGTAGACTTACCGAATAAGAGGTTATTCGACGGAATTACTGCCAAGTTTGTGATAGGGTAATGTGGGGCATAATGCGACGCGGGGCATAATGCGACAGACGGTCGTTATCAGGCCATGTGATTTTTCCATGACTGAAGTTGAATCGCACATTTATTATTTTAGTAAACCCAGTCATAGAAGTGAACATCCCAATTTGACCGAGATCATGATGACTGTTTAATCTCACACGTGAAACGCCCTGGTAGAGGCACCCACATTTGGTGACCCCCTTTTTGAATGGTCTATAAATTTCGGTAGGTGTTGTACATGTTAAAACGAGAACATCTTACCACTACCACCAACGCTACGTATTTTGGTAAAGTAAGAAGAGTTATATAGTAAGTTGATCAGTTATATGTACATCTGTTATTCACATTCACTCATATTGGGGGAGAGACAGGTTGTCTGGTTGTGGGGCATAATGCGACACTCGGGTACAACCAGTACGAGAAAAATTATGATTAGGCATTTCGCAAATAATACCTGAAAAAAAAACAAATCTTATCGTAACCTTAGTTTAAAAAAAAAGAAATAAAAAAACATATTCGATCATTCCCAAACATTAAAACATGATATAGATAAAGAATTATTGTTAACCCTACCCCGGCCATTTTCATGAAATTAAATCTTTATGGTGCTATTTTTACCCGCCATATAAATCAATAAAATGTCTCATTGGTCTGCTGCTATGACTTTAAATAACACTTATACATTCTTTCAATCCACAATATAAAAGAAACTGCAGACCGTCTTGCATTTATTAAGTTCGGTATACATGCTGATGTTGTAATGTCAAATGTGTCTCATTGTGCTCCGTGTATGGGGCATAATGCGACGGATTGGGTACGCCGACGGGGAGTAGTGGTGTTCAGAAATTGGTGCTTCCCAGGCAAGTATGAGTATTAATATGTATAGTGGAGATATTTATCTAACTTTTAGTTTAATAATGTGTGCCCTTCCATCGTTTTCAGTGGCATGATGTGGTCTAATGTGCTTATGTGTCAGATTAGGCCCCACATCACCCGTCCGGTCTTGTGGTTAGAAGGAACTAAATAAGTAGAATTACGTCCCTTTCGTTTTTACATCGTATCCCGAATACGAGTTAAACAAAATCTGGCACGCGATTGGCGTATAATATTTCAATAATATTTACGAATTTAAAAGAATACATATGGCATGTATAAATGTGGTTTTCCCTAGTCTGAAATGCGTTCGTGTTCAAACATTGACGGGAGCATAAGGCAGGGTATTTGTTTTCATCAGCAGTTCAAATTTTGTGCAAAAAGTGGGGTAGTTTGGAAAACGCGTGTTAGATAGATAGATAATTTTTTAATGGCTAAAAGATGCAAAATTTGCAGACATGAGCATAAGCATATATACAAAAGTGTAAACACAGAGTGTGACATTCATATAGAATATAACAAGAATGCAGCTTGACAGTTCTGTAGAGGGACAAGATAGTGAATAAACCTAGCTTAGTAATGACTACTAAATAGATACTCATACCTGTATATATATATACAACATGAAAAATCAACCCGTGCCATCCCACCCTCCTCCATCAACAGGACTGTCATGTTGCTTAAGAGATACTAGTAATAGAACCAACAGCTCTTCGCCACCTGCATATACACACTGCTGCCATGTATGGCCGGCTTTAGACTGGCATGTCCATGACCGAAAGATGGAATCCCTAAATACAGACAGCAGTGACAATATATGCAGCTGGCCAAGTACTGTCATCGTACATAGAAAGATAGAGAGGAAAATAGAGTAGTAGAAGAGAAATATACATATGAATACGCTCGTCTGACAAGTCATGCCATCGATTGCCATCAAGGAGCGCACAGGAAAGCAAGCCAAAGCTTGCTTATTTCCACTGTGGTCCTTAATGGTAACCGACCACATGACTGACCAGGCCACAGCACAAGTTCTCATAAGGTCGTACGGTATTATTAATAGCATGATTCACACCATTAATAATATACAAAGTCGGATTCCTCAGTACCTAAAATTTGATCGAATAATTCCTGTTTTATTAGGTGATTCCATGTAGCCAAGTTGCAGTTAGGTTCAATATATTTTACATAATTATTCCAAAATGTGATTCCTGTGTAGAAAAAGCTATTGTAACCAAATACCCTAACATGGGGCACAGATAATCTAAAGATTCCAGACCGGAGATTATATTTACAATGAGTGTTCGAAAATTGGAATCCATCTCTTAGGTATGTAGGAGCTTTCCCATCTGTAATATTTTTCATGATAGTCAGCTTTCTTTGGGAAACTCTGGATTCAACCGGAAGCCATTTAATGGTTTTAAACTCTGCATAACCTATATGTGAAAATCTATCCAAGCTCAGAACAAACCGGATTAATTTGTTTTGAAATATTTGTAGTTTATTTTTGGTAGTTTTACTCAAAGAGCTATACCAAATAGAGGATGCATAATCGAGGTGGCATTGAATTAATGAGTTAGCAAGTAGTTTCTTTGTGAAAGGGGTTAGAAAGTCAGCCTTTCTATATAAAAATTTGAGACGAGCAGTTACTTTATTTAGTACCTGTTTGGCCATTTGTTCCCCAGTGAGACTTTCATCGAGACAGGCACCCAGATATTTCACCTCCTTGACGGACTGAATATTGATACCATTGCAGCAGATTGCAAGTTCGGGACATTTATTAATTTTGCGTTTGGAGCCAAATAAGATGGATTCTGTTTTGCCTAAATGAAGTGACAATTTGTTGTCGACTAGCCAGTGGCTTAGTGATGTTAATTCAGTACTCAGCTGATCTGCTATCACTTTTGAATAATTTCCCGAGACTATCAAAGCTGAGTCATCTGCATACAGTAGTAACTTGCAATTTACGGCTGCAACGGCATCGTTCACGTATAATAAAAACAGAAGAGGTCCCAATATTGACCCTTGAGGGACACCACACGTGATATTCATAGCATGTGAGTGTGTTCCACTTATGTCAGTAATTTGGGTCCTGTCTGACAGATATGATGAGAACCATGTTAATGTGTTATTATCACTGCCTAGAGCACTTAATTTGTCCAAAAGGATAGTATGGTTCACAGTGTCAAATGCTTTCTGGAGGTCAATAAAGACCATTCCAGTAAGCGATCCTTTATCCATGTTCCTTCTAATAGAGTAGGTGAGAGAAATAAGGGTAGATTCGGTTGAGAAGCCAGCTCTAAACCCCGATTGATGCTCATATAATAAATTATTCTGTGTTAGGTATTCTTCCATTTGTTTATAAACAATTTTCTCCAGGATTTTGGAAGCCAGATTTAGGATGGAGACCGGTCTATAATTACCGGGTGAAGTTTTGTTTCATTTTTCTTATAAATGGGAACCACTCTTCCAACTTTCAAATCGTTTGGAATGATCCCGTAGTGTATTGTCAGATTTATAATGTGTGTCAAGGGCACAGGGGCCTGTAACGCGCTCCGCTGTCCGCCCCCTTTTTGCACTGCCCGTATACGCCGCCCTCTATACGCGCCTTCTTCGCGTTAATGGAACATTATATAGACAAGGGGTTCTGTAGAAATTCAACGTTTCACCATCGCTCGGGAGTCGCACAAATTTAGCCCATTCACCCCAGTAATGATAACGATATATACACGGATGGATCGGCAAAGAATTCATCTTTCAATAAATACCACAAACTCCCATCAGAAACATTCATACACGTTGCATTTGATTAAATTTTAACCACCGAATATTGTCTCCGGAGAGTGTATTTTTCCGATTTGATCCGGCTCAGCAGCAATGGACGCCATTTGTCTCTAAATTCACCACCCATACAGTTTGCTATCATTAATAATCGGCCAAACGATCAACTAAATATCTGGAACTTAGTTATTTCTTGTCGGCTAATAATTTATTTACTCATACAAATCAACACATTGTCAGTAATCAATTTCTATAGAGGAGAAATCTGTCGATAATTCCAACTTTTTTTAATTTTTTTTACAAGTCGCACGGCCCCTCATTTAAATATTCATTGTGTCCTGACCTCGATTAGAATACTGGACGCTGATTGGCTGTTCTACTATTTTCATTTTAGTAACCGCGAAGTTTAAAATCGATGCAATATTGACATGTCGAACTCGTGGTCAGCATGATAAATTTGTAAAAATAATGTCGTTCAAAGCTATTAACTGGTAATTTCGTAACGATTGCAACAAAAACTAATTGCATAGGGTGAATTTTATGTTGTAAATCGAATATGTATGTTTTACAACTCAACTTAGAAGAACATTCCAGTGAAATATAAGAACTAAATTGTCAAATATAAAGACATTTTTTTTTTATAGAAGTTTTAATAAACCATTCAATAGCCACAGTAGCTATCTGGCAATGCCAGGTTTAAACATTGAAACAAAAACGAAATATATATACAGTATAACAAGCATTATTGGAGGACTTTTTCACTGCATTACTTATCTGAGCTGAAAATTGATGAAATAATTGAATCAATTTCAAGAGGTCATTTCAGTTGTGCACAAATATAATTTTACTCTGAGGCCAAATTAAAAATTATTATGCCACGATTCCATGCTCTGTTGCCCCCCCCCCCACTTTGCATGACCCATAACTTATCGTTTTTTGTGTGACAAAGTTACCCAGATTCCTAAAATTGTGGTGAAGTTATACCCAGGAACTTTCAACGCACTCCCTAGTTCCTGCACTGCGCCTATATACACCATCCCAATATACGCGCCTGCCTTAATTTTCGTTAATAGTTGTATATATACTGAATACCTGTGCTCCAGTAATAATATGTTATATGAGTATGATCACTTCAAACTTGGCAAAACCACAGGGTCCTGTATTAATATGCTCGGCTGCCTATCCCATTTGCACTGCCCCTATATACGCCACTTCTATATACGCGCCTGCTTCATATTAATGGTACTAACGTGAAGCAGGCGCATATATAGAAGCGGCATAGGAGCAGTGCAAATGGGGGTGTGCAGGGGCCGGAGCGAATTACAGGCCCCTGTGGGCAAAATTGAGCAGTAAATTTCCCAAGTTTGAAGTGATCATACTCATATAACATATTATTACTGGAGCACAGGTATTCAGTATATATACAACTATTAACGAAAATTAAGGCAGGCGGGTATATTGGGATGGTGTATATAGGGGCAGTGCAGGAACTAGGGAGTGCGTTGAAAGTTCCTGGGTATAACTTCACCACAATTTTAGGAATCTGGGTAACTTTGTCACACAAAAAACGATAAGTTATGGGTCATGCAAAGTGGGGGGGGGGGGGGGGCAACAGAGCATGGAATCGTGGCATAATAATTTTTAATTTGGCCTCAGAGTAAAATTATATTTGTGCACAACTGAAATGACCTCTTGAAATTGATTCAATTATTTCATCAATTTTCAGCTCAGATAAGTAATGCGGTGAAAAAGTCCTCCAATAATGCTTGTTATACTGTATATATATTTCGTTTTTGTTTCAATGTTTAAACCTGGCATTGCCAGATAGCTACTGTGGCTATTGAATGGTTTATTAAAACTTCCATATAAAAAAAATGTCTTTATATTTGACAATTTAGTTCTTATATTTCACTGGAATGTTCTTCTAAGTTGAGTTGTAAAACATACATATTCGATTTACAACATAAAATTCACCCTATGCAATTAGTTTTTGTTGCAATGGTTACGAAATTACCAGTTAATAGCTTTGAACGACATTATTTTTACAAATTTATCATGCTGCCCACGAGTTCGACATGTCAATATTGCATCGATTTTAAACTTCGCGGTTACTAAAATGAAAATAGTAGAACAGCCAATCGGCGTCCAGTATTCTAATCGAGGTCAGGACACAATGAATATTTAAATGAGGGGCCGTGCGACTTGTAAAAAAAATAAAAAAAAGTTGGAATTATCGACAGATTTCTCCTCTATAGAAATTGATTACTGACAATGTGTTGATTTGTATGAGTAAATAAATTATTAGCCGACAAGAAATAACTAAGTTCCAGATATTTAGTTGATCGTTTGACCGATTATTAATGATAGCAAACTGTATGGGTGGTGAATTTAGAGACAAATGGCGTCCATTGCTGCTGAGCCGGATCAAATCGGAAAAATACACTCTCCGGAGACAATATTCGGTGGTTAAAATTTAATCAAATGCAACGTGTATGAATGTTTCTGATGGGAGTTTGTGGTATTTATTGAAAGATGAATTCTTTGCCGATCCATCCGTGTATATATCGTTATCATTACTGGGGTGAATGGGCTAAATTTGTGCGACTCCCGAGCGATGGTGAAACGTTGAATTTCTACAGAGCCCCTTGTCTATATAATGTTCCATTAACGCGAAGAAGGCGCGTATAGAGGGCGGCGTATATGGGCAGCGCAAAAAGGGGGGCGGACAGCGGAGCGCGTTACAGGCCCCTGTGGTCAAGGGGGAAGAAATCACATACTGTTGTAAAATTGAAAAAGGTGTAGTACTCAATACTACTCATACATGGCAAAAGATGCGCGAAGGGTTGGGCTTCACGAAAATTACGATTCCGTGCAATTCGTATGTAGCAAATTTAGTGGGCGGGGCCAAACATTAACACTGAGGCCTATGGAAAACATTTGGCTTCTTCTAACCTATTGTAAACTACGCACATGTAGGCTGTGTAGTCACCTATCGTTTTGTGAATGGTGCTACTAAACAAAACCACACAATTCGATGCATTCTAATTCAACAGAATACTGGATTTCCATCGTCCTTTGTTTAACTTACAAATCGATCGATCGATACCGGTGCATGGTCATTACTTATCGTGAACTATATCAGTTACAGTTACACTGTATCAACTGACTTTTGTTATAATTATATAAAATTTCCGTTGCCGTTTGGTGAGATATATCATATAGGCCTGCAACTGACAATTACACAGGATGGGAGATGTTAACCTTAATGATCACGAGACCGCCCAAACAGGGAACAGACGACACCATTGTGATGTATGTGGGAAATATTTCACTCAATCTGGCAGCTTGGCGAGACATAAGATGATCCACACCGGAGATAAACCTTACGGTTGTGGTATGTGCGGGAAATCCTTCATTCGATCGAGCCACTTGATGACTCATAAGAGAACACATAGCAGAACCCACACCAGAGATAAACACGGTTGTGATATATGCGGGAAATCGTTTACTCGATCGAGCCACTTGGTGACTCATAAGGTAATCCATACCGGAGTTAAGCCTTACCACTGTGGTGTATGCGGGAAATCATTTAATCGTTCGGGCAACTTGGAGATACATAAGAAAATCCACGCCGACGTTAAGCCTTACAGTTGTGGTATATGCGGGAAATCATTTAATCATGCGAACAGCTTAGCGAGACATAATATAACCCACACCGGAGATAAACCTTACGAATGTGATATATGCAGGAAATCATTTAATCGTTCGAACAGCTTGGCGAGACATAAGATAATCCACACCGGAGATAAGACGTATGAGTGTGATATATGCGGTGAATTATTTACTCGGTCGAGCAACTTGGTGATGCATAAGAGAACACATTACCGTTGTGATATATGCGAGAAATCATTTACTCAGTCAAGCGACTTGGTGACACATAAGATAATCCACAGCGGAGTTACTCATTCGCACAGCGTGGCGATACACAAGATAATCCATAGCGGAGATAAACCTGACGATTGTGATACATGAGGGAAATCATTTACTCGATCAAGGACCTTGGCGATACGTAAGAGAATCCAGACTGAACATGTAGATAAACCTTACTGTTGTGATATAATGCGAGAAATCATTTAATCAATCGAGCTACTTGTGAAACATAAGAGAATCCACACAAGAGATCTTCCGTATTGGTGCGATTTGTGTGGAAAATCATTCAAAGATAGGCCTTACCTGACCACACATACAAAAACCAACACCGGGGAAATGCCCATACGAGTGTGATATATGTAATGAATTGGTCGACATGGCAATACATAAGCGAACCCACATTGGAGATTGCCCGGGTCAATGCGATTTGTGTGGAAACTCATTTAACGTTAGGTTTAACCTTATGAGTCATCGGAGAACACATGCGGGAAATAATTTAATCAAACATGTGACTTGTGGACATACAAGTGAATCCACATCAAGTTAAGCCTTATAGTTGTGATATGTGCAAGTAATCATTTATTCAATCGAGAACTTAGTGGTAATTAAAATAATCCACACAGGAGCTCCCCCGTATCGGTGTGAAAAAACATTCAGCAATAGGAGTAGCATTACCAGACATAAGAATATTCTACCGGCGAGCGCTCATACGAGTGTGAGATGTCATAAATCATTCGCTCAGTCGAGCCACCGGAAACTTGTGATAATCCATGTTTAATCGGTCGGGCGACAAACGAGAATTTACAACGGTATCGCCCTTTCGATTGGGGCACATGTCAGAAATTATTCGCTCAGATAAAGAGCGTCACATTGTGTGTATGTATATATGTATATACAATATTATATGTTTAGTAGTTTATGTTCCATTGCTTAAGTCCCTTCTATACACTCTAACCTGTTGTTTTCTTGGTCTTTTCACATGGTATATTGTATGCAAACTGTTTTCAATTCTTAAAGATGGATTATCTCTTTAAATAACATAAAATAATAGATATGAACTAAAGACCCCTGTCCGGAAAGGCTTCTGTCGATTGATATTGATTTTATTTTGAATATTTGATTGGGAACAGACCATTCGGCCGGGCAGGGTTTCCGCCTGGGGGATATTAATGTACGCGACGAGACGACCATGGTTCGTTTCGCCGGGCGAACATTTTATTATTTTGACACTGAAAAGTAGCCATGTCCGTGCACATAAGAGTCACACAAAGCAACCCAAAGCTCCGTATATTATGCAAGTCGATTATTTCCGTGGGTGCATTAATTATGTTGATATCCAGATATACATGTAATTACGCACGTAAGACTGCGTCTGATTGAAGACTATATAAATCTACTTGTTACAGTGTTTACAAATTTATATCTTACAATAAGATTCCGACAGGTATAATGGATCTAAACACTAAAAAACATCTAAGCATTGACAAATAATACCTAGCAAGGAGAATTGAATAAAGTATTTCCTAGAATTTGAAGTAGCTTCCGTGAAACTTCGTAGTTCTATGTTTACTAGTAACAGCTGAGCGGTCAATAGCTGAGAAAATGTGATTGCGGCCCGCCATGTGACGCACGCCACGCCACGCGGAATTTTTCTTGGTGACCGGTTGAACTAACTCCTAAAATAGAGGCCTTTTCAGAGTTGGCGTCTGGACTATTATCTCTTTAAATAACAGATTTTAAATAGTTGCGTGGCTATAAAATAATAAATATGAACTGAAGACCCCTGTCCGGAAAAGCTTCTGTCAATTAATATTGATTTGTTTCGAATATTTTATTGGGACCGTTTATTTCTCTATTTTTTTGAATGGACCATTCAGGTGATACCATATACCCACAGAGAGCATTGAGCAGTTCTTATGGCTACGTACGAAACGTAAAATGTCCAAGTTTGATTGGTTTATTCCATAGTTGTTAGCGATAATGAGTATAATGAATGTTTATTTGTGACAACATTATATGTATGGTCTCTGTTAACAATAACCACCATTGTTATCCTTCATCCCATTTCCCTCTCTTCCGATTGGCTGAGAGTGCGTCACATGGCGGGCCGCAAATCACTTGTTACCCTCGAGGGTAACATTTTCTCAGTTATTGACCGCTCAGCTGCTACTAGTAAACATAGAACTACGAAGAACTCAACATGTATATATTCTCTCACAGCTCTCTAATAATTTCCGAAAAACACTTTTTATAAACCCCACTGTTTCATAACAAACGCGAACGGTGGGGTGCCACCAATAGAATATAAATATTCACCCATTTTCACACCACCGATCCAAAATGGTCACTCATGCAATTTCTCGTCCCGTTGACAGTTTTAGATTAAACAAAGGGTGTTTTAGGTTGGCCAAAAGCCAATTTAAATATTTACCCTTCATCCCCCCCGATATAAAATGTCCGCCGTCCAGAAATTGTAAAATAAGGCACCAATGCCATTTATCTACCCCTTGACCGATTTAGGTCAAACAAATGATGTATGGTGCCACCAAGACTATCTAAATATTTATCCCCATTTTCACACCACCCGATCCCAAATGGATGTTATAGGGTGCCACCAGAATCATTTAAATTCACCCCTTTCACCCCACCCCAAAATGTCCAGAAGTGTTGAAACAGAGCACACATCCCTTTTCTCGGCCCATTGAACGATTTAGGTCAAACATAGGGTGTTGTAGGTTGGCACCAAGCCAATCTAAATATCCACCCCTTTCATACCACTCAGAACCAAAATGGCCGCCGTCCAGAAATCGTAAAATCTGGCACCAATGCAATTTCTCGACCCCTTCACCGATTTAGGTAAACAAAAATGTTGTTGGAGGTGGCCTCCAAGCCAATCTAAATATTCACCCATTTCGCCCCACCCGATCCAAACTGGCCGCCGCACAGAATGGTTCAAATATGGCATCTATGCCATTTCTCAGCCCCTTGGACGATTTAGGCCAAACAAAGGGTGTTGAAGGATGGCCCACAATGAAGTCTTTCCACATACCCCGCCCCATCCAAAATGGCTGTCGTCCAGAGAAATTCAAATAGGACACCCATGCCATTTCTCGTCCACGTGACCGAATTAGTTCAAATAAAGGGTGTTATGGGGTGTCCCCAAGTAAATCTAAATATTCACACCTTCCATCCTTTTTTGACCTAAATGGGCAAGTATGTCAATTAGGGGCTGGAAAATGGCAAAGTGCCATATTTTAATCTTTCTTGGCGGCGGCTATTTTGGATCGGGTTGGACGAAAGTACAGGCCGGGTCGATAGTGCGGTACCAAAAAAGAATGGTGTTCAGAGTTACCCCGACGTCTGTTTTCGCGAATGTGTCATATGAAAACATCATTTTCAACCTATTATAAAGAGTATTCCTGATTTCTCAATAAAATGACATTGCTTGAACAGCTCGCACATAATCATAAAATATAACTATATGGTATTTGATGCATATGTATTTTTTGCATACTATGACCAATTACCTACACCATAGGTAAGATTCGCACATTGTTCCATGCACACAACAATCACGAACATTTTGTTAATTTTGTTATTAAACACATAATATATGGTCCCTCGTTGCAAAAAAAACCTCCTTCCCTTGAGGGGTTATCAGCTATGTTTTGGAAGCTGTTCTCGTGACACATACTCGAATTGTTTCAGCTGATTTATCATGCTGTTCAACTTATGGTTCTTACTGTATATTTATGGCGTCCCCACAATGAGTATACGTTTTTGAGCTAAAATTGTAAGGTTCCAATGTTGGCACAATCACTGAAAATGCCTGACAATTATGAACAATGAAATTTAGAAAAAACATCGTTGTTGGTACTATCAATGCTATGCACATGCTGTATTCATCTTTGAACATTGTGAACATAATTCAAGTTTGAATTTGAATCTTTCTGGGCGGCGGCTATTTTGGATCTGGTTGGGCGAAAGTGCAGGTCCAGTCCATAGTGCGGTACCGCCAGCTAACTTCCACTATGAACTAGTTATGGTCCCATTTTCGTTGGGGATTTTCTCCTAATTTCGTCTCCATATGCGGGCCTTTGTGGGTCCAAACTGAATTGACTGGAATTTGGTCTGAACATTTACTGGTCTAGGGTACGGGTCAAGTTCGAATTTGGAATCCACTAGTCCGCAAATCTGACTTTTATTATCAGAGCATAGCTCCATAAAAGTCAGCCGGGTATATCACTGAAAGCAGTACTCCGTCACCAATCATTGGCATGGACATTTACTCGACTTTTCACAAGCGATAACACACACTAACAAGAAATTCAATCAATTGAGGAAAAACACCCACTGTCCCGAGTGGTATTGATAAGCTATTGGAGGGTCTTCCACTTCGCATGCAAAATAGCAAAATATTATTAATTGATGACTGATGTGCATGTACAGTACACACATAGTAATAACAATTAACGTTATGATTTGAAACTAACCATGATAGGATATTGACAGTAAGGTGGTATTATCTACTACGAGTGGTATTAATAATAATAGTACCATTCTAGCATAATATATGTGTACATGATGTATGGGAAATATTAAAGGACAAAACAATAGTTACAATACAATTAGAACTTTTTTTTTAATTAATCGCAAGAAGAACTAATTGCGCTTAAGCACAATAAGGGAATCTCTATTGTGATTAAGCGCAATAAGGATATATTTAACTGTGCTTAAGCGCAATAATGGAATTTACAAATTGCGCTTATATAATAAAACCCAATAAGGAATCTATTAATAAGGAATATATTATATATAGAACATAAACTCCCTATAATTCAGGTGGTGTAGTCCATCTCCATGGTACAATGGGTGGAACAAATATAGGATTATTCTACTATTTGCACAAGGGTGATCTAATGAGAGAGATATTAATTGCGCTTAAGTGCAATATTGATGTAATTTCGCTTACGTGTAATAAGGAATGTCTTATTACACTTAAGCGCAATAAGAATATTCCTTATTGCACAGGAATATCACATTGTGCTTAAGTGCAATAAGGTATCTCTAACTGCGCTTAAGCACAATAACTGAAGGAATATTCTTATTGGGCTTGAGCTCAATTAGAGATTCCTTAAGTTATTGCAGTTCATCGAAATTGTCTATTAAATGTCAAGTTGGTTTCCCATAGAGATCATCAACGATGTCTATGCGCAAGGGACCTACGCCAGTCTTCTCTGTTGGGATTCCATTTGTTGGCTTATTAAATATGCACATATGCTTAAGATACAGTCGTGCGCGAAGCGCGCTCCCGTAGGTCGGGTTTTGGATCCCAGTGAATTAAAATATCATTGAAATAATCGGTCCCCCCCCCCATCCAATAAACATCCATATATTGAATATACATGTTTTTGGAGCAGAATTAGATAGTCCATATTGGACGCCATCATGGAATTTAATTTTTTTATTTAATTTTCACAAATAGTTATTAGTTATGTGGATGGCGTTATCATTAAACATCACACCCGTATATTCATTATGTGGATAGAGTTATCATTAAACGTCACATCCTTATATTGGTTACAGTAATGCCCAAAGTAATTGACCACTTAACCACAGCATAATTATTGGTAATTTTTCAGGATTTAAAATCCTGAAAATTTACATATAATTCTGTTGTGGTTAAGTGGTCAATTACTTTGGACATTACTGTATGTGGATGGAGTTATCATTACACCTCACATCCTTATATTGGTTAGGTTATGTAGATGTGAGTTATCATTAAACCTCACATCAGTGTGTTGGGGATTTTGGACCTTGACTTGGGACCTTTGGTTTTTAACGCAACAAATGCGAGTACACCTTATACACAAGTTTCTTGGATAAGATGAGTTTGAAGCCTGCTTACATTTCGAAATGTTGTCAGTTTTGTATCGTCTGCAGCAGAACTCGGCATGTTGAAGCAAAAGTTACAAGAGATAAAATATGTACGTAACGAGACTATAATACAAATGAAAAAATAAATTGAGGGAGGAGTGGGCGATACAGGGAACTAAGGGTTGAACCGATATAAATTTGTAGAGCGATAACGACCAATGTTGACATATCATGCATCTCAACTCTACTGTTGCAACAAGGCTATAAAATGGGGGGGGGGGGGTGTCATAATCTTAGTTATCTCTATATAGTGCCAGAATAGTCATTTATGGACTTCTATAATGGTACAATGCAAATTGGAATCAAATGATAAAAATATGTATGTAACACAACTACGGTATACGGATTAAAATAATAATTTAGGCCGGGATTAGATCTTGGGTTGGTTAAATAGACTCATAGAAAAAGGGGAACGATGAACTGACATAAATTAGTAGAGCGATAGCGATCAATGTTGCCATGTGATGCATCGCGACTGTACTGTAGTATTACATAACTTGACTATAGCGATGAAAAAAAAAAATTGGACCGGGATTAGAGGTTCGGTTGGTTATATGTGGATAATTGGATATGGAATTCATACCGATGAGACGATAAAAATTAGTGGAGCGATAAAGACCAATGTTGACACTTAGTCAGGCGGTTGATACGATAGACCGAAATAAATTTGTCGGGTTATAATGACCAATGTTGACATATAAAGTAACGCGACTGTACTGTCGCACAATTATCAGGTAGAACCTGTCAAATATGGACTCTGGTGCCAATATGGAACAGCTCAGAAAACATTCGCAGGGCCCTAAAATTTATTTAACAGAGGATCTGCCATTAAAATTGATTTATGTCGATAAAATTCTTATTTTTCAAAATTTTAAGCTGAAACTTGGTGTGTCTGTGTGGAATACTTATATATTCCTAAAATGACAGGGTACAGCACGTAATTATTTTTTAGATGGAAGAAATTAATTTTTTTCGATGATAAATTTTAACATGGGATTTGCTATTCAAATCGATTTATGTCGATAAAACTCTTATTTTTCAAAATTTTAAGCTGAGACTTGGTGTGTCTGTGTGGAATACTTATATATCCCTAAAATGACAGGGTACAGCACGTAATTATTTTTTAGATGGAAGAAATTAATTTTTTTCGATGATAAATTTTAACATGGGATTTGCTATTCAAATCGATTTATGTCGATAAAACTCTTATTTTTCAAAATTTTAAGCTGAAACTTGGTGTGTCTGTGTGGAATACTTATATATTCCTAAAATGACAGGGTACAGCACGTAATTATTTTTTAGATGGAAGAAATTATTTTTTTTCGATGATAAATTTTAACACGGGATTTTCCCATTCAAATCGATTTATGTCGATAAAACTGTTATTTTTCAAAATTTTAAGCTGAGTCTGAGGTATGTCTGCGTGGAATACTTATATATTCCTAAAATGACAGGGTCCAGCACGTAATTATCTTTTAGATGGAAGAAATTGATTTGTTTCCATGATAAAAATCGAGCGTGTACTGTGAGTGTGACCAGTGGTGACGCAGGCAGTGTCACAGTGTGCGCTCAAAATGTAAACAACTTTCTCAAGTGTCGTTTTGGTCAACATATCGCTTTCTCGACGGGGAGATCTGATCCGAATAATAGCTAAGATGTATTTAGATAGAATTATTGAAAGAATTTGACCGAGTATTGTGCAGTTTGAGAGAATCGAGTGGAGAAAACGTTTAGTCAAACACGCGAATTCTGCCAATTACACTTACACTAAGTTACAGTCGCAGACGAGCGCTGTCAGAATCAGATAATACAGATTGACAACAAATGCAGGCCTGAAACTCACCTTTTTGGGAGGTAAATCCCACTTATTAGATATAAAAACAATCCTTCCTAAGCACATTCCACAAGTTTTTAATATCTTAGGACACAGTAACAGTCAAAATGAATGAATTTAAATCACGATTCCGAGACGAAGCGAGACATGTACTGTGTACGATTTTTGACTCACTTTGAGGCGCCTTGTTTTCGATGACGTCATTTGCGTTGCCCCACAACCTTAACCCTTTCCAATTCCAGCGGCATTTCAATTGGTTGAAATCAAAAATTTCTCAAGTTCCAGCTCAACCTGAATCTAGTTACCCAATTGGTAGAAATACGTTAGCAGTAATTCTTAGTTTAATGAGTTATAACTCTAATTTTATTGACGATATGAGCTCAACAGCATAATATGAAACAGTTTATGGCGGTGTTATCCAAACGTGTGCTTTGATAATGATAATAATTTTATTTTGCTATCAAACGTCAGTGCAGCTCAGCAGAAACGCATAGACACTAGTTCAGTTCAGCAGAAACGCATGAGTCCTACGATTATAGTACACCCACTGGACGCGCTTCGCGCGTCGGTCAGTGGGTGAAAAAATATTATTTAACAACCAAAACTCCCACATACTTGTAGATCAGAGCTTCTAGTACATTTCTAGTGTGGTGTCAATGCATGTTTCAGATGTTAGTCGTGTCATTCTTCGCATAAAGCGAGAGCATATTTCTACCGCCTCGAACTTTCAGCCATTTTGTATTTGTAAAAATCCGTCAAAACAGTGAATAAGGAATCGGAATCGGAACGAACATAATTGGATTCCGGCTATAACATGTCTTGTTTGTTTCGAGTTTATTTTCGATTCAAATATTTTTAAACTTTAAAAAGTTATATATATAGCATGTCTGTCGTTTAACAGATCTGTGAAAAACAAAGGGTGGTTAGCCTGTGATGAATTTTTTGGTTTGTTTTACTTGGTATCTGGTTTATGTAGTATTCACTGAATACTGGTGATCTGTGTAATGCACCTCTTTGTCTATCACATATCTGGAAAACAGCAGGTTATGATGCAGTGCGTTGATCTTACAAATTCTACATCGGTGACTATAATCGGGTATATTTGTGATATACATATGTAGTTACCTAGGTTCCTGAAATAGTGATAAAGAAACCCAGGTTGGTAAGAATTGTGACAAAGTTACCAAGGTTAATACAATTTCACCAATAGCAACCAACTGTCCATTTTTGCGATAAAAATGGCCACCTCCATTGCTAAAACTTCTTAATTTATAGTATTATGCAATGAACGTTGTCACTTGCCAGATTTTAAACGGAACACTATTTCACTCAACTCAGCTCACTTCTAAATCACGTTCGTGAATATTGTGAGATTTGAGATCGTTATGGTACCTCACTCACCCTCTGCATGGACCAAATTGAGCTTACCCATGCATAGCTAGACTTTCTATTTTTGTTTTAAAATATGCATGTTCAGACCTGCACGTTTTGAGCTTGGTGGGAGTGTTTATTTAAAATTTCATCATGGGTCATGTTGGAAGGTGCGACCTTGTTTGGATATTAATATAATATTAACCTCAATAATTCAGTATACTTTTAATTATCAGTGTGCTCTCATTTCCTGTGAGCTTATTTTGACCCAGAGAGTCTATCCCCGCGCCGATTTGTAGAACATGACTATTTCAAATATGCGGAAACCGCATTAGAATGTTAACACGTTAAAGTGGGCCATTAAGTATCATTGTCAGCATGTCTACCAACACGAAGAAAAGCCTCAATTTCCAAAAGCTGAGCATCTACCCAATACGCCAAACATATTTATGTGGCGTACATGTACATATGACCCATCGGCTGCCATTGTGTTTATATCTCCATACCTATGTGTGTATAGGTTCATGAGAAATAAACTTATTGATTATATATGTATATATGCATGTAACCATTTCATAATCACCATCGTCATCATCCGACATCAACATATTATTATTATTAAAATCATCATCGCCATGACATCACCATAATATCATCAAATCATTTTTTTTAAGGGCGTGGCTAAAGTGCCTTATTAGGTGTCCAAATTATTATTCCAACCTCTTTCGTGAAGACCAAAATTTTTGCATCCTAATTGAGTGAGAATTTTCCAAATTGACACCCTAACTTACCAACTGTCGTCAAATTGTAATATAAGGTAGCCATACGGTGTTTTAGCGGCGTATAGGTAATCGGCTTTAACTAATTGACGACTCTTAGACTATAATATTCAGATAGTTGTCTCGGTTTCGACTCCATATTGTCGCCAATGCTTTGTCAACGTTATTGGCACGTATATCTTATATACGCATAGCGATGGCGACGTGGTCGGAACTTGGGCGTTTGATACCGAGACCACTATTTGAATATTAATGTGTGTTCCAGAACGAAAAAGTTGAAGAAAATCAACAAATTTGTTAATTTAAAAACAATTCAAACGTTAGTGTATTCCATGCCTCAGCCCGGACATATATACCAAATTTCATTAATATCCATTGAGAAACAACGGTCCAAACATAACACTCCGTTTACACATTTTATTTGGAGCCGGCCACGGCCTTGGCTTACACTTTATATTGTGTCCCCGCACATATCGCCATGCCCTTGGTCATTGTTTCTTTGAAATCAAACTCCATTGTTTATTAAAACTTAAAATTCTAAAAATAGTTGTTGCTGTTGCTTTCACTCGGTCGATCGTTCCCGTAATTATCTGATCTCCTTTCCGGTTATGTAGTTGTAAGTTCGTTCCGCCTGTTCCGTTCCGTCAATTTACTACAGTTCAAGTTTTAAATGTTGACAAATTAACGGTCTCGGATTTATCTCAAAGTTCGGATTATATTTCGAGAGTCAGGTATTGTACACAATGCCTTCGTAATCTGCCATTATCACTTGATCTTACAACATAATGGTAGCAGATAAAACCATCTAGTTATATGTGAATTTGGTGATTGAAATGAGGCGGGGTAGTGTCTAATTTTTTCCCGAAATAGTTTTTCGGCAAGCAGTCTACGATGTATTTTTAAAACAACTACAAATGTCACATTTTTATTTTTTTCGTCGGGTAGCTTGTTGATACTCACTCAGAACAGATTAGTCTTCAACATAATTTATATACAATGTTTGTATTTTCATGTTATAAGTGGGGAAAAAATTCATAATAATGGAAAAGCACTTGGAGGTCGTGAATAAAGCTACGGAGGCCCAACTATTCGAGAGCGTCTAGCTCTGTTTGAATAGTTGGGTCCACCAACTAGGAATCCACCTGATAACACAACATAAATGTCAACCTCAAATTTTCAATTAGCAACACACACATGTATATTGTTCCATCTGTAGAAGAGGTTGTCTCCTGCCCATTACCCAAATATGTAGACTTACGGAGTAAGAAGTTATTCGACGGAATTACTGCCAAGTTTGTGACACCAAACCGTCCGGACTTGTAAACGTACGCACATGTAGGTTGTGTAATCACATATCGTTTTGTCAATGGTGCTACTAAACAAAACCACATAATTCGATGCATGCTAATTCAACAGAATACTGGATTTCCGTCCTCCTTTGTTTGACTTACAAATCGATCGATCGACAACGGTGCATGGTCATTACTTTATCGTGAACTATATCATTTACAGTTACACTGTATTAACTGACTTTTGTTATAATTATATCAAATTTCCGTTGCCGCTTGGCAAGATATACATGTGTACAACTGACAATTGCACAGGATGGGAGATGCTAACCTTAATGATCACGAGACCGCTCAAACAGGGAATAGACGACACCACTGTGATGTATGTGGGAAATATTTCACTCAATCTGGCAGCTTGGCGAGACATAAGATGATCCACACCGGAGATAAACCTTACGGTTGTGGTATGTGCGGGAAATCGTTCACTCGATCGAGCCACTTGGTGATGCACAAGAGAACACATAGCAGAACCCACACCAGAGATAAACACGGTTGTGATATATGCGGGAAATCGTTTACTCGATCGAGCAACTTGGTGACTCATAAGATAATCCACACTGGACTTAAGCCTTACCACTGTGGTGTATGCGGGAAATCATTTAATCGATCGGACATCTTGGAGATACATAAGAACATCCACGCCGAAGTTAAGCCTTACAGTTGTGGTATATGCGGGCAATCATTTAATCATTCGAACAGCTTGTCGAGACATAAGATAATCCACACCGGAGATAAGCCTTACGAGTGTGATACATGCGGGAAATCATTTAATCGTTCGAACAGCTTGGCGAGACATAAGATAATCCACGCCGGAGATAAGACTTATGGGTGTGATGTATGCGGTGAATTATTTACTCGATCAAGCAACTTGGTGATGCATAAGAGAAAACATTACCGTTGTGATATATGCGAGAAATCATTTACTCAGTCAAGCGACTTGGTGACACATAAGATAATCCACAGCGGAGTCAATCATTCGCACAGCTTGGCGATACACAAGATAATCCATAGCGGAGATAAGCCTTACGAGTGTGATACATGAGGGAATCGTTCACTCGATCAAGGACCGTGGCGATACATAAGAGAATCCTCACTGTAGATAAACCTTACCAGTGAGATATATGCGAGATACAAATCATTCAAAGATAGGACTTGCCTGACCACACATACAAAAAACCACCGGGAAATACCCATACGATTGTGATACATGTATATGTAATGAATCGGGCGACCCGACGATACGTCATGGGCGAATCCACACGGGAGATTGCCCGGGTCAATGCGATTTGTGTGGAGACTCATTCAACGTTAGGGGTAACCTGACGAGTCATCGGAGAACACATGCGGGAAATAATGTAATTAAACATGCGACTTTGTGACATACAAGAGAATCCACACCAGAGTTACGCCTTACAGTTGTGATATATGCGAGTAATCAATTACTCAGTCGGACAACTTAGTGGTAGTTACAATAATCCACACAGGAGTGATTTGTGTGAAAAACCATGCAGCAATAGGAGTATCCTCACCAGACATAAGAATATTCCACCAGTGATCGCTCATACGATTGTGAGATGTCATAAATCATTCGCTCAGTCGAGCTGACGAAACTTGTGATAATCCACGTTTAATCAGTCGGGCGACCTACATGCAACCAGACAAACGAGAATTCACAACCGGGATCGCCCTTTCGATTGGGACACAATGTTAGAAATCAGTCGCTCAGATAAAGAACATCACATTGTGTGTATATATATGTGTATATCTCTATACAATATTAAATGTTTAGTAGTTTATGTACCATTGTTTAAGTCCCTTCTATATACTTTTTTTGTTTTCTTGGGTCTTTCCCCATGTTATATTGTATGCAAACGGGTTTTAATTCTTAAAGATGGATTATCTCTTTAAATAACAAATGTTAAATAGTTGCGTGGGTATAAACTAATCAATATGAACTGAAGACCCCTGTCCGGAAAGGCTTCTATCAATGAATATTGATTTTATTTCGAATATTTAATTGGGCCCGTTTATTTGTCTATTTTTTAGAACAGACCATTCGGGTGAAACCATATAGCGATAGAGAACATTAAACTGTTCTTACGGCTACGTACCGAACGTCAAATGTCCCAGATTGATTGGTTGTATTGTTTTATTCCATAGTTATAAGCGATAATGGGTATAATTAACGTTTATTTCTGACAAAAACTACGCAATAATATTTCTGATATCTGTTAACATAACATGTACTATTGTTCGTCAGCTAAACCACCACACTTTTTTAGACCAGAAAATATTCGTAATAAAATCATATTAATCGATAGAAGCATTTCCGGACAGGAATCTTCGACTCAGATCTAATATTTCATACCCGGTAACTATATAATACATGTTCACAAAGAGATATCCACCTTTATACCCCGGTAAATATATAATACATGTTCACACAGAGATCATCCACTCCACCTTTATACCCCGGTAACTATATAATATATGTTTATAAAGAGATAATCCACCTTTATACCCCGGTAACTATATAATACATGTTCACACAGAGATCATCCACTCAACCTTTATACCCCGGTAACTATATAATACATGTTCACAAAGAGATCATCCACCTTTACAGCATAATCATTTTTTACAATAAACTGGGAAGTCAAATTACTAGATAAAAACTTCAGATACACGTAGTGCCTTCAGATAGTGCATTCAGTCCCGTTTTGTAAAAAAATACCCACCCCCCCCCCCCCAAAAATGAGAAAATTGTAATTTTTTGCAATATCGTTAATAAGACGCTTGTATTTGTAATTCAACAATGGAAATACACCCGTACCCGATATTAAAGTACTCATAATGTCACCGGAGGGTGAAATGAGTACCGAGATGTAGCTTTAACCCTTTGAGTGCCAGGTCCGATTTTTGTATCAACCCATATACCCTGTGCCAATGCATTCTCTTATATATGCGAGTCGACCATTTTTTACAATTTTAATAATTTTTTTCTTATATTCTTTAACAGACTTATTTTGTAGGTTTAGTGCCAGGGAATCTTATGTTTTTCATGGACATCAAAATTATTACTATGAATACTTGGTGATAGTTTTGAGTTATAACATGCCCCTAAGGTTTGTTTTTAAATTCGTTGTAGTATGCTTAAATTCAATCCAAAAAACAAAACAAAAAATCTAAAAAAAAACAACAAAATTTTACAGACCGTAAATTAGGGCCGATGAGATCGGCCCCTGGTACTGAAAGGGTCAAGTCCAACCTCGGGATTGCATATGTATATATTTATGACATGATTCTACCCTTATTCCATTCAATAAACTCATTCTATAATTTGTGATATTAAACGTTCGTTTAATAACAGGAAATAGTGCCAGGTGACCTTTGACTTCCGGTTTGTGGTCCATTAACATTCCATACGCTACGTCTCAAAATACTATGGCTTCCAATATTTTTCCAACAAACTATCATGAATGAAGAGTTTGAAAAATTATATCATTAAAGATGGATTATCTCTTTAAATAACAAATTTTAAATAGTTGCGTGGGTATAAAATAATAGATATGAACTGAAGACCTATGTCCGGAAAAGCTTCTATCAATTAATATTGATTTTATTTCGAATATTAAATCGGGCCCATTTATGTTACTATTTTTAGAACCGACCATTCGGATGAGACCGTATTGCGATATAGAGCACTGGGCTGTTCCTACGGCTACGCAACGAATGTCAAATGTCACAGATTGATTGTTTGTATTGTTTTGTTCCACATATATAAGCGATAATGAGTATAATTAACGTTTATTTGTGACAAAATTGCACAATATAATTTCTGGTCTATGTTAACAGTAACCAGTATTGTTCGTTAGCTGAACAAACACAACATTTTAGACCAGAAAATATTCGAAATAAAATTAATATTAATCGATAGAAGCATTTCCGGACAGGAGTCTTCGATTCAAATATAATATTTTATACCCCAGTAACTATATAATAAATGTTTACAAAGAGATAATCCACCTTTAAATATACGCCATTAAATGCGCCAAAGAGTCTTTATTTATCTGGAACTATTTCTTTACGCGGCAAACAACGACTAGTTACGTGAAACGTCATCGCATGTCTTATAGAAGCCGGTGTTACTTTCGCGTCCCATTTGTTGATTTATGTATGTTTTGTCGATGCTTTGGATCATGTAATAAATATAATCTACAGTAAATCAGGGAACTTCAATCAATCAGTAAATTAGGTCTGGGCCGAGCCTTCTCTCTCTCTCTCTCTCGCGCTCTCTCTCTCTCTCTCTCTCTCTATATATATATATATATATAAATATATATATATATATATATATATATATATATTCATATATTCAAGACGGTCTCCACATCCAATAAGCGACATTAGACCATACGGATGTGTTCATATTATACTTAGTTGCAGGACATAAAACTCAAGTTTGAACAACTTCTGTATGTTGACACAACAACTGAAAAAAATTAACTGCCATAGTTTCGTAAGGTGATACAATCCTGAATTATCGGTATTTACAATCACAACAAGCACTGAACTGGCAATATAATCATTTTGTAAATGAACAAATTATTTTCCGCCACTAAGTAAAATAACATGTGCAATTCATTAAGCAGGAATTATTTCGAAGTTTTGAGGGAGTTATTTTAAACAACTGGTCATGGAATAATCATTATTTGAAATTCCTACATTCTTTAAAGGTACTCAATCCGATTAAGCACTCCTAAATTACTATTTCTTTGGCTTCGGGGGTAAAAAATAGTTGATTATAGTCGAGGAGATTACTCATCAAAGCTCAGAGTGATCAGATATCGATTTTTGAAGTTTGTTATTTCAATTACTTGTGGTCCAGAAACCCACCCTTAAACGAATGGTCGTGGTCAAAATTGTGGATGAAGATAATATCTAAAAAAAACAAGAGGTAATACGGCCATATTTCGTTGAACAATTGCCAATGGTTAGCATTATTTAGTAGCAATTAATCGATTCTGATAACTAAAGCCCATTTTGAAGAAACGTTGTTGTTGTATCGTGATGATATAGGGACCAGCTGATCGGATTGAGTACCTTTGAAAGAGATATTCGACAAGTAGGCAACTTAAGTAAGTTTCTAGGAAAAAAACTACTATATTATGCACCTTGTTACTATGGCATACATAGAGGATCTACAACGAGTCCCCAGTTTATAGCGGAATTTACAAAACGAGTCAGTAAATTTGGTCTGGACCGAGCCTTTGGCGAGGTTCAGACCCAATTTACTGGACGAGTTTTGTAAATTCCGCTATAAACTGGGGACTCGTTGTAGATTCTATTTTATTACATGATCCAAAACATTGACAAAACATTCTTAAATCAACAAATAGGACGCGAAACTTAAAGGTGGATTATCTCTTTGTAAACATTTATTATATAGTTACCGGGGTATAAAATATTATATTTGAATCGAAGACTCCTGTCCGGAAATGCTTCTATCGATTAATATTAATTTCATTTCGAATATTTTCTGGTCTAAACTGTTGTGTTTGTTCAGCTAACGAACAATAGTGGTTACTGTTAACATAGACCAGAAATTATATTGTGCAATTTTGTCACAAATAAACGTTAATTATACTCATTATCGCTTATATATGTGGAACAAAACAATACAAACAATCAATCTGTGACATTTGACATTTGTTGCGTAGCCATAGGAACAACCCAGTGCTCTATATCGCAATACGGTCTCATCCGAATGGTCGGTTCTAAAATTAGTAACATAAATGGGCCCGATTTAATATTCGAAATAAAATCAATATTAATTGATAGAAGCTTTTCCGGACATAGGTCTTCAGTTCATATCTATTATTTTATACCCACGCAACTATTTAAAATTTGTTATTTAAAGAGATAATCCATCTTTAAGATCGGCTTCTATAAGGCATGCGATGACGTTTCACTGAACTATGCGTTGTTTGTCCGCGTAAAGAAATAGTCCCAGATAAATAAAGACCCTTTGGCATATTTAATAGCGTATATTTAATGACATAACTTTTCAAACTCTTTATTCATTATAGTTTGTTGGAAAAATATCGGAAGTCATAGTATTTTAAGACGTATCGTACGGAATGTAAACATATGAGAAACCGGAAGTCAAATGTCACCTGGCAATTTATAGAATGGGTTTATTGAATGGAATAAGGGTAGTATCATGTAATAAATGTATAAATGACATCGATGGATACCACATGTTCTGTCTGGGTCTAATAATGATCGAGCGTGAGACGTGACCCATTTAAAATCATCAGATAGTATTTGAATATCACCAGACATTGTGCGTACTTCACGTCGGTGTCCATTTGCCGGAAATTCTAAATAAATGAACAGTTCAAACAATTATACCCAAATATGTGACTACTAATTGGTACGAAATAAAGAAAGTTGAGTATACTTTCCTCATCGCTCACTTCTCCGCCACTCGTACAGTTATTGTCACAAAGTTCTTGATCGCAGCCACATGGACATCATCTTTCCTTCAAGGGCACGTGAGGCCTTAGTTGTCGAAAGTATTCATATTTGTTCCAATCACCGTAAACAGAAAAACATTAAAACGCATACAGTTTCGTTCATATATACCACGACCATCGCGTAAACAGCATGTTATCACAAAGACCTACTATATTTTACCAAAGCAAGAGCCTGATTGTGTCACAGAAGACAGCACAATGCTACTGGCTAATCACACACAAATGGCATAAACGCTCTTTATTAGTTCCATATCAGGAATTCACAAACAAAGAACGCTCTTTATGTTTACCATCATACTATAAACAAACACCAAAAAAGTTACTTTTTATGCTTTTGTTTACATAACAATGGTCAAACATATGACAATAATAACATACTGTTTATGCGATATTTCTTATTTGTATACGGACAAAGTCTGTCTACATTTTGATGTTTCTGTTTGTGGCGGTTTTTGACGGGTGTAGATATTTTCACAGGATACCCACCGCCAAGGCCAACCGTAACGTCTTGTACTGCAATCGGACTTGCACTTGCAGATTGTGAGTTCGAGAACAACCGTCGGAGCTGGAGCGAGCGACAGCATTTCCGGAACAGGGTGCCCATTTAATTAAGTATACAGCCATTGAGTCGTGGTGATGGCAGTAACAGCATTGGGGAAGAGCATGCGTCCATATATACGTTTGATAGTTGACGCGTTTTATGTGCAAATTGAGTGAGTCCATGGTCGGTGGGAGTTTGTCGCTTCTCAAGTTCTTCTTGCTAAATAGTTCGTTGCGGAAATCATCCAGGGATGTCGAATCATTATATACCCCCAATAATTATAAGATAACATTATCACATTATAAGATAACTAACTATACCCTCAATCAATATACCATGTACATGTAGTACACTAATAACTCCAACCTATATTGTGTATGTATATTATGTCACCTCATATTTATATTATGTAATATGTGCACTGTTTGAAATTGAATTGCCTGTTATGTCAAATGCGACGAAAGGCGTAATAAACATATGAATCTGAATCACGGTTGGAATAAACCAAAGAAACAAAAGACACACATGTTTCCCCTCACATGATTCGGAATGCAAGTCAGGTTCTCTACGTAAACGACGGGATTAGTTCTGGGTGATCGTTCAATGTTCTGAACCTTTTCAATTCCCACTAGAATCGCATCCACCAAGGCATGAACAGCTGGAATAATCAGTCACGTGTCCTTGTCCAAAGACTTCGGCGTCGTCTGCCAACACAAGTTAGGAAGAATATCTCTCATATACCTCACATTTTACAGAGAAGGTATCTCCCAAGTCGCCTTCTAGGCTGGTCCTGAGTGTTACATTGTTTGCAGTTTGAGATAGACTCTATGGAATCTATAGTGTTAACACTTCGCAATTGAGTCTTTAACACTTTCAGTGCCAGGGGCCGATGTCATCGGCCCTAATTTACAGTCTGTAAAATCGGCCGTAAAAAAAATAAAAAACATTTTTTATTTTAGATTTTTTAAAAATTATTAAAATTGTAAAAAATTGTAAAAAATAATAACAAATGATGAAAAATTGTTAGGCCAATGCATTCTCTTATATATGCGAGGCGACCTATGGTCGACTCGCATATATAAGAGAATGCATTGGCACAGGGTATATGGGTTGATACAAAAATCGGACCTGGCACCCAAAGGGTTAATTCGTTGACTTCATATTTGATATACAGTTTCAATATGAGAAAACACAAAAAAATAGTTTATTCTAAGCTATATTTTCCAAACTTTTCCAAACAATAATGGTCGTATACCTAGTAGTACACAAAACATTGGTCACATCGCCAGAACGCCTTAGTCACCACTCCACACAATGAATCTTTCGACTTGCAGTTCACTTGCTGCATATCCCATGTGTGCGAACATTCTTGAGTCAGCTTCTTCGTCGTCGGAGTCAAGATACTCAGACGAACCGCAACCATCCTTTGATAAGAACATTACTTTCTTTGAATCTGGAAACACACCCACAAGAAACACTTGCTGGCCAAGCGATAATAACAACGAAATCTTTAGGGATCAATCATTCAATACGAAGTTGACCATGTTTCTTTTGTTTCTCGGATTCGACTAATATTTCTGCCTTTGCTTTGTGAAAGGAGTGGTGACCGAATTTATTGAGTCAAACTGGGTATAGCTGTCGCACACAATAGCCAGAATGTCACACAGCATGCTGCGGATGATGTGCAACAGTTTTGCAGAAAAGTCACCGAATGTCGCGCAATCAGTGGCATCTGCAGAAGCATAATGAAATCAATAATAACAATCGTTCTTGCCCCAGACGGTGACAAGTTTTGTAAAGATATGTCGCCCTCTATGTATCCAATTTGAGCACTTTTCTTGTTTTTCTCGTGGTTCCATCTAAATTAAACAGAGGGAGTGGAACAGATGCTATTTCATGTTTCAGTAGATGGAAGATCGACGTCCCGGCTTTGGGCAACCACAACCAGTTTGCTGAATATCTGTCTATCTATTTCAACAGCCTTATTTGTATCTCTTGTTTTAACAATTAGTGGCCTGTTCAAGGCACCGACTGTTTTAAGTTTAGGTGCAGATATTGTTTCAAGGAAGTCACACTGTGCTCGGCCATTTTCGTCGGTTCCAATCGTTATAAACTAAGCAAGTTGTTGGCTCCCCGCTTCGCGAACACCACATAACTGCGCGTCATTGTCATTGGTTCAAACTCGCGATGTAGCAATGTTTACAAATGGAGTTACATTGTTTTCTGAATATCCCTGTTCCAGAATGAACGGATTTACCATGTTACCAGTTACTGCCAACACAATATGAGAGACGGCTGTCGCATATGCTAGCATACGATTCACGGGTGCTTCCTTGTAGGAAGTTCTGCTCGCGTCATGCAGTCCAGTCATTTGCAAGTAAACTGAAGGTTTTAGATGCGCCGTGAGATAGGACCGGTTCAGAGCTGCAGTCTGGCAACACATATTCCGATTTTGACCACAGTTCCTATTTTAATGGACTGTTCTATAGCCATATCATGCCGAACTCCAGGGAAAGGCTTGCTTGTGTGATGAACAGATGTGTCTTTCTGAAAACTACGGATGCTATATGCGGGTTCTTCTCGGACATTAGTTTCAACTCCGCCACATTGAATACGCACAACCGGGCGTAGTTTGAATGTTTACACATGAAATCCAGAGGAATCATTTCTGCTGATGTATGCATTTCAAGCAACCTATTGTCATTGCGCTTAGCAGTAATGTAATCAAGCAACAGCTGTGATAAATCAGCCATAGTTGTCCAAGAAATGCACCGATGCAAGTGGCTGCGATCAAGAACTTTGTTACAATAACTGCATTATTAGACCCAGACCAGTTATTCATTGATGTCATATGTATACACAGTGACAAGGTTCATAATATAGTGTGTTTTTTTTCTTCAGAGAAACTTACTTAAATTTCCTACTAGTCGAATATTTCTCATAAAGAAATGTATGAATTTCAAATAATGATTATTCCTTGACCAATTATGCTTACAGTTTGTTTTTTAAAATACATCACACAAAACTTCAAAATATTTTCCGCTTAGTGGATTGCACATCTTATTTAGTGGCAAAAAATAAATTTTTCATAAAACAAAATGATTATATTGCTAGTGTAGTGCTTGTTGTGAATGTAAATTCCTATAACTCAGGATTATATCACCTCACGAAAGTATGGCAGTTTATTTTTTTCAGTTGTTGTGTGAACTTTTAGACATACAGAAGTCATTCAAACTTGTGTTTTATGTCCTGCAACTAAGTATAATATGATCACATCCGTATGGTCTGATTTCGCTTATTGGATGTGGAGGCCGTCTTGATTATTTATACGCAATCGCAATGTTTGGCGTAAAGCTACATCTCGGTAGTAATTTGACCCTCCGGTGACAATGTGAGCACGGTAAGATCGGGTACGGGTGTATTTCCATTGTTATATTATTCCTATTAACGAAAATGCCAAAAAAAAATGTTTTTCATTTTAGAGGGAGGTTTATATTTTTTACACAAAATAATCATTGCAGGCACTATCTGAAGTTTTTTTCTGGCAATTCGACTTCGCAGTTTATTGTAGAAAATGATTACGCTTTAACACTAGGAATACATTAAGGAAAATTACAAGCTGTGTGCCATCAGTTTCAGGAATAAATTGAAACGAAAGCAAATATTTGCCCCAAAAAAAAAAAAACGCACTTAAATAAATTTTCTTCGGAAATATTATTTATTTTCCAAAATCTTGTATGCCGATGTTGGATTATATGTCTATTATTAAGATTTTAAATGAAAATAATGCCAACATGACATAAATTGTCATCTGTAGTTTGATTTTTCAGTTTATGGTAATTTTAGTCGTTATTTAAAAAATGGACCTTTCAGAAACTACATCCATCCTTGCATGGACCCACAACAGGCAACACACGTAAATTTTATTGGTGACCGGTTGAACTAACTCCTAAAATAGAGCCCTTTTCAGACTTGGCGTCTGGACTATCACAACGTAAGGCAAATCTCCGGTTGGATTGTCATATGCACAACCAAGTTGCTCGATTGATTAAATGATTTCCGGAATATATCACATCTGTAACGCTTATCTCCAGTGTGGATTATCTTATGTCTCGTCAAGTCGCTTGTCTCCAGTGTGGACTATCTTATGTCTCGTCAAGTCGCTTATCTCCAGTGTGGATTATCTTATGTCTCGTCAAGTCGCTTATCTCCAGTGTGGACTATCTTATGTCTCGTCAAGTCGCTTATCTCCGGTGTGGACTATCTTATGTCTCGTCAAGTCGCTTATCTCCGGTGTGGATTATCTTATGTCTCGTCAAGTCGCTTATCTCCGGTGTGGATTATCTTATGTCTCGTCAAGTCGCTTATCTCCGGTGTGGATTATCTTATGTCTCGTCAAGTCGCTTATCTCCAGTGTGGACTATCTTATGTCTCGTCAAGTCGCTTATCTCCAGTGTGGACTATCTTATGTCTCGTCAAGTCGCTTGTCTCCAGTGTGGACTATCTTATGTCTCGTCAAGTAGCTTATCTCCAGTGTGGATTATCTTATGTCTCGTCAAGTCGCTTATCTCCAGTGTGGACTATCTTATGTCTCGTCAAGTCGCTTATCTCCGGTGTGGACTATCTTATGTCTCGTCAAGTCGCTTATCTCCGGTGTGGATTATCTTATGACTCGTCAAGTCGCTTATCTCCGGTGTGGATTATCTTATGTCTCGTCAAGTCGCTTATCTCCGGTGTGGATTATCTTATGTCTCGTCAAGTCGCTTATCTCCGGTGTGGATTATCTTATGTCTCGTCAAGTCGCTTATCTCCAGTGTGGACTATCTTATGTCTCGTCAAGTCGCTTATCTCCGGTGTGGATTATCTTATGTCTCGTCAAGTCGCTTATCTCCGGTGTGGATTATCTTATGTCTCGTCAAGTCGCTTATCTCCGGTGTGGATTATCTTATGTCTCGTCAAGTCGCTTATCTCCAGTGTGGACTATCTTATGTCTCGTCAAGTCGCTTATCTCCAGTGTGGACTATCTTATGTCTCGTCAAGTCGCTTATCTCCAGTGTGGACTATCTTATGTCTCGTCAAGTCGCTTACGTCAAGTCGCTTATCTCCAGTGTGGACTATCTTATGTCTCGTCAAGTCGCTTATCTCCAGTGTGGACTATCTTATGTCTCGTCAAGTCGCTTATCTCCAGTGTGGACTATCTTATGTCTCGTCAAGTCGCTTATCTCCAGTGTGGACTATCTTATGTCTCGTCAAGTCGCTTATCTCCAGTGTGGATTATCTTATGTCTCGTCAAGTCGCTTATCTCCAGTGTGGATTATCTTATGTCTCGTCAAGTCGCTTGTCTCCAGTGTGGATTATCTTATGTCTCGTCAAGTCGCTTATCTCCAGTGTGGATTATCTTATGTCTCGTCAAGTCGCTTGTCTCCAGTGTGGATTATCTTATGTCTCGTCAAGTCGCTTGTCTCCAGTGTGGATTATCTTATGTCTCGTCAAGTCGCTTATCTCCAGTGTGGACTATCTTATGTCTCGTCAAGTCGCTTATCTCCAGTGTGGACTATCTTATGTCTCGTCAAGTCGCTTATCTCCAGTGTGGATTATCTTATGTCTCGTCAAGTCGCTTATCTCCAGTGTGGACTATCTTATGTCTCGTCAAGTCGCTTATCTCCAGTGTGGACTATCTTATGTCTCGTCAAGTCGCTTATCTCCAGTGTGGACTATCTTATGTCTCGTCAAGTCGCTTATCTCCAGTGTGGACTATCTTATGTCTCGTCAAGTCGCTTGTCTCCAGTGTGGATTATCTTATGTCTCGTCAAGTCGCTTATCTCCAGTGTGGACTATCTTATGTCTCGTCAAGTCGCTTGTCTCCAGTGTGGATTATCTTATGTCTCGTCAAGTCGCTTGTCTCCAGTGTGGATTATCTTATGTCTCGTCAAGTCGCTTATCTCCAGTGTGGACTATCTTATGTCTCGTCAAGTCGCTTGTCTCCAGTGTGGACTATCTTATGTCTCGTCAAGTCGCTTATCTCCAGTGTGGACTATCTTATGTCTCGTCAAGTCGCTTGTCTCCAGTGTGGATTATCTTATGTCTCGTCAAGTCGCTTATCTCCAGTGTGGACTATCTTATGTCTCGTCAAGTCGCTTGTCTCCAGTGTGGACTATCTTATGTCTCGTCAAGTCGCTTATCTCCAGTGTGGACTATCTTATGTCTCGTCAAGTCGCTTATCTCCAGTGTGGACTATCTTATGTCTCGTCAAGTCGCTTGATCTATTAAATGATTTCCCGCAAATAGCACATCTGTAAGGCTTATCTACGATGTGAGTTCTCGTATGTGACAACAAGTTGCTCAAACGATTACATGATTTCCCGCATACATCACAATGGTAAGTCGTATTGCCGGTGTGGATTATCTTATGTTTCACCAAATAGCTCGATTGAGTAAATGATTTCCCGCATACATCACAATGGTAAGTCGTATTGCCGGTGTGGATTATCTTATGTTTCACCAAATAGCTTGATTGAGTAAATGATTTCCCGCATACATCACAATGGTAAGTCTTATTGTCGGTGTGGATTATCTTGTGTTTCACCAAATCGCTCGATTGAGTAAATGATTTCCCGCATACATCACAATGGTAAGTCGTTTTGCCGGTGTGGATTATCTTGTGTTTCACCAAATCGCTCGATTGAGTAAATGATTTCCCGCATACATCACAATGGTAAGGCTTATGCCATGTAAACAGTTAGTTACGTGAACGTATAATGTTATAAACGGACTTCTGGTTGGGGGATTTCGTACATTTCGGCTATTTTATGGTACTTCTGGTATCGTATAATCAATATCTTCGATTTATCGACGTTCCTAATTCTGGATGTCAGTCTATGAGTGGTTTGGATTCCTCAACCATCAACAACGAGGGTGATCTTTTTATAGAATGTTTTTCATTCCTATGTATTTTGTGCACTGTTTAATCATCGTGCCATCACACACGTGGAGTGTGAAAAACATCGTTGTTATTTATATGACATACGTTATCCTATATAGCAACCTATCTTATTGTCATTAATTATATTATGTAATTGTACGTATTGTTGTATATAACATCTCGTCATTTCATAATGATCCGACAAAGGTAGGACATGTAGCCCGTGCCAAAGGATTTAGTCATGCAAAGAATAAAATCCAAGATGGCTGATGGCGGCCATGTTTTTTGGCCGAAGGACCCCAAAATGACTCGTTTCCCATCTTCATGTCAATATTAACATCCATGACAAATTTTATAATGATCAGACCAAAGCTACAACAAAAAGCCCATGCCAAAGGATTTAGTCATGCAAAGAGTAAAATCCAAGATGTTACTGCTGGCGGCCATGTTTTTTGGCCGAACGACCCATCATTATTCGTTCCCATCTACATGTCAATATTAACATCCATGACAAATTTAATGATGATCCGACAAAAGATAGGACCTGTTACCGGTGCTAATGGATTGAATTAATCCAAGATGGCCGCTGGCGGCCATGTTTTCAGGCCAAACGACCCCAGAATGAACCATTTACATGACAATGCAACAGCCATGAGAAATCTCACAATGATCCGACTAAAGGTGCGACCTGTAGCCTGTGCCAAGGATTAAGGGTCTATTCTCATTGCACACGCGCGTGCGATTAATCGCAGCGTTTTTTAAGGTGCGTGTTAACATAACACAGAGCGATTCGTGATCAATTACCTTCCTCAAACAACCACGTCCTATTCGTGACCAATCATCTTATGCAATCAACCTCGTCATCGAGATAGCCGATACAGAGAATGGCATGGTTCACACGGTCACATATACTATCCGGGTACAGTCATTCTCATAACTGATGGGCGATAAAATAATAAATGAAGTACGGAAAGGAAATGGCTTGGAAAGAAGTTTCCAACGTATCGCTAGCATCAGTGGTGATTTTTGTAGAATTCAGTCGAATTATATTACCTGTCAGTCTCGCGCAACACTGTACCCAAGATTGTGAATATATAGATTGATAGTAATGTGCCGTTTAGCATGTGCGATCACTGATGATAAGCCGCCAATGGCGATCAAATTGAAATCAATCGCTCATGCATGCGAACAGCGTCCTGGCGACAGAATTCGACCTGAAACGTTGCGTGTGTGACTCTTAAGGTCGAATTCTGAGTCCCATCACTTATTCTATTTGAATGGTGGTTCGTCAATTATAGTACCGCGTTGTCGCCGTTGCCAGCGGCTATACAAATGAGCACTCGATGATGGGGGAGGGGGTTTGAAAAAAAACGTTCATACACAGGGTTGAAGCATAAAAATCCCTCCCAACCATGGGTCTACCATCCTCCCTACGTGCAAATCTATTTGTTTTTTTTCCCAACAAATTGGGGTCTTATCCCCTCTTTCCCCATAATTTTTACTGGATATCATATGTTTGAGTACAAATGTTTTAAATGAGCTTTATTCAGAAAGACGATTTTTGTCAGACCTAGCTAACTATAAGGTAAAATGTTGAAAGATCTAATTCAACCACTTGAATCGTACACTTTTGATAATCTTGAGTGATAATAACAAATATATACATAAAACTCCTGTAATCTGGGTTGTGATCGTACTATATAGTGTTATATACGTTTCAAGCTGGAATAAAATATGCATATCTATGCCCAACTACATGGAATTGAACCCTCTATTTCTAATTATAATTAGCTAGATATAATTGTGTCCTCAAAACTTATGTCATTTTGATGGCATGGCTCGTTATACTCAACTTATACCTGAGTAAATCTAACTGAGGAAAATTAAAGTTAATGTGTCAGCATATATAGGCCTGTATGTGGTCACCCCAACCGAAAGTACTTTATCATCCTCCAACCTACCCTAGACCTATGTATGAATGTGTTCGTCAGACCCCCACCCCTATTGGGGGAAGCAGTGGGAGGAAGGAATGCCATCGAACACACATATAGAGCCGCTCGACCTTAAAAAACGCTGCGATTAATCGCACGCGCGTGTGCAATGAGAATAGACCCTTAGTCGTGCAAAGAGTAAAATCCAGGATGGCTGCTGGCGGCATGTTTTTTGGCCTATTGACCCAAGAACGACTCGTTCCCATCTACATGTCATTGTTAATATCCATGACAAATTTCATGATGATAAGGTGAACAATATGACCTGTAGCCCACACCAATGGATTTAATTTTGAACGCTATGCGGCCATGTTTTTTGGCCGAATGACTCGTTCCCATCTGCAATGTCGATGTCAACATTCATGGCAACTTTCATAAAGATCAAACCAAAGCTACGACATGTAGCCTGCGCCAAAGGAATTAGTCATGCAAAGAGTAAAATCCCAGATGGCTGTTGGCGGCCATGTTTTTGGCATAACGACCCCAAAATCACTCGTTCCCATCTACATGTCAATATTAACATCCATGACAAACTTCATGATAATCAGACGAACAGTACGACCTTTAGCCCACGCCAATGGATTTAATTTTGATATCCAAGATGGCCGCCAGCGGCCATGCATTATGGCCGAATTAGCCCAAAATGACTCATTCCCATCTACATGTCAATGTCACCATTCATGACAAATTTCATAAAGATCACACCAAATGTACGACCTGTAACCAGAGCTACGACCAGCAGCCCGCGCCAAAGGATTTAGTCATGCAAAGTGTAAACTACAAGATGGCTGCTGGCGGTCATGGTTTTTTGGCCGAACGACCCCAAAATCGCTCGTTCCCATCAACAGGTTATTGTTAACATCTGTGAAAAATGTCATGAAGATCCGACTAAAGTTACGACCTGTAGTCCGCGCCGAAGAATTTAGTCATGCAAAGAGTAAAATCCAAGATGGCTAATGCCGGCCATGTATTTTGGCCGAAAGACCTCAAAATCACACGTTCCCATCTACATGTCAATATTAACATCCATGACAAATTTCATGATGATCAGACAAACAGTACGATCTGTAGCCCGCGGCAATGGATTTAATTTTGAAATACAAGATGGCCGCCAGCGGCCATATTTTATTGTCGAATGACTCAAAATGATTCGTTCCCATCTACATGTCAATGTCAACGTGACCAATTTCATAAAGATCAGACCAAACGTACGACATGTAGCCCGCGCCAAATTATTTAGTCAAGAAAAGAGTAAATTCCAAGAAGGCTCCTGGCGGCCATGGTTTTGGGCCGAACGACCCCAAAATGACTCATTCTGATCTACATATCATTGTTAACATCATCGGCAAATTTTTACAAAGTTCCAACCAAAGCTACGACCTGTAGCCAGCGCCATAGGATTTAGTCATGAAAAAAGTAAAATCCAAAACGACCCCAAAATCACTCGTTTCCAACTACATGTCAATATTAAGATCCAAGAGAAATTTCATGATGATCAGACGAACAGTACGACCTGTAGCCCGCACCAATGGATTTAATTTTGAAATCCAAGATGGCCACCAGCGGCCATGTTTTTGGTCGAATGACCCCAAAATGACTCGTTCCGATCTACATGTCAATGTCAACATTCATGACTAATTTCATCAAGATCAGACCAAAGGTACGACCTGTAGCCCGCCCCAAAGGAAATTGTTGACGGACACACAGACACACGGACGACGGACGCCAACAAAGTAAGTTGAGCTAATAATAAATATGAACTGAAGACCCCTGTTCGGAAAGGCTTCTATAAATTGATATTGATTTTATTTCGAATATTTTATCAGGACCGTTTATTTGTTTATTTTTAGATCAGACAATTCGAGTGATACCATATAGCGACAGAAAGCTTTAGGCTGTTCAAAAGGCTGCGTACCGAACGTCAAATGTCCCAGATTGATTGGTTGTATTGTTTTACTCCATAGTTATGAGCGATAATAAGTATTATCTTAAAATATAGCTATATTTCATCAAATACACGCGAAAACGCCTAGGCGGTTTCCGATCTTGTATCCTGGATGGCAACAAGGATATCTTCGATGGCAACAGCTGGTGCACGTGCGTTTCGACAACTGGCTTGTTTTCAAAACAAAACGTCTAAATAACCAACTAAAAGTCGTAAAATAATATACTCGTCTGCTACGAATGTAAAATAATCAATAATTAGTTCAATAAAGTTGACAAAATGTGGAGACAGGGCCCAAAAAGCTCAAAATAACCACCCAAAAATGTTTGGAAATCGAAAAAGTAACAAAGTTTACACATTGTTAACAGCGCGCACGAATACGGACTATTTTGACAATTTCTATTTTAGCGAAGTAGGGAATTCCCCGTAATTCAGTACGGTCTTGATCAAAAGCTACTGAACGCATTTTTTATTCGATAAAATACAGAATGGAAAATCAAATTAATTTTATCTTATGTTAAGGATATAAAACACAATACTTACGAAAAGTCCGTGATTTAGTGCATTTCCTCTAAATGAAGTTTAATGGGTTATTTTAGTGCGAGTCAGAACTCGATTGTCGAAGTGTCGGAAAGTTCAAAATTCACCAAAACTCTGAATGGACAGTCATCTCCGGCAATGCCTCTCGCCAACGCTATCACTATCCAAGGAGATTGCACCATAAAATAATACAATTATCCTGTTAAAAGTGACAATTATGTCGAACATATGAAACGAAAATATCGTCGCCTCTTCATTGAATCGGATTCCAGCCAAAGTGAATTTGAATAGTGACGTGAATTTCTCAGAATTTGACTTATCACAACGTCGCGTGCTGAGAATATTGTGTACGTTGTGTGTTGCGCGTAATAAAATAGTTCCTGTTTTAAATTGAGTGTTATTGCATTTTTATGGGACGAATTGTAAGATAAATTGGTTATCATCACCCTGTGTGTTTCCCAGATCCGTATTCAAGTCTCGCTGCCTTCTCTGGGCTGTCTATCGACTCGTCCTACGGACTCGTCGATAGACTGCCCAGAGAAGGCAGCTCGACTTGAATACGGATCTCAGAAACACACATGGTGGTGATAACCTATATTTATTAATGTTTATTTGTAACAAAATTACACCATATAATTTCTGTTATCTGTTAGCAAAATAATGACACCTTTATACAACAGAAAATATTCGAAATAAAATTGATATTAATCGATAGAAGCATTTCCGGACAGGTATCTTTGTTTCAGATCTAATATTTTATTTACCGGTAACTATATAACACATGTTTACAAAGAGATAATCCACCTTTAAGGAAGGACCCATTGTGACTGTTACCTGTTGTTGGGGTGGGGCCCATTGTGACTACCTGTAACAGTTGAGAACACATTTCGACTGTTCATGTTGTTGATGGAGGACCCATTGTGAATACCATTTGTTGACGCGAGACCCATTGTCACTGTACCTGTGGTTGAGGCGGGTTCCATCGTTGTTGATGCAGGACTCATTGTGACTACCTATTTTTGATGTGGAACCCATTGTGACTGTACCTGTTGTTGATGCGGGATCCATTGTGACTGTACTTGCTGTTGAGGCGGGACTGATTGTGACTACCTGTTTTTGATGTGGGACCCATTGTGACTGTACCTGTTGTTGAGGCGGGATCCATGTGACTCTACTTGGTGTTGATGTGGGACCCATTGTGACTGTACCTGTTGTTGAGGCGGGATCAATTGTGACTGTACTTGGTGTTGAGGCGGGACCCATTGTGACTGTACCTGTTGTTGGTGCGGGACCCACTATGACTACCTGTTGACGCGGGACACCCATTGTGACTACCTGCTGGTGTGGGACCAATTGTGACTGTGCCTGTTGTTAAGGCAGAACCCATTGTGACTTACCTGTTGTTGAGCTAGGTCCAATTGTAACTACCTGTTGTTGATGCCGGACCAATTGTGACTGTACCTGTTGTTGAGGCGGGCCCCATTGTGACTACCTGTTGTTAAGGCAGGACCTATTGTGGTAGTACCTGTTGTTGAGCCGGGACCCATTGTGAATACCTGTTGTTAAGGTGGGACACATTGTGACTGTACCTGTTGAGATATATGCAGTGCATAGGAACAGCCCAGTGCTCTATATCGTAATATGGTATCATCCGAATGGTCTGTTCTAAAATAGACACATACACGGTCCCGATTAAATATTCGAATTAAAATCAATATTAATTGATAGAAGCTTTTCTGGACAGGGGTCTTCAGTTCATATTTATTATTTTATGCCCACGCAACTATGTAAAATATGTTATTTAAAGAGGTGACCCGATTACACTCACCACTTATACAAGAACATGTATAGTGATTTAAGATGGATTATCTCTTTAAATAACAAATTTTAAATAGTTGCGTGGGTATAAAATTATAGCTATAATTGACGACCCCTGTCCGGAAAAGCTTCTATCAATTAACATTGATTTTTTTTCGAATATTAAATCGGGACCGTGTATTTGTCTATTTTTAGAACAAACCATTCGGATGATATCATACTGCGATATAGAGCACCGAAAGTCAAATGTCCCAGATTGATTGTTTGTATTGTTTTGTTCCACAGATATAAGCGATAATGAGTATAATTAAAGGTGGATTATCTCTTTGTAAACATGTATTATATAGTTACCGGGGTATAAAATATTAGATTTGAATCGAAGACTCCTGTCCGGAAATGCTTCTATCGATTAATATTAATTTTATTTCGAATATTTTCTGGTCTAAAAAGGTGTGTTTGTTCAGCTAACGAACAATAGTGGTTACTGTTAACAGAGACCAGAAATTTTATTGTGCAATTTTGTCACAAATAAACGTTAATTATACTCATTATCGCTTATATCTGTGGAACAAAACAATACAAACAACCAATCTTTGACATTCGCTGCGTAGCCGTAGGAACAGCCCAGTGCTCTATATCGCAATACGGTCTCATCCGAATGGTCGGTTCTAAAAATAGTAACATAAACGGGCCCGATTTAATATTCGAAATAAAATCCATATTAATTGATAGAAGCTTTTCCGGACATAGGTCTTCAGTTCATATCTATTATTTTATACCCACGCAACTATTTAAAATTTGTTATTTAAAGGTGGATTATCTCTTTGTAAACATGTATTATATAGTTACCGGGGTATAAAATATTAGATTTGAATCGAAGACTCCTGTCCGGAAATGCTTCTATCGATTAATATTAATTTTATTTCGAATATTTTCTGGTCTAAAAAGGTGTGTTTGTTCAGCTAACGAACAATAGTCGTTACTGTTAACATAGACCAGATATTATATTGTGCAATTTTGTCACAAATAAACGTTAATTATACTCATTATCGCTTATATCTGTGGAACAAAACAATACAAACAATCAATCTGTGACATTTGACATTCGTTGCGTAGCCGTAGGAACAGCCCAGTGCTCTATATCGCAATACGGTCTCATACGAATGGTCGGTTCTAAAAATAGTAACATAAATGGGCCCGATTTAATATTCGAAATAAAATCAATATTAATTGATAGAAGCTTTTCCGGACATAGGTCTTCAGTTCATCTCTATTATTTTATACCCACGCAACTATTTAAAATTTGTTATTTAAAGAGATAATCCATCTTTAAAGAGATAATCCATCTTTAACGTTTATTTGTGACAAAATTATACAATAAAATTTCTGGTCTCTGTTAACAGTAACCACAATTGTTCGTTAGCTGAACAAACACACCTTTTTAGACCAGAAAATATTCGAAATAAAATTAATATTAATTGATAGAAGCTTTTCCGGATGGGGGTCTTCAGTTCATATATATTATTTTATACCCACGCAACTATTTAAAATTTGTTATTTAAAGAGATAATCCATCTTTAAATCCAACCAATAAATTGTATTATTTTATCTCTCTTCACGAATTTGTAATTTTTGTATCCAATTTTCCAGGGATTGAGAAAGTTATCAGGTGCCAGCCTTGACAGGAAGTTATGATCTACATGTTTCACATTTATTGTAACTAATGGTATGGTTTCCTTTGACTAATATATGGTCTACTGCGATTGATGATAAATCACTGTTAAAACTAAATATCTGTTGCATACAACATTTTTTTCGAAACAAATAATCTAATCACTACAAATATGTCCGATTGATATTTATTTCGAATTAAACAATTGCAATTGTCTTTTGGATCTTTGTTAAAATCAATCAATTTTATTGGTTAATTTGAGTAATATTGACTTGTTAGTTTGTTTTGAGCAATATATTTGTCAGAATAAACAATTATAATATTATGTTAGACCAAACAATATATTGTTCAAACAATATATTGTTCAAACCTAATAACTAAAATTAACCAAATTACAAGTTTCACTTAACCAAATGCAATAACGCGATTGTTTATTTTGAAAGCAAAAAATTAATCGGACACATATGGATACAATAAATTGTTTGTTTCAAACAATTTTCGTTTGTTTCGACCAACTTATTGTTTGTTATAAACAAATAGTTTTGAACACCTTACTCATTTACACATCCATGTATTTGTATGTGCGTTTATGGCGGGATGGAGTTCTAAACAATAATAGTAACAATCATGCTTAACACATACTTTGCTTGTAAACCGCCGAATGAACCCTTTTTGATTGAATGTGTTGATTATGAAGCTAATTATCAGGCAGGAAACAGTTGTAAACATGGCGTTGTTGAAATTCGCACACAATCGTGACAAGGTTATTTTGTTTACCGGTCATGGGAGGTAGCATTGTGTAAATGGGGATGGTAGCCCAAATAATATACATATTATTGAAACGTGGCAATTTAAAAATTAAGAATCGTTTGCATACACCATTATATGGAGAAAGACCCAAGACAATAATATAAGTGTATATGAGGGATTTAAGCAATTGAACATAAACTACTAAACATTTACTATCGTATAGATATATACATAATATACAGACAATCTAAATCTCTTTATCAATGTGTTTCCTTTATATTTTATATACATATAATGTTTGCTCTACACAGTATGTAATAGGTTATAGATTTTATAAAATATCGCGATTGAGCCTAATGTTTGGTTGTCAGCGTGGCCTGATAACATGGAGGAAACATAAAATTAAATAATTTGGAATATGTTCGCTGCGATCATGTCGAAAATGGTAATTAAAATGTTGGAAATCGAAAAAATAATAATCAGTTGCGGTCATCAGGAGAGCACCTCTGTCATAAACAAACTTCACATACAGAACGTTTCTTTACGGTTTTGGTTCTACATGCCAAATGTAACATGGTAACCAAGCACACGTAGATTTTCAATCGATTGATTGCGCATGATGGAGCACAATAAAAACCAGTAGGGTATCAACCTATTTGTCGCATACATATAATATAGATGCAAGTAGGTAATTGTTTATTTCGTATTCCCTTGTGGGTTGGAAAAAATGTTTAGTGCGATCATGTCGAGAATGGTAATTGAAATGTTGGGAATTGAAAAAATAATAACCAGTTGTGGTCATCAGGAGAGCACATCTGTCATAAACGAACTTCACATACAGACCGTTTCTTTACGGTTTCGGTTCTATAGGCCGAACGTAACCTCGTAACCAAGCACACATTTATTTTCAAACGATTGATTGCCCACGATGGAGCACAATAAAAACCAGTAGAATATTAACCTGTTTGTCGTATATATAATATAAATGTAAGTAGGTAATTGTTTATTTTGTATTCCCTTGTGGTATAGGTTGGATTTATCGCTCATACGAGTGTTACGGTGAATTTAATTTCAAACAATTACAAAAGGTCTTAGAACCTTTTTGAAAAATTCGGATGGGAATGGCCTGCTGGGCAATTCATCAAAGATATTAAATCCTCACGTTCATATGTGATGTCATGCTGGAAGAGAGAATCCAATTGAATCGTATTAGAAATGTGTCCATACATGATTTATCTATGTCTACAGTCAACTAAAAGATCTTTTCTCGCAGTAGCAATTACGAAATAGGTTGATTACAGATCAAGTTGACGATCATTGGAAATCTAGCTGTAATTCAGATAACAGTCATGAATATTAATGAAATCACGGAAAGAATGAAAAATGAATACATAAACACATATATCATTAGCGTGGACAATACACACAGCAAATTGAGAACATACCAAAGTTTCAAAACCGTATTCAGATTGAACCATATCTACTAAATATAAAGTCAACAAAAGAACGAGAACAATTTTGTAGATTGCGAATTAGATCTCATGCACTGGCAATTGAAAAAATGCAGACACAAGCGGCCCCCAACGACCGCCAATGAACGAGTATGCAAATATTGGGACTCAGGGTCCGTTGAAGATGAAAAACATTTCGTTCTTTATTGTCAAAAATATGTCGAATTGAGGAAAGACCTTTTCTAAAAACTAGCAGCGATAAATGTTATGTTCACAGAAGCCAGTTACTTGGAGAAATTTATATATATCATGCGAAACGATGAGGAGCAATCCAGTGATGTGATCAGCAGAGCTATGAGCAACTTTTTCAAAGCTCGCGAGACTACTAACAGCTGAAGTTAGACAATACTCAAACTTTCAAACACCAACTGGCACTATTGACTTAATACCAACCAAATATTTATTGTATAGATGTATATATGTCTTGTGTTATGATGTGTTATTTTACATATTATTGTGTCATCATTATGTATACATGCATAAGGCTCTCACGAGCATCTTTATGCTAATAAATCTATCTATGAACATTTGATAAGCGTGAAGACCCGACGGTCAGTGGACCCGACGGAATCACACTAAGGATACTAACATTATGTGTCATCACTAGCACTAATTCTATAACACATTTAACCCTTTACCCAACAGAACGACCCAGTGCCAATGCATTCTCTTATATATGCGAGTCGACCATATAAGAGAATGCATTGGCTTAACACATTAAAAATTATAAAATTGTTAAAGAATGTAAGAAAAAATGGTAAAAAGTGTTAAAAAAAGATTTTTTTTAGACCAATGCATTCTCTTATATATGCGAGGCGACCTATGGTCGACTCGCATATATAAGAGAATGCATTGGCACAGGGCATTACTGTAACCGTCACAATGTGGTCAATGAGCCGGTTCCAATGATATCCATATTTGTATGGTTTTATTGAGACAGACCCAAGATAATTTAGGCTGTTGCAGCTTTATTTGGCCGTTTTTGGCCGGTTTGTTGGGTAAAGGGTTAATATATGTATTGAAAACTCGTATTTCCCCATTGCATGGACACGATAAAATATGTGTTCTATTTACAAAAATGGCAATGCAAGTGATCATTCTAATTACATATATTGGGGAAAACTCCATCCAGGGGTTATCTCGGTAAGACTGCTGCAACTGGTGGCATTTCAATAACATTTGTTGAACTTCCGCGAACCTAAAATATATACTAAGCAAATTACATAGGAACAATGTGCCCTTGTTAAGCACATAAAATATTGTATAAATTTTGAACCTTATGCTTGAAAAGTCCAACTAAGACCGAAGAACTATATTTCAAAAAGATGTCATTCAGTTCTTCGATTATTTTATCCACACAAAAGTAGAAATGCACGTGTATAAAATTGTCACAACTCGAACGGCAAGTCAAACACAAGAGTTCTAATATATACTGCACTCTTCACGAGTAGCTTGCGAAAATCGTCAACAAAACTACCGCTCTTATTTTCCATTCTGTCATTACGTTTTAGTGTGGGAGTTGTTCTGAAAGCACATAGAAGATTTTACTTTGGAGCGATCGGGTCTCGCCATTTTTTCTGGAAAATCCTATGTTAAATATAGAAACACGGACTAGTACCCAGCCGATTACATAATCAGAAAGGAATGTCTGGATTATCTCATGTCTCGTCGACTGAGCGAATGGTTCCTAACATGTGTCACAATCGAAAGGTCGATCACAGGTGTGAATTCTCGTGTCTCGCCCGACCGATTCAACGTGGAAAATTACAAGTTCCATCCAGTGGCTCGACTGAGCGAATATTTATGACATCTCACAATCGTATGACCGGTGGCATATATCACAATCGTATGGGCGATCCCCGATGTAGGTTTTTGTGGGTGTTGTCAGGCAAATATTATCTTTGAATGATTTACCACACACAACGCATCGACACGAAAGATCTCCTGTGTGGATCCTCCTATGTTTCACATAATGTCTCGATTTACTGAATGATTTACCGTAATAAATCACATGACACATGAGATCTCCGCGGTGGATTATCTTATGTTTCACCAAGTCGCTTGACTGAGTGAATGACTTCTCGCATTTATCACAACGGTATGGTTTATCTCCAGTGTGGATTCTCTTATGTATCGCCAAGTTACTTGATCGAGTAAATGATTTCCCTCACATATCACAATCAGAAGGTTTATCTCCGCTGTGGATTAACTTATGTGCCACCAAGTCGTTCGACTGAGTAAATGATATCTCGCATATATCACAACGGTAAGGTTTATCTTTGGTGTGGATTCTCTTATGTCTCGCCAAGCTGCCAGAGTGAGTAAATGATTTCCCGCATATACCACAACAGTATGGCTTAACTCCGGTGTGGATTATCTTATGTATCTCCAAGTTGCCCGAATTATTAAATGATTTCCCGCATACATCACAACGATAAGGCTTATCCCCTGTATGGATTATCTTATGTCTCGTCAAGTTACTTGATCGAGGGAACGATTTCCCGCATATGTCACAACAGTAAGGCTTATCTCCGGTATGGATTCTGCTATCTGTGACCAAGACGCTCGAATCATTAACTGATTTTGCGCCTTTATCACATTGGTAAGGTTTAGCTCTGGGATGGATTCTGCTATGTTTTCTCTTATGCACCCCCAGGTTGCTTGATCGAGTAAATGATTTTCCGCATATACCACACTCGTAAGGCTTATCTCCGGTGTGGATTATCTTATGTCTCGCCAAGCTGTTCGAGTGATTAAATGATTTCCCGCATATACCACAACTGTAAGGCTTAACTTCGGCGTGGATTCTCTTATGTATCTCCAAGTTGCCCGAATTATTAAATGATTTCCCGCATACACCACAGTTGTAAGGCTTAACTCCGGTGTGGATTATCTTATGTCTCGCCAAGTGACTCGATCGAGTGAAAGCTTTCCCGCATTCACAACGGTGTTTATCTTTGGTGTGGATTTTTCTATGTGTTCTCTTATGCGTCAACAAATTGCTCCATCGAGTGAACGCTTTCCCGCATATTTTACACTCGTAAGGCTTATCTCCGGTGTGGATTATCTTATGTCTCGATAAGCTGCCAGATTGAGTGAAAGATTTCCCACATAAATCACAATGGTGTCGCTTATTCCCTGTCTGTGGGGCCTCGTGAGCATTAACATTAGCATCTTCCATCATATGGAAGCGTCCTATATCAGTATATATATATGTGTCAGTTTTATATCTCGTGAAGCGGCAGCGACAGTGAAAATTAGATCTAATTATAACAAAAGTCCGTTGAGACAGTATAGATGCACATTATAAAGTTCGCGACAGGGGACGATCACGTACCGTTATCGATCGATCGATTTTAAGTCAAACAAAGGACGACGGAAATCCAATATTCTGTTGAATTAACATGCATCGAAATATGTGGTTTTGTTTAGTAGCACCATTCACAAAACGATAGGTGATTATACAGCCTACAGTCATGTGCGTTAGTGTACAAGACATGGTGGTTTAGCGTCACATGGGCATGACATGTCTTCTAGAGACGGACCAACATAATTATGTGTTGTTAATTGTAAACTTGAGGTTGACAGAAACTTTTTCACAGTTTGATTCCAGCTGAGATCCACAGTGTGAATCATTAGTCACAGGAGACCGTATTATTAATAACATGAGACCATATCATTAGTCACAGGATATCATATCATAAGGCACATGAAACTATACCATTCGACACACGATACCATATCATTAATCACAGGAAACCATATCATTAGTCACACGAGACCATATCATTAGTCACATGAGATCATATCATTAGTCACAGGAGACCATTCCAGATAACATGACGTAGATGGACCAACGTTGGCACAACCACACACTGAATGGTTGGTCCAACGATGGCAACCAACGTAATTTTGCTCATTAGGTCAACATTGGGTCAACGAATTGGGCCACGTTTGGCCAATGTTGTATTGCTTCGCGTTATGAAGGTACCTGTTTTTGAGACCACATTTTTTGTGAAAAATAAAATGCGATGACGTCATGGTTCTGTCTGTATCTGTATGTGGTTTCAGTGCAGGATCCTGTCGGATGTATTAGCACACGGGATGAGACTATGACGTGGTGTTAGATGTTGTTTCGTCCTCTGATGGAAGTAGAGAGCGCATAGAATCCTCTTCAAGATGGTTCCAGTCAAGAATAGTCCGTGGAAAGTAGGAATTTCGGAATTCTGCACGATCGGCCTTAATAATTTCGTATGGTTTAGAGTTTATACACTCTAGGCTTTGCACAAAGTTATTTGCAGTGAAGCCGTCGAATTTTTTGGCCTTGATTTTTCTCCCACTTTGATGTTTAGGTCTCAAGAGTCCTTTGGTGTTGATAGCTGGGACCAGTCCATCCACTATCTTGCCAAACAATTGCACTCTTTGGTCTGTCCTCCTGCCTTCCAGGGTCTGCAGCATGAGATGTTTCCGCATGTTTGTTACAGCTCCTTCTTCTCTAGATGTATAATCACCGGTGATAAACCTTACTGCCCTCCTCTGTATCCTCTCCAAATTTTCAATGTCTCTCTGTAGATGAGGGTCCCATACGACTGCTGCATACTCTAGTTTGGTGCGCACTAGTGTCTCATACGCGATTTGTTTGCTCTTTCCTGGTGCTCTTCTCAGGTTCCGGCGAATAAATCCTAGAGTGCTATTTGCCTTGCTTACTGTTTTCCCGATGTGAGGTGACCAATGCATGTCGTTGGATAATGTGACGCCAAGATATGGGCTTTCTGTTACATGTTGGAGTAGGTGATTGTCCAATTTGTATCTAAATGATGATGTTGGCGTGATGGACAAAATATAACATTTCTTGGCATTGAATCGCATGCCCCATCGGTGTTCCCAGTTTTCAAGGTGTTCTAGGTCACGTTGCAAGGTGATGTGGTCGTTTTGGTTGTTGATCGATCTGTAGAGCAGACAGTCATCGGCGAATAGTCTTACCTGTGATGAGACGCTATCTGGGAGGTCATTGATATGGCATAGGAAGAGAAGAGGACCAAGCACAGTTCCTTGGGGTACTCCTGAGTCGACCGTCACGTATTGGGATGATTCACCTTCGATGGTCACTCGCATTTGGCGCTTTGTGAGGAAGGTTTCGAGCCAGGCAAGGAGGTTTCCATCAATACCATAACTTCGCATTTTTGCAAGCAGTTTCTTGTGTGGCACTGTGTCAAACGCTTTGGAAAAGTCGAGGATTGCAACGTCGGTTTGGATTTTGTTTTCTAAGTTAGTGAAGAAATCGGTGGTTGTGGTAAGCAATTGGGTGACGCAAGAGTGGCCTTTCCTGAATCCATGATTTAGTTTGGATAGGATGTCATGGTCTTCCAGATGGTTTATGATGTGGCGGCATATTATGTGTTCTAATATCTTGCAACACACAGATGTAAGCGAGACCGGTCTGTAATTTTCGGCTTGGTGTACGTCCCCTTTCTTGTATATTGGTGCGATGTTTGCACTGAGCCAGTTTCTGGAATATGGTGGTAAGTCCTGGTGCAATTTCGTGTGCACATGTTTTCAGCACGATGTTTGGGATACCACCAGGTCCGGGAGCTTTCACTCGCTTTACGTCCTTCAGCAGTTTGGTTACACCGTCTACTACTATGTCCAGTTGTTCTATGCTTTCGGTGTCCTTGTTCAGTGGTGGTATACTCTCATCAGAGTTTTCTCTGTTGAATACTGATTTGAACTGCTGTACCAGAATGTCGGCCTTTCTCACACTGTCATCCACTAACTTCCCCTTGTTCTTTAAGGGTGCAGTGCCGATGTTGCCCTTGTTTTTAGTCTTCATGTAAGACCAGAATGGTTTGGTGCTTTTCTTCTCCATTCCATTGATCATGATCTTGTTCAAGTGATCCCATTCTGCCTGCCGAAAAGCTCTCCTAGCTGTTTTTTTGAATTTTCTATATTTCTCCCACTTGTTTTTATCTTTTGATTTCTTCGCTTTCTTGTATAGGCGGCACTTTTTCTTTAGTATGTTCTTCAGTTTCTTGTTCATCCACGGGACTTGGTTTTGTTGTCTTGTTGGTATGCTGGGGACATTTTCATGGATGGATTTCATGATGCCGTTTTTAAAGTCCTCCCATAGGCTGTTTGTATCTACTTCAGGGTTTTCTGCTAGGGTATTTATTTCCTTGCTCAAGTTTGTTATGTCTTCAGCTATCGTGGACCACTTCGCCTTTTTGAAAGCGTATGCTTTGCGCTTGATTTGTTTTTTGGTATACGGTTTAGTTGTGCAATCCGTTACTACGATGTCATGGTCTGATATACCTGGTGTTGTGCTTGTTGCCTTGATCAAATCGAGGTTGTTTGTCAGTACGAGGTCAAGGACATTTTCTTCTCTGGTTGGATTTCTCTGTACCTGCTTCAGTCCATGTTCAATACATATATCAATCAGTGTTCTCTGGACATCTGCGTCAGCTGCTCCTGATTGCACTACCAAGTTGTCCCAATTTATGTCCGGGCAGTTGAAGTCGCCTGAGATAATGATGTCCTTGTGATGTTTTACGTTGAGAGTGCGCAGCGATTTATTGAGTTCCGTCAGGTGTTTTACGTCTCGGTGTGGCATGTAAAAGGCTGCAAGATAGAGGTCTTTCTTGGCTGTGGTTTTTATCTTTGCCCACTCAACTTCACAGTCTGTAATAAGGTCTGAAAGTTCAACTGTTGGTATTGAATCCTGTGTACAGATGAAGACGCCTCCCCCTTTGGTGCTTCTGTCGTTTCTGAGCACATTAAGATTTGGTGGGAAAATCTCTGAGGATTTAATAGCGTCAGCAAAAGTGGGTCTACCTGGTTTCACTCCTCTCAGCCACGATTCCGTGCCTATGATGATATCTGGCTTGATGTAGTTTATTGCAGCTGAGAATTCTGATTTGTTTTGTTGTACGCTTCTACAATTTGTTGTCTTTATCCTCATATTGTGTTTGTCGGGGAGTTCATATATTTGGTTGGACGAGCTGGTGCGTTCACTCGATGATATTTGAATTCCTTTCCTCGTAGCTGTAGCAGTGGTCGTCTGATGTGGCGATGAAGCAGCTGGGCTGCTGGTTCTCGGTGGGTTAAAAACAGAGTTGTTTAGGCTATTGAGACTTATATTCATTGAGTCAGGGTAAAAATAGTCGCTTGAGGTTTCCAGTTCATAACTCCTGTAGGTGAAGCTGTCTATACTGACATTGTCGCATTTGCAACAGTACCATTGTATACTTGGGTTTGCCAGTTTTTCATATTCTGCTGTTGACATCTCCATGCAGGATTTATGGTACCAAATACCGCACTCTTCGCAGCAAACGCCACCTCTTACCCAGGTGACATCATCTTGGCAGAAGCCGCATGGGTAAATGCTGGCTTGTCTTTTCCTCGGACCGGGGTTTAGTGAGACATCACCCCCTAGTATGATCATTAATATGAGTGCTGATCGTTGTCTTCGGCTTGTGTGCATAGGCTTGGTGTTCAAAGTTGATGGTCTGATCCGAAGGCCTTTCATGATCAATGTGTAGGTTGGTATGGCCCGGTTGATTATCAGGAAACTGTTTCCTTTACTGTGGCAATTGTTCAGCATCACTCGAGACAGCACCATTAAGAGCATGAGGGTTGCACTTGAGTTGAGTATTTGTTTTGTGTTGTGGCATCTCCTTTTGGCAGCCTGTACTCTGTTAGGTGTTTTAGCAGAACCTTGGGGAGCGTGGAAGCGCCCACACTCCCTAGGCTTGTTGTGACATCTCCTTTTGGCAGCCTGTACTTTGTTAGGTGTTTTAGCAGAACCTTGGGGAGCGTGGAAGCGCCCACACTCCATAGGCACCTCAGCATAGCGTGGAAGCGCCCACACTATCTGGGGTGGATGTGGGACAGAGCTCTTGTCAACCCACATCTCTGTAAAGCCCCCTACCAGCAGTCATCTCTTACCTGGTTTGTTATCTTCCTCAGCCAAACTTTACTCAATGTCGTGTTTGGGTGGATTCCATCTCTGTAGCCCAAATGAGTACGCTGGGTAATGTTTTTGTTTCTTTGCAACCTTAGGATTTTTGCTCAGGTCGACAGAGAATTTCAGCGAATGTCTATGAGAGAGGTCGTTTATTTCCCGCACTCCGTTGTTCAATTCTATAACAGTTTGTGCAAGTTTTAGGTCTTCACCGTTGTATGGTGGTATTGTAGGTATTACCGGATACCGTCTTCGGTTCTTCCGGTGCCTACTAATATGCTTCTGGAGCACCTCTTTATTGAACTCTTGTATGGAGTAGGTTGGTATTTCCAATACAGTAGCCCTGACTACTATCCTCACTATGGTTTTTAAGTCCAGGAGCAGGGTGCTAACTGGGTCAGTAGACAGATGGATGTATCCGTGATCGTCTCTAGATGTTAGATCACAAGTTCCAAGCCATATGTATAGGTGGATAGGGGCTTTGATAACATCACGGATCTTCTGCTTTATGTTATCTCGCAGCCAGTTTGCTCTTTGCTCCACTTTTATACCACCATTTTATGGAGGCTTCAACTTTGTCTGTTGTAATTTGGTCTTCTAGGTACCTGGCTTTGCTGTCGCTAATTACAACCGGTGTACGTCTTGGTTTCTTTGCAGGTTTCTTCGGTGGATGATCTTTTAGGTACTTTTTCAGCTTAGCTTGAGACATTTGGTTTAGTAGCTCTACTCTAGACCTAGTGCAGTTTGCAAGATAGCTTCCGGGTGGTCCAGCCGTGTAGTTAGCAACTCATTGAGACAGTGTCTATACAGTGGTAACAAAAGCAATTCACAAAGTCAATGCTCATTGTTCTTTATATGTCTATGTATCACTGATATATACTATAGTTCAACAACTTTACTCAGCCAAATTTGAGTCGCACTTTCACTTTGACAACGATTTTAAACAAGTCACGTGCGAGCACACTGATTTCGGATTTTCGAAAAAGTCAAACACAATATTGTCAATAAATGGACGAATATGTATAAAATTAGCCCTGTTCCATAGCGATGTTGTAGTTCATGATGCAAGGTCTAATATTTTCACAATGAAACGTGTATATTGTTCGTTATGACACAATTATAGATGATTTTCGCTTCGTTTTCGAAGAGTTGAATTTAGCGGCCATCTTTCGCGCATGCGCAGTCACAGTCTGGACATGTTCTGGACATGTTCCAATAATATATGATGAAATTTAGTTTGATTTTGATGAAGCTAAAAACCAGTGTTAATGGCTTTGCGACCAGCGCTAAAAATACACCAAATAATAATACACCAAATTAATTATAGGCCTCAGTGTTAACAAATCCCGCTGGCCTGTATTCGCATGTAAGCTTTGACCCTTCAAGAGTATTTTAAGTTAAAGAACGTCCTTTTAGACAGACATAAATGTGCCCAAAAGTACTTGTGTACGTGGAAAATCACACTGCAGCTTGACAAACGTCACACTACCCTCTGAACTGAGAAAAAACTGACATCGAAAAAAAAACACAAACACCTCCCATAAATTATTCGCCATTTGCACAGCCATAACCGTTTACCATGTGGTTATATTTGATGTTTCTCGACGGGAAACACATTTGGGCATTTTTTCGTGCACTTTCATCCATGTGTGACAGACATAAAATACATGATTTATACCTATTTAATGTTATACTAAATGCAAAATCACTAACCACTAACTATTTCACTATTCCCTGCTCCTCTATAATACATTTGCGTACGCCACCGCTATTTTTTCATTGCACACTCCAGTGGCTTATCGCTCACTCACCCGGGATTATCGCGGACGCTTAATAGAATTCCCGCCAATAGAAAACTCCGCCCATCATTGAGAGACCCAATTTCATTCTACCTTTATAATTTTTAGCGCTGGTCGCAAAGCCATTAACACTGGTTTTTAGCTTAATCAAAATCAAACTAAATTTCATCATATATTATTGGAACATGTCCAGCCCTAAATCGTCTTGAATTGGTAAGCTGTACTAATATTGCATGTGTGTTATTGTGTGTAAGATTGATTTATTGTAATTTGTTGTTGTAACATGTTTAGTTTGATTTATTTCATGTTTGTCTCATTATATTTTAGTATAGTATTTGGTTGTGAAGTCAATGAGATTTCTAGTGTATTTAATTTGATAATACGATTGGATTTGTAACAATGATCATTCAGAGTATTTTTATATAATTAATTTATTAGTAGGATGGAATTTTGAAGTCTCCAGAATGGAGCACTATGAATTATGGAAATGCTAGTTTGCATTAACTACCATTTGATTTGTATCTGAATCATTTAAGACTCCATGTCGGAGCCTGAGAAAGATTGATTGTAAATGCGTTCAGCATAGTTATGTTTTAGATTTTATTTATGTTAGGGTCATCATCATGATCAATACGTGGCATACTATATTGGACATATTGAATTCGTGTCTACACGTCTGTCTACTTGAAATGTTCGTCCTGTGTACCGTATTCATGTGCTATATAGAACATATAAAGTATGTAGAAATCTTACTATTTCCATTATCCACAATGCCCAAGGAGGACAACTCTATTACAAAGAACTTATAAATTTATAATTCCACTGGTTATATTCTCGTGCTCATAATCAACCAGGGGTTTTACATGTATCATTGACCATATAGTGGTCACTGGAAAGCAAAGAAAGTCGTCCAAACGATGTTATATTGTGTCCATTTATATACCTACGTCACAATAAATAAATTTGATTCAAAACATGTCTGTGTTCTTACTTTATTAACCCTTTGTTGTCACCACCCATAGCTGAATTTGCAAAAAAAAATACCTTGACTTGAATGGCAATTGTTTTTCATTTTAGCTGAATTGGCAAAGTAAACAATGACGATGTACACACAGGTTGTCCATCTGATAGCTTGTAGATACCACTTCCAGAAAATATGCCATACGATTCGCTAGGCGAATTTGGCGCACTTAGTTTTCACATTGGGCGCTCTTACACAATTTTTGAAAAAAATCGACAGAAAACCAAAATTGTCCCTTCACAAGAATATATTTATTGGCCGAAATCTGTGCGCGTTGGATAGTCGAACCATTTCTGCAAGCTTACATGGTAGGCTTTTTTCTCAACCTGTCATCTAACATGGGCAATTCAACTTCGTTTGACCCGAATCTGGTCCCATTTTGTATCATATTTTAGGTATGGTCCATATTGACGTCACAGTTTACTCTCATATCGTGCACAAACCCGACAAATCTGCCTTGTCGTTCATCTATAATGTCTGGCGCCAACATATATAGTCTCACATTCATTAAAGGGGCACCATTGGGTCCAAAAATAGGTCGAAAATGGTAATTTTCGGTTCTACAACGAGAGGCAGAAATGGCACCAGAGGGGTTAATTTGTAATTTTATTGGACGGCTCCGGCGCCAAATAAGCTGTCAGTCATATCGCGTGCTTAATGTTTCCAATTTGTTTCATGGGCATAATGAGCACAGGACTTGTTTCAGAGCAGAAATCTGAAAAACGACCATTTTTCACTATAGGTTACAATACACCTAAATGATTTCCCGCATATATCACAACCGTAAGATTTATCGCTGGTAACGATTCTCTTGTGCGTCACCAAATGGTCCGAATGATTAAATAAAAGATTACAACTGTAAGGCTAACCTCCGGTATGGATTCTGTTATGTGTCACCACGTTGCTCGGTTGATTAAATAATTTCCTGCATATATCACAAGGGTAAGGCTCATCTCGTGTGGATTATCTTATGTGTTACCAAGTTGTCCCAATGATTAACCCTTTAACCAACAGAACGGCCCTGTGCCAATGCATTCTCTTATATATGCGAGTCGACCATAGGTCGCCTCGCATATATAAGAGAATGCATTGGCTTAACACATTAAAAATTATAAAATTGTTAAAGAATGTAAGAAAAAATGGTAAAAAGTGTTAAAAAAAGATTTTTTTTAGGCCAATGCATTCTCTTATATATGCGAGGCGACCTATGGTCGACTCGCATATATAAGAGAATGCATTGGCACAGGGTATAACTGTAACTATCACAATGTGGTCAATGAACCAGTTCCAATGATATCCATATTTGTATGGTTTTATTGAGACAGACCCAAGATATTTTAGGCTGTTGAAGCTTTATTTGGCCGGTTTTGGCCGGTTTGTTGGGTAAAGGGTTAAATGATTTCCCGCATGTATCACAAGAGTAAGGTTTATCCCCGGCGTGGATTATCTTATGTTTCATTAAGTTGCTCGATTGCTTGAAAGTTTTCCCGTATATATCACAGTGTGTAAGGCTTATCACCGGTGTGGATTCTCTTATGTGTCACCAAGCTGTGTGAGTAAACAATTTCCCACCAAACAACGTGCCAACATGTGCGTACGCCAGTTAAGATAAAGGTATATCTATATAACATATCTAGGGCTTCCTCTTTGGACAAGGAAATACAACAAATCTGTTAATTTGAATTAAACGAATAAGATGCTACATGGCGGCAAGACTTTGGTATCGAGAATGGATACAGAATCTAAATAAACAGCTAACATATACAGCAGTCAATAATAATCCACAATGGCACAGCCACTGTTTTCTTTGTCCTTTCTGCGTTCAAAGAAACCATAGCATCTTATGGTATATAGTTTTATAGGTTAACCAATACAGATAAGTGGGTGCCTGACAAGGTGACACATCTGTCCGGGTCAACGTAAATCACACCTAGCCCTCCGGAATGACAACAAAAAGTCAGAATGGAGCACTGGCTGACGGACCTTACGGCCTTTCCGTTTGTCAACATAAGTATAGTGAAAGAATTAATGGCTTTCAACCTATCCGTCATATAATTTTCCCACATAAGGAAGGTGGTGCACAAATGTATGGATGTCAAAAGAAAGGGGAGGTTGTCTGCTGTAGGCATATTAAAGAAGATTCGAGGCTAAATGTGATGATGAACAAGGTCCCAATTCCTCGCAGACAAATTGCTCCTCGTTCTGATGACATGAATTTTGAGGTGCAAGCTGGACCCTGGAGCGGTTTATTATAATTTTGAAAATAGTTTTAGAACGTACCCCACAAAAATGCCAAAGGTAGAATTTCTAGGTTTTTGAAAATTACTCCCAATTAGTTAAAAGGATGCCAAAATGTTTTGATAAGACCATCATCAGTTGCAGGTTGCTGACTATATGCCATGCTAAGCGCATGTCATATCATGTTTCGAGCATCTTATGGTATATACAAGTGTCGTCGTCACTGGCCACAACCGGTAACGATGGTGCGCGCAATGCTTGGAGAAAAAATATACACTGAATCACCAACATCAATTGAGTCAGCACATGCTCGCATTTTCATCGGTGCCTTAGAAATTGCACCATGTTCGTGATTTTCACTGCGTCGTTTGTCCTGGGAGAGAATGTGTTCACGGCCGGTTATTGGTAGCTGTTCGTTAGTCAATTGGTCTCGTTGATACCACATCTTGTGGGCTGACAATCTACTATACCCGATTCGACAGTGGTGTCATTTTTTCCAAGGATGTTGTCCTTACACAACGCTCGAAAGTCGGTGCTGGATCAGTGCGTATAGCGACAGGATGACCATCGAGAGGAACTAACTTCATGATCGTGGCTTGAAGTGCATCTATCAGAGTTGCCGTTTGCTCGTCGCTAATAAGACATGCGTCTGTAAAAGCGGTCACCGTTTGCCGCAAGATCAAAATCATTTGCCGATGTTACCAGGATGAAATACAGACCCTATCCGGATGGCCACTGTACGTCTGATCCAAGAGAACATGTGGAATATGTCGTAATGGTGCACAAGTATGACATGTTCATATGAGAACCTCCCCCGCGTAATACTGGGAGATAATATGAGAACTTCACCGCATATATGAATGGCGGACACATAAGTTTTTAAGTCTATAAACACTATTTGATTTGAATATTCTTTTGAATAGTCTTACCATTGACATATTCATTCGTTCAAACCAGTTGATCTATTTTGTAACTTGGCTTTTAGTCGCTGGGCTCCGCATCTGGGCTTTTAGTCACAACTGAAATAAAAATAAGTGCGAATATCTTGGAGCGAATTTCTGCAACAATTTCACCGCCTGGTGGACCCATTTGGAAAAAATATATTCCGTGTGTCTAATTCTACATTTTGATATACTATACGCCCCATTATATTGAATATACCGGCTGAAATCGATACTGTAATTGTAAACATCGAGTCTATTTTTAGCTGTTTTATCGGTGCGTGTTCGCCATTACAATATTCGCACTAAAACAGCCATATTGTGGCTAAAAACGAATGCACAGTATTCCACTGCGTTATTTGATACCTAAAACTTGTTGTTTGCTAGTGTATTCATCGAGAAATCTAAATTCTAAACATTAATGTCGAACGCAGTTTTTCGTGTTTGTGGCATTTTATGTTAGGTCAGTTGTCGACCGGATAATGTAACTTCCAGTGTCCGGTCAGTGGCGGGGTTAATATGTGTGGATAGGGCGAATGTGGACCTTTCGTTAGACACCAAAAGTAGCCCTCTATGCGCCGTAATCCTCGAGCTATCGGCCGTCCCACGCAATTTGAAAATCCTGTCCCGCAGATTGTCATGCTATCCCAAATTCCACCCCATGTTAGGTCAGTTGTCGATCAAATAATGCAACTTCTGGTGTCCGGTCAGTGGCGGGGTTAATATGTTTGGATAGGGCGAACGTGGGCCTTTCGTTAGACACCAAAATGAGCCCCCTACGCCCTGTATTTCTCGAGATATCGGCCGCCCCACGCAATTTGAAATTCTGTCCCGCAGATTGTCGTTTTGTCCCTTATCCCATCCCATCCCGCAGATTGTCATGTCCCCACTATTGTGTATTTCTATCTTGTCCATGTCCAATGTGTAAAAATACCTCTGACAAACTGATTGCAGTTGATGTGAAGTGGTTAAGCTTTATGTGTAAATAAGTCACTGGCGATGTCACGAGGTACCACGATACACTCTCGTTCGGTTGTTAATATAATGGCTTTTGGCGCTTCATCCATCTTTGGGGCAATAGTGGCAACATTCAAATAACTATCCACGTCCCATATGTTCGTAATTTCCCTGGAAGGTCTTATCCCTTGTGAGAAATGGGCGCGTGTGCGGCGCAGATTTGTCCAATCCGATTGCAACATTGTTGGTGAACGGTAAACGTTACCGGTCAAGTAGTCTTGGTGGACGCATGTCGCACCACAGACCTCTCAATTTGGGAGATGGACAAAACAGATTCGACAGTCTGGATTGCCACATTCTTGCGGATTACGACTTGCGATATTTGATAGTAAATTTAGCTCACTTGCCTGTGCTGCACAGAGACCTGGTGATGACTGACAACGGTAAAGAAAGTGGCAACTCGTGTGCTTATGAAAACTGTCCTCTGCACGAAATGCCGCAATACTCAGAACCTCTACCTCAATGGGAAGTCACGTGATTCGTTGCTTTCTGAGCTTGGAACTAAAGCAATCTACAAGCTTTGGTTTCTCTGAACGAACAGCATAGACAGTGGCTTATACTCCCCGTTATTAACACAGCCATCGAGCACGATCCAAAGCTGGTTATCACGAGGTAACACAATATAGTTATACTCCCCGCTATTAACACAGCCATCGGGCACGATCCAAAGCTGGTCACCACGACGATGTAACACAATTTAGTTATTGTTGCCAAGTGCTTATCATGGTATCTCCTCGTGTGGTTCTTATGTCATGTCTTAACGCTCGACTCATTTATGGCACATATCACACTAGCCTGTATGCGTATCACAACTGTAAGGCTTATCTTCCGTGTGGATTATCTCATGTGTCACCAAGCTGCATGGGTGAGTAAATGATTTCCCGCATATATGACAACAGGAAGGCTTATCTACAGTGTGAATTAGTTTATGTCTCATAAGGTCCCTCGATCGATTAAATGATTTCCCGCATATATCACAACAGTAAGGCTTATCTACAGTGTGAATTAGTTTATGTCTCATAAGGTCCCTCGATCGATTAAATGATTTCCCGCATATATCACATCAGTAAGGCTTATCTACAGTGTGAATTAGTTTATGTCTCATAAGGTCCCTCGATCGATTAAATGATTTCCCACATATATCACAACAGTAAGGCTTATCTCCGGTGTGGATTCTCTTATGAGTCACCACATTGCTCAGTTGATTAAATTATTTCCTAGATATATCACACGGGTAAGGAGTATCTCTTGTGTGGATTATCTTATGTGTTACCAAGTTGCCCGAATAATTAAATGATTTCCCGCATATATCACAATGGTAAGGTTTAACTCCGGTGTGGATTCTCTTATGTGTCACCAAATGGCTCGATTGATTAAATGATTTCCCGCATATATCACAACGGTAAGGCTTATCTCCCGTGTGGATTCTCTTGTGTGTCACTAAACTGCTCGGATGATTAAATGATTTCCCGCACATATCACAATGGTAAGGCGTATCTCCGGTATGGATTCTAGTATGTGTCACCAAGCTGCTCGGACGGTTAAATGATTTCCCGCATATATCACAACGGTAAGGTTTATCTCCGGTGTGGGTTATATTATGTGTCACCAAGTTGCTCGATTGATTAAATGATTTTCCGCATATGTCACAATGGTACGGCATATCTCCAACGTGGGTTCTCTTATGTTGCACCAAGCTGCTCGACCGACTAAATGATTTTCTGCATATATCACAACTGTAAGGCATATCTCCGGTGTGGATTCTCTTATGTGTCACCAAACTGCTCGAATGATTAAATGATTTCCCGCATATATCACAATGGTAGGGCTTATCTCCGGTGTGGGTTCTCTTATGTGGCATCAAATCGCTCGATCGATTAAACGATTTCCCGCATATATCGCAACCGTAAGGTTTATCTCCTGTGTGGGTTCTCTTATGTGTCACCAAGCTGCTCAAATTATTAAATGATTTTCCGCATGTATCACAATAGAAAGGCTTGTCTCCGGAGTGGATTCCCTTGTGTTTCACCAAGGTGCCTGCGTGAGTAAATGATTTCCCGCACATGTCACATCTGTAAGGCTTATCGCCGGTGTGGATTCTCTTATGGGCCACCAAGCTGCCCGATTGAGTGAATGTTTTCCCACATATATCACAATGGTGTCGTTTATTCCCGGTGTGGGCGGTGTCGTGAACAATGAGGTCAGAATCTCCCATTGTGTGAACTAGTCCTACATGTATACTAGCATATATATATATATATATATATATATATATATATATATATATATATATAACTAAGATATATTAGCTGTCATAAAGCGTCAGTCTAGCGGAAATGTTATCTAATTAACCAACGTGCATTAACACAAAATAACATATTTCATGAAAAAGAACAGAGGCGTATTAATTGACCGATGTTCAGGTCAAACAAAGTAAGATGGAAATTCCGTATCCTGTTGAATTGACATGCGTCTTATTATGTGGTTTTGTTTAGTAGAGACATTCGTAGAACGGTATGTGTCTTCACAGCCGGATGGCGTACATTTGTCTGTATATATGTATTTATATCCATCCCCTAACTAACACCATTTCCGATTGGGCAAAAGCCGCCACGTGATAGTCCGGGGGAAAGTCATATTGTACTCCCGAATATCATATTGGACTCACAAGTGTGCAATATCACTTTTTATTGGGACTCCGTGACTTCACGAATTAACAATAAACTAATATTCATAACAATAAGATATTCCCATATCCCTAATAAATCTTGGTGCTATGTTCCTTTTCCGTCATGGTATGCATACATTTGTTTTATACACATATCACGTGAAAATTTTCAGATAAGACGACAGAATGATCGGCCGTTATACTATCCTGTATCCTTTGTTGACCTGTATAGATAGCCGAGGGATCACTCTCGGTTACCAGTGGATCCTTCATACTAGTATTTTCCTGCTAGTCCGGCGGGTCGGTGTGGTGCTGTCCACCCAGTAAGTAGTTACTAGGCCTTGACATCCCCTTTGCCATAATGGCATAAACCATAAAACATAAATACACTTGGTAAATTCCTCTATAAACTGGGGACTCGTTGTAGATCCTCTATATACACAATGTTTGAGTCTTTGAAATCAATTATTAATTTATACACATTTGTTCTGAGGGTATGATTACAACTACTGTCGCTTTCATTCAAATGCGTGCATTTGATTGGTCAATGCCCATAAATACACTTGGTAGCGACAACCTCTATCAGATGAGAGGAGTGTCGTTTCCCGCATCACTCGGTGAGTGATACTTCAAAAAGTACTCAAACCAAGTCGAATACACATGGGGCGAATTTACACGGAATCTTATTTAGTCCACCAATCAAATCGCAAGAATAAACTTCCGTTTCTAGTGGTAACCAAAGACGCCAACTCTTGGGCGGAAAAGAATGTATTGCATAACTATTCCATTAATATTAGTGCCAATACTTCGCATTCGTGTCAATACTTAAAGAGACAGACGCAACTCCCCGCACTTTGGTATCATTTATGCTTTTTCGAATTGCCCCCGACCCTCTAACATCGAAAATCAAAGCACATAGTAAACGATTATTCTGTACCGTCATTCCGGGCCGCTTAAATCGGCCGGCACCAAACCTACCCCGGAACGTAAATTTTGGAGTCTCTTTTGGGCGATGACGTCAGTTGGGGACAACCTTCAACGTTGAAACAATGGCGTACTGATGAATTGTTTTGTGAAAGTTCAAGCGTTTCTTTAGCCAACGATGGCGATGGTAGTGGGGACAACCCTACAGAAAGTGTATTAAATGAAGCTAATGCTAGCAGTTATATGCTCGATACAGACATTTAAGAAAATAATACCGGCGTTTAACCACTAAACGAAGAAATGTGATGGCAGATCGGTGTGTTGGCTTTCTGTTCCTACAGAACAGCGTTAAACTGGAGAATAACCTAGTAACAACGGTGAGTGAAACTGGAAAAGGAAATTTCGGAACTCACATGGACGTGCATATACTTATCAATACTATCATAGTATTCCTAGTGGAATTGAAAACGAGTGAAATCGAGTACTGGATTTTTTTGTTTATAAATTTTATTTATTTTTTAAATCTGATGTGATTAAAAAAATAAAATAAAAATGAATTGTCATTGGAAACGATAATACTGTTATCTAGATCTAGATCTCATCATTGCCATCAATGGTGTTATGTCTTATGGCAATTTGTTCTACCCGGTATATGTCTACTCTAGTTGTTTAACTTCTAGTATATTTGAAGAGTAATTAAAGTTATATTAAACAATTTAAACTGTTACAAAAATTTCAGGTTTGCCTAAAAAAAGAAATATTTTCAAAATGCCAGGTCGAACAGTTGTTGGGTCACAGTGGGTATTCGGATTTAGTAGGACTACACAAACTCGATCTAACAGGGACAACCCGACAATGGCCAAAATGAACTAAGAATGTATTTACTAGTCTCATAATTGTTTTCTGTTCTTTTTTTATAATCCACAACATAATTTTGCTGAAAATGTAAATATAAAAATTATCTCTTTGGCAATTGGCGATAAAATTTCGGCACGCCAGCTATTTTTTTACGATTCTGTTTCAATTGTCAACTTATGTCAAGTACCGGTATGTGCATCCAACATACATGTCACTGGTCAGTTTGAACATTATATTAATTTCTTTTTACTCACGAAATTGTAGTAGGACCTACTTACTCATTGACCCCTGAAAACAATGAGATTCTATGTACTCAAATCTATATTTCGTGTAAGGCCAAAGAAAAAATACTTATGGTTTGGGTTACCCTACCTACCCTATTTAAAACACTCTACCCTAAAAAAAAAATTCAAGATTTTCAAGAAATGTTCTGAATTTTTTTCATTAAAAAAAGACAAATAATTTACAGTCTCAGGATGAGTTGTTTCTGTCGAGGCATTATTTTTATTACAGTTTATACAAAGATATTCAAAATTAATGTGTCATAATCTTGCAGAAGGTTTGAAAGGCCAGAAGAATATGTCAAATTAAAAATAAAATAAATTTAACAAATAAAATGTTTAGCCTACTTACCGGCCCTATTTTTTCTGGCATGTAACCCAAACCAGATGTTTATTAGTCCAAGTGACTGATATAGTCATGAAATATACGTTTAGGCCAGTTCTGCCTGGGGATTATTGATGCAAGATCTTAATCTTTCTATAATATTTGCCAATTCCAGGTGTTCCTGTTCAAAGTGCATTTCAGAATCACCTACTGTACAACTAAGTGTCAGGATTGCTCAGAAGACGGTTCATATCAAAAGAACTACAGCTGCATGACATAGATTGGTGCAATACGTTTCTGGTCAGCAACAATGTGATCACCCTTTGAAGGTTCATTATATCATGCATGAAGTATACATTCTACTGGCAGTTCAACCCATGTTGTTGAGAGGTACCTTGGACATCGCACTGGATGTTTAATGCCATCATATATTCTGTACCCCGGTACAGGGAAAGACAGGAGTTTGCTTGTGTTGTTTGTACAGCAGGTTCAGGGCGGGCTGGCAGACTTGAGAGATATTGTTCGCTTATTAAACATTCAAATTTAATACAAGCTTTTGTCACAACATTTCTACCCATGATGGAGTTGTTGTGTTGCAATATCTTATTTATATATATTTTTACGAAATTTTGAAGGAATTCAATGTCTTTAATATCAGTGGACATTACATGATTACTTTCTATAGTTATCAAGTAATTGCTCATTACTGGAATATATTTCAATTTCAATATAGTCAAGTTTAAAGTGATTTGATCGAATTATTTCATATTATTATATAAATTTAGAATATCAGAATTTTCAGACAGTTATAGACAATCTGACATTTTGAATATATTCAACCAGCATAGCTGTAATCGAATGTGTGGGTATTATGACATGACAGTTTGTATGGCTATAACAGGGTTGTTAACGAGGGGACCAAACATGTTCAAACACCCCTCCCCTACATGTACCCCCGGCACATTTTCATCTTAAGAGATGGACCATGGAAATATCATGCCTGACTTACTAGTTCAGACATATGTAGATCAATTTCCCGAAAGTAAATTTTGGACATGTTCCCGATATTCTTCCCGAAATATGACACAAAAAAGCTCACATAATAATATCTCCACCACGGAACACGACCGACAAATGATTTTCCGAATATAAATGTATAACAACAGTGAGGCTACTGGTAATCTCCAGAGTGGATTCTCTTATGTGTCACCAAGTGGCTCGATTGATTAAACGATGTCTCGCATATATCACACATGTAAGGCTTATCTCCGGTGTGTATTCTCTTATGTATCATCAAGCTGCCCGACTGATTAAACGATTTCTCGCATATATCACAATGGTAAGGCTTATCTCCGGTGTGGATTCTTTTATGTACCACCAGATGACTCGACGTTTTAAATGATTTATCGCATATGTCACAATGGTAAGGTTTATCTCCGGTGTGGGGTCTCATATGTGCCACCAAGTCGCCGGAATCATTAAATGATTTCCCGCATATATCACAACGATAAGGTTTATCTCCGGTGTGGATTCTCTTATGTCTCACCAGTTGACTCGATGTATAAAATGATTTCCCGCATATATCACAACGATAAGGTTTATCTCCGGTGTGGATTCTCTTATGTCTCACCAGTTGACTCGATGTATTAAATGATTTCCCACATATGTCACAATAGTAAGGCGTATCTCCGGTGTGGATTCTCCTGTCTCACCAAGCTGCTTGATTGAAGAAATGATTTCCCGCATATGTCACAATGGTAAGGCGTATCTCCGGTGTGGATTCTCTTATGTGTCACCAAGTGACTCGATGTTTTAAATGATTTCCCGCATATATCACAATGGTAAGGCGTATCTCCGGTGTGGATTATCTTATGTTTCACCAATTGGCTTGATTGAATAAATGATTTCCCGCATATATCACAATAGTAAGGTTGATCTCCGGTGTGGATTCTCTTGTGTTTCACCAAGCTGTCCGATTGAGTGAAACATTTCCCACATATATCACAATGGTAAGGCGTATCTCCGGTGTGGATTCTCTTATGTTTCACCAAGTGGCTTGATTGAATAAATGATTTCCCGCATATATCACAATGGTAAGAGATTGAGAGATATGTTTATTCCTCCAAATATGGAGACCATTATGGTACAATATATATATATACAAAAGTTACATGAAGACATATATACACATGCAATATAATTTAACTTGAGAAATTCATTGTGGGAATGATATACTGCAAGACAAGATGTTTAAGACAAATATATAGTGAAGTATCCGATATCATAAAACTTAGTCACAACACAGGATGAAAATAAACCTCACACATCGCTTGAAAAGACGATATTCATCACAAATCAGTTCAATTTGCATTGGGATACACCCTCCTAGGCAAAACGCAAGGAATGTATCGCTATTCATGCTGTCAAGAAAGGTAAAAGTTTCAATTCCAAATATGTCAATCAGTGAATACCAAAATATGTTCCGTACCATCTGTGCAAACTCGGATGTACACTCGAGATATCTATGAAACAAGAAATTTGAATATGTTTGGTTGCAGCGATTGCATTCAGCGTCATTGTCATACGTGGTTTTGGTCAAAATATTGGCCATCTTGATACAAATTGGAAAATACTCAGGTTCTTCTCGAGAGAGCTGCCAAAGTTTCCACAGTGACTGGTTGTCGGGTTTTACCTTGAATAGAAAAGATAGAGAATCGTCTCTCTGACCACGCTGACTCGCTTCGCAGAGAGACAATCTCTGACAATTTCCTTCCAAGTGGACTGGGTAGGGAAGAAACCCGTTTCCGTAAAAGATGGAAGATAATGGTATAAGTTGAATTTATGGAGAGTATCAGATATATCTTTTAGAAATCCTGTCATCGGGCGACCGTATATTCGATTACCGTGATAATTGAATAGGAATACATCGAGAGCTGCTCTGTGATTCCGTGGTAAGTTAATCAGTGTTCCAAGAAACAATAATTTTCTCCGCTGAATTTCGTACTCAATAGGGAGAAGTCCGAGTAGTGATAGGGATAATATTGTATTACTGCGTTTCGGAATGCGCAGTAAATTCTTAACACACATGCGATAAGCGCGTTCTATCGTGGTATATTGCGTATGTGACAAATCCCACCATGATTCACAGCCATAAAGAGCTTTGGGAATAACGATATGCTTAAGAATCTTTAGGTTGGTTAAAGGAGAGAACTCGGTTGTAACAGGTGAGCGACAAGCTGAGAAGAATACTTTGCGTAGCATATCAGTAGCCTTCTCAACTTTCGGATTCTGTTTACCAGACGAGCTCTGAATAATACCCAGATGAGAGACTTCTTCTACTTTGGCGATATGTCTGGGTCCGAGCTCCCATGGTCTATCCTCAGTGTGACGCCGGCATTGGGAGGTGCCAATTACAACAACTTTGCTTTTCTCGTGTGAGAACTCAAAGCGCCACTTTAAACTATATAGGTGACATATGTTGAGGAGTCTACGGAGACCTCCGTCTGTGAATGAGAGAATAGTTATGTCATCAGCCGTCGTAGGGGACGAACATGAAATAGAGCTAATGTGAACGCCATCACGTGTATCTGACAGGGATTCCACAAGTTCATCAATAAAGACAAGATACAAGAAGGGCGACATTACCCCCTCCTTGCCTTGTTCCTTGCTCCACCGTGAAGGCTTCCGATGTTATCCCATTACAGAGAACATGGCTCTGTACATCTGAGTACATGTTTGAAATGACTCTGAGCATAGCGCCCGTTACACCTTTTTGAGATAATTTATAGATGAGCCCTTCATGCCAAACGCGATCAAATGCTTTCTTTGAATCAAGGAACGCTGCATATACTCGAGACCCGTTGCATTCTGCATACGCACAGGCTTCCTGTAGCTCGAATGTGGTTATTGAGCAACCGACGCCCCTCTGAAATCCGTTCTGCATAGAGGTTGGAAAGTTCTTGAATATATTGCTACATCGGAGTCTATCGAGGACAATTATCTCGAAAAGTTTGTAAAGGGCTGGTAGAAGCGTGATTGCGCGATAACTGTCCGGGGCATGTACTGGCTTTGGGTCACCTTTGAATATTGGTACGATAATCCCCCTTTTCATATCGGGAGGGATGTGGGTATGTTTTAACATTAGCGAGTATAGTGTGCACAATACGTTAAAGATGGATTATCTCTTTAAATAACAAATTTTAAATAGTTGCCTGGGTATAAAATAATAGATAAGAACTGAAGACCTTTGTCCGGAAAAGCTTCTATCTATTAATATTGATTTTATTTCGATTATTAAATCTGGCCCATTTATGTTACTATTTTTAGAACCGACCATTCGGATGAGACCGTATTGCGATATAGAGCACTGGGCTGTTCCTACGGCTACGCAACGAATGTCAAATGTCACAGATTGGTTGTTAGTATTGTTTTGTTCCACAGATATATGCGATAATGAGTATAATTAACGTTTATTTGTGACAAAATTGCACAATATAATTTCTGGTCTCTGTTAACAGTAAACACTATTGTTCGTTAGCTGAACAAACACACCTTTTTAGACCAGAAAATATTCGAAATAAAATGAATATTAATCGATAGAAGCATTTCCGGACAGGAGTCTTCGATTCAAATCTAATATTTTATACCCCGGTAACTATATAATACATGTTTACAAAGAGATAATCCACCTTTAAGAAATTCCGGCGGAGAGTTCAGAATATGTTCATTTACAACTCTGTCAATACCAGCTGCCTTATTGGGCTTAATAAATTTAATAGCCTCGGTTAATTCTGCCATGGAGACTAGACTCGTCAGACAGGTTTCCTCGCTATCAGGGAGGTTACTGTTGAGTAGAATGTTAACCTGTGAGTGAATAGACTGTTCAAAGTTCGTATCAGAGTGAGGAGTGCGTTTGTAGAGCGAAGTAAAGTAATGTTGCCAACCTTGAGCTATATCCAATGGATCTCTGTACATGTTACCATCAAAATTCATTTCCGAACCTGGAGATGCATATGTTGGACACTTAGATTTAATAGCTTTCCAAAAACTTTTCTGATCATCTTTATCACCTTTAAGAGTGTAGTTCCGTCGTGTTACTTCTCACTCGATAATTATAATGGATACATAGTAGTACAACACAAGGCTTCGGTCGGACGAAATTGATAATTGCCGAACTACTTACTTAATATAAATGTAATTCGGCATCCGACACTTCTATACGCCGACAAATGCATCGAAAACATCGTTGATTACAAATGTAAAGCCATGAATAGGACCCTAGTTCAGATACTTGTAAACAAATTTCCCGAAAGCAAATTTTGAACTTGTTCCCGACATTCTGCCCGAAATATGACATAAAAAACAACACCTTACAAAATATTTTTTCCGGATTCACCTGATTCCCGTATGACTCCTCACGGAACTCGACCGATAAATGATTTTCCGCATATATCACAACGGTAAGGCTAATCTCCAGTGTGGATTCTCTTATGCGTCACCAGGTGACTCGATGTATTAAATGATTTCCCGCATATATCACAATGGTAAGGCGTATCTCCGGTGTGGATTCTCTTATGTGTCACTAAGTTACCCGATATGTTAAATGATTTCCCGCATATATCACAATGGTAAGGCGTATCTCCTGTGTGGATTCTCTTATGTGTCACTAAGTTACCCGATATATTAAATGATTTCCCGCATATATCACAATGGTAAGGCGTATCTCCTGTGTGGATTCTCGTATGTGTCACCAAGTTGCTCGATTGATTAAATGATTTCCCGCATATATCACACTGGTAAGGCTTATCTCCTGTGTGGATTCTCTTATGGGTCACCAAGACACTCGAATGACTAAATGATTTCCCGCATATATCACAACAGTAAGGTTTATCTCCAGTGTGGATTCTTTTATGTTTCACCAAGCCACTCGATGTATTAAATGATTTCCCGCATATGTCACAATGGTAAGGCTTATCTCCAGTGTGGATTCTTTTATGTTTCACCAAGCCACTCGATGTATTAAATGATTTCCCGCATATGTCACAATGGTAAGGCAAATCTCCGGTGTGGATTCTCTTATGTTTCACTAAGTTACCCGATGTATTAAATGATTTCCCGCATATGTCACAATGGTAAGGCGTAACTCCTGTGTGGATTCTCTTATGGGTCACCAAGACACTCGAATCACTAAATGATTTCCCGCATATATCACACTGGTAAGGCGTATCTCCTGTGTGGATTCTCTTATGGGTCACCAAGACACTCGAATGACTAAATGATTTCCTGCATATATCACAATGGTAAGGCTTATCTCCGGTGTGGATTCTTTTATGTTTCACCAAGCTGCTTGAATACTTAAATGATTTCCTGCACATATCACAATGGTAAGGCGTATAACAGGTGTGGATTATCTCATGTGTCACCAAGTGGCTCGATCTACTAAATGATTTCCCGCATATGCCACAGCTGTAAGGTTTATCTCCAGTGTGGATTATCTTATGTGTCACCAAGTGGCTTGATTGATTAAATGATTTCCCGCATATATCACAACTGTAAGGTTTATCTCCGGTGTGGGTTCTCTTGTGGATCATCAAGTAGCTCGATGTATTAAATGATTTCCCGCATATATCACAATGGTAAGGTTTATCTCCAGTGTGGATTCTCTTATGTGTCACCAAGCTGCCCGATTTAGTGAAATATTTCCCACATATATCACAATGGTGTCGTCTATTCCCTGTTTGGGCCGCCTCGTGATCATTAACGTTAGCGTCTCCCATCATGTGAAATTGTCCTATATATATACCGGTATCATGCAGTTGTATATCTTGCGATGTCGAAGCGACAGTGGCAATTTGGACTAATTATAAAACAAGTCCGTTAATACAGTGTAACTGTAAATTATATAGTTCACGATAAGAAAATTATCACGTACCGGTATCGATCGACCGATTTTTAAGTCAAACAAAGAACAGCGAAAATCCAGTATTCTGTTGAATTAACATGCGTCGCATTATGTGGTTTTGGTTAGTAGCACCATTCATATAACGATAGGTGATTACACAGCCTACATGTGCTTAAGTGTACAATGCCTGACAGTAATTCCGTCGTATTACTTCTTACTCGATAATTATAATGGATACACAGTAACCATTATATCTCAAACCTCGTAGAACATGCTACGAACTAACACGTGACTTCGCGTCCATGCTATAAAACAGTGCTATAAAAACAGTAATGTGTGCTTTAGTATAGTCAATAATAAACACATGGGTTCAACCCAGAATAAATTGATAAGTTCTCTCTCTTACTCTTAATCCCCAATAAATTATAATGAATACACAGTAACCATTATATTTCAAACCTCGCAGTAGATGACACGAACTAACACGTGACTCTGCTTCCCTGCTATAAAACAGCAGTAATGCGCGTTTTAGGACAGAAAGTAAGAAACTAGTACAATGGGTCACAAAGAAAATATCCGCGTGTTGCCTGATGTGGGGGACTACAGTGCGGTCCATGCAAGGGTGGATGTAGTTTCTGAAACAAAAAATTATTCATAGTTTTTAATTGAATAAAGCTTGAAATCACTCTAAACTGAAAATCAAACTACAGATGACAGTTTATATCATTATTTTCCTTTAAAATCATAGTAATAGATATATTATTCCACATCGGCACACAAGATTTTGGAAAATAAATGGTATTTTCGAAGAAAACAAATATATTAAAGTGCGTTTCTTAGGCAATTATTTGCTTTCATTTCAATTTATTTCTGAAACTGATGGCACACAGTTGTAATTTATGGAAGGTCATTTGTGTCAAAAATCAAAGTGTCAGATTTCAAATTCTAAACTTCAATACGGCCAATCGGATTTTATGTGGAAAACCTTATAACCTCGGCGTTAGCTTGTATAAACCTTATAACCTCGGCGTTAGCTTGTATAACCTTATAACCTCGGCGTTAGCTTGTATAACCTTATAACCTCGGGGTTAGCTTGCATAAATCTTATAACCTCGGCATTAGCTTGTATAACCTTATAACCTCGGCGTTAGCTTGTATAACCTTATAACCTTGGCGTTAGCTTGTATAAACCTTATAACATCGGCGTCACGTGACATGCGCTTAGTGTGTTACAGAGTCAGCAAAACCTTATAACCTCGGCGTTAGCTTGTCTTATAACCTCGGCGTTAGCTTGCATAAATTGATGAACGAAGCATGAAAACCTTATAACCTCGGCGTTAGCTTGTATAAACCTTATAACCTCGGCGTTAGCTTGTATAAATTGATGAACGAAGCATGAAAACCTTATAAACTCGGCGTTAGCTTGCATAAATTGACGAACGAAGCATGAAAATCTTATAACCTCGGCGTTAGCTTGCATAAATTGATGAACGAAGCATGAAAACCTTATAACCTCGGCGTTAGCTTGCATAAATTGATGAACGAAGCATGAAAACCTTATAACCTCGGCGTTCGCTTGCATAAATTGATGAACGAAGCATGCGGGCAGTTAAGGTGGAAGGCATTTATGGAATGGCTTAACTGCAACGGAGAATAAAATGAGTCCCACATAATGGAAAATATTAACTGCAAAGGCCGAAACAGTGATGGACTGAATTCCAGTCGGCTACAGAGCCTCTGTTCGGCTAGTTTCTAGACCATGGCAGAAAAGTGTCGAAAAATTTTCTGTTTTGGGATAACTATGTATCTGATTTGTCACAACTGCTGCTTGGTTATATTGCTGCTCAGCACGATAATATATTGCTGGAGATAGAGACATAAGTAGAAATTATTCCTCTTGATTTCATGGATAAACATGTGAACTACGCGCGATGGGGATTAGTGTAGCGGAATCGAAGCTAATTTTCGAGAAGAAGTCGGAATTAGCTTCCGCCGTGTGTCCAATATATTGTGTACTACTGGGCATTACAGAGCTATTCTTTCTCAGTACATGGCGTTGGCAAACGGCGACCGTATATACCAGTTCATGATTGCGCGATGGAGTTGGGTAAGGGCATGGCTATGGTTATGCCAGCTATTCATGCATTGAGTGGATGCGACTCGACAAGCGCGTTCAGTTATATTGAAATTGAAATGATTCCGAACATTTCAAGATAACCCAGAAATGTTCCCAGACTTCTTGGTGATGGGACCCAGAAATGTTCCCAGCCTTCTTGGAGATGGAACCCAGAAATGTTCCCAGCCTTCTTGGAGATGGGACCCAGAAATGTTCCCAGCCTTCTTGGAGATGGGACCCAGAAATGTTCCCAGCCTTCTTGGAGATGGGACCCAGAAATGTTCCCAGCCTTCTTGGAGATGGGACCCAGAAATGTTCCCAGCTTTCTTGGAGATGGGACCCAGAAATGTTCCCAGCCTTCTTGGAGATGGGACCCAGAAATGTTCCCAGCCTTCTTGGAGATGGGACCCAGAAATGTTCCCAGCCTTCTTGGAGATGGGACCCAGAAATGTTCCCAGCCTTCTTGGAGATGGGAGAAGACTATCATTAAGGACCACGTGAAGGCAACATGTGTGTCTCTAGTTTGTTTGGTTTATGCGAACCGTGTACTGACCCCCCTTGATGACTTACGTTATGAATTGTTCAGCAAAAAGAACACTAGGAGTGAAAAACTCCCACCAGCAATGGACTCATCCAATTTGCAATGATATATGAACACATGCCTTCTTCTCAATGCTGATGCTGCCATCACCACGATTGAATGGGTGGGTTCTCAGTTCTAATGGACAACTTGTCCCGGAGATGATGTCTCTCCCACCAGCTCCGACTGCTGTACTCGAAGTTACAATATGTAGGTGCAAGTCAGATTGCAGTACAAGGCGGTGCCGTTGCGAGAAATAGGCTGTCCTATGTACAGATGCATACGGCTGCGATCAAGAAATATGTGATAACATCAGGGGGGCGGGGGGGGGGGGGGTGAAAATCCACCAACAAGCAATTTTTTCCGCAACTAAAAAAAAAAATTCCTGCTTGTTTTTTAGTGTTTTGGCACTGAGTTGGGCTTCAAACCCACTTTGAATGAGAGAAATAATGTAATTCTAACTGTAAACTGGCTGCAGGCAGTTATCGTGTTGTATTTTGTTGCAAATTTTGAAATCCAAGATGGCCGCTGGCAGCCATGTTTTTTTGGCCGAATGACCTCAAAATGACTCATTCCTATTTACATGTCCATGTTAACATCCATGATAAATAGTATGCACAGAAATTCATATACAGCTGTTTACAGTGAATTTCCCCCCGCAAATCTCAGTTTTAGTGTTAAAAGGGGGGGTGGGTGTCAAAAAATGGTCGGAAAAAACTGCCGAAAACGGAAAAAAATTTGGCGGTGGGGGTGGGTGGGTACAAAAAATGATCGAAAGGGAAAAAATGCCATACGTGCCTGAATTTTTTTCCCGACCCCCCCCCCCCCCGATAACATCTGTATGAGTGACGAAGAGATGAGCGATGACGAAACTATGTAGGCTATATAGCATACTATACGTTCCTCATATTTGTTCAACGTGATATGGTTGTGCTCAATTATGAACACTTAGTGACATAATGGAGCAGACTTGTAATGCTATATAGTTATGTCACGTCCAAACAGTGAGCATGATTATACTCGGATATATAACACGTTTCATCCTGATATAAAAAAAACTTCAAAACATAGACTTTTTTCACAGAATCATATATAGTAGGTACAGAGTGAACACCCATGTAAACTTACTCAAATTCTAACAGTCACATATTTATATATGGCTCCAGTTAATAATAATGATGTGTAATCTTCGACAATGGTAGTCATAATTGTTTCGGATAACTAAAATTAAGACTTAAACATACTTTCAGTTCATTGGATTGCACAGTTTATTTCCAGCAGTGATGAAAAATAACTTTTCACTAAAAAACAAGTTTATTTTGCGATTTCAACAAATCTTGTGACCTTAATTTCCTATAACTCAGACAAATGACTAATTTTTTTATTATTTATTATAATTTTATTGACAGAAATAATATTCCGACGAAATGTGCGTTGATATTCCATACTGTAGTTCGTTATTTCAATAAAAGTTATGTTTTACTAACCCTCATACCATCATTAATTAGGCCCATGTTTTAGCATGCATGTGATAAAAGTCTATTTTTCCCAAACTGCAACACTTTTGGAGCATACATCCACCCTGACGCTAAAATAGATACATTGGGCGATGACAAGTCAACCCTGAATATTTTCTACCACGCCGGTTGAACTAATTCCTAAAATAGAGCTCTTTTCAGACTTGGCGTCTGGAGTCTGGACTCAAATACAGGTTATGTTGGTGACTGTATAATGAATATTAAGTAACGCAGATGGCGTTCAAGATCAAACTCAATCCAAAATCAAATTCAATCCGTGACCCCCTCCTTGCTGACCTCGTCTCGTGGATTGTCGTCATAAAGTCTTACATTATAGATTTGAAATATTACTCGCTTTCAATATTTTACATGAGTCAACTTTAGGCGACTGAAAATACAGTTTATAATTTATTCTGGTGACATTCAGTCAGAGATGGAAAGGTACATGAAATGAGGGGGTCTGGTTGAATGAGAGTGGTATGCTGGATCACTTTCATAATCAAGCTACATGTATATTGTACTAACAATGTATGCCATTCAATGGAAGTTTTCTAACGTGACGAGGTAGATAGCCTTGAGAACTTACCGCAGTTCAATTCACACCAGGTTCTCAGTATGTCTCACATTGTGTCAGTACCTGGATTTCTGTTGAAATACACAAAACCCAAATTTGTTAAATTTCTAAGTTTGTGATCAATATATTCTTAACTGGTACCCAGAATTCAAGATTCAGGGGGTATGGCTATGGGTGATACCCTCATTGTTATTATCAAGTCTACATGTTTATGGGCTAGATTTGTTCATGTATTTGAGATTCAGGAACCACGTTGGGCCTCAGCCTGAGGCAGCCATATAGTAACACTTCAGGTATACTCTAATTGATGGGAATTACCTCCGCAAACGAAATGTGTTAGGAATGGGCTCCATCTGAGTCCTTCCGTAACAACTTTGAAGCTCAATATCTTGGTCTGATATCGTCAATCGGATTATCACCCTTAGAAAAATTTATTCGGCATTAAAATGGAACATAGACTTGTATCAATGTGTACATTTTATCATTAAACTTCCTGGAAAATATGTCACCACTTCTTAAATGTTGTAATTGATAGCCCTTTAGCCCTTCAACTGAAATTGCTATAATACATTTGCAATGTCAGTATCTTATGTATAATATTTTACGCGGCTGCTGTGGTGGGGTACCTAAATTACAGCAGCTAGTTGCATGCCCCCATAATTCAAACGTATTTTTATTCCCCTTTCCAAAAGATGGGGGGTATACTGGACATGCATCTGATCGTGCATTTATTGCGAGTTTTGTGTCCCAAATATAAGTTACAGAACACATCTGATCTAATAATTCATATTCAACGTCAATGAAATTCCACAGACACATATATACATGTCATGTTATTATACACAATGAATTTATACACATTATGAATTTATACACATTTGTTCCAATAGTATAATTACAACTACTTTCACTCAAATGCGTGCATTTGATTGGTCATGGCCCTTAAATACAATTGGTAGCCGAGGGGAGTGTCGTTTCCCACATCACTGGGTGAGTGATACTTTTCAAAGTTCGCAAACTAAGTCGAATTTGTATTTAGTCCACCAATCAATTTGGCGAATTTGTATTTGTAATCACGTGGCGAATTTGTATTTAGTCCACCAATCAAATCGCAAGAATTAACTTCCGTTTCTATTGTGGTAACCCAAGACGCCAACTCTCAGCGAAAAGGAATGTATTACAAAACTATTCCACCATTAATATTATAATTTATCCATCTTCGTACCAATATTCCAGAAATTTGTTTAAACAACAACTAATATGCGGATTATCGCAATTATAAGCCATGAACGTCGTTTTCGATGCATCTGTCGGCGTATAGAAGTGTCGGATGCCGAACTACATACTTAGTTCGCAAAATTATACAGTATGTAATTCGGCATCCGACACTTCTATAAACCGAGATGTATCGAAAACGACGTTGATTGCATATGTAAAGACATAAATAGGACCCTAGTTCAGATAGCGTATATGTAGACAAATTCCCGAAAGTACATTTTGGACATGTTCCCGAAATATGACACAAAACAGCTCACATAATAATTGTTCCGGCTTCACCTGATTCCCTTATGACTCACCACGGAAATCGATCGATAAATGATTTCCCGCATATATCACAACGATAACGCTAATCTCCCAAAGCTGCTCGATGTATTAAATGATTTCCCGCATATATCACAATGGTAAGGCGTATCTCCAGTATGGATACTCTTATGTGTCACCAAGCTGCTCCATTGACTAAATGATTTCCCGCATATATCACAATGATAAGGCTAATCTCCAGTATGGATTCCCTTATGTGTCACCAAGCTGCTCGATGTATTAAATGATTTCCCACATATATCACAATGATAAGGCTAATCTCCAGTATGGATACTCTTATGTGTCACCAAGCTGCTCGATGTATTAAATGATTTCCCACATATATCACAATGGTAAGGCTAATCTCCAGTATGGATTCTCTTATGTGTCACCAAGCTGCTCGATTGATTGAACGATTTCCCGCATATATCACAATGGTAAGGCTTATCTCCGGTGTGGATTCTCTTATGTCTCACCAGGTGACTCGATGTATTAAATGATTTCCCACATATATCACAATGATAAGGCTTATCTCCTGTGTGGATTCTCTTATGTCTCACCAAGCTGTCCGATTGATTAAATGATTTCCCGCATATATCACAATGGTAGAGGTTATTTCCTGTGTGGATTCTCTTATGCGCTACCAAGCTGCTCAATGCATTAAATGATTTCCCGCATATATCACAATGGTACGGTTTATCTCCGGTGTGGATTCTCTTATGTGTCATCAAGCTGCTCGATTGATTAAATGATTTCCCGCATATCACAATGGTAAGGCTTATCTGCGGTGTGGATTCTCTTATGTCTCACCAAGTCATTTGAATGATTAAATGATTTCCGGCATATATCACAATGGTAAGGCTTATCTCCGGTGTGTGTTCTCTTATGAGTCACCAGGTAACTCGATGTATTAAATGATTTCCCGCATGTATCACAATGGTAAGGCTTATCTCCTGTGTGGATTCTCTTATGTCCCACCAAGCTGGTCAATTGTTCTTGAACGATTTCCCGCATACATCACAATGGTAAGGCGTCTCTCCTGTGTGTATTCTCTTATGTGTCATCGAGATGCTTAATTGATTAAATGATTTCACGCATATATCACAATGGTAAGGCGTATCACCAACGTGGATTCTCTTATGTGCCACCAAGTTGCTCGATTTAGTAAATGATTTCCCGCCTATATCACAACTGTTATTTTATGTCTCACCAGGTCACTCGATGTATAAAATGGTTTCCGGCATAAATTACAATGGTAAGGCGTATCACCGGTGTGTATTCTCTTGTGTGTCACCAATGTACTTAAGTGAGTGAATGATTTACTGCATATGTCACAACCGTAATGTTTATCTCCAGTGTGGATTATCATATGGCTCGCCAAGCTGCCCGATTGAGTGAAACATTTCCCGCATACATCACAACGATGTCGTCTGTTCCCCGTTTGGGCGGTCTCGTGATCATTAACGTTGGTGTCTCCATCTTGTTGTATATATATATATCTCGAAGCCGAAGCGACAGCTGTACTCTGAACTAATTATAACAACAGTCCGTTTATACAGTGTGACTGTAAATTATATAGCTCACAATAAGTAATGATCGCGTGCTTGTATCGATCGATCGATTTTTAAGTCAAACAAAGGACGACGGAGATGGTAGGCGAAGTTCAGATGCGGTTACGAAAATAATGGCATAGAGTACGGACTTTGACTGGGAACTTTTCCGCACTCATTTCTACAGCAAGTTTTCGTGACGTCATCGCGTCAGCTAAAACGTACTGTCGGTTCGCCGTACCGGACGAACGCAATATTATACTCACATATACAGTGTTCGAGCCTCTATTACGCGGATTTAAAGACCACCAATTGTAATTACTTGGCCCAGTTCGCGTAACCGTGTTTATATGTCGATGAATAGCATTTACCTCCCCGTTAAGCCTCCCCACATGGATCAGCCTGGTCGGGCGGGTGGGGCCATGTAACACCGCTCGTTCTTCATCTCCGTTGTTTCGATCAAGCCGGCTGGACCAGAAAATGTTTATTCTAGATGTGTCAACTAATATGAGACCATATGAACGATTGGGGGTGCCCATCTTGTTCTGAAAATCATAAAGTTACAAGTTCATATTGATGTTGTATAATTAATTTTTGTATTTAAATTGTATGCAGAAATATGATGTTCCGAAGTTTCAAAAACCTATCTAGGAACACACCTAAATAAAGATACATATCCATGACAGTAACTACGTAACAAACTCGATTTAAACATTTGCTTAATATCTAACTCCAGCTTATGATAATATTATAAGGAAAATTAACTGGCCATAAAAGCCAGATAAACCATAGTTTACATGGCTCTACTCTGGTAAAGTATGGTAAACCCATTTAAAGTTCAGGAATATTCTATGGTATCACCCCTTTAAAAACGCTCTTTAAAACGCTTATTATTTATCAATATCTCCGTTATTTAGTCCCTATAGATTTCTTCGACTAAACAAACGCTCTTTATTTTTTTTATTCATGAATATCTCCGTTATTTAGTAAATGATAATTTCTTCGAAGAAGAAAAAACGCTCTTTAAAAACGCTCTTTATTTTTTATTATTTATGAATACCTTCGTTATTTAGTCAATGTATATTTCTTAGAATAAAAAACGCTCTTTAAAAGATAGCGTTACAACCACAGTGCTTTGTATATAGGTTGGTACCAGTCAGAGATAGATTTTGTGAATAATTGAGTTCTATACATTCCCTATATTGTATTAACGTGTTACGTCATGTTCTAGTTGATAAAACATCGAGGTCTGGCATGTTGTCTTTGGGGCAGTTCAGACTTCATTTAAGTCTACACTGATCCTAAAAAAATATCAACCATGCAAGGACAATCTCAAAATTGCTGGTACATAGGACCCCATGTTGGTTAAAGGTACTTAATCCGATTTGATGAGATTCTAACAACATTTTTAGAAATTCCGCATCAGTTATCAGAATCAATTAATTGCCAAAAACAATGCTAACCACTGTCAACTATAGTATAAAATTGCCCGAATCGTGATATTTAGCAACATGTTGTTCGACGAAATTTGGCCTTATTATCAACAGAAAGCCTCTTGTTTTTAGAGTTATCCATCTTCATCCGCAATTTGGTCCGAGACCGTCGGCATGTTAACTGGGCCACTAATTATTCTCAATGGTGAAATATAATAGATTTCAAAAATTGGTATCTAATAACGCTGATCTCTGATAGGTGGGTTCCTCGACTCGAATCAAATATTTTTTTTACCCCAAATCCTGCCAAATCAAAAAAATAGTAATTAAGGGGCGCGTAATTCGGTTATGCATCTTTAATGTTTTGTGTGTAATTGTACGCCATAATTTACCAGCGTATAGTCTAAGTGTGGTGCACATCATGCTTTTACTTGGAATTTACAAGGGTATGTCCTTTTTACACAGGTTTACATGACTTTTTACCAGATTATTTTTACACTGGCAAGAGCGATAACACTATTTCACAATATCACATTGCGCAGCTGATGTGTTTTATGTCTCTTTTGTAATAATAAAAATTATATTTTGTTTGTTAATCAGTGGAAAACAATTATAACCGGTGTCATACTCAAAAGTTAACACAATGGGGAAATAATATTCCTATAAATAAGTCAGGTAAGTCCAAAGAGTTTAACACCTTACTAGTACATGTATGTAATCACATGTTCCATTCATGAGTATGACCTCAAATCAGTTTTCTCAATTTTCAAAGCTTCTACAATATTAGCCCAGTAGGCTAGTACTACCTTTGAGTTATATTTAATACCCTGGTAGAACCACCGCCACATATACATACTTACATCCTGGTATAATACGTTGGTGAAATACATTGATGAAATACATTGATGGATACACTGGAGTACCGGTACACATATATAGGTGGGACTACATGTACATGTGTGTGTATAATATGGTAACGATTCACTTGACAAATTTTACCAGATTAACACCTGGTAAAATATTTTTTTTTTTTACCTGTAAATACATGTACCATGGTCCTCGTGTCATGGATTGTCTAGTCACAAAATATTAAATTACAGATTTGAAATATGAGTAAGCTTTCAATATTTTACATAAGTCAACTTCAGGCGACTCAAAAACAGTTTATAATATATTCTGAGGTCATTCAGGCAGAGATGGAAATGTACATGAAATGAGGGGGTCTGGTTGAATCAAAGCGGTATGATGGATCACTTTCATTCTCAAGCTACATGTATATTTTACTCACAATGTATGCCATTTAATGACATTTTTCTAACGGGAAGCGGTAGATACACTCGGAATACAACTGCAGTTCAATTCACATCAGGTTCTCAGTATGTCTCACATTTTGTCAGTTCCTCAATTTCTGTTGAAATACACAAAAATTGTATTTGTAAAATTTCTAAGTTTGTGATCCATATGTTCTTAACTGGTACCCAGTAGTCGGGGGTATGCCTATGGGTGATACCTTCATTGCTATCAAGTCTACATGTTAATGGGTTAGCTTTGTTCATGTATTTGATATTCAGCAACCACGTTTGGGCCTCAGTCTGAGGCAGCCGTATAGTAAAACTTCAGGTATACTCTACTTTATGTGTATTTCCCCCGCAAACGAAGTTTGGCTGATGATTTAGGAATGGGCTCCATCTGAGTCCTTCCGTAACAACTTTGAAGCTCTATATCTTGGTCTGACATCGTCAATCTGATTTAAATTATCATCGGTATGCTTGGCAGGGGCTGCTAAGGGTGGTGCTCTTGTTTTCACATTGATTTTGTGACCTTTTAGTTTATTTAAAAAAAAACTGTTTTGGACTGTTTTTGCAGAAACAATTACGGTATGTATGACCATGTACATACACCGGTATGATTTTTGTTATGTCCCATTACGGTTAATTAATCATCAAATCCTTCGAAAGATTAACAAGCGAGCGCAAATTATATCATCATATTAAATTTGCTGCTGATAATTGTTTTGTTCTAAGGTAGCCTTTACGAGTTTTGTGTCCCAAATAGAAGTTACATAACACATCTGATCTAATACATATTCACTCATATTCAACATTGATGAAATTCCACAACCACACATATATATATCATGTCATTATATACAATGAATTCATACACATTATGCATTTATAAACATTTGTTCTAAGAGTATAACTACAACTACTTTCACTCGAATGCGTGCATTTGATTGGTCAAGGCCCTTAAATACACTTGGTACAAACAAACTCATTCAGCCGAGGGAAGTGTCGTTTCCCGCATCAATGGGTGAGTCATACTTATAAAAGTTCGCTTTTTAAAAGCTGCTTGATGTATTAAATTATTTGCCGCATATATCACAATGGTTAGGCTAATCTCCAGTATGGATTCTCTTATGTGTCACCAAGCTAGTCGATTGAGTGAACGATTTCCCGCATATGTCACAATGGTAAGGGTTATCTCCGGTGTGAATTCTCTTATGCGTCACTAAGTTGGGCAAATGAGTGAACGATTTCCCGCATATATCACAATGGTAAGGCTTATCTCCGGTGTGGATTCTCTTATGCGTCACTAAATTGGACAATTGAGTGAACGATTTCCCGCATATATCACAATGGTAAGGTGTATCCCCAGTGTGGATTCTCTTATGCGTCACCAAGCTGCACGATGTACTAAATGATTTTTCGCATATGTCACAATGGTAAGGCTTATCTCCGGTGTGGATTCTTTTATGTCTCACCAGGTGATTCGATGCATAAAATGATTTCTGGCATATATCACACTGGTAAGGCGTATCTCCCATGTGGATTCTCTTATGTATCACCAGGTAACTCGATGTATTAAATGATTTCCCACATATATCACAATGGTAAGGCGTATCTCCGGTGTGGATTAACTTATGTGTCACAAAGTTGGTCAATTGAGTAAACGATTTCCCGCATATATCACATTTGGAGAGGTTATCTCCGGTGTGGATTCTCTTATGCACCACCAAGCTGCTCAATGCATTAAATGATTTCCCACATATATCACACTGGTAAGGTTTATCTCCGGTGTGGATTCTCTTATGTGTCATCAAGCTGCTCGATTGATTAAATGATTTCCCGCATATATCACAACGGTAAGGCTTATCTCCGGTGTGGATTCTCTTATGCGCCACCAGGTGACTCGATGTATTAAATGATTTCCCGCATATATCACAACGGTAAGGCTTATCTCCGGTGTGAATTCTCTTATGCGTCATCAAGGTGGTCAATTGCTTGAACGATTTCTCGCATATATCACAATGGTAAGGCGTATCGCCGGTGTGGATTCTCTTATGTGTCATCAAGCTGCTTGATTGATTAAATGATTTCCCGCATATATCACAATGGTAAGGCTTATCTCCGGTGTGTGTTCTCTTATGAGTCACCAGGTGACTCGATGTATTAAATGATTTCCCGCATGTATCACAATGGTAAGGCGTATCACCGGTGTGGATTCTCTTATGTGCCACCAAGTTGCTCGAGTTAGTAAATGCTTTCTCGCATATATCACAGCGGTAAGGCTCATCTCTGGTGTAACCGTGAGGCTTATCTCCAGTGTGGATTATCCTATGTCTCGCCAAGCTGCCCGATTGAGTGAAACATTTCCCACATACATCACAATGATGTCGTCTATTCCCTGTTTGGACGATCTCGTGATCATTAACGTTAGCGTCTCCCATATTGTTGTACCGGTATATATGATCTCGAAGCCGAAGCGACAGCTGTAATTTGAACTGATTATAACAAAAGTCCGTTAATACAGTGTGACTGTAAATTATATAGTTCACGATAAGTAATGATCACGTACTTGTATCGATCGATCGATTTTTAAGTCAAACAAAGGACAACGGAGATACAGTATTCTGTTGAATTAACATGCATCGACTAATGTGGTTTTGCTCAGTGGCACCATTCACAAAACGATAAGTGACTACACAGCCTGCATGAACGTATGTGTACAAGGCCTGATAGTAATTTCGCAGTATAACTTCTTACACGATAAGTCTACTGCTTTGGTCTATGGGCGGGTGACAACCTCTTCTACAGATAGTCCAACATGAGTGTTGTTGATTTCAAATCTGAGGTTGATAGAAACTTTGTTCCAGTTTGATTCGAACAGTGCGAGTCACAGAAGACCATATCATTGAAATTTAAATTCAATAAGTTTTATTTGGAATTATCAAAATAATAACATGTTTTGTAATACGACCCTGCCTAACTATGCTTAAAAGCCATGTCCTGATTGGCCAGTGGCCCAAGTTACCATGGCTATCTCGTTCCAGTTTTGTGGTACAATTCTACTTTTTCCAATTGTACCACGAAAAAAATCGGTTTATTCAGATCGCCGCACGCGACTTTTCCCGTCTTTTCTAACTCCGCGCAAACGGGGCATCAACGGAGTACACCCGCACCCGTAACCCTTTGAATTTTGCTACATCTTGACAATCTTGCGAATTTTCTAGCGATTTGTCGCTTGAAACCAGTTTGGTTGCCAATGAATATGGTCCAAATGATGTTATGTTATATTGATATATGTTACGACCAAAGAAAGTTACTTAATAAGTATATTAAATGACAAAATAAATCTATGGGGCCGGGCTGTGCATTCGTCGATTCGAATCTCGATCATATTCGATATTTCTGAATCAAGTTGAAAATGAAAGCGTGTGTTCACCAGTACAGAAGGGGAATAAGATTAGTTTAGTAAACTAGATCACTTAGATCGCTTTGTGTAAGGAAAATGGTCGATAGTCGATTATCATATTCATGTTGTCCCAACAACGTTCAAAACAGAAATGACGGCAATCGTATTTCCTGTACAATTTAAATGAAACGCACGGGCGCCGCTGAAAACACATCGTTTTTTTAGCCAATCACAACGATTATTTCTAGAAGAGGTGCCTCGAAAAGTAAACGCGTCGTCCTACAATCAGTTTTTTGTGGTACAACTTGACCATACACACCTCTACACCGTGCATTTATTTCTTAAATATACAACAGGACCCCACACAAACTGGGCTTATGAGGACAGGGCCTTTATACAAATATATTACATTAATATTATATTGATATTAAAGTTGCTGTGTATATTTACAGGTGGTGCATTGTTATGCGACAACTGTAAATAGTACGTGGGCTAGAAACATCTCCATGCACCCCCAGATCCTCCGAAAGTGGTATCATTTTGTTCGTTAGACCTGTCTGAATAAGATTAGGCATGTTACCAAGAAATATGTAGAGATGGAAACCGGTTTCCCGCCATTTTACAAAATGGCCGCCGCGAAAAAATTACATTTTCTTATATATCAGGTTCTGATGCACCTTGACGCATATTTTTAGTGTCTATACCCATGTTTTTAGGGTCAAAGAATCCACTGAAGCTAATGGGAATTGAATTTACCAACCAGAAACTGGTTTCCCGCCATTTTTCAAGATGGCCGCCAAAAATGCCAATTTTAACCCATATTTTCATCAAAAAATCTCGGCGGAACATAATTTTTATCCCAAAGCCCATGCTTTCTAGGACAAAGAAATCGACTAGAATAATGATGATATTCGATTATTTGCTTTTGGTAGAAATCTTTCAAAATGGCTGCCAAGCAAAAATTAATGACGCAAATGGTGGGTCTTTCTAGCCCATGCACATTATTATGTTCCTGGATAATACAGCTTTTGTTTCTATATTACAGGTTGCATGATTTAGTATTGATATTGTATTGGTGAAGGTTTTAATACACTTATAATTACTAACTGGTGGTGGTATACTAATATAACTTTTGAAAATGAGCTTACCAAGCAAGAAACGAAAATTACCCCCACTCCTAAATCTGATGTAGCGTCAACACCCCAACATACATGCATTATTCATGATGGTGAATGCAAATCAGAAAAACTAATTCTCCTATCTGAACTTAAGAATTCAGAAGAAAGGTTCAACAAAATTCAGGATGTTTCTAGACTGAGGTTAGCAGAACCTGCAAGTTTAGTTCATCGTTGAGCGAATATTTGTGAAAAAATTCCAACGAAATATGCACCAGACTTTCAGTATGGTTATCACCGCGAGTGCTACCAAAAGTTCACTGCTAACTTAAATCGTCTAAAAGGAAAAGATGAGGGACCATCTTCCCAGACAACAAGGAGGTTATCAAAAGAGTTTGAAAAATTAATATTTAAAGCGGACTGTATTTTCTGTCGAAAGGAAGGGCGCAAAAAAGTTAAAAGTGGAGGTAAATGGACAACTGAACTCCTCAGTAAATTCGAATAATTTTATTATGGAGGTGGTGATACTGTTTTGCACCTCCTAACAAGAATAAGGGGGTATGATTTGTTCGCGTGCGAAGCACAGTTCCACTGCACCTGTCGCAAGCAGTATGTAAATATATCCGTTCACTGGAGAAGTGATTCGCTTGAGGCAAAGACTCGACAAAGTGCGATGGAACTTGCTCATCGGTGTGCATTCGATCAAGTTTGTTTTACTGTGGACAAGTATCTTATTGTAAAACATGGTGTGGTGAAACTGATTGATCTGGTCCAGGACTATGTGTCTTATCTGCAGATAACAGCTTTCTCTAACCCGATGTACAGATTAGAAAACCTCAGATGTAAACTAATGAAATCCTATCCAGAGTCACTATCATTTGTTCAATCGGAAAAGAAAGGGAAATTCCGGCCACAATTAGTGTACTGTTCTGCAATTTCGGTTGGAAATGCAATGGCTTTGGCATATGAGTTGAGTTGTGCCGATAAAACTAGTGATTTTGCCCTTGAACCCCGTCAAGCTATAAAGACTGAATTCCAGACAAGTGATAGCATTCCGTTGCCTGTGACTGCCAATGACTTTGAGACTCCTAGAAGTATGCTTCCAGACGAACTAGACAAGTTTTTGCATGTGCTGCTGGTGGGTAGAAGCAATGTCACTGTATCTGGTGCAAAGAGTCGCGTCGTGCAATCCATTGGGCAAGACTTGTGTCGTGCAACTACAATTGGTGAATGGAAAATGCCCAAGCACATTCTTCTGTGTATGCCTTTACGTCACATGTTCCGCAGTGCAGAACTCATCACCTTGATAAACAGATTTGGACACTGTGAGAACTATTCATTCTCTGTTCGAACTTGAGACTGCATTGGCAACAGCAATACAAGAGTCATCAAATGTCTTGTCACCGCAGATAGTGAGGAATCCTGTCGGTAAATCAACGTTTCATTCTGACTTTGATAATTTCGATCAGCTTGCGACTACAGGATCCGTGAACACGGCCCATGGCATAATGATACAGGACGTGATGGAGGACATACCAAACGACAGACCTGGAAGAGCTTTACCAGAGGTAGAGAAAATTGGGTCCCGATCTTTGAAACCAAACGTTCAGTTACAGAATCTACCCGATTGCTACATAACACAGCGGTCTAGTCCTGGGTATAAGTTCAGCATATGGACTCATCCCACAGGTAAATAGACAATCATGTTTTCATATCATATTAATTAGGCCTTGCTGAATTGTTCTACCCCAATTAGTTGATTGTACCCTAACAAAATAAGATTATTGCAGGTGGAGCTGCTATGAGCACTGCAGATGAACATAACCTGTTGTGGATCTTTGTCCGATTGATAAGCTGCAGCACGATTCATGATATACCTGGATGGTCGGGTTATATTTCAGTCACAGGAGAGAAGCCCTCCTCAACCAGCACAATTGATTATTATCCTGTTATCAACAGTCCAATTACTGATTACAAGACTGTTCAACAGTGCCTGAAATATTCTAAGGAAGCAACGCGTGAGGTTGGCCAAGAATATGTAATCACCACATTCGACCTTGGAGTTTGTATGAAATCATACCCCTTGATCTGGAAGAACCCTAGTCGTTATGCCAAGCATATTGTGATGATTGGATCTTTGCATGTTATTTGTGCATGTTTCAAGATGATTGGTAAGAAGATGCATGGTTCTGGTCTTTCCGATGTGTTGACTGAAGCTGGGTTGATATCGTCTGGTTCGTCTGCATATTTATAACTGTGGGCTGTACACGTATGTGCTGTTCAGTTTCGACACAGCAGTGTATAATAAATTTGCTGCTGACAATTGCTTTGTTCTGATGTAGCCTTTACGCGTTTTGTGTCTCAAATAGAAGTTACAGAACACATCTGATCTAATAACTAAGACACACTCACATATTCACTCATATTCAACGTTGAGGAAATTCCAACGAAACATATACATATCATGTCATTATAGTCATTATACACTTGGTGGCGACAATCTCTATCAGCCGAGGGAAGTGTCGTTCCACTGTGTGAGTGATACTTTAAAAAGTTCGCAAACTAAGTCGAATATCCATGGGGTGAATTTACCCGGAATTTTATTTAGTCCACCAATCAAATCGCAAGAATTAACTTCCGTTTCTAATGGTAATCCAAGACGCCAACTCTCAGCGAAAAGGAATGTATTACACAACTATTCCACTATTATTATTAATGCCAATACTTCGTATTTGTGTCAATACTTAAACAAAACTTGTAAAATCACCAACTAATAAGCAATAAACGTCGTTTTCGATGTATCTGTCGGCGTACTGAAGTGTCCTATGCCGAACTACATACTTAATATAAATGTAATTCGGCATCCGACACTTCTATACGCCGACAGATGCATCGAAAACGACGTTGATTGCAAATGTAAAGCCATGAATAGGACCCTAGTTCAGATACTTGTAAACAAATTTCCTGAAAGCAAATTTTGAACATATTCCCGACATTCTGCCCGAAATATGACACAAAAAAACCCCTTACAAAATATTTTTCTCCGGGTTCACCTGATTCCCCTATGACTCATCACGGAACTCGACCGATAAATGATTTTCCGCATATATCACAACGGTAAGGCTAATCTCCAGTGTGGATTCTCTTATGCGTCACCAGGTAACTCAATGTATAAAATGATTTCCCGCATATGTCACAATGGTAAGGCGTATCTCCGGTGTGGATTCTCTTATGTGTCACTAAGTTATCTGATGTATTAAATGATTTCCCGCATATATCACAACAGTAAGGCTTATCTCCGATGTGGATTCTCTTATGTGTCACTAAGTTACCCGATGTATTAAATGATTTCCCGCATATATCACAACTGTAAGGCGTATCTCCGGTGTGGATTCTGTTATGTCTCACCAGGTTACTCGATGTATAAAATGATTTCCCGCATATATCACAATGGTAAGGCGTATCTCCGGTGTGGATTCTCTTATGTCTCACTAAGTTACCCGATGTATTAAATGATTTCCTGCATATATCACAATTGTAAGGCGTATCTCCTGTGTGGATTCTCTTATGGGTCACCAAGACACTCGAATCACTAAATGATTTCCTGCATATATCACAATGGTAAGGCGTATCTCCGGTGTGGATTCTTTTATGTCTCACCAGGTGACTCGATGTATAAAATGATTTCCCGCATATATCACAATGGTAAGACGTATAACAGGTGTGGGTTATGTCATGTGTCACCAAGTGGCTCGATGTATTGAATGATTTCCCGCATATGTCACAGCTGTAAGGTTTATCTCCAGTGTGGATTATCTTATGTCTCGCCAAGTGGCTCGATGTATTGAATGATTTCCCGCATATATCGCAACTGTAAGGTTTATCTCCGGTGTGGGTTCTCTTGTGGATCATCAAGTAGCTCGATGTATTAAATGATTTCCCGCATATATCACAATGGTAAGGTTTATCTCCAGTGTGGATTCTCTTATGTGTCACCAAGCTGCCCGATTTAGTGAAACATTTCCCACATATATCACAATGGTGTCGTCTATTCCATGTTTGGGCCGTCTCGTGATCATTAACGTTAGCGTCTCCCATCATGTGAAATTGTCCTATATATACCGGTATCATGCAGTTGTATATCTTGCGATGTCGAAGCGACAGTGGCAATTTGGACTAATTATAACAAAAGTCCTTTAATACAGTGTAACTGTAAATTATATAGTTCACGATAATAAAATTATCACGTACCGGTATCGATCGATCGATTTTTAAGACAAACAAAGAAAGGCGGAAATCCAGTATTCTGTTGAATTAACATGCGTCGCATTATGTGGTTTTGTTTAGTAGCACCATTCATATAACGATAGGTGATTACACAGCCTACATGTACATATGCGTAAGTGTACAATGCCTGACAGTAATTCCGTCGTATTACTTCTTACTCGATAATTATAAAGGATTCACAGTAACCATTATATTTCAAACCTCGTAGTACATGCTACGAACTAACACGTGACCTCGCGTCCATGCTATAAAACAGTGCTATAAAAACAGTAATGTGCGCTTTAGGATAGACAATAATAAACACACGGGTTCAACCCAGAATAAATTGATAAGTACTCTCTCTTACTCTTAATCCCCAATAAATTATAATGAATACACAGTAACCATTATATTTCAAACCTCGCAGAAGATGCCACAAACTAACACGTGACTCTGCTTCCCTGCTATAAAAAAGCAGTAATGCGCGCTTTAGGACAGAAAGTAAGAAACTAGTACAGACGCCAAGTTAGTTCAACAAAGAAAATATCCGCGTGTTGCCTTAGTCCAGACGCCAAGTCTGAAAAGGGCTCTATTTTAGGAGTTAGTTCAACCGGTCACCAAGAAAATTTCGGCGTGTTGCCTGTTGTGGGGGACTACAGTGCGGTCCATGCAAGGGTGGATGTAATTTCTGAAAGTGTTGCAATTTTTTGTTATTCATGGTTTTCAATTGAATTAAGCTTAAAATTACCATAAACTGAAAACTCAAACTACAGATGACAGTTTATGTCATTTTGGCATTATTTTCCTTCAAAGTCTTAGTAATAGATATATTATTCCACATCGCCACACAAGATTTTGGAAAATAAATACTATTTTCGAAAAAAAAATATTTGAGGGTTTTTTTTGGGCAAATATTTGCTTTCGTTTCAATTTATTTCTGAAACTGATGGCACACAGCTTGTAATCTCCCTAATGAATTCCTTGTGTCAAAGCGTAATAAATTTCTACAATAAACTGGGAAGTCAAATTGCCAGATACAAACTTCAGATAGTGCCTCTAATGATTATTGTTTGTAAAAAATATAACCCTCCCCCCTAAAATTAGAAAAATTGTCATTTTTTGCAGTTTCGTTAAAAAGACGCTTGTTCTGTAATATTACAATGGAAATACACCTGTACCCGATCTTACCGTGTTCACAATGTCACCGGAGGGTCAAGTTAGTACCGAGCTGTAGCTTTAAACCAAACCTTTGGATTGCATATAAATATTAAAGACGGCTTCTACATCGAATAAGCGAAATCAGACCATACGGATGTGATCAATTTATATTTAGTTGCAGGACTTAAAACCCAAGTTTGAACAACTTTTGTATGTCTAGAAGTTCATACAACAACTGAAAAAAGTTAACTTTCATAGTTTCGTAAAGTAATATAATCCTGAGTAATAGGAATTTACATGTACAACAAGCACTTAACTGGCAATATTATTTTGCTGTGTGAAAAAGTTATTTTTCGCCATCATTCATCGTTATCCGCTTAAAATAACCATAAACCGAAAACTCGAACTAGCTATGACAAGTTATGGCTTTATGGCATTACTAATCATCATTATGTTAAAATAAAGATTACATATGTCGTAGCTACAACACAAGGTCTAATAGTTATACTGATTTCGAAAAATACTCAATGAAGTGCATTTTTAGGGCTAAAAATCAGCGTTCGATTCATTAATGTTTTCTAACTGATACTGCCCGCTTTGTAATTTTCCGAAAAATTCCTGGTATCAAACCTTAATAATTTGCTGCATTTAACTGGAGATTACAGTGATTCAATTGAAATGAAGACGAGTCCTGTCAAATTAATACCCGTTGCCAAAAAGTGTAAACTTTCGTTGAATTTCAAACGGTGTTTAGTATGTCAGAAATTAAAAGACGAGAATCTGCGGAAAGCTTCCGATTCTTGTTTGGAATCGTTTTCAGTTGCTCTGGGTGTTCGTCGATCATCATATGAAGAATATGGAATTGACCTTACAGATCTCAACATAAGTTTGCATAAGAGTTGTTTCTCCAATCTCCAGTTTCACAAGTTCTTCGGATCTCAGATTAGTCAAACAGCCCACATCCACGACTGTTGATCAGACAAATCCACAAGTTACAAGAGAATATTTCGACTTCAAAACTAGATGTCTTATATGCTCAAAGTTGTCTCACTTGGGAGTAAAGACATTAGTTCGGGTCACTAAATTTACATCTTGCGAAACTACCGAACGATGTGCGAAGGAAAAGGAGGATGACATGATGCAACGGCGTGTTGGGTTTGACTTTTCGAAGTTGATAGCACTTGAGGCAAGACTTGTTGCTTCGGTGTGATTCCAAAGAACGATGAACGCCAACCAGAAACCCATATTTCATTTGATAATACTATTCGTGTGTGTCCTAATCTCGGAGGGAAGCAACCGGGCCCAGTGCATCTAACTGGAAAATGCACATCCGTTGGTTCAATGTGTGTTCCAAAGAACATGCTTACATGAGACAAAATCTATGTTCTCTTACACAATACCGACTAAGTTATTCGATGTACATTTTGAGAGAGGTAAATCGTGATATGTTCCTGGCTGGAGTGTATATCATGCTAGTGTCACTAATGGAATCAACGTGGAAGACTAACATTGGATGTTGTCCGATGGTTCCTGGTTCAGCGACTGATTTTGAAACAGTAGATACAACGACGAAACGATTTCAGAATTTGTTTCAGGACTCGAGGACAGAATTGGTCTTATGTAGCATACGACGAATCAACATACTGCAAGGCTCATATGATTGAATGGAGGAACCCTGATGAATTTGATAACGACGATGGTAGGGATTTACAGAGCTATGAAGTGGCTTCGAGGACATTGTTATAGAAGCTGGGTGCATGATGGCGCCACTGTAAACCGGATTGTATGCGGAAAGTCGTATAACCGTGGAGTTCGTTTGCATAAGCTGATGAACAAAGAATTTGGACAGTTGAGGTGGAAGTCGTTTTAGACTGGCTTAGTTGCAACGAAGAACACATTGAACCGCCGCATCTAATTGACCATGATAATGTGTTGCATGAAATTGGGACACCAGCAGAAATGATTCCTCTGGATTTCATGTGTAAACATGTAAACTACGCCCGGTGGGGCCATAGTCAATGTAGCGCAGTCGAGACTAATGTTCGAGAAGAAACTGCATATAGCATTTGTCGTTTTTCCGAAAGACAAATGCCAGCCTTTCTCTGAAGTTTGGCATGTTATGGCCATAAAACAATCCATAAATATGGACTGTGGTAAATATCGGAATTTGTGTTGCCAGTCTGCAGCTCTAAACCGGTTCTATCTCACGCCCCATTCAAAATCCTCAGTTGCGTTGCAAACTTTGGAAATGAGTGGAATGCATGACTCGAACAGAACTCCACACAATAAACATGGTCAACTTGTTATTCAATAATTGGTCCCTAAAGATACCATTGTTATTGTCGCATGGCCAGCAGGTGTTTCTTGCGGGTGGATTTCCAGATTCAAAGAAAGTAATGTTTTTATCAAAGTTTGGTTGCGGTTGGTCTGGGTATCTTGAGTCCGACCGCGAAGAAACTTGACTCAAGAATGTTCGTACACATGGGGCATGCAGCAAGTGAACTGCAAGTTGAAACATTCATTGTTTGGAGTGGTGACTCGGACGTTCTGGCGATGTGCCCACTGTTTTGTGTACTACTGGGTATACGAGTTATTCTTCCTAACTGGTAATGGCAAACGACGTCGATATATCCCAGTGCATGATTGTGCAAAGGTTGTGGGCAAGGACATGTCACTGATTATTCCAGCAGTTCATGAATTGAGCGTACGCGATTCGACAAACGCATTCAGTTCTATTAGGAAATTGAAATGGTTCAGAACATTGAAAGATCACCCAGAACTGATCCCGGCATTTACGCAGATGGGGGAGGACCCGACTCGCATTCCCAATCATATGAGGGAAACATTTGTGTCTCTTGTTTCTTTGGTTTATTCCAACCGCGATTTGACATCCCTGGATGACTTGCGCTACGAAGAACGTGAGAAGCGACAAACTGCCACCGACCATGGACTCATTCAATTCGCACCCAAAACGCGTTAACTATCGAACGTATATATGGACTCATGCTCTTTTCCCAATGTTGTTGCTGCCATTACCACGACCCAAATGGCTGGATACTTAATAATTCTAATGGGCACCTTGTTCCGGAAATGATGTCACTCGCTCCAGTTCCGACTGTCGTTCTCGAACTCACCATATCCAAGTGCAAGTCCGATTGCAGTACATGACGTTGCCGTTGTAGGAAAGAGGATGTTCAATGCACCGATGCATGTGGCTGCGATCAATAACTGTGTGACAATAAATGTACGAGTGACGGAGAAGTGAGCTATGAGAAAAGTTTATAGCATACCAACTAGTTTTATTTCGTACCAATTACTATTTGCACACGTTATTTTACTTAGTGGCGAAAAATTTAATTTTTCCCAAAAAACAAAATGATTATATTGCCATTTCAGTGCTTGTTGTGAATGTAAATTCTTACAAATCAGGATTATATCACCTTACAAAACTATGGCAGTTAAACTTTTCAGTTGCTGTATGAACTTTTAAACATTCAGAACTTGTTCAAACTTGAGCGTTATATCCTGCAACTAAAATATAATATGATCACATCCGTATGGTCTGATTTCACTTATTGAATGATGGAGGCCGTCTTGAATATTTATATACAATCACTAGGTTTAGCTTAAAGCTACAACTCGGTACTAATTTGACCATCCGTTTACATTGTGACAACGGTAAGATCGGGTACGGGTGTATTTCCATTGTGATATTACATAACAAGCGTCTTGTGATCAAAACTGCCAAAAATGACAATTTTCTAATTTTTGGGGGGAGGTTTATATTTTTTACAAAAAATAGTCATTCAAGGCATTATCCAGAGTTTTGTTCTGGCAATTTGACTTCCCAGTTTGTCGTAGAAAATTATTACGTTTTAACATTCGGAATTAAGTAGGGAAATTACAAGCTGTGTGCTATCAGTTTCAGAAATAAATTGAAACGAAAGCAAATATTTGCCCAAAAAACGCACTTAAATAATTGTTTTTCGAAAATAGTATTTATTTTCCAAAATCTTGTGTGGCGATGTGAAATAATATCTCTATTACTAACATTTTAAAAGGAAATAATGCCAATATGACATAAACTGTCATCTGTTGTTTGAAATATCTGTTTATGGTTATTTTAAGCTTTATTCAATCAAAAACAATGAATAAAAACAATTTGCAACACTTTCAGAAATTACATCCACCCTTACATGAACCGCAATGTAGTTCCCCACAACAGGCAATAGGCGGACATTTTCTTGGTGGCCGGTTGAACAGAATCTAAAAAAAAATTCCTGGCGTCTGGACTACCTGGTGTGGGGGACTACAGTCCGGTCCATGCAAGGGTGAATGCAGTTTCTGAAAAAAAAATTATTCATGGTTTTTAATTGAATAAAGCTTGAAATCACCCTAAACTGAAAATCAAACTACAGATGACAGTTTATGTCATGTTGGCATTATTTTCCTTTAAAATCATAGTAATAGATATATTATTCCACATCGGCGCACAAGATTTTGGAAAATAAATGGTATTTTCGAAGAAAAAAATATATTAAAGTGCGTTTCTTAGGCAATTATTTGCTTTCATTTCAATTTATTTCTGAAACTGATGGCACACAGCTTGTAATTTATGGAAGGTCATTTGTGTCAAAAATCAAAGTGTCAGATTTCAAGTTCTAAACTTCAATACGGCCAATCGGATTTTATGTGGAAAATCTTATAACCTCGGCGTTAGCTTGTATAATCTTATAACCTCGGCGTTAGCTTGTATAAACCTTATAACCTCGGCGTTAGCTTATATAACCTTATAACCTCGGCGTTAGCTTGTAAAACCTTATAACCTCGGCGTTAGCTTGCATAACCTTATAACCTCGGCGTTAGCTTGTATAAACCTTATAACCTCGGTGTTAGCTTGTATAAATCTTATAACCTCGGTGTTAGCTTGTATAACCTTATAACCTCGGCGTTAGCTTGCATAACCTTATAACCTCGGCGTTAGCTTGTATAACCTTATAACCTCGGCGTTAGCTTGTATAAATCTTATAACCTCGGCGTTAGCTTGTATAAACCTTATAACCTCGGTGTTAGCTTGTATAAATCTTATAACCTCGGTGTTAGCTTGTATAACCTTATAACCTCGGCGTTAGCTTGAATAACCTTATAACCTCGGTGTTAGCTTGTATAAATCTTATAACCTCGGTGTTAGCTTGTATAACCTTATAACCTCGGCGTTAGCTTGCATAACCTTATAACCTCGGCGTTAGCTTGTATAACCTTATAACCTCGGCGTTAGCTTGTATAAATCTTATAACCTCGGTGTTAGCTTGTATAAATCTTATAACCTCGGCGTTAGCTTGTATAACCTTATAACCTCGGCGTTAGCTTGTATAACCTTATAACCTCGGTGTTAGCTTGTATAAATCTTATAACCTCGGCGTTAGCTTGTATAACCTTATAACCTCGGCGTTAGCTTGTATAAACCTTATAACCTCGGTGTTAGCTTGTATAACCTTATAACCTCGGCGTTAGCTTGAATAACCTTATAACATCGGCGTTAGATTGTATAACCTTATAACCTCGGCGTTAGCTTGCATAAATAACCTTATAACCTCGGCGTTTGCTTGTATAAATCTTATAACCTCGGTGTTAGCTTGTATAAACCTTATAACCTCGGCGTTAGCTTGTATAAACCTTAAACCTCGGCGTTAGCTTGTATAACATTATAACCTCGGCGTTAGCTTGTATAACCTTATAACCTCGGTGTTAGCTTGTATAAACCTTATAACCTCGGTGTTAGCTTGTATAACCTTATAACCTCGGCGTTAGCTTGTATAAACCTTATAACCTCGGTGTTAGCTTGTATAACCTTATAACCTCGGCGTTAGCTTGTATAAATCTTATAACCTCGGTGTTAGCTTGTATAACCTTATAACCTCGGCGTTAGCTTGTATAAACCTTATAACCTCGGCGTTAGCTTGTATAAACCTTATAACCTCGGCGTTAGCTTGTATAACCTTATAACCTCGGCGTTAGCTTGTATAAACCTTATAACATCGGCGTTAGCTTGCATAAATCTTATAACCTCGGCGTTAGCTTGTATAAACCTTATAACCTCGGCGTTAGCTTAATAAACCCTATAACCTCGGCGTTAGCTTGCATAAATATATGAACGAAGCATGAAAACCTTATAACCTCGGCGTTAGCTTGCATAAATTGATGAACGAGGCATGAAAACCTTATAACCTCGGCGTTAGCTTGCATAAATTGATGAACGAAGCATGAAAACCTTATAACCTCGGCGTTAGCTTGCATAAATTGATGAACGAAGCATGAAAACCTTATAACCTCGGCGTTAGCTTGCATAAATTGATGAACGAAGCATGAAAACCTTATAACCTCGGCGTTAGCTTGCATAAATTGATGAACGAAGCATGAAAACCTTATAACCTCGGCGTTAGCTTGCATAAATTGATGAACGAAGCATGCAGGCAGTTAAGGTGGAAGGCATTTATGGAATGGCTTAACTGCAACGGAGAACAATATGAGTCCCACATAATGGAAAATATTAACTGCAAAGGCCGAAACACTGATGGGCTTGTTAGGCGAACCGAACGATTATAGCAGGCACGGTTTACAAAAATGTGTCACTGAATTCCAGTCGGCTACAGAGCCTCTGTTCGGCGAGTTTCTAGACCATGGCAGAAAAGTGTCGAAAACTTTTCTGTTTTGGGATAACTATGTATCTGATTTGTCACAACTGCTGCTTGGTTATATTGCTGCTCAGCACGATAATATATTGATGGAGATAGAGACATAAGTAGAAATGCTTCCTCTTGATTTCATGGGTAAACATGTGATCTACGCGCGATGGGGATTAGTCAATGTAGCGGAATCGAAGCTAAATTTCGAGAAGAAGTCGGAATTAGCTTCCGCCGTGTGTCCAATATATTGTGTACTACTGGGCATTCAAGAGCTGTTCTTTTTCAGTACATGGCGTTGGCAAACGGCGTCCGTATATACCAGTTCATGATTGCGCGAGGGAGTTGGGTAAGGGCATGGCTATGGTTATGCCAGCTATTTATGCATTGAGTGGATGCGACTCGACAAGCGCGTTCAGTTCTATTGACATTGAAATGGTTCCGAACATTGCAAGATAACCCATAAATGTTCCCAGCCTTCTTGGAGATGGGACCCAGAAATGTTCCCAACCTTCTTGGAGATGGGACCCAGAAATGTTCCCAGCCTTCTTGGAGATGGGACCCAGAAATGTTCCCAGCCTTCTTGGAGATGGGACCCAGAAATGTTCCCAGCCTTCTTGGAGATGGGAGAGGACCCAACTATCATTAAGGACCACGTGAAGGCAACATACGTGTCTCTAGTTTGTTTGGCTTATGCGAACCGTGCACTGACCTCCCTTGACGACTTACGTTATGAATTGTTCAGTAAAAAGAACACTAAGAGTGGAAAACTCCAACCAACAATGGACTCATCCAATTTGCAATTATGTATGGACACCAGTCTGGAGTAAACTACATACCCACATATAAAAAATAGTGGGTCTGACGACCTTTCGTTCAGTTTTCATTTCACAAACCCGGGATTCCTTGTAATTACCGCCAATCAAAATTTAGCTCCAAGAAATGTGTGCCCCAATACAAAACTAGTAACATGTCACGTGCTCTCGGTGTGGAAATTCCGAAGGTGTGGCTAAATGTTGTTAAAATAGTATCCATGACGTCATGTTATACCGGAAGAGAAATTCACAAATCGACAAATAAAGTAGATTGTTGACGAGCGGTCGAAAGTTTAAAATCAAGAATCACCGGAATTTGGATTGCAGGCAACTGTAATTATGGTACAACTGGCCAATCTTTGGAGCTAATAATACGGCTGTGTAAGGTCGGGGGGGGGGTTTCGGTGGGGTTGGTGGTAGAATTGTGTTGTTCTTCGCTCGTTTTGGCTGCGGTGGTACTACTGCCGGTACTGGGGAACTGATAGATCGTTTTGTTATGTCATTTAACTTTTTTTTAGTTCTGTAGTTGTTTTAGCAGATAATCCCGACATTCATGTATTTTTGATTCGTGGCCGTTGATTTGTGTTATTTTTTGACAACATGGGCGACAAATCGCCTGGCCAATCTAAAAAATAATTCGTTCTGAGTCCAAGAGATCCACATAAAGTGACATTTTTTATAATTTCAAGAAGATCTGTCTTAGTTATTGTACATATTATTTTGGATCCCGGAAGCTAGCTGCTTCCCTTTATTGTCAGTAAAACAACCGCCGAACGAAAAGTCACAAACCCTGCAACTATTAATTCCGATTCTTAGAATCGGCTTCACAGGGTTGAAGCGGCCATGACGGCACTGGCACGTGACCATGTTTACGCCTGTCAATCACAACTAATTTCAGATTTATATTTAGTGTGGTGTGATGTAATTTGGGGGACGCCCACAACCGTTCAGAAATGAAAAGTTGATGGGAATGCAATAGACTCAGTATCAGTATGAATTTGAGTGTATGTTTACATAGACTGTATGGACACATGCCTTCTTCCCAATGCTTATGCTGCCATCACCACGATTGAGTGAGTGGGTTCTCAGTTCTAATGGACAACTTGTCCCGGAGATGATGTCTCTCCCACCAGCTCCGACTGCTGTCCTCGGACTTACAATCTGTAGGTGCAAGTCAGATTGCAGTACAAGGCGGTGCCGTTGCAAGAAAGAGGCTGTCCTATGTACAGATGCATGCGGCTGCGATCAAGAATTATGTGATAACATCTGTATGAGTGACGAAGAGATGAGCGATGACAAAACTACACTCTTTAAAAAATAGGTACTTCAGAGTACCTACGTAGGTACTAAGCTTTGTCCCAGGGGGAGTACCAACTGTCTGGTACTCTGGAGTACCAAAAGTGGTACTCTGGAGTACCAAAAGTTTAGGTACTCTGGAGTACCAAAAGTGGTACTCTGGAGTACCAAAAGTTTAGGTACTCTAGAGTACCAACATGATTGGTACTCTGGATTACCTTATAAATATTTAGATTGTATCCGGGCATTGTGCATATAATACCCACTCTGCCTTTATGTCACCGAAGTCATGATGCACACGACATGAAGTACCAAGAAATACACTCTTTCTTGACACACCCATTATATTATATGAAGTACCGAATATAAAGACAGGTACTCTGAAGTATTTAGGTACTATGCATAGTACCTAGCAATTTGGTACTCCAGAGAACCAAACATATAGGTACTAAGCGGAGAACCTGCCCAGATACTAGTACCAAGCACTCGAAATTACGAAACATGGCCAACGGCAAATTTAACAATGTGGCAATTTAGATTCCAAATGAAGCTATGGCGTTTAAACATTGAATAAAGTACAAAACCACTCCATTACATAGTGATAATGAAATAATCCGAATTATACATGCATTACTTTTATTAGTATAGAATCTTGATCGTGATTTTGTACTTAAATGATAGTTTAAGATCTCGATTTCAGGATTCCCTGTTCCCTGCATGTGGAGTAAAATTGGTCTGAATGTCCAAAAATAATTTCTTAATTTGTGTGCAATAATATTAAGTAAACATAAATCAAACATCTTGGAACTGGTCTGGATGAAACACCGATCGATCAAGAATAGCCCGATAAATAAAAAAACTACCTTGCGATAAATCGCAAACCTTTGCGAATTGCAAACAACTTTGCAATAAGTACCGGTATATATCAGATTTAGTGTAAAGGTTTTCGATTGATTACAAAATGTTTGCGATTAATCGCAATGGTTTGTGATTTATCTCAGATATATTTTCATGCATTGGCATTAATGGACTTGAATCGTATAAATATAAATTTAATCCGACAACTTCAACAGGTCTGGGTAAACCACCAATCGATCTATAATAGCATGGTTGGGCTAAAATAGACCGATCGTTCTTTGGCAGCAAGCATGCATGTGGGAAAAGGCGAGCAAAACTTCGCGATAAATCACAAAACAACTTTGCGAAAAATTACAAACACTTTGCGATAACGCGCAAACCTTTACGATAAATCTCAGACATCTTTACGAGGACTCTCAGACTGCGTACTGGGTGATTAAATTTTGCGAATTATCGCAAACATGTTTGAGATTTGTGGCAAACTTTTTTGGTGCTAAAAATATCTTAATTTGTGTGTAAACATTATAAATCAGCCATCTTAAACAGGTCTCGGTGAACAACCTATCAATTTATAATTGAACGGTCGGGCTAAAATAGACTGATGAGTCATTCACAGCCAGATGCAAGAATGTTGAGAGGAGCAAAACTTTGCGAAAAATCACAAACACCTTCGTGATAACACGCAAACCATTACGATAAATCTCAAACATCTTTACGACAAATCTCAGACAACGTACTCTGTGAATAAATTTTTTAATTTATCGCAAAGATGTTTGAGATTTGTCGCAAAGATTTTTTGGCACTAATGGGCTTCTGTGATATTATACATCAGACATCTTAAACAGGTCTAAGTGAACCTATCAATCTATGACCGGTCTGACTAAAATAGACCGATCAGTCATTCACAGCCAGATGCATGAGTGATGAGGGAGCAAATCTTTACGATAAATCTCAAACACCTTTACGATAACTCTCAGACTACGTACTGGGCAATTATATTTTGCGATTTATCGCAAAGATGTTTGAGATTTGTCGCAAAGGCTTTTTGCCGATAATGGGCTTCAGTGAACATTATAAATCAGACATCTTAAACAGGTCTGAGTGAACAACCTATCAATCTATAATTGCCCGGATATGCTAAAATAGACCGATCGGTCATTCACAGCCAAGGAAGCAAATCTTTGCGAAAACTCCCAAACCTATGTAAATAGTGTGCGATAAGCAAAATACTCAAAATTGGTAAAGCCATAGTTAATAAATTATTCTCCATTCGCATCTATGCGTCAATAAGTCAACACTTGTCATTGCCCGATTACCAGAGCCATATAATGTAGAATTTCGCTTATATGGTTTCTAATTATGGATGAGGTTATTTCCTAGCAAAGTGGAAATGGCCGAATCGCTCAGAATGATAACCACACATGTAGCCAGACATGTTTTGATAAGAACATGAAGCATCTGGACATTGGAATGGTATACATGTTCATGTATATATATACAGCTAAGCTCTAATTGACCCCTCCCCCTTAACGACATTGGCCACCGATATTACGAGTAGTTGCGAATGATGGTCAGTGACCAACTTTGAATGTTAATTAAACCATAAAAAAAATATTAATTGAAATATTGTTTTGTGTATAGTTATTATGGTGCATGGCGCTGATGAAAAGCTGGACTGGGTGTTTACAAGGTGTCCATGTGATAAATTAGTGCGAAGTACAGTGGTCGCAAAATATTATTATAAGACTGTATAAAGATTATCTGCGGTTGCGACATATCAACCACTTGAATGGTTGAACGGCGGTATGGTATAACCGGTGTCATGAATGCCCTACAACCTTGTTAAAGGGGGGGATTAATTAGAGCATAGCTGTAGTACGTTACTAAAAGCTTGCGATTGATTCAGTTATAACGTGGATCCCAGAATTGGATCCATATCTCCGAGATTATCCACCATTCCATAAATATATCAGAACAATATCACAGCATCACAGGTGTTTCGATCAAAAGAATAGCAGACTCCGTAACTGGGCGACATGTCATGACGACATGGTTCTCAAATCACGTTTCGATGAAAATTGAAGAATATGATCTGTCGTCCTTTGCACAGGTACTTGTACGTTGTAGCCATCAAACTTGTTACTGACTCAGGAGTGATGACTGATCTGTGACGTCATACATGTAACTCTGACTAATTTCTACAGAATCGGATGTCTCGTAAACATAGTCACCAGTGGTTGACTCTTATGAGTTAATTCAGGTTTATAATTTTTTTGAAACTTAAGTATCTATCTTTTGTAATTCACAATACTTTTGTGTTGTGCATGTAACACCACTGCACTCAATGACTTTTCAATTTGATCTGGCTCGGTTCACCGAAAACGCCCGTTATTTTTTCGGAGGTTATATATCATCTTGTCCCGTCCATGTACAACAATAATCCATACAGTGCTGACAATATTCCAGGTTATTGAGAAGCCAGTTAGGTCCAATTTCACACACAAAAAATATGTTGATAATTAATTTCAGAGAAGTTACTTCCCTAATCTTAAATCCACCCAGCGAGCGAACAACGTACCTACACTGGGATAATACTAAGGCATGTAAGCCGAGTCCGATACAAAAAAAAAATGTCTAAGCCTGATGTTTGTTTGTCTCTTCGTCCATGTTTATATACTGTAAAAAATCTCAATCGTCTCAACTTGAAGTGGCTGAACGCCGCCATTTTATCGAGTTCGGCTAGTACCAAATGAATTATATCACGTGATGCCATAACGTGGGCAACAATTGGATACCGAGATCGCGCTAGTGCCAAATGAATTATCACGTGATGCCATCACGTGGCTAACATTTCGGTTCCGAGATTGGATAGTACCAACATGGTGTGGTACTACATCAATATTTAGAACCAAATTCTTCTCGGTACCCGTTGGTCTGGTACTAACAGACATATTGGCACTATACCTTAGTACCTAATTGGCTTGTTATTTCTAAGTGTGTATGTAGGCTATATAGCATACTATACGTTCCTCATATTTGTTCAACGTGATATGGTTGTGCTCAATTATGAACACTTAGTGACACAATGGAGCAGACTTGTAATGATATATAGTTATGTCACGTCCAAACAGTGAGCATGATTATATATATAACACATGTTTCATCCTAATATAACAAAAAACTTCAAAACGTAGACTTACAGATGGTTTTTTTTTCACAGAATCATATATAGCAGGTTCAGAGTGAACACCCATGTAAACTTGCTTAAATTGTAACATTAGCAACATATTTATATATGGCTCCAGTTAATAATAATAATGATGTGTAATCTTCGACAATGGTACTCATAATTGTTTCGGATAACTAATATTAAGACTTAAAGGTGGATTATCTCTTTGTAAACATGTATAAGATAGTTACTGGGGTATAAACTATTAGATTTGAATCGAAGACTGCTGTCCGGGAATGCTTCTATCGATTAATATTAATTTTATTTCGAATATTTTCTGGTCTAAAAAGGTGTGCTTGTTCAGCTAGCAAACAATAGCGGTTACTGTTAACAGAGACCAGAATTTATATTGTGCAATTTTGTCACAAATAAACTTTAATTATACTCATTATCGCTTATATATGTGGAACACAACAATACAAACAACCAATCTGTGACATTTGACATTCATTGCATAGCCGTGGGAACAGCCCAGTGCTCTATATCGCAAGAAGGTCTCATCCGAATGGTCGGTTCTAAAAATAGTAACATAAACGACCCGATTTAATATTCGAAATAAATTCAATATTAATTGATAGACGCTTTTCCGGACATAGGTCTTCAGTTCATATCTACTATTTTATAACCACGCAACTATTTAAAATTTGTTATTTAAAAAAAGATAATCCATCTTTAAACATACTTTCAGTTCATTGGATTGTACAGTTTATTTCCAGCAGTGATGAAAAATAACTTTTCACCAAAAAAACAAGTTTATTTTGCGATTTCAACAAATGTTGTGGCCTTAATTTCCTATAACTCAGACAAATGACTAACTTTTTTTTATTATTTATTATAATTTTATTGACAGAAATAATATTCCGACGCAATGTGCGTTGATATTCCATACTGTAGTTCGTTATTTCAATAAAAATTATGTTTTACTAACCCTCATACCATCATTAATTAGGCCCATGTTTTAGCATGCATGTGATATAAGTCGATTTTTCTCAAAACTGCAACACTTTTGAAGCATACATCCACCCTGACGCTAAAATATATAACTAGGCGATAACTAGGCTACCATGAATATTTTATACCACGCCGGTTGAACTAACTCCTAAAAAAGAGCTCTTGTCAGTCTTGGCATCTGGGGTGCTATTCACCAAGCGAGACTATTTTATAAACCAGGTAGTTTATTCGGTAGTGGCTGAACGCAAAGGTATCTTTGCTTTAGCGCCAACAACACATGCTGTCGATGATGTGATTGATCCAATCTATCAGATTTGTCACCTGTCAATTGACGCCATCTCACGACTAATTCGTGAACACTCACCGGCCACAATCGGCATGTATAACGGTATCATATTTTGGGTATAATTGTGTGGAGACTTATGCTTGCGTTTATATATCAACAGAATGAGTGTCAATGATATTAATGAGGTTTTTAAATAAGCACAGTGTGGAAATGAAGAGCCAAGAAGATAACGTCTCAGAATAATTTTGTTTGTGTTTTGGTTCTGTTTGGATATTTCCCTGCCATTTCCAAAGTCATTTCTTTCCATGAATCATTTTTCCAGCGCTGATGAATGGTGCCGGTTTCTTTGTTCTTTAATATTTTGATTCTTCTCTCCACAAATCCCAACAAAGTTTTACGCTCGTCGGCAGTGGTGGGGTGGGGGGGGGGGGGGTCTGGAAAAATTGAACATATAGGGCCCAAAAGGTTTTTTCCGACCCCGAGGAACCCACCACCCCATTTGTGCAAATTTGTTCCTCCAAATGTTGGGGACCCACCTCCTTTCTCATGTTTTTATCAAAATTTCAGAGTTTTTAGCCGTTCTTCAATAACTGTGTTAACTGCCTTTCAATCCCATTCCACTATCCTTTTCTGGTGCAAACTGTGTAAAATTAAGACTCAAGCAATAACATGCTTAATCGGTAATGCACAGGTCAGAAAAAAACGAAAAATAAACTGTATTTCCAGGTGTTTCCTGGTGTTTCCAGTATCTAACAACAATAATAAAACATTGTGTATGTACACTGCATGTATGTCACAAATTGCCCTAGACTGTATTATAGCCTTAATATATCGAGCGTGTTTTGTCTGACAGAGAACACTGGCCAGTGTAAATAGTGGTAAACAGGTCAGGGGTTCTACAATTACTTGTACATGACCAAAGAACTCTTTAGTCTTATCCACCGGGGTGAGGTGAGGAGGGGAATTCTTTTGGTTAGGTATACACATAGATATATGGTTATTATACCCCCCCCCCCGATATTAGTCGGCGGGCATATAGTTGACGTCTCGAGCCGTGCGTCCGTCCGTACAAACATTTTGCATTATAACTCAAGAGTCGGTTGTCATATTTTGATGCTCTATGGCATGGCGACGGACCAGAAATGGGGAACGAATATGCATAATTATTATAACGGGTTGTGAGCACCAATGCCTACCAGAGTTATCCATGGGCCCTGTTTATGAAATTCACTCCGTACAAAGTTTTTGCAATACATGTATAAGTTGAAGTGTCGGTTGTCGAATTTTGAAGTGGTTTGGTATGGTGACAGACCTGAATGATAGGGGAAGGATGTATGCAGATATTACTGCATATTACAGGTTCCGCCTGCCGATGCATACCAGAGCTACCACCTGGTTCCATCCGTAAACACATTTTGCATTATTATAACTCAACCATGTGTATGTATATGTGTGCACTAGAGTTTGCAGTATAGTCTCAGTCAGATTTTATTCTTGATTTTAGTTTGAACTTTGAAGACATTGAAGAATGTCATTTCTCAAAGCATCTGAATGCATCACATTATTTCAGTTCATCTATTTGTAAGCGATAACAGTATACAATTAGTATTTTAGTTTAGTCTTGTTGAACAGTATTTACGCTTCAAGATAAAGTTAGGAAATTCAATGAGAATAGCGTCACCTTCAGTTGGGATTGTCTGAACAGTAACGGTTATTCACCATAACCAATTCAGTTTTATTTGGATAAGTGTTGCAAATTAACATTACTTGCAATCATTCAAGATGAGAAATAACCAGAAGGAATGAATTTGATTGCAAGACAGTATTTCAGACATTAGAAATTTATGAGATACCCTTTTCAATTTCATGTTATGCAACAATCAGGTTAATGATATCTAGTCATCATTGAGTATTCACCATGTAGTATTTGTGATTCAGTTTTATTTTATTTTATTACTTTTATTCGGGTAATACAGCTGGGTAATATATTAATTTTGTTACTAAATATTTCTTCCGTTGATCAAATGTTTTTCGAACGCTATTACGGTGGTCCACTGTGAAGTGGGACGGGATCTTGTGAAATAGTCACTCTAGCTGCCTATAACCATATACCGACAAACATGGTACTAACATGCTTACACACAACATTACATGGCCAGTACTTGTAAATTGTTTGAAAAAAAAACCTATTTTGGAAAAACAATTACAAACACGATTGTTTCGGCCTCTGGACCACCCACCCACCCGACCCTATATACAGAATCTTTTTCTGCAGACCCCCGCCCTGTCGTCGGTGGTAGATTTTGCCCCACGTCCATTTCTTCGGTTGCTCATTGTTGAAATTAACAAAACGTGTACTGTTACACGCAGCATGTTTATGTGACCGGTGGTCAATCTATGATTGGCGCCAATCACCCTGATTGGATAATCCTATACCGCGCGCGGTGATGTCTTCCCAACGATATGTCCACCGATAGCTTCGCATTGAGCGTCGCCTCGTAAAACTACCTGGACTATATTATAAACCAAGCCGGTGAATAGCACCCCTGGAGTCTGGACTAAAATACAGGTTTTGTTGGTGATTGTATAATGAATATTAAGTAACGTAGATGGCGTTCAAGATCAAACAATCCAAAATCAAACTCAATCCGTGACTCCCTCCTTGCTGGCCTGTCTCATGGATTGTCTAGTCATAAAGTCTTATAGTATAGATTTGAAATGTTACTCGCTTTCAATATTTTACATGTGTCAACTTTAGGCGCCTGAAAATACAGTTTATAATTTATTCTGAGGACATTCAGTCAGAGATGGAAAGGTACATGAAATGAGGGGGTCTGGTAGAATGAGAGTGGTATGATGGATCACTTTCATAATCAAGCTACATGTATATATATATATTTTTTTATTTTTATTTTTTATTGGAATTAACATACATCAATGAAGGAATGTAAACATAAACAGAGGTACATATTATTATATATCAAGTGACATTCTTCCAACTCGCTCACATCTCGCTCGCTTCATTTACACGTCTTTCGTACACCACATGCACTCCCAGTGACTGACATGTAAGTTGGAATTAATGGAATATATGTTCAAATTAATATATTACTTCAGATTTTAAATATTTAAATATAAGTATTTCTGGTTAGAATAAATAAGTGAGTTTTCGAGTTGGTGAAGAGATCACTTCCAGGACACTCACGTTGATTATTGTTGACTTGTGAGTATATGTTACACATGTAAAGCCTTTTCTAAAAGGAACCAGTTTTTCGAAAATTCTTCTTGTTTCGATTGGCATCGTGCGGTATACTTCTCACATTGGTATCTATAATTCAACTCTTTGGGGAAAACATTTAGCGATAAGTTAATTGGCTTGAATTTAGTCCTATATATGTATTGTTTAATTGGGAGCCATAGCATGTTAGTTGTAAAGTTAGGATCCGTTGGTGAAGAGCCGAGCATCATTGTCGTTTGTTGGGGACAGAGATCAATGCTGTTAATTTTACCCCAATCGCTGAGTTCCTTAATGAATTTCTGAACGTGAACACAGTTCCAAAATATGTGGGAGATGTCTTCTGTCTCGCTTTTACATCTTTCGCATTTATCATCTTGTCGTAAATTGGACATTTTGAGAAACTTGTTGGTTGATAATATTCGTGAATTTATTCGGAATTGTAGCCATTGCAGCTTTGTGTCCGGCGTCGTGAGAAAGGGAAGTTTATCCAGTTTGCACCAATTAATTATGTTGTCGGGAAATAACACTTGCCATTTTTTGTGTGCTATAGTAGAAGTTGGAATGTCGATTAAAATTTTATAAAAGTCTTGTCCTCCTCGACAGTTTTTAAGCAATTTAATGAAATTATTTGGTAAAAGGGGAGTGACTATTCGAGTTATAGGTTGTTGAAGTGTTTTTGCAAGTAATTTTTATCTGATGTTGGATGTTATTAAGAGTGATGAAGTTTGTATGTATGTTATAGATCCTTAGTAGATCGTCTCGTGTAAGAAAACATCCTGTATTGTCCAGCATATCGTTTAAAAAGATAACCCCCTTTTCTCGCCAGGAGGTGAAATTTAATACTTTTCCGTATTGCTTTATATTTGGGTTATTCCATAACGTACATGCTGATAATTTGCGATTGTTTCTATCTTTCTCTAGAAATTTTGTAAATGCCATCAGGACATCATGCCAAAAAGGGTTGGTTAATTTCTTTGCCTGTTTTTCTATGTAAGGGTAGTCATAAGTAAGGAACATAGGGTCATCAAATAAAGGTATATCTATTAATGGAGTCCACTTGGCACTTTTTGTCACGAGGCGCCTAACCCAAGTTATTTTCATGGACATCATAAAATGTTTAACATCAACCATTTTTAATCCGCCATTCTTATAATCCTGACATATAACTTTGCGTTTGATTCTATCACGCTTCGAGTTCCAAAGAAAATTAAAGAGCATTGTGTCAAGATTTTTCATAAAAACATTACCGGGATTTGGGAGAGCTACAAAAAGGTGTGTTAATTTTGGGAGTATTAGTGATTTTATCACAGTTATTCGACCAATGGGTGTAAGTAACCGGTGTTTCCATATTTCTATCAAACGTTTGACTTCAGCAAGTTTTTTATCATAATTTATATTCATTTTCTCAAGGTTTGTATCAAAGTGTATTCCAAGGAGATTGAAAGTACTATCGAATGTTAGTCCAAGGTCTGGGCACATAATATCTGTACGTTTCGTGTAAGATCCAATCCACGACGCCTGACACTTGCTAGGGTTAATTTTTAGGCCTGAATAATCTGCAAATAAGTTTAAAACAGTATATACTCCCCTAAGACTTTCTTCGCTGCCGTCTAAGAAAAGCGTCGTGTCGTCTGCATACTGTGTAATTTTGTATTCTAAATTGCCGAGGTTGATACCTTTAATGCGGTCATTAGATTTTATCATAATAGCTAAGATTTCTGCGCATATCAAAAAAATATACGGCGAGACTGGGTCACCCTGTCGACAGCCACGATGTAGTTTGAAACTCTGAGATATATGCCCATTTATTAAAATAGATGAGTTGATATTCGTATAAAATATAGAAATCCACCTTTTCATGTCATCTCCAAATTTGAAAAGGTTAAGGCATTTATGTATAAATTTCCATGATATTGAATCAAAGGCCTTTTCAAAGTCTAGGAGGAGCAGTAACCCAGGTTTATCAGCCAATTTTGCCTTGTGAATAAGATCATAGGTAAGTCTAGTATTGTCTCCGATGTAGCGATTTTTTAAGAATCCCGTTTGATCCTCACTTATTATATCAGGTAGGACACGCTTTAATCTTTCAGCTATACATGAAGAAGCTAATTTGTAAGATATATTCAAGAGTGAAATTGGTCGCCAGTTTTTCAGATGATTTCTTTCTTTGTCTTTTTTGGGAATCAGAGTAACAAGTCCTTGTTTCTGGGTTATTGAAAGTTCCCCTTTATCAAAAGCTTCATTGAGTGATTCACATAGAATTTGGCCTAAGTCAATCCAAAAAAATTTCCAAAACTCATATGGGTATCCATCTAGTCCACTGCATTTATCGCTTTGTGATCGTTTCAGTGCACACGTCAGTTCAGTTAGAGTTATTGGCCCTTCTATGCTTTTGGCAGTGTCTTGTGACAATACTGTATGGTCTTTTTCAAGAATAGCCTGAATATCAGATTTGTTTGTATTTTTTAATGCATATAAATTTTCGTAAAAACTTCTAGCTTCATGCATTATGTCTGATTGATTGTCAATGTTTTTCCCCGGTGGAGTCGGTGAGATTGCATAGAGTTTTCGATATAGAATTGCGTTTTTCAAGATTGAGGAAATATTTTGTTGGTTTTTCACCTTGTTCAATCCATTTGGCTCTTGATCTTACCATTGCCCCCCTTGTGTCTTCTTTTCTTATTTCGTAAAGGTCAGTGTCAATCTTTTGTATTTTTTCCAGTAATTCGTCTTTATTTTCTGTATTTATGTCATCCTTATCTATTTCAATTTCGAGAAATATTTTAGATCTATTCAGTTCATTTTCTTTCATCTTTCGGTCTCTCTTTCGTTTCGACGCAAAATGTATGGTCTCGCCTCTAATATCGAGCAAAAGAGTATCTAAAAATAAACGTTTACTTGTTTTACATGTAACTTGCGGTTTATTCGACTCATCGGTATATAGTTTATATTCGTATCTTGATTTATTATTCTCTATTGTTGATTTTACCAGTTCGGCATATTTTTCATCACGGAGTAAGGAGGTGTTAAATTTCCAAAAGCCACGACCTCTATCAATTGTACTTAGTTTAAGCGTAAGAGATATTATCGAGTGATCTGAGCGGTATCCAGGTAATATGTCGGTTCCTTCTCCAACTAAACTGAGTATATCCTCAGATATCATAAAGTAATCTAATCTAGCCATTTTTATGGGTGACTTTTTTCGCCATGTATATCGTTGATTCTCCTTATTATTGATCCTCCAAGCGTCTACCAAATCTAGCCTGTCGACAAGGTCACCCACTGCCACTTTAGCTTGTGGATTGTTGATATGTTTATAATTATAAGTGTCCATCGATTGGTCCTGAACCATATTCCAATTGCCACATATTACTATTTGGGTGTTACCGACATTAATAAGCTTAAGTTTTAATTGTTTGTAGAAATCAGGATTATCTTCGTTTGGACCATATATATTAGCTATAGTCATTCTAAGTTTCTCAACAGTCATCTTTGATAGAATTGTGTATTTCGAAGTCAAGATTTTGATTGAATAAAATGGCCACACCGCGTGACTGAGATGAAAAAGAAGCCAATTCTGTTTTGAACCTCCATTCAGATGATATACATTTGTCCATTTCCTTTGTAAAGTGTGTGTCTTGTAAACAATAAATTGAGGCATTTTGCGTTCGGAGATATCGGAATACGTCGCGGCGTTTTTCTGCACGATTCAAACCTCGGCAATTTGAAGACAATATTTTTATAGACATAATAACTTATCAGTATGCAGACATCCGGAACGTCGACACAGAAAAAAGACAACAAGATTAATTAATTCAGTCAATGAAGAACAATAATACATTGAGTCACTGGAATAAAGATCTACCTCACAAATCACGCACACTGATACACACACATACTGCATATATAACAGAAACAAAACAAGTTTAATTATTTTCCGATGCGAAGATACCATTACTGGTCTATGTGGGACCGCCCTGGTTTCGGTTCGCCATTATATAAAATGTTAAAAAGCCCTGTCCCTAAAACCCATTTTTGACAACCGCATATCAAAAACAAGTGTCATTTTCTATTAGGACATAATTTCAGAAGGGAAACCCAAAATAACTATCATTATAATTGACCCAAGGTCAACAGTTACCATTATTCTACTATCAGGGAAAATTTCAGCCGGGAACTGAATTAAGCAAAAAATTGTACATGTATATGTTCATAGTACTATATCTGTAGAAAAAAAACAACTGATATAAAATTGGAGCGGATAAACGTCTTCTTATATATTAACGCATATCAGCCGTGATTATGTCGACTATATCTGAGTTTATTATGGACATTATATAATACTGGATACTTTAAGGGAAATTTTTAAGACTATTCATATAATATATACGTACACGTTACAAGACGATTTTGCATCACTCTCTCCATTATAAAGGATATCTAGAATAACCTGTGTGTGGAAGGGGGCTTCGGTATAAAAATAGAAAATTGATATTACCACATTCCTTAGTCGACCACGTGATCAGGATATGTCGCGCCCTGGTTCACTTTATAAACAAGAACACGAATCCACTATTGTTATCTTGATTGGTGAAGACAGAAATGCGTGCATTTAGAGTGAATTTGGGGTCGATCTTCAAATTGACCCATATAACCGAGAGGCATAGTTTTGAAAGACAGTGAAGTTTAACCTGTGTGTGGAAATGGACTCATTTGTTATTTATGTGTGGAGTAAAACATCGTAATCTATTGAAAATTGTGACTGTAATCTTTCGATAATAACGTTATTCGGATCAGGATTATAATGGGCATATGGAGTCGGGTATGTATGAGTAAAATATATATGTTGACTAACACTGTACTGCTTATAATGATGATGGGGAAATAATTGTGACCATGTAGAATGTGTATAGAGAAGAGATCAGGTAACCAAGTCAGACCAAGCACCTTCGTACGGCCTGTACAAAAGCCCTTATCCCGAGTCGGTCTCCTGTCCTCGTGGTTTAGATGTATATTACATTATGTTGGGGTGTTGATAATCAATTTATAAATTCTTATGTGAGTGGTTTGGCATAGGCCTAATCATGTTAAAGTTTACAAAAATGACATGCAAAAATGGTATTATGTACATGATATTCAGTACATCAAAATATTCCAACAGGTTTTGTAGGCACTCTCTCTTTTGGCCTGTCAAAATTAACCATTAATAATAATATCTAGATCTGCCTCTGTCTTGAAATTCACAACTGTACCGTCAGCTTTCTTTGCATACAGCTTTCCATTTGTTAACCATGAATTTGATATTGAGTCTGCTTTATAGGCTTTTCGAAGTAGTTCATAATTAATTTGAGTCGCGTCTTCAACAATAGAAACTCCCGATCCTTTAAGCTGTTTTCTACTTTCGATAACATCTAACTTTGGAGCTCTGGATGAAAACTTAACTAACATTGGGCGAGGGCGGGGCTTTTGTCCACCCTGTTTGTAGTCTGGTTCCATCTTCTTTCCAGTCCGATGTGCAATTGAAATTACAGCTGGATGGAAATTTAATTTCAATTTTTCATTAAATATAGTCATGGCCTTTATGGCACAGTCATGTCGCGATTCTCTTCCTTTAGATTCTTCAATCCCGAATATTCTTACCGAATCCTTTCTGCCCTGCTGCTCAAGATCATTTAGTTTGTATTTGAATACATCACGTTCCTCGTTCCATTGTTTTTCTTTCGTTTCAACTGTTTTCAACATATCAACTTTTTCCTGCTCCAGTTTACCAATTCGACTCTCCATTTTAGAAATTTTCTTGTTGAAGGCATCTATAATTTCAGTTTTGAAGCTACTGACTAATTTGCCAAACTCTGTCAGCTGTGATTTTTGCTCTTTAGAGTAGTGATCACGGTTTTCTTTTGCACCGTCAGATAACAGATTGACTCGTTGAATGAGTTCGGATAACTGACTGGGAATATTTCCTAAGATGGGTGATGGAGGTTCATTTCCCGGTTTGCTAATAAAATCTTCCATTGTCAGTTGCTGCTTTTTTGGAGAAATATTTACACTATCGTCGCTCACTAGTGTTGAATTATTTGAATCACTATTACTGTGTTTCTTTCGTTTCTTAGATTTCGTCATTTGACTTTTTCACAAATCGATTGTTTACAAAATTTCAAAATGGCGTCCCGAGGGCGGTCTGTAGTTGCTTCACAAAAACATTACCTTAATGTCCCAAATATGATAACATCACTCCAGAATCTTATCTGCATCGAATGTTGCTATCTTTATCTATGAAGTGATCATTTTTTGTCCACCGATCTTCATTGTATTAATTGAAAAAAATGTATATTGTACTAACAATGTATGCCATTCAATGGAAGTTTTCTAACGTGACGAGGTAGATAGCCTTGACAACCCACTGCACTTCAATTCACACCAGGTTCTCAGTATGTCTCACATTGTGTCAGTTCCTGGATTTCTGTTGAAATACACAAAACCCAAATTTGTAAAATTTCTAAGTTTGTGATCCATATGTTCTTAACTGGTACCCAGTATTCAAGATTCAGGGGGTATGGATATCAGTGATACCCTCATTGTTAGTATAAAGTCTACATGTTTATGGGCTAGATCTGTTAATGTATTTGAGATTCAGGAACCGCGTTCGGCCTAATCCTGAGGCAGCCATATAGTAACATTTCAGGTATACTATATAATTGATGGGTATTACCTCCCGCAAACGAAGTTTGGCTGATGATTTAGGAATGGGCTCCATCTGAGTCCTTCCGTAACAACTTTGAAGCTCAATATCTTGGTCTGACATCGTCAATCTGATTATCACCCTTAGTAAAAATTATTCGGCATTAAAATGGAATATAGACTTGTATCAATGTGTACATTTTATCATTAAACTTCCTGGAAAATATGTCACCACTTCTTAAATGTTGTAAATGATAGCCCTTTAGCCCTTCAACTAAAATAGCTATAATAAATTTGCAATGTCATTATCTCATGTATTATATTTTAGGCGGTTGCTGGGGTAGGGTACCCAAATTAAAGCAGCTAGTCGCATAATTGGGCATGGCCCCATAATTCAAAAGTATTGTTCATTCCCCCTCCAAAAGATAGGGGATAAACTAGACATGCATCTGATCGTGCATGAATTAAGAGTTTTGTGTCCAAAATAGAAGTTACAGAACACATCTGATCTGATAACTATTAATTCATATTCAAAGTTGATGAAATTCCACAGACCAACATATATATAATATATCATGTCATTATACACAATTAATTTATACATATTATGAATTTATACACATTTGTTCTAAGAGTATAATTACAACTACTTTCACTCTAATGGGTGAATTTGATTGGTCAAGGCCCTTAATTACACTTGGTAGCGTCATTCAGCCGAATGAAGTGTCGTTTCACGCATCACTGGGTGAGTGATACTTTAAAAAGTTCGCAAACAAAGTCGAATATCCATGGGGCGAATTCACCTGGAATTTTATGTAGTCCACCAATCAAATCGCAATAATTAACGTTTCTAGTGGTAACCCAAGACGCCAACTCTCAGCGAAAAAGAATGTATTACATAACTATTCCACCATTAGTTTTAGCATTTATCCATCTTCGTGACAATACTTAAAAAAACTTGTTTAATCACCAACTAATAAGCGGATTGTCGTAACGTCGTTTTCGATGCATCTGTTGGCGGATAGAAGTGTCGGGTGCCGAACTACATACTTAATATTATTTCACTTCACGAAATTATGCAGTATGTAATTCGGCATCCGACACATCTATAAACCGAGATGCATCGAAAACGACGTTGATTACATATGTAAAGCCATAAATAGAACCCTAGTTCAGATATATGTAGATCAATAGGACCCTAGTTCAGATATATGTAGACAATTTTCCCGATATTTTGCCCGAAATATGACAAAAAACGTTCACATAATAATTTTTCCGGGTTTTCCTGATTCCCGTATGTCTCACCACATAACTCGACCGAGTGAAGGATTTCTCGCAAATATCACAACGCTAAGGCTAATCTCCAGAGTGGATTATCTTATGTGTCACCAATCTACTCGAAGTATTAAATGATTTCCCGCATATAGCATAACGGTAGGGCTTATCTCCGGTGTGGATTATCTTATGTGTCACCAAGCTGGTCAATGTATTAAATGATTTCCCTCATATATCACAATGGTAAGGCTTATCTCCGGTGTCGATTATCTTATGTGTGAACAAGCTGCTCGATGTTTAAATGATTTCTCTCATATATCACAATGGTAAGGCTTATCTCCGATGTGGATTCTCTTATGCGTCACCAAGCTGCTCGATGTATTAAATGATTTCCCTCATATATCACAATGGTAAGGCTCATCTCCGGTGTGGATTCTCTTATGCGTCACCAACCTGCTCGATGTATGAAATGATTTCCCTCATATATCACAATGGTAAGGCTTATCTCCGGTGTGGATTCCCGTATGTGTCACAAAGCTGCTCGATGTATTAAATGATTTCCCGCATATATCATAATGGTAAGCCTAATCTCCAGTGTGGATTATATCATGTGTCACCAAGCTGCTCGATGTATCAAATGATTTCGCGCAGAAATCACAACGGTAAGGATTCTCTTATGTGTCACCAAACTGGTCAATTGAGTGAACGATTTCCCACATTTATTACAATGGTAAGGCTTATCTCCAGTGTGGATTCTCTTATGCGTCTCTAAGTTTGGCAATTGAGTGAACAATTTCCTTCATATATCACAATGGTAAGGCTTATCTCCCATGTGGACTCTCTTGGGCGTCACCGGTTTACTCGATATACTAAATGATTTCACCCATATATCAGAACGGTAAGGCTAATCTCCAAGGTGGATTCTCTTATGTGTCACCAAGCTGCTCGATTGATTAAATGATTTCCCGCATATATCACAATTGTAAGGCGTATCACCGGTGTGGATTCTCTTATGTGTCACCAAGTAGCTCGATCTAGTAAATGTTTTATCGCATATATCACAACAGTAAGGCGTATCTCCAGTGTGAATTCTCTTATGTGTCACCAAGTGACTCGACGCACTGAATGATTTCCCGCATATATCACAATGGTAAGGTTTATCTCCGGTGTGGATTCTTTTATGTCTCACCAGGTGACTCGATGTATAAAATGATTTCCCGCATATGTCACATTTGTAAGACTTATCTCCGGTGTGAATTCTGTTATGTACTGTCATCAGGTAACTCGGTGTATTAAATGATTTCCCACATATATCACAACGGTAAGGCTTATCTCCGGCGTGGATTCTTTTATGTGTCACCAGGTGACTCGGTGTATTAAATGATTTATCGCATATATCACAATGGTAAGGCATATCTCCGGTGTGGATTCTCTTATGTGTCACCAAGTTGCTCGATTGCTTAAATGATTTCCCGCATATATCACAACGGTAAGGCGTATCACCGGTGTGGATTCTCTTATGTGTCACCAAGTAGCTCGATCTAGTAAATGATTTCCCGCATATATCACAATGGTAAGGTTTATCTCCAGTGTGGATTATCTTATGTGTCCCCAAGTGGCTCGATGTATTGAATGATTTCCCGCATATATCACAACTGTAAGGTTTATCTCCGGTGTGGGTTCTCTTGTGGATCATCAAGTAGCTCGATGTACTAAATGATTTCCCGCATATATCACAATGGTAAGGTTTATCTCCAGTGTGGATTCTCTTATGTGTCACCAAGTTGCTCGATGTATTAAATGATTTCCCGCATATATCACAATGGTAAGGTTTATCTCCAGTGTGGATTCTCTTATGTGTCACCAAGCTGCCCGCTTGAGTGAAACATTTCCCACATATATCACAATGATGTCGTCTATTCCCTGTTTGGGCCGTCTCGTGATAATTAACGTTAGCGTCTCCCATCATGTGGAATTGTCATATATATACCGGTATCATGCAGTTGTATATCTTGCGATGTCGAAGCGACAGTGGCAATTTGGACTAATTATAAAACAAGTCCGTTAATAGAGTGTAACTGTAAATTATATAGTTCACGATAAGTAAATTATCACGTACCGGTATCGATCGATCGATTGTTAAGTCAAACAAAGAACGGCGAAAATCCAGTATTCTGTTGCATTAACATGCGTCGCATTATGTGGTTTTGTTTAGTAGCACCATTCATATAACGATAGGTGATTACACAGCCTACATGTGCGTAAGTGTACAATGCATGACAGCAATTCCGTCGGATTACTTCTTATTCGATAATTATAATGGATACACAATGTAGTATTCTGGGGTCCTTATATTAACCCCAAGGCATACTATTGGTTTCAGTCTCAGTCATCACAGTACATACCTGGATTCTGAGCTGCTCCCGCTGCTCTGAGCTCTGAGCTGTCGGGCCGGCCCAAGATCTTCATCTCTGATATCCTTCCTTGGTGAGATTCTAGCAACAACTGACTGAGATGAGACTGAGGGCAGAGGGTGACCTGGGATAATTACTCACCCAGTCACACCTCATAGGTCATGTCATGATTGTATCATTATCCATTGATCCCCAGTTATGCTGGCTTCAGTCAGATAAACAATCAAGACCGACCCAGTTTAGTGGTGCAGAACTAGTATGTTCCCGTGCTATTCTTTAAGGTGGATTGTTATCTTACGCTGCTTAAGGGAGTGAAATACATGTGTATATTGTGACGGTGATATATTTACATGCATAAGTAAGTTTTGTAGGAATTATACTAATTCTATTTTATACATGCTTATTACTTATTTGTTTTAAACCTAATATCTGTCTAATCAACCTAGCACTCTTAACTCACTTGACTGTCTTGTTCTTATCTTTTAGCCCAATCCCAATCCAAATATAAACCAGCCCAATAACTAAATTAACGCATTACCGCGTAGTAATCTTTCCCGCTAAATAAGATAGTGCAGAATAATCAAACGGAACGTTTTGAAAAGAGTTATGTTTAAATCTTAAAGTATATTTTATCTTTACTAAACTACAATGTAGGTTTAAGTAAAATGGAACGCTATTACTATTATTAAAACATCCAGGACCTAAATCATTTCGAATTGGTAAGTTTAATATGTGTTTTATGTACCAATTCGTTGATTGTGTATTGTGATATTTTAACCCAATTTCGTCCCATATATTTATTCATCTTTAGTTGTGTCCATCCATAACTAAGTAAGTCCCTTTCCATATGGATGGTTCACTATATAAATGGTAACCAGTAATCATTCCCTTTTTGTGTTATTTTATATTTTACTCTTTTATAAAACTTCCAACAACATAGAAAGTTGCATTATGGGAAGTCTCCATTCTGGAGCCTTTATATATTTATATACAGTTTGGTTTTCATTTCCAATAACAATGGAAATGGTTAATATATTATTTGTATTGGAAGGTATTTCTCTTTCCCATATTCTTTTATACTTTGTGTTGGATTAGTGAATTTTATATTCTAGGGTAATTTCTTGGAATACTTTGAATGGAATCATGGAGATAGCAGAGATTAGATCTCATCCATCATTGTTCATTTGTTCTGTGCCTGTGGTGTACGTCCAGCATGTTGCATGATCAATCATCATATATACGTCTCATCGATGTCATACTATACATGTGTCAGTGTGCTGTTCAGATTGTGATTCATTGAGATTAACAGAATACAGAATGTAATGTATACATCTTCTCATTATGCACCCCAACGCCCCTACATCAGAAACTCACAAGTTACGAAGCGTGGGAGACATTATTCTTAATATATAAATGTATAAAACTCTATGGATCGGGATTGAGATATCTCGTGTGGACTATTGGTTAGACCGACTGAGCGACATACTATGTATAGCCGAGTTACGAGTTCCATAGGGCTTTATTGGCGCCCAACGTGGGGCTCGAACCCACGACCCCGAGATTAAGAGTCTCGTGCTAATGTTGATTAATATTAAATTAACAATTGATAAATTTCCCTTTTGTGTGAGATTTTAGCAACAAGTTGCTTGCTGAGTTGGTGAATTCCACTATGGTGTTCAAATTGGTATTGAATTCAAAGTAGTCCGGATCGGCTATTATTTTTATGAATTCCAGGTGATTGTATTTGCTGTCAGGGAAAGAATTGTGTATATACAGATGATAATTTTTTGTTTTCTTTGTATTTTAAGAGGCAGGAGAAATGAAATATGGGTCATTGGTCTTTAATATAGTTTTACAGATGGGTTTACAGTGCAATAGGATATTTTACAGGTTTTAGTTGCAGGTTAATATACCACCGACATAGGAGTTAGACTGAATTGTTTTAATTACAGGTGGTAATTAAAGTTGTTATATGGTGCTAAGGATATTAACCATCCTTGTATAGGTAGCAGAGTTGTTTCATGGCAAAGAGCGTATCTTTACCTAATTTATATTTTATTCCCATGGTATGGTGTTGCAGTTGGTTGCGGAATGGTTTACGTTAGTTCGGAGAAGGTCTAGGTAGGTTGATTTTTCTAAGACATTGCAGGAATTGGTTGTTGCAGGTTTTGGTTAAATTACAAGAATGTAATTTTTTTTCAAGAGGGGGGAGAATGTGACGGTGATATATTTACATGCATAAGTAAGTTTTGTAGGAATTATACTAATTCTATTTTATACATGCTTATTACTTATTTGTTTTAAACCTAATATCTGTCTAATCAACCTAGCACTCTTAACTCACTTGACTGTCTTGTTCTTATCTTTTAGCCCAATCCCAATCCAAATATAAACCAGCCCAATAACTAAATTAACGCATTACCGCGTAGTAATCTTTCCCGCTAAATAAGATAGTGCAGAATAATCAAACGGAACGTTTTGAAAAGAGTTATGTTTAAATCTTAAAGTATATTTTATCTTTACTAAACTACAATGTAGGTTTAAGTAAAATGGAACGCTATTACTATTATTAAAACATCCAGGACCTAAATCATTTCGAATTGGTAAGTTTAATATGTGTTTTATGTACCAATTCGTTGATTGTGTATTGTGATATTTTAACCCAATTTCGTCCCATATATTTATTCATCTTTAGTTGTGTCCATCCATAACTAAGTAAGTCCCTTTCCATATGGATGGTTCACTATATAAATGGTAACCAGTAATCATTCCCTTTTTGTGTTATTTTATATTTTACTCTTTTATAAAACTTCCAACAACATAGAAAGTTGCATTATGGGAAGTCTCCATTCTGGAGCCTTTATATATTTATATACAGTTTGGTTTTCATTTCCAATAACAATGGAAATGGTTAATATATTATTTGTATTGGAAGGTATTTCTCTTTCCCATATTCTTTTATACTTTGTGTTGGATTATTGAATTTTATATTCTAGGGTAATTTCTTGGAATACTTTGAATGGAATCATGGAGATAGCAGAGATTAGATCTCATCCATCATTGTTCATTTGTTCTGTGCCTGTGGTGTACGTCCAGCATGTTGCATGATCAATCATCATATATACGTCTCATCGATGTCATACTATACATGTGTCAGTGTGCTGTTCAGATTGTGATTCATTGAGATTAACAGAATACAGAATGTAATGTATACATCTTCTCATTATGCACCCCAACGCCCCTACATCAGAAACTCACAAGTTACGAAGCGTGGGAGACATTATTCTTAATATATAAATGTATAAAACTCTATGGATCGGGATTGAGATATCTCGTGTGGACTATTGGTTAGACCGACTGAGCGACATACTATGTATAGCCGAGTTACGAGTTCCATAGGGCTTTAATATTATAACCCAAGCATACGAGAATGTAACTGATACCACACAGCCGTGACCATATTCAGAGACTACACCTGACAATTCTGATTGGCCACAGAAAATCAACAGCTCTCTGAGCAATATATTTCAAGAAATACAATATCAAACTTTAAGGGGTGGGATACTGCACCAAACACCCTCAACAAGACTTTACAAGAATAATTACACAAACCAAGGGACATCTTCTTGATTGTATGTACCAGAGCAGAGGGGAATTAATGTCCCCTCAGTTCCAAAAAGTAATCTCAACTTGCCTTGGTACATTTGCATATACTATGTACACAGCTCTCTCTATTGCCCCTTTACACAAGGGAATCTTATCCTGCCTGCGTTGTGGGAAGAGTTATAAAATCCTATAATTGTGTTGCCCTATATATAATACTGGTATACTATATAGTGACCAATTTAAATTTATATATAATGTCCTTCCCCACCAAATTAAAGGGATTCTTCCTATTCCAAATTATATATCCAACCAGTTTCAAGTATTCTAAACTAAATCCATTTTTGAACCGAACAAGCTATTTTATATTTATGTGAATGTTTGTTCTTGTATATACAATGAACAGCAACATGTTAGAGAAGGGTATGACCCTCATGACACCATAAAGCTGAATTATATTTTCAGAACCCTACACTGCTATATATTCCAATTAATTAGGTGGGGTATTATGGGTATAATATTAGTTCAGTTGATGATACCCAATTTGCTCCAAGCCAGTGAATTATAATATGAATACCAGACAAATAAACATACAAATTTGACAGTAATGTGGCTTACCATTCCATCAAATTAAAGTTCCACCGGGCCAATTCTCAGAATGCCCAATATTGACTATTATTACATGTATATCACTTCCCATATCGACTTATGTATTATGTGACTTCCAATTCTTATCCTGGTTCCACATATCATAAATAAATTGGCTTGCCAATCTGAAAGCCCAAAATGGGACAGGTACCTGGAATGCTGGATGTTAGACTGCACCAACAAATAGAGCAGACCACTGTGTACCCCTCCCCCATGCTTAGGATGTCTATGGCCTAAGAAAAATTGTGATAACCACCCTGCATCCCCATCTGAGAAGCCAAAATGTGCTTGCCTTTCACCTTCTGTGATATCGGTGGTTGCATCAATGTTTTCCCTTTGTGGGTCCAAATTCAGTCTGTTCTGACATACTGAGATATCAATTTGAGTCTGAGGTGTCTCCAACCCTCCAACTTGAGGGTTCATCAACCCTCTAGAAATGACTTCACGTTTGGTTTCACCCAGGGCTTCTCCATTCATATTGGAACCTGTATGAGGTAAATCTCTCAAGAGATTAACATAATTACCATGTGAACGCCTCCATGAAGTTAATCTAATTTGTTTAGGGCAACTCATGGACCCACACAACTGTGGCCCTAACACGGGGTAGGATCTGTGATTAAACCCTGTAACTCCCCCATCCCAATCAGATAAACCAAGGTGATAATCAGAAGAACCCTGGCGTGTCCTGTTCATAGTTGATTGTTGACTAACAACCCCCAACCCAACTGCCATGGGTGCGAGATGGTCATATAACTTATTGTATTGATATGCTTCAGGGAATTTCAATTTTTCCCTCTTTGCATCTCTCAACACAGTATTTTGGTGTGTAATTCCTTTACTGACCGATCCCACTGAGCTATGATTGCCCTTTGAGAACGTCTTAACTAGGCTATGATATATGGCTGGGGTTGGAGGAGGGCCTAGTTCACCTGCCCCAACCCGTTTAAGTTTAAATCTGTTTTTTCAACAAAGTTACCCAATTGCAAATTTGTCTGAGCCCCACCCGTTCCAGTTAAGTTTTGAGGTTGGTCTGTTTTTATCTTAACTGATGTGCTATTCCCAACAATGCGGGGAGAAGGTTCATTATCATTATGTAACTTATTTCTGCAAAACCCATCTCTGAGACGGGTAATTGAAGGGGATCTACCCCTAGAAGGTGTATATGAATACTGCAATGAATCGGGGACATTTTGGTTACCATCATTTGATTCACAGGGTCTAATAATGTTCTCAAGTGTGTTCCCTTTAACCTCCATGAATTTTGAATTGTTGCGGGAAGATATCTGAGCAGCTTTATTTACTTCACCATATTCAACCCTCCCCGGCCTATTTTCAATAGACGCAGGTTGCCTGCAATCATTATAATTGAAGTTTTCATGCATGTCAGATCCAATTTGTGATGTTACATTTGAAATTGGGTCAGTAAATCTGCTAACTTCCTTGCAATTCAGGGTAACAGGGTGACCCTTCACCCTAGTAAATGATTGTCGGTGTTTACATATGACAGAACCCAAATCCTCACTTGGAGGTGATCTTTCCATTTTCCGCGAACAGCCACTGGCCCCGTGTTTTAGATAAGAATTTATTTCACGGGGATACCTATAGTGTACTGGTTTAAGGGACTGTTCACAGAGTCCCTGATTTACCTTTGAGGAAGAATCCCATTTTATAACTTCGGGTTCTAGTTCCAATTAATTAAGTTTCCCATAGACCGATGTCTGACCATGGTCACTGTGAATAACTCTCAATGAAACATCCAAAATGGGATTTGGCCTATAACGAGATATATTTGTGTCATGGACTGAAAGCTGCCTGAATTCAGGAGAAAAGGGGCCAAAACCTCACCATCTCGTATGTAAATCACAAAATTTATAAATCTGAAGCGAAACAATGGCCAATTGCTACCATCAAACCACAAATTCAGAGGGAGGTCCATTCTCCCTTTCCAAATTCATAAGTTTTATTTGGGACTCCATTCTCATGAAAAGATGAATATATATCTTCTCCACCGAATGGGAATGGGATGCCAGATTCCCTCTGTTGGTCGATAAAGTCACCATAATTCCTCTCCCTCCCTTAAAAAAATACATCGGTGCGCATATTCGATAGGGACCACATTATCAAATTTGTAACGAAAATTTATATGGTCACATGGAAAAAATCCCTGAGAACTCAGGCAACCCAAGAGGGTAAGCAAAACACCCTGTTTCAATGAAAAAAACATTTATTTTTTTTTCAATGACTGAACACAAATAAATATTAAATATGATCATTAAAGGGAAAGAAATTCCCTAATGTGTAATATTTATCAATATTACATAATATCTATCAATATTACTGAAACATCGACATGTCTCAAATATAAATTAAGACAAAAGTTAAGAAAAATTTCCTCAATTTCTGTCAAGTGAGTAACACAAAATCTTAAATCACCCATTTTCCCAACTTTTTGAGAAAATAATCTCAAATAATGTTTATTTCATTAGACGAATGAAATATGTATACAAAATCGGGACAGATGCGGCCCGATGACAACAGATTTTAATGGATTGAAAATCAAGCCATCAAAAAATTTATCTGTCACCTAATGGCAACTAATTTGAATATCAAAATAGTCTCAAATTATTTTTTGTGGAATTTCCCACGGATGTTCGCAGGCTTGCAGCGACAATGTAGTATTTTTGGGGTCCTTATATTAACCCCAATGCATACTATTGGTCTCAGTCTCAGTCATCACAGTTTATACCTGGATTCTGAGCTGCTCCCGCTGCTCTGAGCTCTGAGCTGTCGGGCCGGCCCAATATCTTCATCTCTGATATCCTTCCTTGGTGAGATTCTAGCAACAACTGACTGAGATGAGACTGAGGGCAGAGGGTGACCTGGGATAATTACTCACACAGTCACACCTCATGGGTCATGCCATGATTGTATCATTACCCATTAATCCAAGTTATGCTGGCTGAAGTCAGATAAACAATCAAGACCGACCCAGTTTAGTGGTGCAGACCTAGTATGTGTCCGTGCTAATCTTTAAGGTAGATTCTTACCTTAGGCGGCTTAAGGGAGTGAAATACCTGTGTATATTATAACCCAAATTATACCACAACAGTAACCATTATATTTCAAACATCGCAAAACATGCCACGAACTAACAGGTGACTCTGCTTCCATGCTATAAAAGCAGTAATTCGCGCTTTAGACAGAAAGAAACTAGTCCAGACGCCAAATCTGAAAGGGGCTCTATTTTAGGCGTTAGTTCAACTGGCCACAAAGAACATTTCCGGTATTGCCTGTTGTGGGGGACTAGAGTGCGGTCCATGCAAGGGTGGATGTAGTTTCTGAATTTTTTTTTATTCATGGTTTTTAATTGAATAAATCTTAAAGGTGGATTATCTCTTTAAATAACAAATTTTAGATAGTTGTGTGGGTATAAAATAATACATATGAACTGAAGACGTATGTCCGGAAAAGCTTCTATCAATTACTATTGATTTTATTTCGAATATTAAATCGGGCCCGTTTATGTTACTATTTTTAGAACCGACCATTCGGATGAGACCGTATTGCGATATAGAGCACTGGGCTGTTCCTACGGCTATGCAACGAATGTCAAATGTCACAGATTGGTTTTTTATGTTGTTTTGTTCCACAGATATAAGCGATAATTAGTATAATTAACGTCTATTTGTGACAAAATTCCACAATATAATTTCTGGTCTCTGTTAACAGTAACCACTAGTGTTCGTTAGCTGAACAAACAAACCTTTTTAGACCAGAAAATATTCGAAATAAAATTAATATTAATCGATAGAAGCATTTCAGGATAGGAGTCTTCGATTCAAATATAATATTTGAAACCCCGGTAACTATATAATACATGTTTACAAAGAGATAATCCACCTTTACAATTACCCTCAAGTGAAAATCCAACTACAGATGACAGTTTAAAGATGGATTATCTCTTTAAATAACAAATTTTAAATAGTTGCGTGGGTATAAAATAATAGATATGAACTGAAGACCTATGTCCGGAAAAGCTTCTATCAATTAATATTGATTTTTTTTCGAATATTAAATCGGGCCCATTTATGTTACTATTTTTAGAACCGACCATTCGGGTGAGACCGTATTGCGATATAGAGCACTGGGCTGTTCCTACGGCTACGCAACGAATGTCAAATGTCACAGGTTGGCTGTTTGTATTGTTTTGTTCCACAGATATAAGCGATAATGAGTATAATTAACGTTTATTTGTGACAAAATAGCACAATATAATTTCTGGTCTCTGTTAACAGTAACCACTATTGTTCGTTAGCTGAACAAACACACCTTTTTAGACCAGAAAATATTCGAAATAAAATTAATATTAATCGATAGAAGCATTTCCGGACAGGAGTCTTCGATTCAAATCTAATATTTTATACCCCGGTAACTATATAATACATGTTTACAAAGAGATAATCCACCTTTAAGTCATGTTGGCATTATTTTCCTTTAAAATCTTATTAATAGATATATTATTCCACATCGGCACACAAGATTTTGGAAAATAAATACTATTTTCGAAAACAAATTATTAAAGTGCGTTTTTTAGACAAATATTTGCTTTCATTTCAATTTATTTCTAAAACTAATGGCACACAGCTTGTAATTTATGGAAGGCCATTTGTGTCAAAATTCAAAGTGCCAGATTTCAAATTTTAAACTTCAATTAATTTTTTTAAGTTTCGCAGCGCTCATTTTATAGACCAACTGAGCTTATTCTTATATATGTTATAGAGGCTGGTGTACATGGTAACGCAATGGCCAATCGGATTTTATGTGGAAAATCTTATAACCGCGGCATCGCTTGCATACATTGATGAACGAAGCATGCAGAGTGTTGAATGGAAGGCATTTGTGGAATGGTTTAAAAATGGATTATCTCTTTAAATAACTGATTTTAAATAGTTCCGTGGGTATAAGATAATACATATGAAATGAAGACCCCTGTCCGGAAAAGCTTACATCAATTGATATTGATTTTATTTCGAGTATTAAATCGGGACCGTTCATGTTACTATTCTTAGAACAGACCATTCGGATAATACCATATTGCGATATAGAGCACTGGGCTGTTCCTACGCCGGGCTACGCAATGAAAGTCACATATCACAGATTGGTTGTTTGTATTGTTTTGTTCCACAGCTATAAGTCATAATAAGTATAATTTACGTTTATTTGTCACAAAATTGTTAAATAAAATTTATGGTCTCTGTTAACAGTAACTACTGTTGTTCGTTAGCTGAACAAACACACCTTTTTAGACCATAACATATTCGAAATAAAATTAATATTAATCGATATAAGCATTTCCGGACAGTAGTCTTCGATTCAAATATAATATTTTATACCCGGGTAACTATATAATACATATTATTTTGCGATTTCAACAAATGTTGTGACGTTAATTTCCTATAACTCAGACAAATGATTAACTTTCTTATTATTTATTATATTTTTATTGACAGAAATAATATTCCGACGCAATGTGCGTTGATATTCCATGCTGTAGTTCTTTATTTCAATAAAAGTTATGTTTTACTAACCCTCATACCATCATTAATTAGACTCATTTTTTTAGCATGCATGTGATAAAAGTCGATTTTTCTCAAAACTGCAACACTTTTGGAGCATACATCCACCCTGACGCTAAAATATATAACTAGGCTACCGTGAATATTTTCTACCACGCCGGTGGAACTAACTAACTAACTCCTAAAATAAAGGTCTTTTCAGACTTGGCGTCTGGACTAAAATACAGGTTTTGTTGGTGACTGCATAATAGTCGGATTCCTTATGTCATTTTGCATTTTTGGTTCGTTAAAAGCGATCTGAAAATGGATTATGTATGCCTAGTATGTCTGTTTTCAGAATTCACTTGTTTCCATTCTTGAATTTTGGCGGGACGGCCTAAATCGGGGTCAACATAATTTAGAGAGCGTTTCGTATTTACAGAAAACGATAGATGGTGCCATTTGGCGTATGGTGATCGGTGCGATTTGAAACTTCTCCAAACTACTAGATATGACCGTAAAATGTATTTTTGAAAATTTTGATGTGATCGGTTCATTCTTGTTGGCTACAGCTGTGATCAAAATTTAACACTGAGCCCTATGGAGATTGTAGTACTTTGGATAAATGGCGCCATTTTGCGTATCATGATACGCGCGTACTGATAGTCCTAAAAAATACTAAGTATGAAACACAGACGTGGTTTTAAAAAGAATGGATGTGATCAGATGATTCTTGCTGGGTACAGTTGCGATCAAAATTTAACACTTAACCCTGTGGAGAATTTCGTTTTATGCTCAAACGTTGATTGTAATATCACTTATTGGCAATCGTGCGCAACTATATATGTATACTAACACTGGTATTTGACCCACTGTAACTATCCGTGATTTAATAGATGCAATATATGATATAGTTATGCATCAAGATACAGTAATTGGCAAAAGTAAGTGTCGAATGGTTTTGTAATTTCGATAATATGCAGCCTGTTGATATATTCACAAGACTGTTCACGATGTGATTACATATTATATTATTGTATTATTTGACACTTGTCTGTCTTGCGACTTGTTGTCCACTGACTAGTTTTAAAAACCACATCGTTGATCATAACGGGATGTAGTGTCACACATACACAGGTATATATAGTAGGTGTTCGTTGTCATTAACTCAATCGTTGTCATTGGAGTATATCCTACATGCACTGAGAGAATCTGTTTTCGCAGGATTTGTGCTACTGATAAATGTACATTTCGGCTCAGCTGAGATCTTTACTAGCGGTATAGGCTTTGAGTTACAGTTACATATGGCCAGTTACATATGGCCAACTTCAGTACAGCGACTGTAACCCAACATTCACCATCAATATTCTGACCACAATTAATCTCCACGCTTCGTGTATAGCTGTACAATCAAGTAAATTCGAATTTCGGCTAAAGTAGAGCTTAGTGAGTAAAATAGATATCAACCATAGTCGTATTTTCATCCAAATTCCGAGTAGGTGCTTAGTAACCGTTAATAAGGAGCTATCGGGGCCGGTGGCAAAGTCTCTCGATATTGCAATGATCAGTGGCCTATATGCATGTACAGTTTCATATATGTGTCACCATTTGAACATAACCAATATCGATGGTTTGTTCACAACAGGTGGAGTTATGATACACTGTGACGGATGATGGAAGGGTCCCCTCAACTATGTTCTTCGACACAGTATTGTCCCCGCACTGTATCTCTTGCATCCTACTGTGTTGTACTATATATAAGACCAAGCACATAATGCACATATATATCTTCTTGTAAATTATCTCTTAGAAAGTATCCAGAGATGTCTTGCCTATTTATACTGACAATATATTTGTATTCTTGTGGCAAAGGATTTGAGGGAGTGATTTGTTATGTTGACTAAGGTGTTAATTTAGTATGTGAAACATGTATCCCGGGGAATGTATCGAGTGGACGGAGAAAGTGTTTTCTTTATCATCAGATGGACATATTTTAAACTCCCAATTTTGATAAACCCGACCAGGAATTATAGAACAACCATCTATATATGCCCAGAAATATTTGGCAACGAAATGATAATTCGTGGATAATTATAACTGATTGACCTTTGCATATACCCAGATACCTTTCCAGTATGGTTACACTTGATGATGTTTTAGAAACAATGTGTACGATCGCAGAAAAGTTACTATAAACCCCGTATGGCGTGGGACCCGGGCTCTATGGGGATATGGCCGTCCGATATAAACTACCCCAGAGAGAACGGGGAACCACGGGTCAGGTGGCTCCAAGACAAACTGAATATTCCTTTGTTTTTACCACAATGCATCGAATGGGAATGACATTTCACTCAGCACATTGGCCGATTTAAGTCAAATAAGGGGTTTTGTAGGGTGGGCCAAAACAAACTTATAAATATTCACACCTTTCAACCAGACCCGATCCAAAATGGTCGCCGCTCAGAAGGGGTCAAATAGGGTACACATATTTCTCGGTCCATTGACCGATATAGATAAAATAAAGGGTGTTGTACGGTGGCTCGCAAATTGCGCTAAATGTTCACACCTTCAGCCCATTCGAGCGAAAATGAAAACTGATCGGGGTCGTCCCACTTTGCAGACACCTATTGTTTTCGGTAGGTTAGGGTAGAGGTCTGAATAATCCTCTTAATGACTACTTAGGCCCTTCCTAGTTGGTTTGATGGGATTCGGTTTTTTCTGCCCTTTTGATTATGGGTTGCATTTATGACTGTTTATTAGTTATGGATAATATATTATAAAATGCATGCAAATATTATAACACAAAAACATGAGGTACAAACATTAACGAATTAGAAACAATGGCAACAACATGCTCAGTGACCGCATAACTTGGCCGTTTCGTCGAGGAACTCTACTTCGTCAATTTCGCCTGCCAAGTACACTCTACTGAAATGCCGTCTTGATTTTTCCAAGGCACGATACTTTCTTTTCTGTGTGTTCACTTTGCCGCCAGCACTTATCTGTAATATTTTACATTCATTGAATGCTTGTTCCTTCTATATGAAGTCTATCAGCCGGAATATGTTTGGATGGGAGCCCGCTATCCTCAGTTGTAGTTTTCTGAGCCACCCTTCTACGTGGTTCGTGGTCCTAGGCCCAACAGTGTCAATGTGGTTCCACATTATTCTTCCGTGGTCACCCTCCACCCAGAAGGTTGTCATGTAGTCTGTAAATTGCATGAAGTTTTCGTTCGCGGTTGTGGTTGTATATTGCTCAGGCAAGTTGATATCGACACGGGCCTTCGGAAGAACTGGTGTGGTTTTGGAACGAGAACGGTATAGCGATGATTTCATTCGGTTTCGTCGGTTCTAAGCGAAGTCAGCTCTTCTTGGTAGATTGGTGAAACTGTTTTACAATCATTCCGCACTGTCTATTTCAGGTTTGATATAAACATGTCCACATAAACTTGGTCAACATCCGTTATATATTAATAGTAGCACTACAAGTCTTTACGCAACAAATCCAATGAATATTTCCCACACGCCGATATCTGACTGTATTTGTTGCCCTTGTATATGAGACGCTGCTGTTTGGAATAAACGATGCATTAACTAGAGAATTTTTCATTTTTATTTATGAAAGATTTGCCATAGTCCAGTCCTTATATCACGGTGAACATTAGTTAGTGTTATTTACAACTGACAACAGTATAAACACGTTTAAGGTGGCCAGGACACAACAATAAATATTCACTGCGAACACTAGTTACATATGCGCGAAAAACAAGTGACAACGGTTATCGTGGCCTTAGTATAAACAAGTTGGCCTGAATACAATGCTTAACTTGGATCGGCCTAATAGCCGGTGTTGTAACAACACAGCCGGTCGCACCTTGAGTTAATCGCCTGATGCATGTCTGCAAAGTGAGACTAACCCAACTGATCAGAGGGTTCATATATGGTACCATGCAATTGCCCCCCTCCCCCGTTTTTAGGTCGAACATGTATAGTGTGTTGTAGGGTGACCCCCGATGAGACAAACTAAATATTCACCCGCTTTCACCATCCTGATCCAAAATGGCCGCCCCAGATGGGTTCAAATATGGCACCTATACAATGTATCGGCCCCTTAACCGTTTGATGTGGTATAATTGGTGCTGTAGGGTGACCCCAAGATATACTGAATGTCGTGGGTGCCCTATGTGATCCACATCCAGGACGGCGGCAACTTTGGGTCGGGTTGGTGAAAGGGGTGATTAATTAATTTGTTTTACGGGCCACCTTGCAACACCCTTTATCTCAAATCGCCGTGGCTTATGCCAAGATGGTGGACAACTACAACCAGATCATCTCTATCCGCTTCCATTACAACAATGGGACTGACGATCGTATACCACAATTAGTTGTTTCGTGGCCACGTATTAGTTCTTTCGTGGCCACGAATTAGTTACGTCGTGACCACGAATTAGTATTTCGTGACCACGAGATAAAAACAAAATTCCCATGTCAAAAAGGTTTCGACTGACACTTACATAAATATGACTCGCAGAATTGTTAGCACACAACTCCGTATTATGCGGTACTTCGTCCTGGCAATAAACATTAATTTTGTCAGTTGATGAAAAAACAACATCAATCAATTTTACAACGACATCCTGAAACCATTACATTTGTAGAATAGTGGACACTATCACTGAAGCACGTGATTGTGATGTATATGATTGATGTGAACCACATTTTTATCAACTATTGTAGCTGGTGTCCTGACTATATTGCAAGTTAATTTGGTAAAATGACATGTAGTTACGATATATTACATGTAAGAGCCATGCATACATGTATATGATAGCCATTAAGTTCCACCACTGTGAACATTTGAGTAAATTATCAAACTATATATAGGGTCCAACGTTAGTTTTGTTAGCAACTGTAGTAAACTACCCGCGGAGACTTATCTGACAACACCATTCTCAAAAAAACATTTCAGAGTTATACTTGACATATGTGCACAATTTCAACTCGCACAATTCATGAAAAAGCTAATCGTGTTAGTTGATATCTGTATAATCAGGAAACGCTCTTTAAATTTTCTAAAACGACCAAACAATTTGTTTCCACTAAAATGTTAGACTGGAAACAAGTAGACCGAAAGTAGACTGCCATATTTTATATGTTTGTTAATTTCAACTCGCACATCCACCAGAAGGTTAGTTATGAGGATTAATATTTGTATAATAAGCAAAGCTCTCTAAATTCTAAAAACAGTCCAAAAAACCTTTTTTCCAATAAAATTTCAACTGGACACGGATAAACTCTGAAAAGTAGACACGCTGTTGGTAAATAAACCATTCGCATGTTGGTTTAGACAATCCGAAATTGTGCGACCGTTGTTTTGGACCAAAGGAATCTGACTTGTGAAATCAGCGAGGATGGGGGTAGGGTTAGCTTTTCTGCGATATCTTTACCAAAAATCTATGTATCGAAGTTTTGTTTGTGGCATATAATCAAGACATCCTTGTAGATTGTTCATGTCCGTATATATGTGATGTAGCTGCTTTTAAGAATATACAATACCTTAATATTTGGGAAAGAAAATTGAAAATGCAGTCACAAATACAATTCATCTGATGATTTTATGATAAAATACCACATTAAGATATGTAATTAAATAATTTGTGGCAAGATCTCTCCATGTTTTTCGATTTCTAAGGACAAAGAAAGCCACTACCGGACTTGCTATGCATAATAGCATGTTTTATTACCAGGTGGACGGTAAAACAAGTAGAGGGGTACACAAACAAAAGCCTTAAATAAACCTGTTTTCTACAAAAATGTCAAGCTGGAAACAGGTAGATTCTGAAAATAGACACACTGGTGGTGTAGAAACTGTTCTCATATCGCTTGAAATACACAAAACCCAAATTTGTAAAATTTCTAAGTTTGTGATCCATATGTTCTAAACTGGTACCCAGAATTCAAGATTCAGGGGGTATGGCTATTGGTGATACCCTCATTATTATTATCAAGTCTAAATGTTAATGGGCTAGATTTGTTCATGTATTTGGTATTCAGCAACCACATTTGTGCCTCAGCCTGAGGCAGCCATATAGTATCACTTCAGGTATACTCTAATTGATGGGTATTACCTCCCGCAAACGAAATGTGGCTGATTTGTTAGGAATGGTCTCCATTTGAGTCCTTCCGTAACAACTTTGATGCTCAATATCTTGGTCTGATATCGTCAATCGGATAATCACTCTTAGTAAAAATTATTCGGCATTAAAATGGAACATAGATTTGTATCAATGTGTGAATTTCATCATTAAACTTCCTGGAAAATATGTCACCACTTCTTAAATGCTGTAATTGATAGCCCGTTAGCCCCTTAACTAAAATTGCTATAACAAATTCGCAATTTCAGTATCTTATGTATAATATTTTAGGCGGCTGCTTGGGTGGGGTACCTAAATTAAAGCAGCTAGTAGGCTCCTGCGAATATTCGATATTCGATTCGAAAGTCAAATTCGATTCGAATTCGAGTCGAAATTGCCAACTCGAAATTTCGAATATACTCTGATGGAAACAGTAGGCTGTTTACGGACAAGTACACACGTCGATCTTAACTGTGTTGTGGCGTTTAATCAAAGAAAATTATGTATATATGCACATTTTAATTTGTATTGTACATTGCGGATGTTGATGCATATGCTATTAAATATAAGAATAGCCACATTAGGACAATTAAACACGTCTGAATTCTAGCTTTAAATGGTAGCAAAAGCTCGCATATTGCCAATGGATCGACGACGTGGTAAATTATAATAGCTTTGAGACCGAGCAATCGATAGCTTTATCCGCCGCCTATCCATCTCAGATTCCGCGCTATGTAATATGGGTGAGAATGTAAACAACACGTGTTCCCTGTGTCGAACAGTGCATTCTGGCGCTGTTTCGTTTTGAAGTTGACTTTCAGCTTTCGGAGCTTTCTTTTTAGTCCAGGCACATAAGGTTTCACTAGTGTAAAAAATCGGGGAAAACTGATTTTTTCAGGGATCAATAAGAACATGTTTATGAACAACGTGGCAAAAGTCCCCTAAAATCCGAGTTGAGCTTTTTGAGATATCTTGATTTTTCGGAATGGTTCAAATTCTGAAGCATCTCCATCAGGCCATATGGGAATGCAGTCATGTGTAGATCAATTAATTCCAAATTCATAATACATTGACATACATACAAACAATGCTTAGCCGTGAACCATATAAGTTGAATTGAAGTCCCAAAATGGCCGCCAAAATGGCCAAAATAGAATGAAATTTACATTTTATGCATAATTGAATAGCTAGTCCCATAAGAGTGACAACACGCTCGAAATATGTGAGGAAGAATGATTGCAGAGAATAAGAGAAACATTTTATCGGGTATGTGCGAATTATCTCTAATATATATCGCGAGAGATATAGCGAAAAGCAAGGTCTCATAAAATGGTTAAATCTGGACTTTTTGACCGCAAAGAAACGGGAGAATAAGGCAAATTTTTCTGCACTATTTATCTTGAATCGTGTGATATATATGTACACTACACTGTAAAATGAAATTTAATAGCGAAGAATTGATTCTGTGACCTTTCATAGAAGCCGAAATATATGTGCTCATAGCAGTATCACTAATGTGACCGGTCATCGTTTCTTTTGATATATACACCATCAAACCTTTCGAAATACACTGCTATAGAGCAGTATGAGAGATATTCATAGAGTAATGGGTGAATTGTGTAGATTATATTCTCCGTGTCTTAAAATATTAGTAATTTTTGCCTAAGAATAAGTAATAAATCACGAATATTTCGCTGTTATCACAAGAATGCATGGTGGTATACTATGAAAGCAATTTATCAAAACACAAAGGAGTACCATATACTTTCTTTAAAAAAATCTAAACTTGACCAAAATTGCCCACATACTCTGTGACAGAGACTGTCTTTATACCTGGAAATAATATTTGGTTATATTCACCAAGGTCACATATACGCGAAGGGTACTATGTTTTCTGCAACCGCATTACCGTGTGTATCCCTTCTCCCTAATGTTACACATATCTGCTGAACTAACAACCATAACTAGCAACATTGAGTCAATGTTCAACGCTGAAATAACAGCTTTAAACGATGATCACCTGATATTTTGCACAAGTTCATGGGTGGTTTTGGCAAGATATTTTCAAACAAAATACGGAAAACTAATATTGTACATTGCGTAATAGCATATTCCAGTTGCAAGTTGCCGACTGAAGTAAGTTGAACAAATTGTTTACTAAGAGACCGGTTTGGAAGCAGCACGAAAATTAGTCGTATATCAAATGTACGATGTGCTGTCTATTTGATCTGGTGTGATGCAGTGCTAATCTTTTGAAGAGGTGGCGGTTTCTTTGCAATATAATAAGAATTGCAACATACGTGTGTGGTTTATTATCATGTACAGTGATGAACAATCCGGAAATGTAACTACTATTTATACCGCAAGGATATGCACTTAAGTTTCTGCGTTCCATTCAATAATTTATCATCACGCCGAACGAAACTACCATACATTGTGTGGCGAAACATTACTTCGTATGTTGCATGCCCGAAATTATTATTTTTGGCCCCGACTGTAAACAGAAAACCCGAAATTTTAAAGACGTAATTCATTGGGTTTGACCTGCGTTGCAATGGCCGATAAATCCTCCACATGGGCCTGTTTTAATGAACTGTGTACCTTTAAAGATATTTAACAACAGACTTGTATATTGTTAATACGTATTTTACCTACTAGGTGGTTCTATAATAAGTTGCCATCATTTCGGCTTAGCTTGGTGGTTGCGGCCATTTTGACAGCCATTTCATGACCGCGTTTGTAGTATTCTGATCGTGTCACTATATTCGCTCTCGTACTCATATTTCACATATACTGGTATAACTTAGTAATGCATATGACTAGCTTAGACAAAATAGAATATCAAAATACGACCAGATCGTTGACAACCAGATTCGGGGGTAGGGTTATGTTTTTACAAGTTTTGACAACTTATGATGTGCGTACTCGCTAGTTCTGCCTATTATAGTGACGGGGTGGTGTCTGTGCAGTTTTTAAAATAGATAGCTTGCGCCTATGTTTTGAGAAGCCTGAGAAATCCGACATCGAATACATCAGTTTGTCTTCAAAATCGTCAGTATTTTGGCTCAGTGTTTTATTTCATATCTATATATGCGAAATTCATTCGATGTTTCCTTTTGAATGGGTGTCGTTGGTTCGAGAATTGTATATCGAACAATATTGAGTGCTTTTTGTATACGTTTCGGCTGAAAAATTGTTACAACATCCAATTATTTCCATCATTGTGAAAAATATTGTTTTGTTTAATTATATGGAAAAAATGATGAAACTCAGAAACCTCAAATCGGATTTTAGGGGACTTTTCGTGACGCGTCCGCGACGTTATGGCCAAAATAATATAAAAAAATCAGCTTTCCCCGATTTATTTCCTTACTTTTCCACTGCCATGTCTAATGTGCCTGGACTATTTACACAGGACAAAATGTCGCCTGTCATTCATGCTTATTTTAAACATGATAAAGCTGCAGGCAGTGCACGGACTTACACGTGTGATGAATGCAACATGGTCCATAAATCGCAAACATCTGGGACAACGACCCATCTATGGAATCATCTGTTAAAGAAGCATCAACCACTAAATGAAGAGGCTACACTGCGACTGTTGTTTTGCGTCTTCAAGTGTATAACAACGGGTGTTTCTGAATTCCGAATTGCAATTATGCATATACATGCAAACTGCAGAAATTCCGCATGATTTTAGTTTCAATCTGCTTTGTTTTCTCAACAATTATCAATTGAAGTTAATAGTATATCAAGCGATGGTTCATCACCACATAATCATCACCACATAAGTTGTGATGAAACTTCATGCATGTAGTTCATAGAACGTTTCACAAATGGTCTAATCGTGACAAAACATGCCTAATCGAGAATGCAAAACACAGATATGATTCGATTCGATATTCGATTCGATTTCGTGAATTCGATTCGATATTCGATTCGATCAAAATATCCAATTCGCAGGACCCTAGCAGCTAGTCGCATAATTGGGTATGTCCACATAATTCAAACGTATTTGTATTCCCCTCTCCAAAAGATGGGGGTATACTGGACATGCATCTGATCGTGCATTTATTGCGAGTTGTGTGTCCCAAATAGAAGTTACAGAACACATCTGATCTAATAACTATTCACTCATATTCAAAGTTGAGGAAATTCCACAGACCCACATATATATATACTATATATTATATAGTATGCCATTATACACAATTAATTTATACACATTATGAATTTATACACATTTGTTCGAAGAGTATAATTACAACTACTTTCACTCAAATGCGTGAATTTGATTGGTCAATGCTCTTAAATACACTTGGTAGCGTCATTCAGTCGAAGGAAGTGTCGTTTCCCGCATCACTGGGTGAGTGATACTTTAAAGGTGGATTATCTCTTTGTAAACATGTATTATATAGTTACCGGGGTATAAAATATTAGATTTGAATCGAAGACTCCTGTCAGGAAATGCTTCTATCGATTAATATTAATTTTATTTCGAATATTTTCTGGTCTAAAAAGGTGTGTTTGTTCAGCTAACGAACAATAGTGGTTACTGTTAACAGAGACCAGAAATTATATTGTGCAATTTTGTCACAAATAAACGTTAATTATACTCATTATCGCTTATATATGTGGAACAAAACAATACAAACCAATCTGTGACATTTGACATTCATTTCTTAGCCGTAGGAACAGCCCAGTGCTCTATGTCGCAATACGGTCTCATCCGAATGGTCGGTTCTAAAAATAGTAACATAAACGGGCCCGATTTAATATTCGAAATAAAATCAATATTAATTCATAGAAGCTTTTCCGGACATAGGTCTTCAGTTCATATCTATTATTTTATACCTACGCAACTATTTAAAATTTGTTATTTAAAGAGATAATCCATCTTTAGAAAGTTCTCAAACAAAGTCGAATATCCATGGGGCGAATTCACCTGGAATTTTATGTAGTCCACCAATCAAATCGCAAGAATTAACGTCCGTTTCTAGTGGTAACGCCAACTCTCAGCGAAAAGGAATGTATTACATAACTATTCCACCATTAGTATTAGCATGTATCCATCTTTGTGCCAATACTTCAAAAAAACTTGTTTAATCACCAACTAATCTGCGGATTGTCGTAATTATAAGCCATCGACATCGTTTTCGGTGCATATGTCGGCGTATAGAAGTGTGGGATGCCGAACTACATACTTAGTTATTATACTGTATGTAATTCGGCATCCGACACTTCTATAAACCGAACGATGCATCGAAAACGACGTTGATTGCACATGTAAAGCCATAAATAGGACCCTAGTTCAGATACAGCATATGTAGACAAATTTCCCGATATTTTGCCCGAAATATGACACAAAAAAGCTGACATAATAATTTTTACGGGTTCACCTGATTCCCGTATGTCTCACCACATAACTGAACCGAGTGAAGGATTTCCCGCATATAGCACAACGGTAACGCTAATCCCCAGTGTGGATTATCTTATGTGTCACTAAAAAAGCTGCTCGATGAATTAAATAATTTCCCACATATATCACAATGGTAAGACTTATCTCCGGTGTGGATTCTGTTATGTCTCACCAGGTGACTCGATGTATAAAATGATTTCCCACATATATCACAATGGTAAGGCATATCTCCGGTGTGTATTCTCTAATGTGTCGCCAGATGACTCGATGTAATAAATGATTTCCCGCATATATCCCAACGGCAAGGCTAATCTCCAGTGTGGATTATCTGATGTCTCACCAAGCTGGTCAATTGAGTGAACGATTTCCCGCATATATCACAACGGTAAGGCTTATCTCCGGTGTGGATTCTATTATGTCTCACCAAGTTATTTGATTGATTAAATGATTTCCCGCATATATCACAATGGTAAGGCTTATCTCTGGTGTGGATTCTCTTATGAATCACCAAGTGACTCGACTGATTAAATGATTTCCCACATATATCACAATGGTAAGGCGTATCTCCTGTGTGGATTCTCTTATGTGTCACTAAGTTACTCGATGTATTAAATGATTTCCTGCATAGATCACAATGGTAAGGCGTATCTCCGGTGTGGATTCTATTATGTGTCACTAAGTTACTCGATGTATTAAACGATTTCCTGCATATATCACAATGGTAAGGAGTATCTCCTGTGTGGATTCTCTTGTGGGTCATCAAGACACTCGAATGACTAAATGATTTCCTGCATATATCACAATGGTAAGGCTTATCTCTGGTGTGGATTATTTTATGTTTCACCAAGCTGCTCGAATGACTAAATGACTTCCCGCATATATCACAGCTGTAAGGTTTATCTCCGGTGTGGGTTCTCTTGTGGATCATCAAGTAGCTCGATGTATTAAATGATTTCCTGCATATATCACAATGATAAGGCTTATCTCTGGTGTGGATTATTCTATGTTTCAGCAAACTGCTCGAATGATTAAATGACTTCCCGCATATATCACAATGGTAAGGTTTATCTCCGGTGTGGATTCTCTTATGGGTCACCAAGCTGTTCGATTGATTAAATGACTTCCCGCATATATCACAACGATAAGGTTTATCTCTGGTGTGGGTTCTCTTGTGGATCATCAAGTAGCTCGATGTATTAAATGATTTCCCGCATATATCACAATGGTAAGGTTTATCTCCAGTGTGGATTCTCTTATGTGTCACCAAGCTGCTCGATTGAGTGAAATATTTCCCGCATATATCACAATGGTGTCGTCTATTCCCTGTTTGGGCCGTCTCCTGATCATTAACTTTAGCGTCTCCCATCATGTGAAATTGTCCTATACACTGTATATATACTGGTATCATGCAGTTGTTTATCTTGCGATGTCGGAGCGACAGCGGCAATTTGGACTAATTATAACAAAAGTCCGTTAATACAATGTAGATGTCAATTATATAGTTCACGATAAGAAATTATCACGTACTGGTATCGATCGATCGAATTTTAAGTCAAACAAAGGACGGCGGAAATCCAGTATTCTGTTGAATTAACATGCGTCGCATTATGTGGTTTTGTTTAGTACCACCATTCACATAACGATAGGTGACTACACAGCCTACATGTGCGTAAGTGTACAATGCATGACAGCAATTCCGTCGTATTACTTCTTACTCGATAATTATAATGGATACACAGTAACCATTATATTTCAAACCTCGTAGAACATGCTACGAACTAACAGGTGACTCTGCTTCCCTGCTATAAAAGCAGTAATGCGCGCTTTAAACCGAAAGTAAGAAACTAGTCCAGACGCCAAGTCTGAAAAGGGCTCTATTTTAGGAGTTAGTTCAACCGGTCACAAAGAAAATTTCCGCGTGTTGCCTGGTGTGGGGGACTAGAGTGCGGTCCATGCAAGGGTGGATGTAATTTCTGAATTTTTAATTGAATAAAGCTTGAAATCACCCTAAACTGAAAATCAAACTACAGATGACAGTTTAAGTCATGTTGAGATTATTTTCATTTAGAATCATAGTAATATATATATTATTCCACATCGGCACACAAGATTTTGGAAAATAAATACTATTTTCGAAAAAAATTATTAAAGTGCGTTTTTTAAGCAAATTGTGCTTTCATTCGATTTATTTCTGAAACTGATGGCACACAACTTGTAATTTATGGAAGGCCATTTGTGTCAAAAATCAAAGTTTCAGATTTCAATTCTAAACTTCAAATTTATTTTTGTTATGTTTCCCAACGCTCATTTTATAGACCATTTTAAAGATTATTCTTTATATATAGTATAGAAGCTGGTGTACATGGTAACGCAACGGCCAATCGGATTTTATGTGGAAAATCTTATAACTGCGGGGTTCGCTTGCATAAATTGATGAACGAAGCATGCGGACAGTTTAGGAGGAAGGCATATATGGAATGGATTAATGATGTCTCTCCCACCAGCTCCGACTGCTATTCTCGAACTTACAATCTGTAGGTGCAAGTCAAATTGAAGTACAAGGCGGTGCCGTTGCAAGAAAGAGGCTGTCCTATGCACAGATGCATGCGGCTGCGAACAAGAACTATGTGATAACATCTGTATGAGTGATGAAGAGATGAGCGATGACGAAACTATGTAGGCTATATGGCATACTATATTACTCATATGTGTTCAACGTGATAAGGTTGTGCTCAATTAGTGTCATAATGGAGCAGACTTGTAATGATATATAGTTATGTCACGTCCAAACAGTGAACATGATTATACTCGGATATATAACATATGTTTCATCCTGATATAAAACAAACTTCAAAACATAGACTTAGATGTGGGATCTGTTTCACAGAACCATATATAGCAGGATTAGAGTGAAAATTCATGTAAACTTGCTTAAATTTTAACATTAGTCACATATATATATATATTGCTCCAGTTAATAATCATAATGTGTATAATTGTTTCGGATAACTAACATTAAGACTTAAACATACGTTCAGTTCATTGGATTGCACAGATTATGTTTAGCAGTGATGAAAACTAACTTTTCACTAAAAAACAAGTTTATTTTGCGATTTCAACAAATGTTTTGATATCAATTTCCTATAACTCAGACAAATGATTAACTTTCTTATTATTTATTGTATTTTTATTGAAAGAAATAATATTCCGACGCAATGTGCGTTGCTATTCCATACCGTAGTTCGTTATTTCAATAACAGTTATGTTTTACTAGCCCTCATACCATCATTAATTGGACCCATTTTTTAGCATGCATGTGATAAAAGTCGATTTTTCTCAAAACTGCAACACTTTTGGAACATACATCTACCCTGACGCTAAATATATATAACTAATGAAATAGAGCTATTTTCAGACTTGGCGTCTGGACTAAAATACAGGTTTTGTTGGTGACTGTATAATGAATATTAAGTAACGCAGATGGCGTTCAAAATCAAACAATCCAAACTCAAAGATCCATGACCCCCCCCCCCCTGCTGACCTCGTCTCATGGATTGTCTAGTCACAAAATCACAGGAGCTCTGGTTGAATGAAAGCGGTTGAATCACTTTCATTCTCAAGCTTTGTATATATTGTACTAACAATGTATGCCATTCAATGGCATTTTTCTAACGTGAATGGGTAGATAGGCTTGGAACCCAACCGCAGTTCAATTCACACCAGGTTCTCAGTATGTCTCACATTGTGCCAATCCTGGATTTCTGTTGAAATACACAAAACCCAAATTTGTAAAATTTCTAAGTTTGTTATCCATATGTTCTTAACTGGTACCCAGAATTCAAGATTCAGGGGTATGGCCATGGGTGATACCCTCATTATTATTATCAAGTCTACATGTTTATGGGCTAGATTTGTTAATGTATTTGGGATTCAGGAACCACGTTGGCCCTCAGCCTGAGGCAGCCATATAGTAAAACTTCAGGTGTACTCTACTTTATGTGTATTATCTCCCGCAAACGAAGTTTGGCTGATGATTTAGAAATGGGCTCCATCTGAGTCCTTCCGTGACAACTTTGAAGCTCAATATCTTGGTCTGATATCGTCAATCGGATTATCACCCTTAGAAAAAAATATTCAGCATTAAAATGGAACATAGACTTGCATCAATGTGTACATTTCATCATTAAACTTCCTGGAAGATATGTCACCACTTCTTAAATGTTGTAATTGATAGTCATTTAGCACATCAACAAACATTGCTTTAACAAATTTGCAATGTCAGTATCTTATGTATAATATTTTAGGCGGCTGCTGGGGTGGGGTACCTAAATTAAAGCAGCTAATCACATAATTGGGCATGCCCCATAATTCAAACGTATTTTTATTTTATTTCCCTCTCCAAAAGATGGGGGATATACTAGACAAGTAGTATACGGGACGCTATTATGTCAATTCTATCGATTCCCCCCTTTGTTTCACCCTATTGTCTTAAGGGGCCAATGGTAGGGGTTTATGAGGGGTCCTTATTGTATGAAAGCCCCTCCTTTTCCTTCTCACTTATATGATAGGTAGAATGAATTAATGAAGCCCCTCCTTTTCGATCTTGATTATTTGATAGGTTTTGATTAATTAAAGTCGCTGATTCTTAATTATATGATAGGGTGCCGAAACTCCTCCTTATTCGACCCAACAATGGCCACCATAATTGTCAGCAAGCCTCGTGCACCTGTTTGGACCTTTTGAAAACAATGGAAGCGTGCAGGTGTTTGGACCACGCTATCCTGAAACAATGGAATAGTGCACCTGGTTAGACCACGTGCCGACGCCTTTTTAATAATCCCGCCACAATTTTTTAGCGTCACCATGCTTCTCGTGCACCGTTTGAAAACAAAGAAAGCATGCACCTGCAGAGTCACCTGGTTAGACCGCGCGTTTTCGAAAGTGTGTCCAAAACCTGACTAATTTATTTATCCCTACCACACGTTCCCCGAACAATGGAATCCCGCCCTTAAATTATCATTATCAAATCCGGAAATCATACGAGAATCAATCAAAAACTCATTCTGTATACATATTTCTAAGAACCTAGTCTGATGATTTTTTTGTCCAGGCCTCATGGATTGTGAGTCAAGGTCCCCACACAAAATGAGCTGTATACAATACTATTAAATTGGATTTTTCGCCCATTCAAAATATAACTTTGTCTAGTCCTATAGTCTTATGATGGGCCCATTGTATGGTCTTATTCCGGGGTCTTCTGTATACCTATTTTTCCCCAGGCCCTGAAAAAGCTGAAGGCCAACAAGTGCTATTTTTATATATCAGTAAACTTTCGTACCCGTAATCGTTTGTTCAATGTTATCTGCATTTGCTGGTTGGACATTAGCGGCGTTCGCTGGTTAAACAGCCATTTTTATGGAGTTTAGTAATCATATTTCAGTAAACTGATATCGCTTAAATCGCTGGTTCAATGTTAGCTGCATTTGATGGTTGAATATTAAATGCTATGTCTGGTTGAATATTAACTGCTATGTCTGGTTGAATATGTGAAGAAGGGCCGTTTTGATGGTCATTTTGGAGCTTATTAATTATATTTCAGTAAACTTTCGTACCCGTAATCACTAGTTGAATGTTAGTTGTATTTACTGGTTGATTATTATCTGCATTTGATGGTTGAATATTAACTGCTATGTCTGGTTGAATATATGAAGAAGAGCCGTTTCGATGGTTATTTTGGAGCTTATTAATTATATTTCAGTAAACTTTCGTACCCGTAATCGCTGTTGAATGTTAGCTGTGTTTGCTGGTTGAATGTTCTCCGCTGCGTGCTTGGAATGTTCTGGAAGTCAGTATACAAGGTCCTCAAAACACGAGCAGTATAGAATACTATTAAATTGGATTTTGGCCCACTACAAATATAACTTTGTCTAGCCCTTTTGTCTTACGATGGGCCCATTTTATGGCCTTATTCGGGGGTCTTATGTATACCTATTTCTCAGGCCCTGAAAAAGAGGATGACCAACAAGGGCCATTTTTATGGAGTTTAGTTATCATATTTCAGTAAACTTTCGTACCCGTAATCGCTGGTTGAATGCTAGCTACATTTGCTGGTTGACCATTAGCTGCGTTCGATGGTTGAATATTAGCAGTTTTGTCTGGTTGAATGCTAGATACATTTGCTGGTTGACCATTAGCTGCGTTCGATGGTTGAATATTAGCAGTTTTGTCTGGTTGAATGTTAGCTGCGTTTTCTGGTTGAATGTTCCCCTCACACACCCTCACACATGAGCAACACATGTATATGATGAATGTGTAACTGCTATAATTATTGAAATTCTCTTAAATCTCGTTTGCTTTCCAAAATGTCAATTAACAAACATAATCATACATGGGTTGTGTGTATATATGACCATTTCACTCCCGTCCAACAGTATGTTTAAACATCATATAAAATTCGAGCCTTCCGGAGGTTAAATGAATCACAAATCGCGCGTTCTTAGAATATGAAAACCGAGCATTCTGGAAATAATTATATTCAAAAGTTTATCTGTTTTATCAGACAACATGTCATTTGGCAAACATCTAGCGTATATTCAATATACGCTATTATATACAGTTGCATTTACTATATAAAGTTTATCATAAAGAAACAGCGTGAATAGTTGGAAAATCTGCTTTCATCTAATTCATTTGAAATTTTTACTCAATGCGCGTCAATCAATTGGACAATCGATAATAGATTTGACATATGCACTCTGTGTAAACAAATTGAAGTTATCTCCACCTGTCCCGTCTGACATTGTACATTCGATGCAACAATGTATGAATGGAGTTATTGATTTGTTATTCACTTCATAAATGGTTCATATAGCGTACTATTATACTTGTGGACACTTACATTAAAGGTACACGTCACTTTAACCTAAGTCAGCGTATCCATCGATAAAACGCTCTTTATTTTCAAAAAGTGTCTGAATCTCTATCGTTTACTAAAGTTATGTTTAAAATTAAGCATTTAAACCTAATGTAACTATAAATAATAAATAAAAAACGCTATTTATTTTCAAAATTGTCTGAATTTTGATATTGATTTTAGCAATATGCATGCTTTCATTCATATGAAATTGCCATCATGGACGTTAAATGACAACATCTCTTAGCATATTAGCCTTAAAGTTCTACGTCACGCGTACATTCGATGCACAAGTTAACACATTACATATATGGTTGAACATATCAACCATAGTAAGCTCATTTAAACAAAATGGTATTCAATTTAAACGCAGGTTCATTCGATGCAGCAATGTATGAATGTAGGGTTTTGCTTTGTCATTACTCCAGAAATGGTTCAGACGATACACTACATTTGGTTCACATACCTTAAAGGTACCCGTCATTTAAACCTAATTATTTATTAATAAAACGCTCTTTATTTTCAAAATTATCTGAAGGTCCCATCGTTTTGTAAGTTATACGTCGCATGTTCATTCAACGTAATCCTGTACGAAATGAAGGTAATCGTTGTGTTTTTCACTTCATAAAATGCGTCATACGATGGACCACATTTGGGTCACGTGCCTTAAAGGTACCCGTCACTTTCGGCAATTATATAATCAGCTAATACATTACATATCTGGCTGGACGTATCAACCGTATAAAGTTCATTTAATTCATTGGGTCTTTCAAATTATACGTCACGTGTTCATTCGAGGTACTCATGTAGGAAATGAAGGTATTGATTGTTATTCACTTCATAAATGGCTCCCAGTTCCTAATAGCGGACTATTATACATTAAAGGTACACCTCATTTAAATCTAATGCAGCGTGTCCATCAAAACAGACGCTCGTAGTATTGTAACCCGCGGTCGATTGTTTCGTTTCTGTTAATGATACGGTGTTATTTACTTTAAAAAATGCGCCCTCACTCTTCACTTTGACTAATATGCAAGCATTTGTATCATTTAGAATGTCAAAATCTGGTCTAAAGCAGTCGTATTTGTTATATATAAGGCAAATTTCCTTTCAAATTATAACATATTAAAACTATGCATAAATGTTATGTACTTGGAATATAATAGGTCTCCATGGCCTTATTTGGACATATAATCTAACCGAGCGATGTTCATTCTCTAATCGATTACGTGTCTATAGGATATTGAGGGTAGATTAAGCATACTAAGATCCAGGTAGACAGTCTATATTGCAGCCTCATGTTATGGGGCCTTTGTCTCTATGAACATATAGTCTTAATTTTGGGGCCCTTGGTCGTATTTCTATGGATCTATTGTCTGTGTAATTCTATGGACCTATTGTCTGAAATAAGGGGCCTTTGTCTGTGTAATTCTATGGACCTATTGTCTGAAATACGGGGCATTTGTCTGTAATTCTATGGACCTATTGTCTGAAATACGGGGCCTTTGTCTGTGTAATTCTATGGATCTATTGTCTTAGTTATGGGACCCTTTGTCAGTGTAATTCTATGGATCTGTTGTCTTAAATACGGGACCTTTCGTCTGTATATTTCTATGAATCTATTGTCTGAAATACGGAGCATTTGTGTATTTCTATGGACCTATTGTCTGAAATACGGGGCCTCTGTCTGTGTAATTCTATGGATCTATTGTCTTAATTCTGGGACCCTTTGTCAGTGTAATTCTATGGATCTGTTGTCTTAAATACGGGACCATTTGTCTGTATATTTCTATGGATCTATTGTCTGAAATACAGGGTCTTTGTCTGTGTAATTCTATGAACCTATAGTCTTACAAAACCTTTTGTTCTGTTCATAAACCACACGGTAAGCTATTTATAGATATGGGATAACAAGCGATTTTATGCCTAAAGAAGTAGGAACTGAGGTTCTGTATTCTTGTCACCAAGTATATGTAGTTTAAATCCTCTAAATATCGTCTATTATACAGAAGAACCATTGACCATGTGACAGTCTCATGTCACAAAAGACCTATTATGGGGACACATTTCATTCCCCAAAAACGGTATATATAGGTGGGTATCAAACATTGGTCTGGAAAAGACATGGTATATGGACGTGGGTATTTACTAGATGAATTTTTTAAACGTTCATTTCATATACATGAACTCTTTATTGTTGTTCAACTTTTTAATTGGTAACCAATTATCGTATATACTTTTGTTTGGAGTGTTCATATACATCACTATACGAAACACAGCTTCTAATAAACTAGTCGATGGTTAAATCACCACAGCCAATATCCCCAATGGTAAGCTATTTTTTAGCGCATGGGGTACATTCATGACTAAAGAAGAAGGAAATGAGGTAAATTATACTTTATTATTTGATCACTTAACACACAGAACAGGTTTTGCTGACTCGCTCTGTGTAACCTATTTCTAGTATGTAGCAGTATGTTCAGGTAAGCGATGCCTACGGTTGTAAGTGGTACTCGTCAGTGATCACTGAGTTAGGTATGTGGTTCAGAACCAAGCTTTTTAGTTTTCAGTGTATAATCACCATAATTCCTGATTATTCCCAAGGTCCAAATGAGTTCACTATCTAGTTCTGAAATAGTTTTAGTTGTGTTTACAATGTAATCCAATACTAGTTGTTCATTAAACATCTTTTCAATCGTGAAAATTTCACAAGGTTCTGGGAGAATGATGTAACCGCATATTGATGTTTCTTCTTCGAATATCTGACTTCTTTCATTGAAAAACACGTCCTTGTAAACAGAAATTCGAACAAAGTTATCTCCAACGAGTTCACGAATCCCACGTATATCGTTATTTTTAGCAATACCTCTAATTAGCCAACAGTCAGAGAACAGTTGATCCACAATATCTAGTAAGAAATCTGTTTCAAATTCTGTTCTCTCCAACAAAGATTCCAATCTCTCTCTACCATCAACAAAATGTCCTTCCAAAATTAACTTTATTATTAGCTTCTCCTCCCTTCGAAACCAAGTTTGCTGTAATTCATTCTTGATTTCTTCACATAGTGTTGATGAGTTAACTAAAGCTTTGTACACTTTCTGACGCATTTCTGCTGGTAGCATATCAATTACCTCCATAAGTCCTTACGAAACACTCTGTTTATTCGAGGTAATCCACTACAACACGGGGTATTGATCGTGAGTTTCTCACAAAATTAGCACCAGTGTTATACAATCGGTGCTCATACTATACATAGCGTTCACACTCTAAAGACGTTCGGAAAAGTATTTATTTCTTATTATACTATTTATAACAACCAATCAAAACCCGTCATTCAATTTAACTATACACGGACAAGCGGTATGATAACAACCGTACAACAACTTGATGTATACTAGTCATATTTCATATTATTATTCTAAAATCTCCATTACATGGAGTGAAATAAAGAGCGTATATGATGTAGACTAGTGTATAAATACTTAGTTATTTCTTTTTATCAATTATATGTATTGTAACTCCTATAAATATAGTCTGTTATACCGAGTAAACATGTACCACGTGGAAGTCTCACGATAGGCATACTATGTGAAAACATGTGCATATCACATATTCTTTTTACTGTTCATTCGTACGTAATCCAACCTCTCTGTTAATACACAGGCATCAAACCATTGGTGTGGAAAAGACCTACTATGTGAATGCGTGTATTTACTTGATGTATACTAGGCCATTCATATTATTACTCTGAAATCTCCATTGCATGGAGCAAAATAAAGAGCGTGTATGCCGTAGACTGGTGTATAAATGCTTAGTGATTTCTTTCCATCAATTATATGTATTGTAACTCCCATAAATATAGTCTGTTATACAGAGTAACCATGTACAACGTGACAGTTTCACGATAGGTCTACTATGTGAAAGCATGTGTATATCACATATGTTTTTTGCAATTCATTCGTATATAATCCAAGCTCTCTGTTAATACAGAGGCGTCAACACATTGGTGTGGAACAGACCTACTATGTGGACGCGTCTATTTGCTTGATGTATACTGGTTCATTCATAGTATTACTCTAAAATCTCCATTACATGGAGCAAAATAAAGAGCGTATACGATGTATTCTTTTCATAAATTATATGTATTTTGACTCCTGTAAATAGTCTGTTATACAGATGAACCGTGTACCACGTGACGGTCTCGCAAAAGGTGTATACACATGTATTCAATGTATTCTTTAATAAGTCATTTCTCTATTATTTTCGTTCATTTTAGTAGTAATATTGGTAGAAATGTAGTCTGAAATCGTCTGTATAGCGTCATATAGCTTTATTGGTGAATACGTCCATATTTCTTAAAGTACAGTACATATTCATAATGTCAGGCATTATCAGCCAACTATTTATAGAAATACCTGTTATATGAGATCATATCGTAGCTGAATCTGGGATGCGACCTACCTCAACGGCGAAGTGCGCTCAAATGAAGTTACACATATTATATGAGCCATTATATGGATCGATGAGGTGTTATCTCAGTATGTCCATACAATATTAGTAAACTACACCCCCTACCTATTACGTATACCAAGCGAGCGAAACAAACATGACATATCGATTATGTATATATAGTGATGAATCTATGCCTGGTCTCACAGACAAATGTTCATATTTAGAGTAAATACATATGTGTATCCTTTAATGTAATGTCAGCAAATGTATAGAAACGCAGCGTTCAAAATAGTAAAAAGTATACATTTTTTACTTAAAATTTCATTGTTTATGGTTAATTTCCTGTTATGAAACGTGTCATTTTATAAACGCGTAATACGCAATAAAAAAAAATACCTGTTTGACAAAACTTTTAAACGCTATTATGACTATATTTGGCGAATAAAAAAGGGGCTATTTGACGTAGTACAACAACGCGAAATGACTACTTTTTTAAACGCGAATTTGAAACAAAACTAATATACAAAAGAATTTTAAACTAAATAATAAGTTTGGTTGATGTATTTTCTCACAAAGAAGCGCTCGTATACGATGTAGCGGTATGTTACAGAGTTATCGTTCTTTTCGAGGCTAAAAAAAGCGCAGACCGGTCCCCTCCCTCTCCCCCGTTTTAAAAGGGGCGGAGTTAAGGGGAGCGATCGCGCGTCACGAAAAAATGTCACCCCCATTTTACACATAACCCTTCTACATATTTACCACAATTCTACTTTTACCCTTACCCAATATAACCCCTTCCCTTCCGAACTTCTTAGCCATCATCTTTATGCTACTCTGTGCATCATTCATGTTCTTTGCACTATGTCCCTGTCATTTCCTATAAGTTTACACCATTCTGCATGTGTTCTCCTTTTTACTACTGTATCCTTAATACACAAACCCCCAAGTTCATACACATATACGTAATACTTTCCAGTTATTCTCTGCTTCATGTTTACTCTTTTGTCGCGTTACATCCCCCTATGTTTTAGACCAACTGCTTACACCTAAATTATATATATATATGTCCCTTTTTACCCATCTCGTTCCCTCTTCACCCCAGTTGATATGATTTAGTTATACAGTTATACTTTTACCCATATGGCCCTCTTTTCTCACACCTCTGCTTTCCTCTACTTGATGCCATTTTATTTTCTATACCATTTTAAGCCCTTTGCCGGCTCTTACCCTCTAATTACTGTCTGCAATCATAGTTACCCCTCTCCTTCCAAAGTAAAACCCCCACATTTCATATGATTTAGGTATATACTCAATGATTATTCTTATCTCATCTACTTTAATTATGTACATGTCACCCACCCAGCTCTCCGCTATACACCTCTATTCATTTTACCCAATACCCCATTTACCTTTATCCACATAACCACCTTTCATTCTTTTTTACCTTCCCCTTTTGTACCTCTAAACACTTTGTTCTTCCCACAACAATCCCAATGTTTTCCTAGGAAAGTAATGCTTACTACTCAATGTTTTCTCCAAATTATACCATTCTGCTCCCATTTACTCGCCTCTCACTCCTCCCATCGCCTACCCCTTTTTACACATGTATAAACCTCTGTTGAGGGGCTTTTCTTACCCTCCTATACTCTTCGCTATACACCTCTATACACTCTCCCACTGCCCCTTTACCCTTTTTCCCATAAGCACCTTTCATTCTTTTCATGTCTCCCTTTTCTCATTTTATACAACTCTTATTTTACCTCTGTTCTTCCCACACCAAACCCAATGTTTTCCTAAAAAAGTAATGCTTACACCTCAATGTTTTCTCCAAATTATACCCTTCTGCCCCAATTTCTTGCCTCTCGCTCTCCCCATCTCCTTCCCCTTTTTGCACCATATACATGTATAAACCTATATTGAGTGGCTTTTCCTAGCCTCCTAAGCTCTTCACTATATGTTAATTCATATATTAAAAACCATGAACAGTGTACACTACCTAATCCATTATCATCTCCAATTAATACACCGTCATATCATCCCATCCCTATTTCCCACACTCCATTACCCCTCATACTGTGTCGTTTCCCCATCCATTTCCTCTGACTTATACTTTTCTTCTATGACATTTTTTCATGACGCGCGATCGCTCCCCTTATCCCCGCCCCTTTTAAAACGGGGGGAGAGGGAGTGGACCGGTCTGCGCTTTTTTTAGCCTCGAAAAGAACGATAACTCTGTAACATACCGCTACATCGTATACGAGCGCTTCTTTGTGAGAAAATACATCAACCAAACTTAATATTTAGTTTAAAATTCTTTTGTATATTAGTTTTGTTTCAAATTCGCGTTTAAAAAAGTAGTCATTCGCGTTGTTGTACTACGTCAAATAGGCCCTTTTTTATTCGCCAAATATAGTCATAATAGCGTTTAAAAGTTTTGTCAAACAGGTATTTGTTTTATTGCGTATTACGCGTTTATAAAATGACACATTTTATAACAGGAAATTAACCATAAACAATGAAATTTTAAGTAAAAAATGTATACTTTTTACTATTTTGAACGCTGCGTTTCTATACATTTGCTGACATTACATTAAAGGATACACATATGTATTTACTCTAAATATGAACATTTGTCTGTGAGACCAGGCATAGATTCATCACTATATATACATAATCGATATGTCATGTTTGTTTCGCTCGCTTGGTATACGTAATAGGTAGGGGGTGTAGTTTACTAATATTGTACGGACATACTGAGATAACACCTCATCGATCCATATAATGGCTCATATAATATGTGTAACTTCATTTGAGAGCACTTCGCCGTTGAGGTAGGTCGCATCCCAGATTCAGCTACGATATGATCTCATATAACAGGTATTTCTATAAATAGTTGGCTGATAATGCCTGACATTATGAATATGTACTGTACTTTAAGAAATATGGACGTATTCACCAATAAAGCTATATGACGCTATACAGACGATTTCAGACTACATTTCTACCAATATTACTACTAAAATGAACGAAAATAATAGAGAAATGACTTATTAAAGAATACATTGAATACATGTGTATACACCTTGTGCGAGACCGTCACGTGGTACACGGTTCATCTGTATAACAGACTATATACAGGAGTCAAAATACATATAATTTATGAAAAGAATACATCGTATACGCTCTTTATTTTGCTCCATGTAATGGAGATTTTAGAGTAATACTATGAATGAACCAGTATACATCAAGCAAATAGACGCGTCCACATAGTAGGTCTGTTCCACACCAATGTGTTGACGCCTCTGTATTAACAGAGAGCTTGGATTATATACGAATGAATTGCAAAAAACATATGTGATATACACATGCTTTCACATAGTAGACCTATCGTGAAACTGTCACGTTGTACATGGTTACTCTGAATAACAGACTATATTTATGAGAGTTACAATACATATAATTGATGGAAAGAAATCACTAAGCATTTATACACCAGTCTACGGCATACACGCTCTTTATTTTGCTCCATGCAATGGAGATTTCAGAGTAATAATATGAATGGCCTAGTATACATCAAGTAAATACACGCATTCACATAGTAGGTCTTTTCCACACCAATGGTTTGATGCCTGTGTATTAACAGAGAGGTTGGATTACGTACGAATGAACGGTAAAAAGAATATGTGATATGCACATGTTTTCACATAGTATGCCTATCGTGAGACTTCCACGTGGTACATGTTTACTCGGTATAACAGACTATATTTATAGGAGTTACAATACATATAATTGATAAAAAGAAATAACTAAGTATTTATACACCAGTCTACATCATATACGCTCTTTATTTCACTCCATGTAATGGAGATTTTAGAATAATATGAAATATGACTAGTATACATCAAGTTGTTGTACGGTTGTTATCATACCGTTTGTCCGTGTATAGTTAAATTGAACGACGGGTTTTGATTGGTTGTTATAAATAGTATAATAAGAAATAAATACTTTTCCGAACGTCTTTAGAGTGTGAACGCTATGTATAGTATGAGCACCGATTGTATAACACTGGTGCTAATTTTGTGAGAAACTCACGATCAATACCCCGTGTTGTAGTGGATTACCTCGAATAAACAGAGTGTTTCGTAAGGACTTATGGAGGTAATTGATATGCTACCAGCAGAAATGCGTCAGAAAGTGTACAAAGCTTTAGTTAACTCATCAACACTATGTGAAGAAATCAAGAATGAATTACAGCAAACTTGGTTTCGAAGAGAGGAGAAGCTAATAATAAAGTTAATTTTGGAAGGACATTTTGTTGATGGTAGAGAGAGATTGGAATCTTTGTTGGAGAGAACAGAATTTGAAACAGATTTCTTACTAGATATTGTGGATCAACTGTTCTCTGACTGTTGGCTAATTAGAGGTATTGCTAAAAATAACGATATATGTGGGATTCGTGAACTCGTTGGAGATAACTTTGTTCGAATTTCTGTTTACAAGGACGTGTTTTTCAATGAAAGAAGTCGGATATTCGAAGAAGAAACATCAATATGCGGTTACATCATTCTCCCAGAACCTTGTGAATTTTTCACGATTGAAAAGATGTTTAATGAACAACTAGTATTGGATTACATTGTAAACACAACTAAAACTATTTCAGAACTAGATAGTGAACTCATTTGGACCTTGGGAATAATCAGGAATTATGGTGATTATACACTGAAAACTAAAAAGCTTGGTTCTGAACCACATACCTAACTCAGTGATCACTGACGAGTACCACTTACAACCGTAGGCATCGCTTACCTGTGTTTGCTGAACATACTGCTACATACTAGAAATAGGTTACACAGAGCGAGTCAGCAAAACCTGTTCTGTGTGTTAAGTGATCAAATAATAAAGTATAATTTACCTCATTTCCTTCTTCTTTAGAAAATAGCTTACCATTGGAGATATTGGCTGTGGTGATTTAACCATCGACTAGTTTATTAGAAGCTGTGTTTCGTATAGTGATGTATATGAACACTCCAAACAAAAGTATATACGATAATTGGTTATCAATTAAAAAGTTAAACAACAATAAAGAGTTCATGTATATGAAATGAACGTTTAAAAAATACATCTAGTAAATATCCACGTCCATATACCATGTCTTTTCCAGACCAATGTTTGATACCCACCTATATATACCGTTTTTGGGGAATGAAATGTGTCCCCATAATAGGTCTTTTGTGACATGAGACTGTCACATGGTCAATGGTTCTTCTGTATAACAGACGATATTTAGAGGATTTAAACTACATATACTTGGTGACAAGAATACAGAACCTCAGTTCCTACTTCTTTAGGCATAAAATTGCTTGTTATCCCATATCTATAAATAGCTTACCGTGTGGTTTATGAACAGAACAAAAGGTTTTGTAAGACTATAGGTTCATAGAATTACCAAGACAAAGACCCTGTATTTCAGACAATAGATCCATAGAAATATACAGACAAATGGTCCCGTATTTAAGACAACAGATCCATAGAATTACACTGACAAAGGGTCCCAGAATTAAGACAATAGATCCATAGAATTACACAGACAGAGGCCCCGTATTTCAGACAATAGGTCCAAAGAAATACACAAAGGCTCCGTATTTCAGACAATAGATCCATAGAAATATACAGACGAAAGGTCCCGTATTTAAGACAACAGATCCATAGAATTACACTGACAAAGGGTCCCATAATTAAGACAATAGATCCATAGAATTACACAGACAAAGGCCCCGTATTTCAGACAATAGGTCCATAGAATTACAGACAAATGCCCCGTATTTCAGACAATAGGTCCATAGAATTACACAGACAAAGGCCCCTTATTTCAGACAATAGGTCCATAGAATTACACAGACAATAGATCCATAGAAATACGACAAAGGACCCCAAAATTAAGACTATATGTTCATAGAGACAAAGGCCCCATAAAATGAGGCTGCAATATAGACTGTCTACCTGGATCTTAGTATGCTTAATCTACCCTCAATATCCTATAGACACGTAATCGATTAGAGAATGAACATCGCTCGGTTAGATTATATGTCCAAATAAGGCCATGGAGACCTATTATATTCCAAGTACATAACATTTATGCATAGTTTTAATATGTTATAATTTGAAAGGAAATTTGCCTTATATATAACAAATACGACTGCTTTAGACCAGATTTTGACATTCTAAATGATACAAATGCTTGCATATTAGTCAAAGTGAAGAGTGAGGGCGCATTTTTAAAAGTAAATAACACCGTATCATTAACAGAAACGAAACAATCGACCGCGGGTTACAATACTACGAGCGTCTGTTTTGATGGACACGCTGCATTAGATTTAAATGAGGTGTACCTTTAATGTATAATAGTCCGCTATTAGGAACTGGGAGCCATTTATGAAGTGAATAACAATCAATACCTTCATTTCAAAATTTCAAATGAATTAGATGAAAGCAGATTTTCCAACTGTTCACGCTGTTTCTTTATGATAAACTTTATATAGTAAATGCAACTGTATATAATAGCGTCTATTGAATATACGCTAGATGTTTGCCAAATGACATGTTGTCTGATAAAACAGATAATCTTTTGAATATAATTATTTCCAGAATGCTCGGTTTTCATATTCTAAGAACGCGCGATTTGTGATTCATTTAACCTCTGGAAGGCTCGAATTTTATATGATGTTTAAACATACTGTTGGACGGGAGTGAAATGGTCATATATACACACAACCCATGTATGATTATGTTTGTTAATTGACATTTTGGAAAGCAAACGAGATTTAAGAGAATTTCAATAATTATAGCAGTTACACATTCATCATATACATGTGTTGCTCATGTGTGAGGGTGTATGAGGGAAACATTCAACCATCGAACGCAGCTAACATTCAACCAGACAAAACTGCTAATATTCAACCATCGAACGCAGCTAATGGTCAACCAGCAAATGTAGCTAGCATTCAACCAGACAAAACTGCTAATATTCAACCATCGAACGCAGCTAATGGTCAATCAGCAAATGTAGCTAGCATTCAACCAGCGATTACGGGTACGAAAGTTTACTGAAATATGATTACTAAACTCCATAAAAATAGCCCTTGTTGGTCATCCTCTTTTTCAGGGCCTGAGAAATAGGTATACATAAGACCCCCGAATAAGGCCATAAAATGGGCCCATCGTAAGACAAAAGGGCTAGACAAAGTTATATTTGTAGTGGGCCAAAATCCAATTTAATAGTATTCTATACTGCTCGTGTTGTGAGGACGTTGTATACTGACTTCCAGAACATTCCAACCACGCAGCAGAGAACATTCAACCAGCAACACAGCTAACATTCAACAGCGATTACGGGTACGAACGTTTACTGAAATATAATTAATAAGCTCCAAAATAACCATCGAAACGGCCCTTCTTCATATATTCAACCAGACATAGCAGTTAATATTCAACCATCAAATGCAGATAATAGTCAACCAGTAAATACAGCTAACATTCAACTAGCGATTACGGGTACGAAAGTTTACTGAAATATAATTAATAAGCTCCAAAATGACCATCAAAACGGCCCTTCTTCACATATTCAACCAGATATAGCGGTTAATATTCAACCAGACATAGCATTTAATATTCAACCATCAAATGCAGCTAACATTGAACCAGCGATTTAAGCGATATCAGTTTACTGAAATATGATTACTAAACTCCATAAAAATGGCTGTTTAACCAGCGAACGCCGCTAATGTCCAACCAGCAAATGCAGATAACATTGAACAAACGATTACGGGTACGAAAGTTTACTGATATATAAAAATAGCACTTGTTGGCCTTCCGCTTTTTCAGGGCCTGAGGAAAAATAGGTATACAGAAGACCCCGGAATAAGACCATACAATGGGCCCATCATAAGACTATAAGACTAGACAAAGTTATATTTTGAATGGGCGAAAAATCCAATTTAATAGTATTGTATACAGCTCATTTTGTGTGGGGACCTTGACTCACAATCCATGAGGCCTGGACAAAAAAATCATCAGACTAGGTTCTTAGAAATATGTATACAGAATGAGTTTTTGATTGATTCTCGTATGATTTCCGGATTTGATAATGATAATTTAAGGGCGGGATTCCATTGTTCGGGGAACGTGTGGTAGGGATGAATAAATTAGTCAGGTTTTGGACACGCTTTCGAAAACGCGCGGTCTAACCAGGTGACTCTGCAGGTGCATGCTTCCTTTGTTTTCAAACGGTGCACGAGAAGCATGGTGACGCTAAAAAATTGTGGCGGGATTATTAAAAATGCGTCGGCACGTGGTCTAACCAGGTGCACTATTCCATTGTTTCAGGATAGCGTGGTCCAAACACCTGCACGCTTCCATTGTTTTCAAAAGGTCCAAACAGGTGCACGAGGCTTGCTGACAATTATGGTGGCCATTGTTGGGTCGAATACGGAGGAGTTTCGGCACCCTATCATATAATTAAGAATCAGCGACTTCAATTAATTAAAACCTATCAAATAATCAAGATCGAAAAGGAGGGGCTTCATTAATTCATTCTACCTATCATATAAGTGAGAAGGAAAAGGAGGGGCTTTCATACAATAAGGACCCCTCATAAACCCCTACCATTGGCCCCTTAAGACAATAGGGTGAAACAAAGGGGGGGTCGATAGAATTGACCTAATAGCGTCCCGTATACTACTACTTAGACACGCATCTGATCGTGCATTTATTACCTTAGTAATTCGGCATTAAAATGGAACATAGACTTGTACCAATGTGTAAATTTCATCATTAAACTTCCTGGAAAATATGTCACCACTTCTTAAATGCTGTAATTGATAGCCCTTTAGCCCTTCAACTAAAATAGCTATAACAAATTTGCAATGTCAGTATCTTATGTATAATATTTTAGGCGGTGGTTGGGGTAGGGTACCCAAATTAAAGCAGCTAGTCGCATAATTGGGTATGCCTCCATGACTCAAACGTATTTTTATTCCCGTCTCCAAAAGATGGGGGATATACTAGACATGCATCTGATCGTGCATTAATTACTTACGAGTTTTGTATCCCAAATAGAAGTTACAGAACACATCTGATCTAATAACTATTCACTCATATTCAAAGTGGAGGAAATTCCACAGACCCACATATATATATATCATGTCAATATACACAATGGATTTATACACATTATGAATTTATACACATTTGTTCTAAGAGTATAATTACAACTACTTTCACTTAAATGCGTGCCTTAAATACACTTGGTAGCGACAATCTCATTCAGCCGAGGGAAGTGTCGTTTCCCGCATCACTGGGTGAGTGATACTTTAAAAAAAAGTTCGCAAACTAAGTCGAATATCCATGGGGCGAATTCACCTGGAGTTTTATATAGTCCACCAATCAAATCGCAAGAATTAACTTCCGCTTCCAGTGGTAACCCAAGCCGCCAACTCTCAGCGAAAAGGAACGTATTACATAACTATTCCACAATTAGTATTAGCATTTATCCATCCATACTTCATATAATTTCACTTCACGAAATTATGCAGTATGTAATTCGGCATCCGACACTTCTATAAACCGAGATGCATTGAAAACGACGTTGATTGCACACATAAAGCCACAAATAGGACCCTAGTTCAGATATGTGTATATCAATATGACTCTAGTTCAGATATATGCAGACAAATAGGACCCTAGTTCAGGTATATTTTCCCGATATTTTGCCCGAAATATGACAAAAAAAGTTCACATAATAATTTTTTCGGGTTCTCCCGATTCCCGTATGTCTTACCACATAACTCGACCGAGTGAAGGATTTCTCCCAAATATCACAACGCTAAGGCTAATCTTCAGAATGGATTATCTTATGTGTCACCAATCTACTCGATGTATTAACCAACATGTAGGCCAAACGGAGAATTCCTCAAGTCTATTAGCAGATCGTTTATGTAAACCAGGTAGCACAGAGGTGAGAGGACACCCCCTTGCTTTGTCTCTTGGTCGATGCTGAACTTATCAGAGAATCTGTTGTTAGAGAACACCCTGCTATTCACATCCGTGTGGATGTTGCAGAGAAGTCTGATGAATTTGCCGGAAGAGCCAAGACGTATAAATTTAAACAAAAGGCCTTCGTACCACACTCTATCGAAGGCCTTCTTAGAATCCAGGAATGCTACAAACACGTTTGAGCCATTAGCTTTTGCGTGTGATATAGCTTCATGTAAGACGTTATATTTGCAACCAAAACCTTTTTGGAAGCCATATTGTAATTGTTCCGGGAAATTAGAAAGCTCCCTTGCGCTGAGGATTCTTTGCAGTAGAATTTTTTCAAACAGTTCATAGATCACAGGTAGGAGTGTTATGGCCCGATAGCTGTCGGGAGACGTAGAATGCTTAGGCTGTCCTTTATACAGAGGAATAATAACACCAAGTTTCATACCCGGCGGGATCCATTCTAGATCCAGTATGGTGTTGAATAAGATCAGAATACATTCCTTCAGTTTACGGTGTGAATGATAATATGTCCACTCGTGACAGTCATAGCCAGTCGCTTTGTTTGGTTTCTATGTTTTTATCGCACACTCAATTTCATAAATATATATTTGGCGACACTGTGAGCATATCTGGCCTTCTTGTCTGCGCATGTATTCTCTAACCTCAGCAGTAACATTATTTTCAAACGTTGGATTGTGATGCGTTTCTGGAGAGTAGACATCAGCAAAGTACGAAGAACAACCGGAGTTAATCTCAGCGGGATCACGAGTGGGTACTCCACCGAATTCCATTACTGATCCGACCGTACGCGTGGGAGACTTCATTTTAAGTGTGCGCCAGAACATTGTGGGGCTGTTTAATGCATGGTTCTCAAGTTCGTAGCACTCAGCCTTCATGGAATCACGGACAGCTTCACGATGTGCTTTCCTGAAGTGACGCTTTGATTGCATGTAATTGACATAATACGGGGAGCACGACACTGGTTTACCAGCATACACCCATTGTTTGTGCAGATCGCGCATGTCCGATTTCAGTCTGTCGAGGTCAGTATTCCAGTATGGTTTGAGATGGCGGGAAAAGCGCTTTCTAGGGACTGATAAGTCTGATGCTGTTACAATGGCGCGGGTTAATGACTCATACAAAATGTTTAACGATATTTTGGAAGTCAAATCACATCCGTGTGGATCTGGACATAGTGAGTCCAGGTTATTCCTGTATGCTTCGAGATCAGCACGCTGCCATGCAAAACTACGGCGATCTGTGAGCGACTGGGTTATTGGAGCTGGGTCCATGAATTTAATTGAGCATGATACCGGAAGGTGGTTGGAAGTATTGAGAGTTTCGTCACTGATCACTTCGCAGTCAATCACTAGAAGAGAAGGTTTGCTAACCGTATAATATGGAATGTACGATTAGGCACTTCCCTTACACATGCTTGATGACATAAGAGACGAATGAAATCACTCAATAGTGTACTTCTGGTACTTTTTCATCTATTAAAGTCAGCATGTGAAGCCCGCTTTAAGTGTGCATTGAAATCGCCCATCACCAGAACGGGTCCGTGTGATAAACACTGAGAATTTAAATTTTCTAAGAACTCAATGTAAAGCTTGAATACTTCGTCACCGTGGTTGACGTTTGGTATATACAGCTGGATAACAGATAAGTATTCTTTGTCACATAGTTTAGTTTGTATTCCGACGAGATTTTCGTTGTCGATACTTATCTCTACACAGTTGCTCGATATATCATTTCGGATAAAGATCGCAACTCCGTCCTTGACATATGTGCCACCCCTGGATGTTTTTATTCTCTTAAGTGTCACCAAGATGCTCGATGTATAAAATGATTTCCCGCATATATCACAACGGTAAGGATTCTATTATGTGTCACCAAGCTGGTCAATTGAGTGAACGATTTCCCACATATATCACAACGGTAAGGCTTATCTCCAGTGTGGATTATCTCATGTGTCACCAAGCTGCTCGATGTATTAAATGATTTCGCGCAGAAATCACAACGGTATAAGGATTCTCTTATGTGTCACCAAACTGGTCAATTGAGTGAACAGTTTCCCACATACATCACAATGGTAAGGCTTATCTCCGGTGTGGATTCTCTTATGCGTCTCTAAGTTTGGCAATTGAGTGAACGATTTCCTGCATATATCACAATGGTAAGGCTTATCTCCCATGTGGACTCTCTTGTGCGTCACCGGTTTACTCGATGTACTAAATGATTTCACTCAGATATCACAACGGTAAGGCTAATCTCCAGGGTGGATTCTCTTATGTGTCACCAAGCTGCTCGATTGATTAAATGATTTCCCGCATATATCACAATGGTAAGGCTTATCTCCGGTGTGGATTCTTTTATGTCTCACCAAGTCGCTTGATTGAATAAATGATTTGCTGCATATATCACATTTGTAAGGCTTATCGCCGGTGTGGATTCTGTTATGTGTCACCAGGTGGCTCGATGTATTAAATGACTTCCCGAATATAGCACAATGGTAAGGCTTATCTCCGGTGTGGATTCTTTTATGTTTCACCAAGTTACTAGACGTATTAAATGATTTCCCGCATATATCACAACAGTAAGCCTTATCTCCGGTGTGGATTCTGTTATGTCTCACCAGGTGACTCGATGTATTAAATGATTTCCCACATATAGCACAATGGTAAGGCTTATCTCCGGTGTGGATTCTTTTATGTTTCACCAAGTTACTAGACGTATTAAATGATTTCCCGCATATATCACAACAGTAAGCCTTATCTCCGGTGTGGATTCTGTTATGTCTCACCAGGTGACTCGATGTATTAAATGATTTCCCACATATAGCACAATGGTAAGGCGTATCTCCGGTGTGGATTCTCTTATGATTCACCAAATGAGTCGCGTTATTAAATGATTTCCCGCATACATCACAACGGTAAGGCTTATCTTCAGTGTGGATTCTCTTATGTCTCACCAAGTTGCTTGATTGAATAAATGATTTCATGCATATATCACATTTGTAAGGCGTATCTCCGGTGTGGATTCTCTTATGTGTCACCAAGTGACTCGATGTATTAAATGATTTCCCGCATACATCACAATGGTAAGGCTTATCTCCGGTGTGGATTCTCTTATGTGTCACCAATTCGCTTGATTGAGTAAATGATTTCATGCATATATCACATTTGTAAGACTTATCTCCGGTGTGGATTATGTTATGTCTCACCAGGTGGCTCGACGTATTAAATGATTTCCCACATATATCACAATGGTAAGGCATATCTCCGGTGTGGATTCTCTTATGCATCACCAGGTGACTCGATGTAGTAAATGATTTCCCACATATAGCACAATGGTAAGGCATATCTCCGGTGTGGGTTCTCTTATGCATCACCAGGTGACTCGATGTATTAAATGATTTCCCACATATATCACAATGGTATTAAGGGGATGGTAAAGTCTGGTCAAGATGGCCACCGCGGATTGCACCCTACCTCCAGATGATCAATAATTACTCACCGGCCATAGAATGGATAAACTTCATATTTTTCACACATAATAATCAATAATAAACAAAGATCTTGTCATTAGTAGAGAAATTATAGCTGTTAGAATTTACTCGCGGTAGAGTGACAAAAAATCATGTCCCCAAACGGCGTTTCTCCAGTTCCAATGGTTAACTTTTTGTACAAACTGAACAGTCAAAATGGTCCTATAAGAATCTGGCTAGAGACAAGGAGACATCATTTTGAGGAAAAACAAGAACTTTCCCAAATACCCTGCCTGTGAAAATAGTACTGTCATCCTGAATAATGGCAAAATGTCCTCCATTTGCATTGTTTACATTCTTAGGAACTATTTTTCTTGGTATGGGAGACCATAATATCCTAACATTATTTTGCCATAGCCGATACGCATGCCATGGAGGCGGGGCGGCCATGATTACAAACAAACCCATCCGTCAATACTAGAATACGATTACGAATGGAAATCGATCAGTATAGACAATCGCGCATGGGATCAAGCTTTTGATTATGCCCATCAATAGATATGGGTTATAAGCAATATGATTGTACCTGATAACCGACAATTTCTCGATTAATTTACATTCAAATGTTATTAAACGTATTTTACTCCACAATGTTGTTGATCCCAGTGCACCAAAATAGAATTGACCGGAAGTGAACTCGCACAAGGAGTCCGTCGTAAAATATGACATATTTCGTCGGAATACGGTACTTTCCTATTCATAAATATGTTTTTATATAGGCTATTTGATTTTAGAATAATACAATATTCTGAAACATGTAAGTTTTCTATTTCTGTGATTTGCGTACTAATACGACATCTTGTAATCTCGCTTTCGACTATAGACTGGTAATTCTAAAAATAAAATATCAACATTTCCATCTGTAAACAGCACAAAACTTCATAAATCGTGGGTAATCAAGCAACTAAATTAATTCCAACAACTTAAATAAACTGAAAGCATCGATTTCATATCATAAACTTGCCCGATTGCAGGATCGGATTGCTTTTCTGGTCGATTTTCATGTACCTGCCGCGAATTAAAAAATGACAACAACGTCATGAACATGTGTTTACAATTGAAATATGGCGACTGGCTCCCAAGAAAAACTGACACGTTTTAGCGGACATTTTGCAAACGATACAGTGAACATTAATCTAAAGCATAGCTCCTTGGCTCTTAACGGTATGTCACTTATCATAATGGGCTGCCTAATGATACTGTTGAAGTTATAGTTTTTCACATTTGAATGCCAAAACAATGACATAATATTGCAGATATACTCTGTTTCAAAGTCATTTTTCTGGTACAAAAAGCTTTTTAGCTCACATCTATTCGTGGCACCTCCTTTAACGATATATGCTCTATATATTATCTCTATGTTGTTATATCTATTTCTGTCTACTTTTATGTGAAAAATACCAATTTTGTCAGCCCGTTTCCAGACATTTTTTATGAAACAGACTTTGCCATCCCCTTAAGGCGTATCACCGGTTTGGATTCTGTTCTGCGTGACCAAGTTGCTCGATTTAGTAAATGATTTATCGCATACGTCACAACTGTGTGGCTTTGTTTAGTAGCACTATTCACAACACGATGGGTGACTACACAGTCTACATGTAAGCTACAAGGCTTGGCACTAAATTCGGCGTATAACTTCTTACTCGATACGTCTACTGCTTTGAAGTTTGGTCTGTGGGCGGGTGACAACCTTATTATACAGATGGACCATCATGTATGTTGTTAATTTCAAATCTAAGGTTGATAGAAACTTCGTTCCAGTTTGATTTAAACAGTGCGAGTCACAGAAGACCATATCATTAGCCACATGATACCATATAATTGGTCACATTAGACCATATCACTACAGTATTTTGTTGAATTAACATGCGTAGACTTATGTGGTTTTGTTTAGTAGCACCATTCACAAAACGACATGTGACTACACAGTCTACATGTAATCGTACAAGGCCTGGCAGTAATTACGTCGTATATGACGTATAACTTCTTACTCGATACGTCTACTGCTTTGGAGTTTGGTCTATGGACGGGTAACAAACCTATTATACTATAACTCCACGGATGTCCGGCTAACTCAGTTATTATTCACGAGATAGTTCCATGGAATCATATACATTTATCTCAAGGTTCAAATAACATTATATATATAGTCTACGCCTTTCTTTCCAACTCTCAGCTTAATAGTCCTCATTTGTTGGGCTGGTGCTCTCTAAGTGAACAATAGGTGCTGGGGCAATTAAAGTTCAATACATTACTTTAGATCTCTTATATTTTCATCAATAAACTCATCACATTCTCAACTCGATCCAACAATACACAATCATCGATCTGCCAACTATAGATGGTCCCATCTATATCATTTAATCTCGTACATGTTCATATAGGTAGATGTGTAGATGTAGATATGTCTATGTCGACTCTACAAACATAAATAAACAAGTCCTAATTTCTAGATTAAGGGAAGAGGTATACCTCCCAACATACAGACATAATACACCCTTACACAATCATACTACTAGTTATATAGAATAACCTATACACACATAAGGGATATATTAATGCTCCTGTCAGAGACTTTCTACAAACTACTACTTGAAGTTTCACAAACACAAAGTATAGATGAATATGTTATAACTATAAATATACAATTAAATGAGAATTAATTATAGTTTACCATATTATAAAGTGAACTATCCATAATTATAAAACGGACATATTCCAATTATGGAGAATCACAAGTGGATCTCTATTGACGACAATAGGAAAAATGGGTTAAAATATATAACATTGAAACGAACATAAAAGTACATTGAACATACCTAAACGATGAGTTTTGAGTCTGGATGTCTCCTTGTATTGTAGAATACTTTTAGCAAACAATAATAGAACTTTAGTTCCATTATTTAACTGTTTATTAGAGTTTGTTGAAAAACACAGCACCTAGATTTCAACAATGAAAACCAACTGACATTTCGCGGTTAAACCAATCCATCCCAATTAAAAGTATTGGGCTGACTTAGGTTTTAGCGCGAAACTAAATATTAAAGCAATACGATTTGTTTATGAGGGATAGTGAAGTGCAGTTAAGATTAATTACGGACTAATTAAGTGTTAAAGAGTTAGTAAGACATGCACATGCAGATATTATTAAAATCCTACATTTGATGCATTATTTACCTATACATGTAAATATATCACCGCCACATTCTCCCCCCTCTTAAAAAATAAATTACATTCTTGTAATTTCACTTACAACCTGCAACGTTCCAAAGAAACCTGCAATGACCTTATAAATAAAATCATACCTGTACCTGCTATCCAGCCAAATAAACCATTCTATAACACCAACTGCATTGCTATACTTAAGAGGGTAAAATTTTATAATCGGAAGAGATAAAGTTCTCAACCTGCACCCATAACAAGGATAGGTAATATCCTATAACCGTATTAAGTAATTACGATCTGTAATTAAATAAACTATTTATATACATAAAACATCTCAATCTGTGGTGGTATATCAACCTGTAACATCCGTAATTAAAATTAAAACATATTGCACTTTTCCCATATTGCATCTATGGATAGTAATCTAATATAAGACTGCTATTCTGTCAATCATATCTAAAATCTAATTTGTATTAACAATTTTAGCAACATTTTAAGACATAAGTAGGCCTGAGTTCATGGCAGGGTATAGCAATAATACCTTACAACATGAGTAAAACTTGCACAGCTGAACCAATATCAACCATGACCAAGTATTTAACATACTGAAAATGTTAATACAAAATATAATTATTATCAGAAATTCTAATTCTAATTAATCAACTGCTTGTCTTTAAGAACAGTGGCTTTCGCAGAGTATAGCCTGTAACACCCTAGCTGACTCAGCTACTGACCACTGCCTTTAAATATCTGAAATAATCCTACAGCGATTAATTAGTGCAAGATAATTAGAAATTATAACATACAGTGAACAACAAGGTATACAACATTATTTTAAAATAGCTGAAAACATTTCATGAATTTGAAGTGGCGACATGTTACAAAGTAAGTCTTTGTTTGTCAATCGTTTGAGTAGTTCAGATTTTGTTATAAAATCTTCACTTTCCTTCGGCACCTGCAAAGAATGTACATAATCTCCTGATTCCTTCCAGAGGGGTGGTCTACGGGATCGGCCAGACCGCCTGGGTCCTACATCCTCTTCAACTGCTACATTTTCAGAAGAAATATCTGAAACAATATCCCTAACCCCTGCATCACCTGAAACAACTTCCTCAACTACAACATCAGTACTGCTCTCCTCAACAACTCTACTACTGGGCCCATCTTCTGATCTGCTGTGCATAATGTCACCAACAGAATTATCAACATCATCAACACTTTCATTATTTCCTAGATGCGCATCTGCTACACTTTCTTGTTCCACCTGTTTCTCTTCAATAAGAGAAATATGATCGTCATCATCTGGAACATTTTGTTCTCTGAAAATACTAGAATCGTCACTCTGGTCATCAGGAACAATAATATGATCCGCCTCGTTAGCAGTAGATATAACTGCTCTCTGCGGTATCTCCAGAACATAATCATGTTCATTATATTCAGGTGATTCTAAAACAAAATGTTTCTTATGTTTTATATCAGGATTACATTCAACTTCATTTCCTACAACAACATCAGGTTTGTTTAAAACAATATCGGGACCATGTTTCTCATCTTCTTTATCTATATCTATAGGTAAAGATCCAATTGGAAGTAAATGATTCCGATGAAGGGTTCTCTCCTTGCCATCATCACTAATAACAGTAAAAACTGGTATATTCCCATTCGGCTGTCCTGTAACATAGTAAACTTCCTTATCAAATCGATCCGCTAACTTATGTCTGCCGTCAAAAGCTAAAGTTTTCACTAAAACGGAATCACCAACAGACACAGTAGCCGCTCTTGCCTTCTTATCGAAGTTACGTTTCTGACGATCTTTTGCCTTCGATGCAGCTTCAGAAGCTAAATTAAAAGAATAACTGAGTCTTTCTTTTAAATCTGAAACATATTCTGGAATAGAAACATTAACAACTTCATCATCATTTAAAATCAATTTATCAAAACCACACAAAACATCAATCGGTAACTTTGGGTCCCTTCCAAACATCAGTTTAAAAGGAGCATATCCTGTCGTCTCATGTCTTGTGCAATTGTATGCATGTACTAACGGTCCTATAAAACTCTTCCAATCCTTCTTCTCCTCTGTCTCCAATGTACCTAACATACTCAATAAAGTCCTGTTAAATCTCTCACATTGTCCATTTCCCATAGGATGATAAGGGGTAGTTCTACTTTTCTGTATTCCACACAATCTGCAAAGTTCTTGTATTAAATCAGACTCAAAGTTGGCACCTTGGTCACTGTGTATCCTATTAGGAAAACCATAATATACAAAGAACTGGTTAAAAAGTACATCTGCGGTTGTCTTCGCCGTCATGTTCTTGGTAGGAAATGCTTGAGAATATTTGGTAAAATGATCTGTGATAACAAGTAAATATTGGTAACCTCCTTTGCACATTTCAACAGTTAAATAATCTATACAAACAAGTTCTAAAGGCTGTGACGTGGAAATGGAAACAAGCTTGGCCATGGAACCCGTCGGAGATTTACGTCTCAGACAGCGAGGACACTGCTGAATGTAATTCTCCACCGCACTGTCTATTCCAGGCCAATAAAAACGCTCTTTAATCAAAGATATGGTTCTTTCTCTTCCAGGATGACCTATATCTGAATGTAAAGACTTTAAAACTGTGGGAATAAAAGATGACGGAATAACAAGTTGTAAATGTTGGTTACCATTTAACTGGGTTTCTCTGTATAAAACACCTCTCTGAAATTTCAACGTGTCAAAATGTCTAAAATACGTTGAATGTTCCCTTGTCATCGGTAAAGCATTTCTACTCGGCTTAACACCTCTCCTCACCGCCTTCATCCATGGACCTAAAACAGAATCCTTCTCTTGCATTCGCCTCCAATCAACTGGTGTCATCACCTCAATATCTGTGCTAAAACTATCTTGCAATGTATCAGCCACATTTGCTGTCATACAAAGAGAATGCACAAATGGTTCTGAAATCTTTAAACCATTACAAATAGCTGTAATAGAATGAGAATGAATTTTCTCTATTTGAGAATCATCTCCATCATGTGTCCTTCTGGATAAAGCATCAGTAGCTGCATTTGACTTGCCAGGGCGATAAAAAAATTCAAAGTCAAATGTGCTGATCGCCGCCAACCATCTATGTGAAGTAGCATCAAGTTTAGCACTGGTAAGAACATAAGTTAAAGGATTTGAATCTGTATATACAACAAATTTATGATTAAAAAGATAATCATAAAATTTCTCCGTTATCGCCCACTTCAGTGCTAAAAACTCCAATTTGTGTGCAGGATATGATTTCTCTGCTGCAGTGGTACCTCTGCTTGCATAAGCAATAACCCGAAGAACACCGTCTTGCTTCTGGTATAATATTCCACCCAGACCATGAGAACTCGCATCAGTGTGTAGTTCAAATGGGAGGGAGTAGTCAGGAAATCCTAAAATGGGTGGGGAAATAAGACATTCTTTCAGACGAGAGAAAGCATTTTCCTCTTCTTCACCCCAACTCCATTTTCCAGTATAATTTGATTTCTTCTTGCTTTTTTGCTTTCCTTGGTTAGTTGGGGGTAAAAGATCTGTAAGGGGTTTAGCGATTTGTGAAAAACTTTTCAGATATTTACGGTAGTACCCCGCCAAACCTAAAAAATTTCTAACATCCTCTGGGGTCTTTGGAGTCGGCCAATCTACAATTTTAGAAATTTTAGAATGGTCGACAGCTATGCCCTCTTCTGAAATTGTGTGTCCCAAATATTTCAACTTTCGGCTAAAAAGTGAACATTTAGAAGGAGATAACTTTAAATTACAGTCTTTTAGTCTCTGAAATACTAATCTTAACCGGTCAATCAACTCTGAAAAACTATTTGCTGGGATACAAATATCATCCAAGTATATGTAACAAATTTTATTGCATAATCCATCTAAACAGTGTTCCATCATTCTCTGGAAACTCGCAGGAGATCCTTTCATTCCTTGTGGAACTCTCTGAAATTCATAAAAACCAAGATTACCTGCTGTAAAGGCTGTATATTTCTTATGTTCTTCAACAACATCATGTTGGAAAAAACCACTACGAAGATCAAGAGAGCTGAAAAATCTGGAATTGGCTAAATTATCTAAAATTTGTTCTATCAATGGTAAACAGTAAGCATCTGATATTGTCTTTTTATTAACATCGCGATAATCTATGCAAAGCCTCAGCTTTCCACTCGCACGGCGACATATAACAACATTAGAACAATATGGGCTATGTGAGCGTCGAATAATTCCAGCTGCTAAAAGTTGTTGTATATAATCTCTGACTTCATCAACTAATCCTGGTGCAATCCGTCTCGGCCGCTGCTTCACTGGCTTATCATCAGTCAAATGTATTTCATGCTTTACACCAGAATAGTGACCTAAGTCGAAATCACTGAGTGAAAATATACCTGAAAATTCTTTAACTAAATCAACTGCTTGCTTCAGCTCATCATGTGTTAAAGAATCAGAATTAAGATTAAGTTGATTCAAGATGGGTGACTCTGCATCATCTTTCTTCTCCAAATCGCCTTCAACTTTGACAGGTTGAATACTGCAAATAACAGAATTTGGAGCAATACTAATTGTCCTTGTCGTTAGATTGCTCAAATGGACTGGAACATGCTCATCTTTATTGCTGTTATAATTCAAAATAAAAGGAGCAATCTCAATTCCATCCATTTTGGAATCATCTGTAAAAGATTGAAATATTGCACAAGTTGGATTATATGGAACTTTGTGGTCAACATAACCTAACAAAGTTTTGGAAGTATTTGGATGCAGTATCACATGATCCGGGGCAGAACTCTTGACAACACCTAAATTAAAATTATTTCTCTTGAGTTCCCTGTCCCTTAATGAAAGACACCTAAAAGTAAAATACCATGGTGTATCAAGGTCAGCTTTCTGTAAAAATCTCTGTCCATTCTGCTTCTCTACATGTGTCATAAATGTTTTAAGTATATTAGTACCTAAAAGAACAGGAGTCTGAACATTAAATTTGCTATCAGGCACTATAAGAAAAACACAAGGTTGAGAATCAATACCGGTAAATCTGGGAATAGAAATATTAGATTGAATAAATCCAAGATATTCCAAGTCCCGTCCATCAGCGCACTCAATATTGAGTACAGATTGTAATGATTCAATTGGAATATGACTAAGTCTTTTCCTGTAAAAAGACTCACAAATTGTAATAACTGTACTGCCTGTATCCAGTAAGGCTTTACATGTGTATCCTGAAATAACAATATTAGATTCAGAAATATCACCATGTAGACCAACAGGGGTTTTATGGAGGGAACGTCTGTCCCGACCATCTATGGCCGACCCGTCACCATAGATGGAAGCTAGTTTTTTCCTTCTATATAACCACGCCCTCTGGAAGGAGCGCCTCTGGACTTCCTACAAAATGGAGGTTTATGAAATTCATTACAGCCATAGCATTTTGGTAGCTGTGGAGTAAGTCTTTCATTATTATTATTATAGTTAGATTTATAACTACTCTCTTGTTCCCGATAAGAATCATCTGCAGCATTATATCTGTCATTTCGCTGTGGATTAAAACCTCTGCCTCGTCCACCACGATATCCTCTACCAGAGCCTCTATCATATTGTCTGTCATGATTAAATGCAGCATCACTAGATGAAGCAGACTTATTTTCAAGTCTGTGAACGTTCTGTGTAAGTTCAGAAATTTGTTTCATGATAGTGTCAAGTTTGTCACCATCTGAAACAGAAACAGAAGCTTTGCATGCACCTGCAACAGAAGATTTAGGTTTAGTATGTTCTTTCTCTATCAACCTGAGTGAAGAAAGAAATTCATTAAATGATTTGCATTCCTTCAGCCGATATGCAGAAAGATCTTTCAAATCTTGATGCAAACCTTCATAAAATCGATTTTTTAGTAAATCGTCAACTGTGTTGGGAACCATGTGTTTCAAAGTTGTCGTCTTAGAGAAAAGTTCCTCAAGACGTGTTCCCCATTCTACGACTGACTCAGACTGTCCTTGTGTCGCACTGAAAAAATTTCCTATTAAACTCTCATCAGATTGAATGTCACCATATAAATGCTGAAATTTGTCTAAGATTGTGCGAACATTAACATCTTTCCCTAACGTCATCAAAACACGTGCCGCTTCACCTCTCAACGATTTCCGGATGGCAAACAAAATTTCTGTCCCTGAAAAATTTGATTCCATCATACACTCAACCTCAAACTTCCACATATTATATGTCGTGTCAGACTTCTGGTCCCCTGAAAATTGTGTTATATGTGGGGGATTCTTTACCACAATCGGTCGTTCCCGACGTTCATCACGATACTGATGTTCCACATGCTCTGGATTACTTTTGGTTTCAACCTTTGGTTTAACCTGTATAGCCTGAAACCATTTCTGAAAATCTTCAGAAGAGTCAACATTAGGGTTAAAACCCAATTTTTGGAAACCTTCCATAATATTTGACAATGTTTTGTCTGGATCTGTAGCTTCCGCCTCACCTGGCATTTTGTATTCAAATTAAATAATCAGAATAAAAATGAAAATTAAGAAATATTTAATTTCGAAAAATTAAATATCGACGTCACTGAATTTTTTTTATTTCAGCTGAAAATGTGTAATAATGTAATTACCAATTAACTCTCAGGAGAAATAGTAAACCTGAAATATCATATTAAATTAATAATTAAATATTTCAATATATGACTCACCGCAATTAACGATGGGGGAGAATACCGTAAGACGATTGACTTCCTACAACGTCGTACAAGTTAAATTTAGTAAACATACAACATAGTTCAGTGGTTAGTAACAATTAGTACAGGGGGACTAAGAAAATGTATCACAGCTAGGTTATAACAACAAAAAATAAATTTATAGAAAATTTACGACAGAAAAAAGTTTTGGCAGCAAGGGGTTAAGATTTGGCCAAAGTACAAATTTGACCAATATCTTAAACTTTAGGGAATTTAGATTTATATCTTATAAACCTATTTATTTCCTATATTGATGCCTAAATTTACATCCAGACTATGCCTATTTATAACTAAAGTTAAGTTTTATATGGCCATAATACAAGATACAAGCTTTCTCAGATATTGTTTACACAAAAAACACCTGAAAATGACGTATGCGGAAATGCACTAAATTGCAAATTTGACCTCTTGACGTCACGGGATTTCCGTTCTAAAAATAGCTACACATATTGAGTTCATAAATAACACAGATAAGTCTATCTAAATGCTGCAAATTATCCACAGAGTTCACCGTTCAATCACCAACGTATTCCTGGCAGTTAGGATACGTGAAAGAGTATTTAATTCAGTTTTAACACAGAAAGTTTATCACAGAAAGTTCCTCACGCAAGTCGGTCACAACAGAAAATCTAATTTTACCGAAGCTCATTTCCTTCGCAAAGTTACGCTCTCCAAATTGTTCCTACACGCTCCCGTTCCACTCCAACGTTCTACAACTTACTACGCATAGATCCTTTTACCACAAAACCAATGTCAGTCGAAATACTGGCATTTTGAAGCAGTTTTCTTCACAGAAATCTTACCAAAACAAACTCGTTTTGAAACCGGAAGTTCACCGACAACACAATCTGACACAGATAAACATTTGGGCTGGAGTTCCCAAATATAAAGTTACACTTCGAATCCAACACACAAATCAACCGAACTTGATTGTTTGAATAAAATACATCACATCGGCGTAAACAAGGTTCTACCACGGGGCGCCAATATAACTCCACGGATGTCCGGCTAACTCAGTTATTATTCACGAGATAGTTCCATGGAATCATATACATTTATCTCAAGGTTCAAATAACATTATATATATAGTCTACGCCTTTCTTTCCAACTCTCAGCTTAATAGTCCTCATTTGTTGGGCTGGTGCTCTCTAAGTGAACAATAGGTGCTGGGGCAATTAAAGTTCAATACATTACTTTAGATCTCTTATATTTTCATCAATAAACTCATCACATTCTCAACTCGATCCAACAATACACAATCATCGATCTGCCAACTATAGATGGTCCCATCTATATCATTTAATCTCGTACATGTTCATATAGGTAGATGTGTAGATGTAGATATGTCTATGTCGACTCTACAAACATAAATAAACAAGTCCTAATTTCTAGATTAAGGGAAGAGGTATACCTCCCAACATACAGACATAATACACCCTTACACAATCATACTACTAGTTATATAGAATAACCTATACACACATAAGGGATATATTAATGCTCCTGTCAGAGACTTTCTACAAACTACTACTTGAAGTTTCACAAACACAAAGTATAGATGAATATGTTATAACTATAAATATACAATTAAATGAGAATTAATTATAGTTTACCATATTATAAAGTGAACTATCCATAATTATAAAACGGACATATTCCAATTATGGAGAATCACAAGTGGATCTCTATTGACGACAATAGGAAAAATGGGTTAAAATATATAACATTGAAACGAACATAAAAGTACATTGAACATACCTAAACGATGAGTTTTGAGTCTGGATGTCTCCTTGTATTGTAGAATACTTTTAGCAAACAATAATAGAACTTTAGTTCCATTATTTAACTGTTTATTAGAGTTTGTTGAAAAACACAGCACCTAGATTTCAACAATGAAAACCAACTGACATTTCGCGGTTAAACCAATCCATCCCAATTAAAAGTATTGGGCTGACTTAGGTTTTAGCGCGAAACTAAATATTAAAGCAATACGATTTGTTTATGAGGGATAGTGAAGTGCAGTTAAGATTAATTACGGACTAATTAAGTGTTAAAGAGTTAGTAAGACATGCACATGCAGATATTATTAAAATCCTACATTTGATGCATTATTTACCTATACATGTAAATATATCACCGCCACAATACATATGGACCATCATGTGTGTTGTTAATTTCAAATCTGAGGTTGATAGAAACTTTGTTCCAGTTTTATTCAAACAGTGCTATTCACAGAAGACATATCATTATTCACATGATACCGTAGCAATAGTCACATGATACCATGTAATACGTTACATGATAAAATATAATTCATCAAAGCTCCGTTTAGATTTCAACTAGAGAAATAAAGTTTTTCTAACGATACACGTCTCCACATGACGGCCTTTAAAGATGGATTGTCTCTTTAAATAACAAATTTTAAATAATTGCGTGGGTATAAAATAATAGATATGAACTGAAGACCTATGTCCGGAAAAGCTTCTATCAATTAATATTAATTTTATTTCGAATATTAAATCGGGCCCGTTTATGTTACTATTTTTAGAACCAACCATTCGGATGAGACCGTATTGCGATATAGAGCACTGGGCTGTTCCTACGGCTACGCAACGAATGTCAAATGTCACAGATTGGTTGTTTGTATTGTTTTGTTCCACAGATATAAGCGATAATGAGTATAATTAACGTTTATTTGTGACAAAATTGCACAATATAATTTCTGGTCTCTGTTAACAGTAACGACTATTGGTCGTTAGCTGAACAAACACACCTTTTTAGACCAGAAAATATTCGAAATAAATAAAATTAATATTAATCGATAGAAGCATTTCCGGACAGGAGTCTTCTATTCAGATCTACTATTTTATACCCCGGTAACTATATAATACATGTTTACAAAGAGATAATCCACCTTTAACTTTTGTCTTCAAAATGAATACGAAAGTATCCATCTTTAAAGGGGCACGCATTCAGATTCTTTATGCAGTACATTTTCCGATGTTATCAAATGTTATCAATGTCATCATTTTCGCTATATAAACATTATTCATCGCTGAATACTTTCCTAAACGTCAGTTTTACTTTGAAATTTTCCTGGGCGATCGATATACCGATTAGAAGGACAAATAATCAAGGATGATACGAGAGGATACCTATGTCTTTGACTGAAAACGAGAATGACCATGAACGGGTACAACTAAATACTGAATGGAAATTTTGCCGAATTAACTGAAGGTGGAATCGCACTTAAGTGCAATAAGAATATTTCTTATTGCGCTTAAACGCAGTAAGTGATTCCGTGTTGATCTTATGCGCGCAATAAGATCTATTATTGTGCTTAAGCTCAATAAAATTTTCCTTATTGCGCTTAAGCGCAACTATGGACTCCTTATTGCGTTTAAGCGAAATAAGACATTTCTTATTGCACATAAGCGCAATTACATCTATGGCTGTTCTTTCTTATTGCGCTTAATATTAATAATTAATATCTCCATCACCCATCTGTGCAAATAGCAGAATCCAATATAGGTCTACGCGTGAACAGCCACCAGGTCACAAATAAATTCCACCAATTGCACTAAATATGGACTACACCATCTTAATTAGAGTTTATATAATGTGCCTAATTGTGCTTAAAGGTGGATTAGCTCTTTGTAAAATGTTTTATATAGTCACCGGGGTATACAATATTAGATCTGAATCGAAGACTCCTGTCCAGAAATGCTTCTATCGAATAATATTTATTTTATTTCGAATATTTTCTGGTCTAAAGAGGTGGGGTTGTTTAGCTAACACACAATAGTGGTTACTCTTAACATGTATTATATAGTTACCGGGCATACAATATTAGATCTGAGTCGAAGACTCCTGTCCGGAAATGCGTCTATCAATTAATATTTATTTTATTTATAACTCATCCATAAAATGTCAGAGTGTTCAAATATCGATTTTGTAATCTGAAGATAATTTCCTGTGGCCAAGTGAAAGGTCGACGAGAAACGGTCTCGAGCCAAATTAGGATAAAGTTGAATAACTCTAAACTCTAGAGGTTTTTTGTATCAAATAATTGAAAAACCGGCAAAATTTATTTATTTTTGGTCAATTAATCGATTCTGACATCTGGTGTAGCATTTAAAGATGGATTATCTCTTTGTAAACATGTATTATACAGTTAGCGGGGTATAAAATATTAGATTTGAATCGAAGACTCCTGTCCGGAAATGCTTCTATCGATTAATATTCATTTTATTTCGAATATTTTCTGGTCTATAAATGTGTGTTTGTTCAGCTAACGAACAATAGTGGTTACTGTTAACAGAGACCAGAAATGTTATTGTACAATTAACATTAATTGAACATTAATTAGACTCATTATCGCTTATATATGTGAAACAAAACAATGAAAACAATCAATCTGGGACATTTGACTTTCGGTGCGTAGCCATAGGAACTGCCCAGTGCTCTATATCGCAACACGGTATCATCCGAATGGTTTGTTCTAAAAATAGTAACACAAACGGTCCCGATTTAATATTCGAAATAAAATCAATATTAAAGATGGATTATCTCTTTAAATAACAAATTTTAAATAGTTGCGTGGGTATAAAATAATAGATATGAACTGAAGACCTATGTCCGGAAAAGCTTCTATCAATTAATATTGATTTTATTTCGAATATTAAATCGAGCCCATTTATGTTACTATTTTTAGAACCGACCATTCGGATGAGACCGTATTGCGATATAGAGCACTGGGCTGTTCCTACGGCTACGAAACCAATGTCAAATGTCACAGATTGGTTGTTTGTACTGTTTTGTTCCACATATATAAGCGATAATGAGTATAATTAAGGTTTATTTGTGACAACATTGCACAATATAATTTCTGGTCTCTGTTAACAGTAACCAATATTGTTCGTTAGCTGAACAAACACACCTTTTAAGACCAGAAAATATTCGAAATAAAATTAATATTAATCGAAAGAAGCATTTCCGGACAGGAGTCTTCGATTCAGATCTAATATTTTATACCCCGGTAACTATATAATACATGTTTACAAAGAGATAACAAATTTGGTTGAGGCTTAATTCCAACTTCTCCAACGAAGGCGACCCATGTTATGATGGACATATAATTTGACTCCCTCGCCGCCACCACTGCTCACAAATGATTTCAAATAATAAGCCGCGTTCCGATGTTGAGTGTGAATACCTGGCACCCAGCCAATACTATTCGCGCGACATACAACCGTGAAAAAATCCCCCTTGTTAGGGTAGATTGGTTCAATCATTTATCTCGAAGGAATTGATAAGCCGCTGATATGTCTGTGAGGCCAAATCGTTGCGAGACGGGAACTTATTGAATATGTTGTCCGCCTATTAGGGGGATTTTTCGCTAAGCAATTTGTCCGGAGGAAAATTACACGCAGCTAAGGCGGGATCGTTATTACAAAACACCATAAGTAAACATCGGCGCAACACACGATGTCGTGCTATACATTGTTGGAAAGGGTACATCCTTGGCTATTCAACTGTGGTAATTTGATTCTGAAGCAGGCACGTTTGCTTGTGCTATTTTCGCATATATCTTTTGCGAAAACGGTTATAAATGCAACCAAGTCTAGTATACTGATGTTAAATCAGTGTTTCCTGCGGAGACCAATTTTTTCTGGATTCTAGCCCACAACACCAAATGACGCAAATGACGTCATGGACCATGTCATGACGTCTTCGCTGATTTTATTCAGCTAACCAACGAAATTGGTCAAACGAAACTAATCAATAGGCCAAAATCACGTAGGAATTGTTCAGAAAAACTAAAGTTGTTAATTTTATAACCATCCCGTTGGTCCACTTCCGATTCTGTGTCACCGTTTATTTTTGGGATATTATTGTTCCCATGATTCTATGCGAAAGCGAAGCGGAAGTCACGTGATGTTTAACCCATTTTTCTTGTCCGGATTTTCATCGCGTCGATATGCTGTTTCATGGTATTGTAAAAATTAATGACGTCATTAACGCCTAAACTTGAAAAGCAACAACGCGCCTGCGGCGCGTTGTGGTTGCTATTATTTTATACCCACGCAACTATTTAAAATTTGTTATTTAAAGAGATAATCCATCTTTAACTGAGTTTCTCCCCAGCAAAATACATGAAACAATTTGCAAATACATAATTGTATTATATACTTGCCCAAGGTTTTAGCAGTGAGATAGAAGTGATATCCCACTAGTGAGATATATGTGATATCCCACTGGTGAAATTTCAAAAAAATTCTGATGTATTGACATTCATTGGGGCCATAGGCAAGTAACTAAAGTATATAATAAACAGAATATCAACCCGTTTTCAGTGGATATGGGTTAATTCTCATTCGTGATGACAAAACATTTTAATTCCACTCGTGGCTAAAGCCACTCGTGGAAATTCAATGTTTTGTCATCACTCATGATATGTAACCCGTATCCACTGAAAAGGTGTGGATATCTTCTATATTTATATAGAAGCAAATTTTATTTTTAAGACAGTGCAAATTTGTTTCGACATGTTTCGGAGACGTAAATGTAACATGCATTGTGCCATATCCCCTGTGGTTACATGTACATACATGTACAATAATGTAGTGTCCTAAGTGCGACGTCGGAATAAATCGGACATTTGAGCTTCCTTACCCCCTATGTTACATACAATAGAGACCTAAACTGTACATATAGTGTCCAAAGTGTGACGTCGGAATACAGCGGCCATTTGAGCTTCCTTTTTGTGGTCGCTTCAGTGGCCGTGTGGTATGGATGTCGGACTTTGAATCGCAAGGCGCGCTCGCAGTCACGGGCCGCCCAATCCCCCAAAAATTGCACTGTCTCAAAAATTAAATTTGCTTATATATATTTCACTGTTTAAAGTAACGTGTGCACAGTATTATATATTGTCCAAGAATAACATAAGACATGTCTATAGAAAATTATTTTTTGAATTATGATGTCATAGTGTCAAGGGAGATAACTCAGCTTCGCGCATTTAGCTTGCTTCGAAAGTGATCAATGTAGAAATCTTCCTTCCGGGTTCGGCGTATTCTGTTTGCTAAGAACAGTTTTTTTGGAATGGGAAGATCGAATATTCATTCTTTCCACAATCATCAACATGTTCACTCAGTGCAATTTTGCGATATTCTGGTTGATTTTCTGTTGTCTATGGATCCGCGTTCTTTCTCGTAATTTATTGCCTGTTTCTCCGATATAACTTTCCGAACATCCATGACAGACAATACAATATATAATGTCTTCCGATTTACACTCCATAGATATATTCGGATAGATTGTCATTCCATTTTTTAATGTCAGTGACCCTCCAGTGTGAAGGTAATTGTATGTCGCCACATTTTAGTGACTGTATGATTTGGAATCCCATCAGTTGTAAACTTCGCTTTCGTCAATATTTGTTTTCAGATTTTTCGGTTGGCGTTTGCTAGGTAGAATGTCATCTGATTTTATTATAGAATTAAATTTTTCACTTTTCCGTATGATCGGGAAGAGCTGTTTTGCAACTGTAGCCATATTAGGATGGTGAGGGTTATTTGTGGAAATCATCGGAATTGGTTCTGGTGACCTCTCTGCGCGTAGCTCCGCGATTGGAACGGCTCTAGCGCGTTTTATGCCATCCTGTATTAGTTTCTGCGGATAGTTTTGTTTTAGAAAAACAGTTAGTTCAGAGAGTCTGTGATCATGTTGCTTGTTTTGGCTAACAATTGTGCATACCCGTCGTCTTGCAAGACAGTAAGGAATGTTGCGCTTAGTATGCGGCGGGTGACACGAACGGAAGTCTAGATATTGATGTGTATCTGTTTTGTAGAATATATCCGTTTCTAATTTGTTTTTGTCAGCCAAAACAAGTACATCTAGAAAGGGCAATTGTTCACGGCTCCGTTCTGATGTAAATTTGATTGATGGATGAAGTGAATTCAAAAGTGAGAGGAACTGGTTGAGGGTCTCTTCAGATTCTTCTCAAATAATAAAGCAGTCATCCAGATACATGTACCATTTCCAGGTGTGCATAATATGGTCACTGATGTTAGTCGGGAAAGTTTCCTTTGGGTGTATATACAGTTGGTGTTCGAGATATCCCATCACTAAATTTGCGTAGGTTGGGGCCATTTTTGTACCCATACAATACCTTTAACTTGGATGAAATATTGCTCATCAAAGAAACAATTATTAATTTCTAAAACGATGTTCACTGCGTTTAGAATAAAATCCTCACTGACGCGATTGTCCAGTATGTCATTATGTTCCTTCATCCAAAATATAAGTGCGTCCTTTCCAAGTGAATGGGGGATGCATGAATATAAATATGTAACATCACAGCTCACTAGTATCGACCCTTCTTTTATTTCACGTGATAATTTACGGATGAAGTCCATGTCATCTCTGATGAAGCTCGGTATTTTTCCACAGCGGGGTTTGAGGATAATGTCTACAAAGTTCCTCAAACGATTTGTTGGGCACGGAAACCGATCAAAGTAGTAGTAAAGTGCGGTCTCCACTTTTTCAGTAAAAAACGCCAGCTTTTGTAGTAAACAAGATATGTTTCCACTTTTATTACAGCTTTTGAAGTAAACTGACTCAATACATTTTGAAGGGCGCTGGACGAAACATCGAAAGTGTGACTTTTGACTGAAGTAAATTAGTGAGTCCGGTTCCGTGACAAAAGAATTCACCCTGGCAATCGACCATACCAACACACACACAAATCCACACAGTCGATCGCCAATACAAGTGAGACGTGTACCAAAAATAGTTGGTATATTTCACCTCACTTTGGAAGGCGATATTAATTGCATATTCATACCCTCGAAATGAGATGACTGAAAATACGCGTTAGGTTTATTAGATTCGTCTCTGAAAGGCGACAAATTTAGACCATTGAAATTATGTCATATAACTGAGGTACTAGATCTACCTCAAACGTGGCCAGCTACTTTGGAAACGGGGGCCAGTAACGTGTTAAGTGGACATCGTTGGATTCTCTTTTCAAAATTTATTCAACACAATATGCGAATTCAAATAATTGTCAGGCACAGCAATAAAAAATGAAACGCATAACAAAATTAGGATTGACTGGAACGATGTGTTTGATGTAGTTAACTAATTGTGAGCCAACTTTATTCTCAATCTGCCCTTAGACGCTTATAATTAGAACTCCTCTCATTTTTAACCGCGAACTATAGCACGTTAGTCATAAACACCCGGACCGTGCGTAACGTGATAACCCCTTTCCAAAAAAATAAAATAAACACCACACGGAGAACAAAATTACAACACTGAATTTGTTGATATACTGAAAACCATCGGTGCGAACTGGGTTTGATGAGATATTATGTATAATACAAAAAGAATATATGCCAGTCCCTTCCAATAGTATTGACCTCGACTTACCAACAACGGGTTGAACAATATCATAACATACTTGCCCTATTCAGGGCAACACCAGTTAATGGCGATTGTGGTCGATGTTGACACCCCCACTCGCAGGTGACTCACATTTAACAATGGAATCGCAGTCATAGCTACCACATGGTATAATGCACGCTCAGAACACGGGCTCCACTGGCCGCCATGGAGAATCATCACAACATAACGCCTGGGCATTACTACTGAAGCGCCCAAAGAGGCCAGATCTACACAACGATATCGTGTGCGCTTTTCTTTTTATCTTTGTTCCTCTCTTGGTGGTTCTAGAGCTGCCACGAAGTCTCCAACGATATAACACTACCCCATAACAGCCGTGAGTATGTTCAATAATTTAGTGTGTAATTCCAGGAACTATTATCTCTCGTTATTAAAGTGTCCAAAGGAGATTGTATTTCAGTTGTAAATTGAATGAACATCACTGACGTATTGTTATATAGCACGTGCATGATAATATTATTATAACTGGGACAATGCCTCATGAAATTATGCAGAATCGGTGTGTCTTGTCATGCGGCATTCTTAACCACCCGACATCTGGACTTTCGTCCTTTATTTCTAAGTTGGCCAATCAGAATGAACCACGTTAAGAAAATGGAATTATTTATTATTATTGATAATCGACTATTATAGTCCAGCAGAACTGGGGTCGAACCCAAAATTCTCTGTTAATGTATCACGGGGGTGTCTTTGTTGATAATCCTGTTGATGTGGATGTGTAACCTTTGGGGATCTATTTTTTCACATTGATTATGTGACCTTTTAGTTTGTTTAAAAAACTGTTTTGGACTGTTTTTGCAGAAACAATTACGGTATGTATGATCATGTACATATACCGGTATGACTTTTGTGATGTCCCATAACGGTTAATTAATCATCAAATCCTTCGAAAGATTAACAAGCGAGCGCAAATTATATCATCAAATTAAATTTGATGCTGACAATTGTTTGTTCTAAGGTAGCCTTTACGAGTTTTGTGTCTCAAATATAAGTTACATAACACATCTGATCTAATAACTATTCACTCATATTCAACGTTGAGAAAATTCCACACACACATATATATATATCATGTCATTATACACAATGATATACACATTGTGAATTTATACACCTTTGTGCTAAGGGTATAACTACAACTACTTTGACTCAAATGCGTGCATTTGATTGGTGCAGGCCCTCAAATACAATTGTATATAAATACACTGGGTGAGTGATGCTTTTAAAAGTTCGCTTTTTAAAAGCTGCCCGATGTATTAAACGATTTCCGCCATATATCACAATGGTTATGCTAATCTCCAGTATGGATTCTCTTATGTGTCACCAAGCTGATCGATTGAGTGAACGATTTCCCGCATATGTCACAATGGTAAGGGTTATCTCCGGTGTGGATTCTCTTATGCGTCACTAAGTTGGGCGATTGAGTGAACGATTTCCCGCATATATCACAATGGTAAGGCTTATCTCCGGTGTGGATTCTCTTATGCGTCACTAAGTTGGGCATTTGAGTGAACGATTTCCCGCATATATCACAATGGTAAGGTGTATCGCCGGTGTGAATTCTCTTATGCCTCACCAAGCTGCACGATGTACTAAATGATTTCTCACATATGTCACAATGGTAAGGCTTATCCCCAGTGTGAATTCTCTTATGTCTCACCAAGCTGCACGATGTACTAAATGATTTCTCGCATATGTCACAATGGTAAGGCTTATCTCCGGTGTGGATTCTCTTATGTGTCACCACGTAACTCGATGTATTAAATGATTTCCCACATATATCACAATGGTAAGGCTTATCTCCGGTGTGGATTAACTTATGTGTCACCAAGTTGGTCAATTGAGTAAACGATTTCCCGCATATATCACAATTGAAGAGGTTATCCCCAGTGTGGATTTTCTTATGCACCACCAAGCTGCTCAATGCTTTAAATGATTTCCCGCATATATTACAATGGTAAGGTTTATCTCCGGTGTGGATTCTCTTATATGTCACCAAGCTGCCCGATTGTTTAAATGATTTCCTGCATATATCACAATGGTAAGGCTTATCTCCGGTGTGGATTCTCTTATGCACCACCAGGTGAGTCGATGTAGTAAATGATTTCCTGCATATATCACAACGGTAAGGCTTATCTCCGGTGTGAATTTTATTATGCGTCACCAAGACGGTCAATTGCTTGAACGATTTCCCACATATATCACAATGGTAAGGCGTATCTCCGGTGTGGATTCTCTTATGTGTCACCAAGATGCTTGATTGCTTAAATGATTTCAAGCATATATCACAATCGTAAGGCTTATCTCCGGTGTGTGTTCTGTTATGAGTCACCAGGTGATTCGATGCATTAAATGATTTCCCACATGTATCACAACGGTAAGGCGTATCACCGGTGTGGATTCTCTTATGTGCCATCAGGTTGCTCGATTTAGTAAATGCTTTCTCGCATATATCACATCGGTAAGGCGTATCACCGGTGTGTGTTCTCTTGTGTGTCACCAAGTTACAGGATTGAGTGAATGATTTACCGCATATTTCACAACCGTAAGGTTTATCCCCAGTGTGTATTATCCTATGTCTCGCCAAGCTGCCCGATTGAGTGAATAATTTCCCACATACATCACAATGATGTCGTCTATTCCCTGTTTGGACGATCTCGTGATCATTAACGTTAGCGTCTCTCATCTTGTTGTATATATCTCGAAGCCGAAGCGACAGCTGTAATTTGAACTAATTATAACAAAAGTCCGTTAATACAGTGTGACTGTAAATTATATAGTTCACGATAAGTAATGATCACGTATTTGTATCGATCGATCGATCTTTAAGTCAAACAAAGGACGACGGAGATACAGTATTCTGTTGAATTAACATGCCTCGACTGATGTGGTTTTGTTCAGTGGCACCATTCACAAAACGATAAGTGACTACACATCCTGCATGCTTGTAAGTGTTCAAGACCTGATAGTAATTTCGCAGTATAACTTCTTACCCGATAAGTCTACCGATTTTCAAATCTGAGGTTGATAGAAATTTGTTCCAGTTTGATTCAAACAGTGCGACTCACAGAAGACCATATCATTCAAATTTAAATTCAATAAGTTTTATTTGGAATTATCGAATAATAACATTTTATATACAACAGGACCCCACAAAAGCTGTGCTTATGAGGGCCGGGGCCTTATACAAATATATTACATTGATATTATATTGAAATTAAAGTTGCTGTGTATATTTACAGGTGGTGCAATGGTGTACGCCCCTGTAAATAGCACGTGGGCTAGAAACACCACCCATGTACCCCCAGATCCTCTGAAAGTGGTATCATTTTATTCGTTAGACCTTTCTGAATAAGATTAGGCATGTTACCAAGAAATATGTAGGAATGGAAACCGCCACAAAAAATTACCTTTTGTTATATCTCAGATTCTGATGCACCTAGAAGCATAATTTTGGTGTCTATACACATGTGTTCAGGGTCAAAGCATCCACTGAAGCTAATGGGAATTGAATTTGTCCAAACAGAAACTGGTTTTGCGCCATTTTTCAAGATGGCCGCCAAAAATCCCAATTTGTACCCATATTTTCATAAAAAAAAATCTCGCAGAAACATAATTTTCATCCCCAAGCCCATGTTTTCTAGGACAAAGAAATCAACTAGAATGATAATGATATTTAATCATTTGCTTTTGGTAGATATCTTCAATTTCAAAATGACTGCCAAGCAAAAATTAATGACGCAAATGGTGGGTCTTCCTAGCCCATGCACTCTATTATGTTCCTGGATAATACAGCTTTTGTTTCTAAATTACAGGTTGCATGATTTAGTATTGATATTGTATTTGTGAATGTTTTAACACACTAATAATTACTAACTGGTGGTGGTATACTAACAGAACTTTTGAAAATGAGCTTACCAAGCAAGAAACGAAAATTAACCCCACTCCTAAATTTGATGTGGCGTCAACAGCCCCAACCTACATGCATTATTCATGATGATGAATGCAAATCAGGAAAAATAATTCTCCTTTCTGAACTTAGGCATCCAGAAGAAAGGTTCAACAAAATTCAGGATGTTTCTAGACTGAGGTTAGCAGAACCTGCAAGTTCAGTTCATCGTAGAGCGAACATTTGTGGAAAAAATTCCAACGAAATATGCACCAGACTTTCAGTATGGTTATCACCGCTAACTTACATCGTCTAAAAGGAAAAGAGGGTGAAGCAATTCCAGGACCATCTTCCCAGGCAACAAGGAGGTCATCAAAAGAGTTTGAGAAATTAATATTTAAAGCGGACTGTATTTTCTGTCGAAAGTAAGGGCGCAAAAATTTAAAAGTGGAGGCAAATGAACCCCTAAATAAATTCGAATATGGAGGCGGTGATACTGTTTTGCAAGTTGCTGAACAGAAAAAAGACTATGACCTCCTAACAAGAATAAAAGTGTGCTCATCGGTGTGCATTCGATCAAGTTTGTTTTACTGTGGACAAGTATCTTATTGTAAAACATGGTGTGGTGAAACTGATTGATCTGGTCCAGGACTATGTGTCTCATCTGCAGATAACAGCTTTCCCAAACCCTATGTACAGATCAGATGTATCAGATGTTAACTAATGAAATCCTACCCAGAGTCACTATCATTTGTTCAATCGGAAAAGAAAGGGGAATTCCGGCCACAATTAGTGTACAGTTCTGCAATTTCGGTTGGAAATGCAATGGCTTTGGCATATGAGTTGAGTCGATAAAACTAGTGATGTTGCCCTTGAACTCCGTCAAGCTATAAAGACTGAATTCCAGACAAGTGATATCCTTCTGTGACCTGTGACTGCCAATGACTTTCAGACTTCTAGGAGTATGCTGCCAGACGAACTAGACAAGTTTTTGCATATGTTGCTGGTGGGTAGGTGTAATGCCACTGTATATGGTGCAAAGAGTTGTCGTGCAATCCATTGGGCAAGACCTGTGTCGTGCAACTACGAATGGTGAATGAAAAATGCCCAAGCATATTCTTCTGTGTATGCCTTTATGTCACATGTTCCGCAGTGCAGAACTCATCACCTTGATAAACATATTTGGACACTGTGAGAACTATTCAATCTCTGTCGAAATTGAGACTGCATTGGCAACGCAATACAAGAGTCATCAAATGTATTGTCACCGCAGATAGTGAGGAATCATGTCGGTAAATCAACGTTTCATTCTGATTTTGATAATTTCGATCAGCTTAGGACTACAGGACCCGTGTACACGGCCCATGGCATGATGATACAGGACGTGATGGGGGACAAACCAAACGACAGTCCTGGAAGAGCTTTACAAGAGGTAGAGAAAACTGGGTCCCGATCTTTGGAACTAAATGTTCAGTTACATAATCTACCCAAGTGCTATATAACACAGCGGTCTAGTCCTGGGTATAAGATCAGCATATGGACCCATCCCATAGGTAAATAGACAATCATGTTTTCACATCATTTTGATTAGGCCTGAATTGTTCTACCCCAATCAGTTGACTGCACCCTAACAAAATAAAATTATGTTTTACTTGCAGGTGGAGCTGCTATGAGTAGTGCAGATCAACATAACCTGTTGTGGATCTTTGTCCGATTGATAAGCGGCAGCACGATTCAGGAGATACCTGGATGGTCGGTTATATTTCAGTCACAGGAGAGAACCCCCCCCCCCTCAACCAGCACAATTGATTATTATCATGTTATCAACAGCCCAATTACCGATTACAAGACTGTTCGACAGTGCCTGGAATATTCCAAGGAAGCAACGCGTGAGGTTGGCCAAGAATATCTAATCACCAAATTCGGCCTTGGAGTTTGTATGAAAGCATACCCCTTGATGTGGAAGAACCCTAGTCGTTATGCCAAGCATATTGTGATGTTTGGATCTTTTCATGTTATTTGTGCATATTTCAAGATCATTGGTAAGAAGATGAATGGTTCTGGTCTTTCCGATGTGTTGACTGAAGCTGTGTTGATATCGTCTGGTTCGCTGCGTGGTGTATTGGCTGTTAAACAGTACTGTCGAGCTATGATTTGTCATAAGACCATGTCAGAGGCTCTGGAGAGACTACTAATCAATGCATACCTTGCTGATTGTGGTGGAGACAATTTGATGGGGCTCCTGGGTGAAGAATCTCAACAATTAATGCAAGATGTCTTGGAGTCGACGTCTAAATTGACAGCCAACAGTGCCCTCTGTGATGAAGATGTACATACTCTGATAGTAGGTTACTTGATTTCAAAGATAAAGTGCGAAAGGGCAAGCTAGGAAAGACAGCAGAGTTCTGGTTGTCATACATGGACCACATCTGGTTGGTACTTGGGTTGATCCAAGCTGTAAAATCAAACAACTTCATTCTGTACTGTGAATGTCTCTACGGAATGTCCAGTTTATTCTTCAGTTTTGATAACTTTTCTTGCTGTCTGACATATTTCTCAGTTTTCTTGGCAAATGTTGAAGAGTCTCATCCCGGCGCAACATAGCTGTTTGAAGGGGGCGTTCAAAATCGCGCGTTCTATGGTATAGGGGAGACATTTATGAAGCATGCTAAGTCACGTGGTGGAGCTGGTGGTTGTGGTGCGGGATTGACAAGTTTGTTGAAGCAACATTATCCATGGCCGACATGTTATCAGAGTCAGTTGGAAATCGAAAACACAATGATCCCCGAACATCAGATGTGAAAAAGGGCGAACAGAGGGTCCAAAGAACAGTCGACGCTATAAACAGTTTCTTGAACCCCTTTGATGTGCCTGATAAGGAGAAGCTTTATAGTATCTCACCATGAGCAGCAGCATCACCTGAGATCATGAAAGATGTGATGAGAGCTGAAATTGCTAGAATGGAAGCTAAAGAGAATTTCATCCACGAACGGTTGGAGAAAGGAGATCATTTTGTAGCCCATTCGGAAGATGAGGCTAATCACCCAAGGTAAAGCACATAAGTCGGTTTGACTGAAGACTAGCCAAAAACAAAGTAATCGAATATAAACAACAATGTAGTTTGGCATTCCAGCTGCTGGTAATATCACAGGAGTGTAACATTATAAGACTACAGTCTTACGCCTGTCCCTTACAGTCTAGGAACAGAAAATTGTTACTTGTCCGTCACACCGAAAGCCAAAGGATTCCATCATGTCACCAAAGAGGTGAATGATGCGACAATTCCACCTCCATACTCAACACTCTTGATTGTGGATGTCAATTGCCTGGAAATTTCAAAGATATCAGTCACAAGATATTTGACATGATGCCTAAGTCATTGTATTCAGCACCGACATATACAAACATAATTCAATAAAAGCTTTAGAGCGACAAAGAAAAGGGTGCAGTGAGAAGCTCATCATAAGAGGAGTGTTGAGCAATGACGAGTTTGCTAAGAGTCTAGAACTGAGAAAGGTCATTGTCGTCTATGAGGGACAAGCATTCTTGTTGGAGACTAGCGATGGCAATTCTATGGTCAAGACTGAGATTCCTTCCCTGATGTCGACACAAGAAGTGACGGATACAAGAGTGGTCTTATGTTGTAAATATGCTCAAGATCAGTGGGAAAGTGAAGCCCATAAAGGTGATGCAGAAGCAGCCGATTTTCCAACTTATCCTTGCTAAGCTTGGACTAGAATGGGCGAGGTGAGCGAGGATTTGTTCACTGATTTTGAGGAGTACACATGTGCTTTATACGGTCGAACAAAATACAAAACTGTATATAGTCTTCGTCACACCCCCATTAAGGAGAAGTGCTGCGATGATGACAGGATTCGAATTGGTTGTAATGTTGATCTGGCAACTTTCCCACCTTGTCGTGGAGCCTTGCAGCAACACATCCGGAGAGTGAATTACCAGGTCGCTATACGGTGACGGGCAGATATTCCCGACAAAGATGTACCACTACCAGCTCTGGTCATCTAGAACCACTATGGGCTGATGGTACGATTCTTCCGGAATCTCTAGTCGATGAAGTTGATGAAACTGTTCCAAGCGATTCAGAAGATGATGACTCAGATGACCAGGACTCACCATCAGTTTCATCAGATGAAGACTACTGTGAATGGCTTTAAATTAGTTGGTATCATTTTTCGTGGTTCAGCCATTTATGACTTTTTCGTGGGTTCGTAAATTCGTGGTTTCGCCGGGGCTGAATGCCACCTCCATATCCACAATAACAACAATCAAATCCAACTAATAGACGTCTACAGATATTCCCGACAAAGATGTATCACTACCAACTGATGGACATGGATGGACACTCAGCTCTGGTCATCTAGAACCACTATGGGCTGATGGTACGATTCTTTCGGAGTCTCTAGTCGAAGAAGTTGATGAAACCGTTCCAAGCGATTCAGAAGATGATGACTCAGATGACCAGGCTCACCACCAGTTTCCTCTGATGAAGACTATGAGGAATCTGATCACGAGTAAAGTCCCACAAATATATCCTAGTTAGTTGCTATTAATTTTTGAAATTGAAGATATCTGCCAAATCGCTATCTCAATTCCACATTGTCGTAAGAGACATCCTTGATTATGAAAATGTGCATGTTTCGTACTTGTTTTGGCATTAATTGAGTTAAATTGTGTGATATGATAATTTAACTTTCCTCAACTAAGCTACAGTGTTCAGTATTCTGATTCCATATACTTGATAGTGTCACAATTCGTTCGGCATTGGGACAATAATTGATGTACAAGCCCCTTAGACGGACGCATCGCTATCTTGACTTTTAGTGACAATGGATCGCCACCTTAAAGATGGATTATCTCTTTAAATAACAAATTTTAAATAGTTGCGTGGGTATAAAATAATAGATATGAACTGAAGACCAATGTCCGGAAAAGCTTCTATCAATTAATATTGATTTTATTTCGAATATTAAATCGGGCCCATTTATGTTACTATTTTTAGAACCGACCATTCGGATGAGACCGTATTGCGATATAGAGCACTGGGCTGTTCCTACGGCTACGCAACGAATGTCAAATGTCACAGATTGGCTGTTTGTATTGTTTTGTTCCACAGATATAAGCGATAATGAGTATAATTAACGTTTATTTGTGACAAAATAGCACAATATAATTTCTGGTCTCTCTTAACAGTAACCACTATTGTTCGTTAGCTGAACAAACACACCTTTTTAGACCAGAAAATATTCGAAATAAAATTAATATTAATCGATAGAAGCATTTCCGGACAGGAGTCTTCGATTCAAATCTAATATTTTATACCCCGGTAACTATATAATACATGTTTACAAAGAGATGATCCATCTTTAAACCCTAATTTTAGTCAATAAATACTGATTTAGCAACATTCCAACATTGGTTTTTGGAGTTATGATGTAATTTACATTTGTATACAACTGTCTATACCATTTGAAAGATACGTTTCAAGCATATTTCAATTTCGGCCTTTTAGGCCGCAATAATGTATAACATTCGCGTGTTTTTGTCATTTTTAGGTATAAATGGTGTTAAATTCTAACATCTTCATTTAAATTACTACATATGTTCTGTGTATAGTTCTTCTTGTTTCAATCGTTCAAAAGTACGGACGTACTCAATATTCGAATGTCTTAAAGCAACACATAACAAACGTAAAGTTAGACATTGTTTTGATGGCGGCCATTTTGAATTGCCATTTTTAACCAGAAATAATAATTTGTCAACACTGCCAACAATGGTTTTTGAAATCACCATAACAAATCGCTTTAGAAACATTTGACAAAAGCTTCTGAAAGAAAAATGCCCGCACTTTCGTTTCTAAAGGCTTTTTTGGAATTTCGAACCTATCTTAAACAAAATTGAAATATAGGTGTCATACGTTCTCAACATTGAATATGAGTGAATACGTGAGTATATTATAGAGATGAGAATTATTAGCAAATGAGATTTGTTCTTTTTGAGACACAAACCTCGTAAAAGCTACCATATTACAAATATGACAGCATAATTATAACTGTGGGCTGTACACTTATGTGCTGTTCGGTTTCGACACAGCAGTGTATAATAAATTTGCTGCTGACAATTGTTTTGTTCTGATGTAGCCTTTACGCGTTTTGTGTCTCAAATAGAAGTTACAGAACACATCTGATCTAATAACTAACACACACTCACATATTCACTCATATTCAACGTTGAGGAAATTCCAACGAAACATATATATATAATGTCATTATAGTCATTATACACTTGGTAGCGACAATCTCTATCAGCCGAGGGAAGTGTCGTTCCACTGTGTGAGTGATACTTTAAAAAGTTCGCAAACTAAGTCGAATATCCATGGGGTGAATTTACCAGGAATTTTATTTAGTCCACCAATCAAATCGCAAGAATTAACTTCCGTTTCTAATGGTAACCCAAGACGCCAACTCTCAGCGAAAAGGAATGTATTACACAACTATTCCACTATTATTATTAATGCCAATACTTCGTATTTGTGTGAATACTTAAACAAAACTTGTAAAATCACCAACTAATAAACGGATTGTAAGCAATAAACGTCGTTTTCGATGTATCTGTCGGCGTACTGAAGTGTCCTATGCCGAACTACATACTTAATATAAATGTAATTCGGCATCCGACACTTCTATACGCCGACAGATGCATCGAAAACGACGTTGATTGCAAATGTAAAGCCATGAACAGGACCCTAGTTCAGATACTTGTAAACAAATTTCCTGAAAGCAAATTTTGAACATATTCCCGACATTCTGCCCGAAATATGACACAAACAAAACCCTTACAAAATATTTTTCTCCGGGTTCACCTGATTCCCCTATGACTCATCACGGAACTCGACCGATAAATGATTTTCCGCATATATCACAACGGTAAGGCTAATCTCCAGTGTGGATTCTCTTATGCGTCACCAGGTAACTCAATGTATAAAATGATTTCCCGCATATGTCACAATGGTAAGGCGTATCTCCGGTGTGGATTCTCTTATGTGTCACTAAGTTATCTGATGTATTAAATGATTTCCCGCATATATCACAACAGTAAGGCTTATCTCCGATGTGGATTCTCTTATGTGTCACTAAGTTACCCGATGTATTAAATGATTTCCCGCATATATCACAACTGTAAGGCGTATCTCCGGTGTGGATTCTGTTATGTCTCACCAGGTTACTCGATGTATAAAATGATTTCCCGCATATATCACAATGGTAAGGCGTATCTCCGGTGTGGATTCTCTTATGTCTCACTAAGTTACCCGATGTATTAAATGATTTCCTGCATATATCACAATTGTAAGGCGTATCTCCTGTGTGGATTCTCTTATGGGTCACCAAGACACTCGAATCACTAAATGATTTCCTGCATATATCACAATGGTAAGGCGTATCTCCGGTGTGGATTCTTTTATGTCTCACCAGGTGACTCGATGTATGAAATGATTTCCCGCATATATCACAATGGTAAGACGTATAACAGCTGTAAGGTTTATCTCCAGTGTGGATTATCTTATGTCTCGCCAAGTGGCTCGATGTATTGAATGATTTCCCGCATATATCGCAACTGTAAGGTTTATCTCCGGTGTGGGTTCTCTTGTGGATCATCAAGTAGCTCGATGTATTAAATGATTTCCCGCATATATCACAATGGTAAGGTTTATCTCCAGTGTGGATTCTCTTATGTGTCACCAAGCTGCCCGGTTTAGTGAAACATTTCCCACATATATCACAATGGTGTCGTCTATTCCATGTTTGGGCCATCTCGTGATCATTAACGTTAGCGTCTCCCATCATGTGAAATTGTCCTATATATACCGGTATCATGCAGTTGCATATCTTGCGATGTCGAAGCGACAGTGGCAATTTGGACTAATTATAACAAAAGTCCTTTAATACAGTGTAACTGTAAATTATATAGTTCACGATAAGAAAATTATCACGTACCGGTATCGATCGATCGATTTTTAAGACAAACAAAGAAAGGCGGAAATCCAGTATTCTGTTGAATTAACATGCGTCGCATTATGTGGTTTTGTTTAGTAGCACCATTCATATAACGATAGGTGATTACACAGCCTACATGTGCGTAAGTGTACAATGCCTGACAGTAATTCCGTCGTATTACTTCTTACTCGATAATTATAAAGGATCCACAGTAACCATTATATTTCAAACCTCGTAGAACATGCTACGAACTAACACGTGACTTCGCGTCCATGCTATAAAACAGTGCTATAAAAACAGTAATGTGCGCTTTAGGATAGACAATAATAAACACACGGGTTCAACCCAGAATAAATTGATAAGTACTCTCTCTTACTCTTAATCCCCAATAAATTATAATGAATACACAGTAACCATTATATTTCAAACCTCGCAGAAGATGCCACAAACTAACACGTGACTCTGCTTCCCTGCTATAAAAAAGCAGTAATGCGCGTTTTACGACAGAAAGTAAGAAACTAGTCCAGACGCCAAGTTAGTTCAACAAAGAAAATATCCGCGTGTTGCCTGATGTGGGGGACTTCAGTGCGGTCCATGCAAGGGTGGATGTAGTTTCTGAAAAACAAATTATTCATGGTTTTTAACTGAATAAAGCTTGAAATCACCCTAAACTGAAAATCAAACTACAGATGACAGTTTATGTCATGTTGGCATTATTTTCCTTTAAAATCATAGTAATAGATATATTATTCCACATCGGCGCACAAGATTTTGGAAAATAAATGGTATTTTCGAAGAAAAAAATATATTAAAGTGCGTTTCTTAGGCAATTATTTGCTTTCATTTCAATTTATTTCTGAAACCGATGGCACACAGCTTGTAATTTATGGAAGGTCATTTGTGTCAAAAATCAAAGTGTCAGATTTCAAGTTCTAAACTTCAATACGGCCAATCGTATTTTATGTGGAAAATCTTATAACCTCGGCGTTAGCTTGTATAACCTTATAACCTCGGCGTTAGCTTGTAAAACCTTATAACCTCGGCGTTAGCTTGTATAACCTTATAACCTCGGCGTTAGCTTGTAAAACCTTATAACCTCGGCGTTAACTTGCATAACCTTATAACCTCGGCGTTAGCTTGTATAACCTTATAACCTCGGCGGTAGCTTGTATAAACCTTATAACATCGGTGTTAGCTTGTATAACCTTATAACCTCGGCGTTAGCTTGTATAAATCTTATAACCTCGGCGTTAGCTTGTATAACCTTATAACCTCGGCGTTAGCTTGTATAACCTTATAACATCGGCGTTAGCTTGTAAAACCTTATAACCTCGGCGTTAGCTATTATAACCTCGGCGTTAGCTTGTATAACCTTATAACCTCGGCGTTAGCTTGTATAAACCTTATAATCTCGGCGTTAGCTTGTATAACCTTATAACCTCGGCGTTAGCTTGTATAACCCTTATAACCTCGGCGTTAGCTTGTATAAACCTTATAGCCTCGGCGTTAGCTTGTATAACCTTATAACCTCGGCGTTAGCTTGTATAACCTTATAACATCGGCGTTAGCTTGTATAACCTTATAACCTCGGCGTTAGCTTGTATAAACCTTATAACCTCGGCGTTAGCTTGCATAAATCTTATACCCTCGGCGTTAGCTTGTATGAAGCAAGAAAACCTTATAACCTCGGCGTTAGCTTGCATAAATTGATGAACGAAGCATGAAAACCTTATAACCTCGGCGTTAGCTTGCATAAATTGATGAACGAAGCATGAACATCTTATAACCTCGCCGTTAGCTTGCATAAATTGATGAACGAAGCATGAAAACCTTATAACCTCGGCGTTAGCTTGCATAAATTGATGAACGAAGCATGAAAACCTTATAACCTCGGCGTTAGCTTGCATAAATTGATGAACGAAGCATGAAAACCTTATAACCTCGTCGTTCGCTTGCATAAATTGATGAACGAAGCATGAAAACCTTATAACCTCGGCGTTCGCTTGCATAAATTGATGAACGAAGCATGCAGGCAGTTAAGGTGGAACGCATTTATGGAATGGCTTAACTGCAACGGAGAACAATATGAGTCCCACATAATGGAAAATATTAACTGCAAATGCCGACACAGTGATGGGCTTGTTAGGCGAACCGAACGATTATAGCAGGCACGGTTTACAAAAATGTGTCACTGAATTCCAGTCGGCTACAGAGCCTCTGTTCGGCGAGTTTCTAGACCATGGCAGAAAAGTGTCGAAAACTTTTCTGTTTTGGGATAACTATGTATCTGATTTGTCACAACTGCTGCTTGGTTATATTGCTGCTCAGCACGATAATATATTGATGGAGATAGAGACATAAGTAGAAATGCTTCCTCTTGATTTCATGGGTAAACATGCGATCTACGCGCGATGGGGATTAGTCAATGTAGCGGAATCGAAGCTAAATTTCGAGAAGAAGTCGGAATTAGCTTCCGCCGTGTGTCCAATATATTGTGTACTACTGGGCATTCAAGAGCTATTCTTTTTCAGTACATGGCGTTGGCAAACGGCGTCCGTATATACCAGTTCATGATTGCGCGAGGGAGTTGGGTAAGGGCATGGCTATGGTTATGCCAGCTATTCATGCATTGAGTGGATGCGACTCGACAAGCGCGTTCAGTTCTATTGACATTGAAATGGTTCCGAACATTGCAAGATAACCCAGAAATGTTCCCAGCCTTCTTGGAGATGGGACCCAGAAATGTTCCCAGCCTTCTTGGAGATGGGACCCAGAAATGTTCCCAGCCTTCTTGGAGATGGGACCCATAAATGTTCCCAGCCTTCTTGGAGATGGGACCCAGATATGTTCCCAGCCTTCTTGGAGATGGGACCCAGAAATGTTCCCAGCCTTCTTGGAGATGGGACCCAGAAATGTTCCCAGCCTTCTTGGAGATGGGACCCATAAATGTTCCCAGCCTTCTAGGAGATGGGACCCATAAATGTTCCCAGCCTTCTTGGAGATGGGACCCAGAAATGTTCCCAGCCTTCTTGGAGATGGGACCCAGAAATGTTCCCAGCCTTCTTGGAGATGGGACCCAGAAATGTTCCCAGCCTTCTTGGAGATGGGAGAGGACCCGACTATCATTAAGGAACATGTGAAGGCAACATGTGTGTCTCTAGTTTGTTTGGTTTATGCGAACCGTGAACTGACCTCCCTTGATGACTTACGTTATGAATTGTTCAGCAAAAAGAAAACTAGGAGTGAAAAACTCCCACCACCAATGGACCTATCCAATTTGCAATTATATATGGACACATGCCCTCTTCCCAATGTTGATGCTGCCATCACCGCGATTGAATGGGTGGGTTCTCAGTTCTAATGCACAACTTATCCCGGAGATGATGTCTCTCCCACCAGCTCCGACTGCTGTTCTCGAACTTACAACCTGTAGGTTCAAGTCAGATTGCAGTACAAGGCGGTGCCGTTGCAAGAAAGAGGTTGTCCTATGTACAGATACGTACGGCTGCGATCAATATTTATGTGATAACATCTGTATGAGTGACGAAGAGGTGAGCGATGACGAAACGATGTAGGCTACACTCTTAAATAAAGCAATTGATTTAGGTACCCCATGGAACCAAAAGCCGCGATAGTACCAGACAGTTTGGTACTATAAGCCTTTAGAGCCTGTTTAGCGTTATAGAACCACATGAGTTGGTACTCAACAGAGGGCCAATCGTTGGCTCCATGCTGATTGGGTGAGACCGTGGGTGTGTCAATATCGAGTGCCGTGTGCAAACGATTAAATTAAAGTGAAAAATGGCCGCCCGTCGACTCGCGGTCGTAGATCTGTCGGATTATTTCATTTAGCACTATGCAAGGGAGTCTTTGTGGTTTTGTACTTAATTGGATGTTTAAACGCGGCAGCATTATTTGGAATCTAACATGTCACATTGTTAAATTTGCCGGTACCAGGGCTGTTTTGTTCTCTGGAGTATCAAATTGCTGGATCTATGTGTAGTACCTAAATACTTTAGAGTACCTGTCTTGATATTTTGGTACTTCAGATAATATATAGGGCGTATCATGAAAGCATCTATTTCTTGGCACCTCATATCGTGAGCGTCATGGCTTCGGTGACATAAATGCGGGGAGGGTATTATATGCACAATGCCCGGGTAGAACTTAAATAATTATTAGGTAATCCAGAGTACCAACAATTTGGTACTCTAGAGTACCAAGAAGTTGGTACTCCAGAGTACCAAATATTTTGGTACTCTAGAGTACCTAAACTTTTGGTACTCCAGAGTACCAAAAAGTTGGTACTCCCCCTGGGACAAAGCTTAGTACCTGCATAGGTACTCTGAAGTACCTATATTTTTAAGAGTGTATATAGCATACTATACATTCCTCATATTTGTTCAACGTGATATGGTTGTGCTCAATTATGAACACTTAGTGACACAATGGAGCAGACTTGTAATGATATATAGTTATGTCATGTCCAAACAGTGAGCATGATTATACTCGGATATATAACACACGTTTTATCCTGATGTAAAAAAAACTTCAAAACATACACTTCGAAATGGGATTTTTTTCACAGAATGAGGGAGTCGGATGGCCGAGTGGTTAGCGTGTTCGACTACCGGCCAGAGGTTTCGCTTGGACCCCGGGTCGATTCACCCCGATCCTCGACAAAACAAAAGTCGGAGCTCCGAGCGTTCCTATATAAAGTATCGTGAATGCCTCGCTGAGGTGTCGTGAAGCGGTAATCCTCTCCCGCCCGGTGTCATGTACAGGGATGACACTGGTTTGATCACGCCGTCCTATCATTGGGGACGTTAATGGCTGTCCCGTGTATAACCGTGTATGCACGTTAAAGAACCCTACTGTGGGCAACGATCCACAGGTTAATGGCAAAATTCCTGTCTAATCCTTCGGGGAGTAAGTTGATAGACATTTCAGGTGATGGCGTAATAGAGTTATCTCTCTTCAAATAAATAAATGATTTCCCGCATATATCACAATGTTAAAGCTAATCTCCAGTGTGGATTCTCTTATGCGTCACCAGGTAAGTCGATGTATAAAATGATTTCCCGCATATATCACAATAGTAAGGCCTATCTCCTGTGTGGATTCTATTATGGGTCACCAACATATGACATGTTCCCGATATTCTGCCAGAAATATGACACAAAAAAACCTCACAAAATATTTTTTCCGGGTTCACCTGATTCCCGTATGACTCATCACGGAACTCGACCGATAAATGAATTCCCGCATATATCTCAATGGTAAGTCGTATCTCCGGTGTGGATTCTCCTATGTGTAACTAAGTTGCTCGATGTATTAGATGATTTCCCGCATATAGCACAACTGTAAGGCTTATCTCCGATGTGGATTCTCTTATGGGCCGCCAAGTGGCTAGATCTAGTAAATGGTTTATCTCCAGTGTGGATTATCTTATGTGTCACCAAGTGGCTCGAGGCATAGAATGATTTCCCGCATATATCACAACTGTAAGGTTTCTCCAGTGTGGATTCTCTTATGTGTCACCAAGCTGCCCGATTTAGTGAAACATTTCCCGCATATATCACAATGGTGTCGTCTATTCCCTGTTTGGGCCGTCTCCTGATAATTAACCTTAGCGTCTCCCATCATGTGAAATTGCCCTATATATACAGGTATCATGCTGCATCAGCGACAGTGGCAATTTGGACTAATTATAACACATCCGTTAATACAGTTTAACTGTAAATTATATAGTTCACGATAAGAAATGATCACGTACCGGTATCGATCGATCGATTTTTAAGTCAAACAAAGGACAGCGGAAATCCAGTATTCTGTTGTATTAACATGTGTCGCATTATGTGTGCACGTTAAAGATCCCTACTGTTGGCAACGATCCACAGGTTAATGGCAAAATTCCTGTCTAAATCCCCCCTTCAGGGCGTAAGTTGATAGACATTTCAGGTGATGGCGTAATAGAGTTATCTCTCTTCAATCTACATAACTGTGGGTATATATATTTCATTGTAGCATTCGAATGTGTGATGCAGTAATGGGACGTTTCAGCAACGCCGGTGGGTACGCTTACATGTGCGGCAACACAGATCAAAGGCTCATCCAAGTTTGAGGTCCACTGTGCGCAGGTCAAAGGCTGATTTCAGGTCTACTGTGGCTTCGCATGTACAGGGTGACGTTACGATATAAGATACAAGTGTTTGTATAATATAGTACATTGTAGGAATTTACTCATAACATACATACATACATATAGCAGGTTCAGAGTGAACACTCATGTAAACTTGCTTATATTCTAACATATTTATATATGGCTCCAGTTAATAATAATGATGCGTAATCTTTGACAATGGTACTCATAATTGTTTCGGATAACTAAAATTAAGACTTAAACATACTTTCAGTTCATTGGATTGCACAGTTTATTTCAAATCAAACAATCCAAAATCAAACTCAATCCGTGACCCCCTCCTTGCTGACCTCGTCTCATGGATTGTCTTGTCATAAAGTCTTACATTATAGATTTGAAATATTACTCGATTTAAATATTTTACATGAGTCAACTTTAGGCGACTGCAAATGCAGTTTATTATTCATTCTGAGGACATTCAGTCAGAGATGGAAATTAACATGAAATGATGTGGTCTGGTTGAATGAGAGTGGTGTGGTGGATCACTTTCATAATCAAGCTACATGTATATTGTACTAACAATGTATGCCATTCAATGGAAGTTTTCTAACATGAAGGGGTAGATAGGCTTGATAACCCACCGCAGTTCAATTCACACCAGGTTCTCAGTATGTCTCACATTGTGTCAGTTCCTCGATTTCTGTTGAAATACACAAAAACTAAATTTGTAAAATTTCTAAGTTTGTGATCCATATGTTCTTAAAGATGGATTATCTCTTTAAATGACAAATTTTAAATAGTTGCGTGGGTATAAAATAATAGATATGAACTGAAGACCTTTGTCCAGAAAAGCTTCTATCAATTAATATTTATTTTATTTCGAATATTAAATCGGGCCCGTTTATGTTACTATTTTTAGAACAGACCATTCGGATGAGACCGTATTGCGATATAGAACACTGGGCTGTTCCTACGGCTACGCAACGAATGTCAAATGTCACAGATTGGTTGTTTGTATTGTTTTGTTCCACAGATATATGCGATAATGATTATAATTAACGTTTATTTGTGACAAAATTGCACAATATAATTTATGGTCTCTGTTAACAGTAACCACTATTGTTGGTTAGCTGAACAAACACACCTTTTTAGACCAGAAAATATTCTAAATAAAATTAATATTAATCGATAGAAGCATTTCCGGACAGGAGTCTTCGATTAAAATCTAATATTTTATACCCCGGTAACTACATAATACATGTTTACAAAGAGATAATCCACCTTTAAGAGTGTAGTTCCGTCGTGTTACTTCTCACTCGATAATTATAATGGATACATAGTAGCACAACACAAGGCTTCGGCCGGACGAAATTGATAATTGCCGAACTACATACTTAATATAAATGTAATTCGGCATCCGACACTTCTATACGCAGACAAATGCATCAAAAACATCGTTGATTGCAAATGTAATGCCATGAATAGGACCCTAGTTCAGATACTTGTACAAAATATTCCCGAAAGCAAATTTTGAACATGTTCCCGACATTCTGCCCGAAATTTGACACAAAAAAAAACACCTCACAAAATATTTTTTCCGGATTCACCTGATTCCCGTATGACTCCTCACGGAACTCGACCGATAAATGATTTTCCGCATATATCACAACGGTAAGGCTAATCTCTAGTGTGGATTCTCTTATGTGTCACCAGGTAACTCAATGTATAAAATGATTTCCCGCATATATCACAACGGTAAGGCTAATCTCCAGTGTGGATTCTCTTATGCGTCACCATGTAACTCAATGTATAAAATGATTTCCAGCATATGTCACAATGGTAAGGCGTATCTCCGGTGTGGATTCTCTTATGTGTCACTAAGTTACCCGATATATTAAATGATTTCCCGCATATATCACAATGGTAAGGCGTATCTCCTGTGTGGATTCTCGTATGTGTCACCAAGTTGCTCGATTGATTAAATGATTTCCCGCATATATCACACTGGTAAGGCTTATCTCCTGTGTGGATTCTCTTATGGGTCACCAATACACTCGAATGACTAAATGATTTCCCGCATATATCACACTGGTAAGGCTTCTCTTTGGTGAGGAGTCTCTTATGGGTCACCAAGCCAATCGATGTATTAAATGATTTCCCGCATATGTCACAATGGTAAGGCATATCTCCGGTGTGGATTCTCTTATGTTTCACTAAGTTACCCGATGTATTATATGATTTCCCGCATATGTCACAATGGTAAGGCGTAACTCCTGTGTGGATTCTCGTATGTGTCACCAAGTTGCTCGATTGATTAAATGATTTCCCGCATATATCACACTGATGAGGCTTATCTCCTGTGTGGATTCTCTTATGGGTCACCAATACACTCGAATGACTAAATGATTTCACGCATATATCACAACTGTAAGGTTTATCTCCGGTGTGGGTTCTCTTGTGATATACCAAGCCACTCGATGTATTAAATGATTTCCCGCATATGTCACAATGGTAAGGCATATCTCCGGTGTGTATTCTCTTATGTTTCACTAAGTTACCCGATATGTTAAATGATTTCCCGCATATATCACACTGGTAAGGCTTATCTCCGGTGTGGATTCTCTTATGGGTCACCAATACACTCGAATGACTAAATGATTTCCCGCATATATCACACTGGTAAGGCTTCTCTTTGGTGTGGAGTCTCTTATGGGTCACCAAGCCACTCGATGTATTAAATGATTTCCCGCATATGTCACAATGGTAAGGCATATCTCCGGTGTGGATTCTCTTATGTTTCACTAAGTTACCCGATGTATTAAATGATTTCCCGCATATGTCACAATGGTAAGGCGTAACTCCTGTGTGGATTCTCGTATGTGTCACCAAGTTGCTCGATTGATTAAATGATTTCCCGCATATATCACACTGGTGAGGCTTATCTCCTGTGTGGAATATCTTATGGGTCACCAATACACTCGAATGACTAAATGATTTCCCGCATATATCACAACTGTAAGGTTTATCTCCGGTGTGGGTTCTCTTGTGATATACCAAGCCACTCGATGTATTAAATGATTTCCCGCATATGTCACAATGGTAAGGCATATCTCCGGTGTGTATTCTCTTATGTTTCACTAAGTTACCCGATATGTTAAATGATTTCCCGCAAATATCACACTGGTAAGGCGTATCTCCTGTGTGGATTCTCTTATGGGTCACCAAGACACTCGAATGACTAAATGATTTCCCGCATATATCACACTGGTAAGGCTTATCTCCGGTGTGGATTCTTTTATGTTTCACCAAGCTGCCCGAATACTTAAATGATTTCCTGCATATATCACAATGGTAAGGCTAATCTCCAGTGTGGATTCTCTTATGCGTCAGCAGGTTATTCAATGTATAAAATGATTTCCCGCATATGTCACAATGGTAAGGCGTATCTCCGGTGTGGATTCTCTTATGTGTCACTAAGTTACCCGATATATTAAATGATTTCCCGCATATATCACAATGGTAAGGCGTATCTCCTGTGTGGATTCTCGTATGTGTCACCAAGTTGCTCGATTGATTAAATGATTTCCCGCATATATCACACTGGTAAGGCTTATCTCCTGTGTGGATTCTCTTATGGGTCACCAATACACTCGAATGACTAAATGATTTCCCGCATATATCACACTGGTAAGGCTTCTCTTTGGTGTGGATTCTCTTATGGGTCACCAAGACACTCGATGTATTAAATGATTTCCCGCATATGTCACAATGGTAAGGCATATCTCCGGTGTGGATTCTCTTATGTTTCACTAAGTTACCCGATGTATTAAATGATTTCCCGCATATGTCACAATGGTAAGGCGTAACTCCTGTGTGGATTCTCTTATGGGTCACCAAGACACTCGAATCACTAAATGATTTCCCGCATATATCACAATGGTAAGGCTTATTTCCGGTGTGGATTCTTTTATGTTTCACCAAGCTGCTCGAATACCTAAATGATTTCCCGCACATATCACAATGGTAAGGCGTATAACAGGTGTGGATTATCTCATGTGTCACCAAGTGGCTCGATCTACTAAATGATTTCCCGCATATGCCACAGCTGTATTAGGTTTATCTCCAGTGTGGATTATCTTATGTGTCACCAAGTGGCTCGATGTATTGAATGATTTCCCGCATATATCACAACTGTAAGGTTTATCTCCGGTGTGGGTTCTCTTGTGGATCATCAAGTAGCTCAATGTATTAAATGATTTCCCGCATATATCAGAATGGTAAGGTTTATCTCCAGTGTGGATTCTCTTATGTGTCACCAAGCTGCCCGATTTAGTAAAACATTTCCCACATATATCACAATGGTGTCGTCTATTCCCTGTTTGGGCCGCCTCGTGATCATTAACGTTAGCGTCTCCCATCATGTGAAATTGTCCTATATATATACCGGTATCATGCAGTTGTATATCTTGCGATGTCGAAGCGACAGTGGCAATTTGGACTAATTATAAAACAAGTCCGTTAATACAGTGTAACTGTAAATTATATAGTTCACGATAAGAAAATTATCACGTACTGGTATCGATCGACCGATTTTTAAGTCAAACAAAGAACAGCGAAAATCCAGTATTCTGTTGAATTAACATGCGTCGCATTATGTGGTTTTGGTTAGTAGCACCATTCATATAACGATAGGTGTGTAACGGAGAAGGGTGGAATGCGGGAATCGCACCGAAAGTTGGCAGCACCCGAAATCTCAGGCCACCGGTCGCCCCATCCAAGTACTAACCGGGCTCGACGTTGCTTAACTTCGGTGATCGGACAAGGCGTCTTAACCACTGGACCAAAGAAGCATGCTCCGTTGGAGCTGTAGATTAATCGGCCTTCTATATTTACAACGCGACCGCCACATTCCTCCCTTCCTCGTTTTGAGGTTCACCACCAAGTGAACCTCACCCAAGTTCCTTCCCCAGAGCGGTCGTACCATGACACCGACTCTGAGATCCCGGACGAGCCCCCAATATAACGGAGAAGGGTGGAATGCGGGAATCGCACCGAAAGTTGGCAGCACCCGAAATCTCAGGCCACCGGTCGCCCCATCCAAGTACTAACCGGGCTCGACGTTGCTTAACTTCGGTGATCGGACAAGGCGTCTTAACCACTGGACCAAAGAAGCATGCTCCGTTGGAGCTGTAGATTAATCGGCCTTCTATATTTACAACGCGACTGCCACAGGTGATTAAACAGCCTACATGTGCTTAAGTGTACAATGCCTGACAGTAATTCCGTCGTATTACTTCTTACTCGATAATTATAATGGATACACAGTAACTATTATATTTCAAACCTCGTAGAACATGCTACGAACTAACACGTGACTTCGCGTCCATGCTATAAAACAGTGCTATAAAAACAGTAATGTGTGCTTTAGTACAGTCAATAATAAACACACGGGTTCAACCCAGAATAAATTGATAAGTTCTCTCTCTTACTCTTAATCCCCAATAAATTATAATAGAAAGTAAGAAACTAGTACAGACGCCAAGTTAGTTCAACGGGTCACAAAGAAAATATCCGCGTGTTGCCTGATGTGGGGGACTACAGTGCGGTCCATGCAAAGGTGGATGTAGTTTCTGAAAAAAAATTTATTCATGGTTTTTAATTGAATAAAGCTTGAAATCACCCTAAACTGAAAATCAAACTACAGATGACAGTTTATATCATTATTTTCCTTTAAAATCATAGTAATAGATATATTATTCCACATCAGCACACAAGATTTTGGAAAATAAATGGTATTTTCGAAGAAAAAAAAAATTATGACTTGTTAGGCGAACCGAACGATTATAGCAGGCACAGTTTACAAAAATGTGTCACTGAATTCCAGTCGGCTACAGAGCCTCTGTTCGGCGAGTTTCTAGACCATGGCAGAAAAGTGTCGAAAACTTTTCTGTTTTGGGATAACTATGTATCTGATTTGTCACAACTGCTGCTTGGTTATATTGCTGTTCAGCACGATAATATATTGATGGAGATAGAGACATAAGTAGAAATGCTTCCTCTTGATTTCACGGGTAAACATGTGACGGTGATATATTTACATGCATAAGTAAGTTTTGTAGGAATTATACTAATTCTATTTTATACATGCTTATTACTTATTTGTTTTAAACCTAATATCTGTCTAATCAACCTAGCACTCTTTATTCACTTGAATGTCTTGTTCTTATCTTTTAGCCCAATCCCAATCCAAATATAAACCAGCCCAATAACTAAATTAACGCATTACCGCATAGTAATCTTTCCCCCTAAAATAAGATAGTGCAGAATAATCAAACGGAACGTTTTGAAAACAGTTATGTTTAAATCATAAAGTATATTTTATCTTTACTAAACTACAATGTAGGTTTAAGTAAAATGGAACGCTATTACTATTATTAAAACATCCAGGACCTAAATCATTTCGAATTGGTAAGTTTAATATGTGTTTTATGTACCAATCCGTTGATTGAGTATTGTGATATTTTAACCCAATTTCGTCCAATATATTTATTCATCTTTAGTTGTGTCCATCCATAACTAAGTAAGTCCCTTTCCATATGGATGGTTCACTATATAAATGGTAACCAGTAATCATTCCCTTTTTGTGTTATTTTATATTTTACTCTTTTATAAAACTTCCAACAACATAGAAAGTTGCATTATGGGAAGTCTCCATTCTGGAGCCTTTATATATTTATATACAGTTTGGTTTTCATTTCCAATAACAATGGAAATGGTATGTATATTATTTGTATTGGAAGGTATTTCTCTTTCCCATATTCTTTTATACTTTGTGTTGGATTAGTGAATTTTATATTCTAGGGTAATTTCTTGGAATACTTGGAATGGAATCATGGAGATAGTAGAGATTAGATCTCATCCATCATTATTCATTTGTTCTGTGTCTGTGGTGTACGTCCAGCATGTTGCATGATCAATCATCATATATACGTCTCATCGATGTCATACTATACATGTGTCAGTGTGCTGTTGAGATTGTGATTCATTGAGATTAACAGAATACAGAATGTAATGTATACATCTTCTCATTATGCACCCCAACGCCCCTACATCAGAAACTCACAAGTTACGAAGCGTGGGAGACATTATTCTTAATATATAAATGTATAAACTCTATGGATCGGGATTGAGATAACTCGTGTGAACTATTGGTTAGACCGACTGAGCGACATACTATGTATAGCCGAGTTACTAATTCCATAGGGCTTTATTGGCGCCTAACGTGTAAGAACCCACTACGCTTCGAGATTGTGCATGTGTCTCTTTAAGTGAGAGGAACCTCAGCCCAACGATCAAACGATTCGTGACGTCATCGAACTTCGTGTTCCTTGGATTTGTTGACATTTTGCGGAGTGCGCGAACATTTGGCCGAATTTTGAACTGTGTCGTTTATCGTGATTGTGCAGTGATATAACTATTTCCAGCTCGGGACAGAACGTTGTATGCTGACATTTAGTAGTAAGGTGCTAAGGAAAGCGGTAGAACTTATAAAAAACTGTGCTGTTCTGTTAAAGTTTGACTATGAAATGTATTCTATATTTAGAATTTGGAGATTCCGTGTGACGTCATAGCCAGTTGATTGTGTAAACACAAATTGACTGGAATTATTTTGTTGTCAGAAATTTAATGTACGGTACTGTGACAGTTTGCATATAAACTTATAAAACAGGTTTATAACTAAATAGGTATGGCCTGGATGTATTCTTTCACTTAAATAGGTGATAAATAAGTGGAACATAAATAAAATTTTCTTATAAAACTTTTGAGATAAAAGTCAATTTTTCAATTGGCCATGAACTTAACACCTCCCTGCCAAGTCTAGTATTTGGTAAACTTAACCCGTCTCAGCCAAGTCTGTTCTTGGACTTGGAAATTTTTCTAGCTTTTCTGTGATATTCTTTTCTGTGATATTCTTCTTAACATGTCCCTCAGCACTTGTTTATTTTTACTAACCATTGACCATGTTGTGTTTAACTGAATGTTAACTTGTACGACATAGGAAGACGGTGTCACAAATTATTTTCTTCCCTCGGACGTAAAAAGGTGAGATTAAATTAGAACGTTTGGTACGTTTCAGGTTTGAATATTTTGTTCAAAATATTCCAGTTAGTACGTTTCAGCACTCAATTTAGTTGACGTCAAGAATAATTTGGATTTCATTTAATTTTATGAAATTAAATTTCCAGATTTAATTGATAGCTGTTCGACATAATTAAATTTGATTTGAAAATTTTCAGAAATTGTTAATGCAGTTTCAACTTGTAGAAATTTTCAGTTAGATTTAATCTTTCAGTGACGTCGGACTTGTAATAATTTTCAGATTAAATTTTGAAACAAATCTTTCTTATTCTGATTAATTAATTAGTTAGAGTTGAAGAATGGGTGAAGAAGATCCTGATGGTGCCAAAATGTTTAAAAACATGATGGAAGGTTTTCAGCAGATGGGTTTTTCCCCAAAAGCTGAATCGGCAGAGGACTTCCAGAAATGGTTTCAAACTGTACAGGGTGTTAAGGAAGAACCCGAGGTTCAACGTGAACCAGATTATAGAGAATATAGACAGCCCGAACGACAAGTATTCGTTAGAAATCCTGCTTATATTTCTCAATTTTCAGGGGACCAGAAGTCAGATTCGAGTTTCAACATGTGGAAATATGAAGTTAATTGCATGTTATCATCTAGAGTTTCAGAATCTGAGGTTTTATATGCCATTCGAAAGTCTTTGCGCGGAGAAGCGGCAAGAGTCGTCATGAGATTGGGCAAAGACGTTTCAGTTCCAGATATTGTTGATAAATTTCAGCATCTTTATGGTGACGTCCAGTCACAGGAAAGTCTTATTGGGAATTTTTTCAGTGCTAAGCAGGGCCCAGCAGAGTCAGTTGTCGATTGGGGTACTTGTTTGGAGGAACTTTTCTCCAAGACAACCATGCTCAAACAGATGATGCCGATATCTGAAAATAAACTTTTGAAAAATCGTTTCTTTGAAGGTTTGCGGCAAGAGTTGAAAGATCTTTCGGCTTACAAACTGAAGGAGTGCCGAGATTATAATGAGCTTCTTTCTTCGCTCCTTTTCATCGAGCAGGAACATTCTTCTTCTAAACAGAAGGCATCCAATTCTTCTGGTGCCACTTGCAAAGCTTCTGTTTCAGTTGATGCTGATAAATTGGACACAATATTATCCCAACTTTCAGCTTTAACCCAGAAAGTCAATAGATTGGAGAATAAACAGCAATCCCCTCATATTTCTACCCAGGATGGTAACCGTGGAAGGGGGCAGTATGGAGGAAGAGCTAGAGGTGGTTTTGACAGAGGACATAGGAGAGGTAACGGTGCAGCTTCAAATAATTTTGGCAGAGAGCAGACTGCAGCTTCAAATATTGTTGATACTTCTAGAGTTTCAGAACAGTTTCCACTTTGTTATGGGTGCAATACTCACCATATTCCTCCTTTTTGTAGAAGACCCCGTGGTGGATATTCCAGAGGTCGAGGAAATTTTTAACAGAGGGCCTTTAAACTATTAAACATCTATGACAAAGGGTCGACCATAGATGAGAAGGACAATCAGTCCCAAGATAAGACCCCAGCTGGTTTGCATGGAGAAATAACAGAATCTGTTGTTACAATTTCAGGAAATAATTGTAATGCTCTTTTAGATACAGGTAGTACAGTTAGCAGTATAGGTGAATCATTTTACAGGAACAAGTTAAATCATATTCCTTTACAGCCTTTACAATCCATTTTAAACATTGAGTGTGCCGACGGAGAATGTTTACCATATATGGGTTTCATTGAAGCAGAAGTTTTTGTTTCTAGATTTTCAGATATCAAACCACAGTCTTGTATTTTCCTCATTGTGCCTGATAGTAAATTTAATTCTCATACTCCTATTCTTTTAGGAACAAACATTCTTAAGGTTTTTCTTAAACATGTCGAGGAAGCTAATGGCCAAAGATTTCTTCAGAAAGCCAACTTAGATACTCCTTGGTATTTTGCTTTCAGATGTATTTCATTGCGTGATAGGGAGTTGAAGAAGAATAATTTTAACTTAGGTATTGTGAAGAGTTCAGCTCCGGATAATATTATTTTACATCCAAATACATCAAAGACTGTGATTGGTTATATTGACCACAAAATACAATATAACCCTACTTGTGCTATATTTCAGCATTCTTCGGATGATCCGAAAATGGACGGAATAGAAATTGCTCCTTATATTTGGAAATATGATCCTTCCACAGATGAACCTGTTCCTGTACATCTCAGTAACCTTAGTACGAGAACCATAAATATTTCTCCTCATTCTGTGATTTGCTCTATTCAGCCAGTGAAGGTCGAAGGTGATTTGCAGACTTCAAAGGAAGATGCAGATCTACCTTTCTTTGACCAGATAAATTTGAATCAAGATTCATTGACGGCAGACGAGATCCGACAAGCATTTGATTTTATAAAACAATTTCCAGATGTTTTTTTCTTTAAGTGATTTTGACCTTGGTCACTATACTGGTGTTAAGCATGAGATTAATTTGACAGATGACAAACCTGTTAAGCAGAGGCCAAGAAGATTAGCACCAGGATTAGTTGACGAGGTTCGTGATTACTTACAGCAATTGTTGGCTGCCGGAATAATTAGACGGTCAAGGAGTCCTTACTCATCCAATGTTGTTGTTTGTCGTCGTTCCAGTGGGAAGCTACGTCTATGTGTGGATTACAGGGATATTAATAAGAAAACTATACAAGATGCTTATTGTTTACCCATTATTGAAGATATTTTACATAGTTTGTCACATTCCAAATTTTTTAGCAGTCTGGATTTACGCTGTGGATATTTCCAACAGGAGGTCATAGAGGAGCATAAAAAGTACACAGCATTTACGGCTGGAAATCTTGGATTTTTTGAGTTTCAGAGGGTGCCCCAAGGAATGCGGGGATCGCCGGCTAGTTTCCAAAGAATGATGGAACATTGTTTGGACGGCCTGGTTAATAATATATGTTACATTTATTTGGATGATATTTGTGTACCAGCTTCAAGTTTTCAGGAGATGATAGACCGGCTTAAACTTATATTTCAGAGATTACGTGAATGTAATTTAAAACTTTCCCCCTCAAAATGTTCATTTTTTAGTAAGAAAATTAAATATTTGGGGCATGTTGTTTCAGAAGCTGGGATAGAAGCTGATAGTGACAAAGTCGATAAAGTTGTGAATTGGCAGACTCCGAAGACTCCAGAGGAAGTTCGTAAATTTTTGGGATTTTCAGGATATTATCGAAAAAAAAATCTTTAATAGCAAAGCCACTTACAGATCTTTTTCCCCCTACTAATCATGGAAAACAAAAGAGCAAGAAGAAATCTAATTATAACGGTAAATGGTCTTGGGGTGAGGAACAAGAAAAATCCTTTTCTCGTCTTAAAGAATGTCTTTCGTCCCCTCCTGTTTTAGGTTTTGCAGATTTTACAATGCCATTTGAAGTGCACACAGATGCGAGTCAAAACGGATTGGGAGCTGTGCTTTACCAAAATGGGAATCTCAGAGTTATCTCTTATGCGAGCAGAGGAACGACAGCAGATGAGAAGTCATATCCAGCCCACAAACTGGAGTTCTTGGCGTTGAAATGGGCTGTCACTGAAAAATTTAGTGATTACTTGTACAATCATAAATTTGTTGTTTTTACAGATTCCAATCCCCTCACTTATGTACTTAGCAGTGCCAAATTAGATGCTACGGGGCATAGATGGTTGGCTGCTATAAATGCTTTTAATTTTGAAATTATTTATCGACCAGGGAAATCCAATGCTGATGCAGATGGTTTGTCGAGATTGCCACAATATAACGTTGAATTGGATAAAATCAGTTCCAATTCCATTTCAGCCATTTGTAAATCTTTACAGGTTACACAGCCGTTTGTAGAATCATTTTGTATGTCTACAGATGTCGCTGATAGTTTAGATGATAGCTGTAGTACAGACATGGATATCATGACACCCAGAGATTGGAGGCAGATGCAAGAGAGAGATTCTATTTTAGGACCGTGGATGAGGGCAGTTAGAAGTGGTGTTAAACCGATCAGAAATACTTTTCCGATGACCCGCGAGCATTCCACATATTTTAGGAATTTTGTTTCTTTAAAATTTCAGAGAGGTGTATTATATAGGGAAACTCAGTTTAATGGAAATACTCATTTACAACTTGTTATCCCCCATTCATTTATTAATACTGTTTTAACTTCATTACATACATAGGGCATCCTGGAAGAGAAAGAACCATTTCATTGATTAAGCAGAGATTTTATTGGCCTGGCATAGACAGTGCGGTGGAGAATTTTATTCAACAGTGTCCCTGATGCTTGAGAAGGAAGTCTCCGACGGATGCCAAAGCCAAGCTAGTTTCTATTTCCACGATCCAGCCCTTGGAACTTGTCTGTATTGATTATCTTACAGTTGATATGTGCAAAGGTGGTTTTCAATATTTGTTGGTTGTTACTGATCACTTTACAAAATTTTCACAGGCTTTTCCCACAAAGAATATGACTGCCAAAACTACTGCTGATGTTCTTTTCAACAAATTCTTTGTGTATTATGGTTTCCCTCACAGAATTCATAGTGATCAGGGTGCAAATTTTGAATCCACTCTTATTCAGGAACTTTGTAGATTATGCGGCATCAAGAAAAGCAGAACGACGCCCTATCATCCGATGGGCAATGGACAATGTGAACGTTTTAACCGTACTTTATTAGGTATGTTGGGAACGTTACAGCCCGAGGAAAAGAAAGATTGGAAGAGTTTTATTGGACCACTTGTACATGCATATAATTCCACAAAACATGAAAGCACTGGATTTACCCCTTTTAAACTTATGTTTGGCAGGGATCCTAGATTACTGATAGATATTTTGTGTGGATTGGATAAGATGACGGAGGATGACGGTGAAGATAAAGATATTTCTATTTCAGAATATGTTTCTGAATTAAGGGAAAGGATGACGTACGCGTATGATTTAGCTTCAAAGCTGCAACGAAGGCGAAAGATAAGCAGAAGAGGAACTTCGATAAGAAGGCAAGAGGTGCGATGGTGTCTGTTGGAGATTCTGTTTTAGTTAAAACTCTTGCATTTGAAGGCAGACACAAGTTAGCTGATAAATTTGATAATGATATTTATACAGTTACAGAGCAGCCAAATAGGGATATTCCGGTATTTGTTGTCAGGAGTGACGAGGGTAAAGAAAGAACCCTTCATCGTAATCGTCTTCTCCCCATAGGTTATGTTCCTGAGGAGTCTGATGTTGGTCCAGATAACGTTACATCTTTAAAAGATATGGTGGTGGAACCTGATAGTTCTATTCCTTTAGAAGGAGAAGTAGATAGAACTTTTGTTTCAGAGTCACAAGTGGATACATGTATTGATGAACATGCTTATGTTCTTAGAAGTCCGCAGCATTCAGTATTATCTACTGCAAATGACTGTGTGGATTCTGATACCAGTTCTGAGGTACAGGATTGTGCTCCTGGTACAGTCAGAGAAGTTAGTTCTCTGGATGGTGACGATCATCCTTCTTCTTTTCAGAAGATTTCAGGGGAACGCGACAATGATGCGCATCGAGAAATTGAGAATGTTGGAAATATTATTAATATTTCAGATGACGAGAAAGATACTGTTTTTGATATAACACACAGTAGAGCAGAGGATGGGCCCAAAGTTAGTATTGAGGTAGAGGAGAGTAGTGATGTTGAGGAAGAAGTAGCAGGTGACTCAGGGATTGCAGATGTTAATTTTATTTCAGATGTTCCATCTGAAGAGACAGAGCAGATAGAGAATCCTGAGGTTATTAAACCCACACCTAGGAGGTCAGAACGAGAGCGGAAACCACCACCATGGAAGAAATCTGGGGATTATGTGCATTCCATGCAACCAGTTTCAGCAGACTTTATCAGTAAAGCAGAGTTGCTGAAAAGGCTTACTGATAAAGAAATATTATCCAGTATGTCACCGGATATGATACATTCAATATTTTCAGCAGTTTTGAAATAATTTATTCAACATGTATGATTTTATTTATTGATGTCTTTTGTATTTGCAGTAGTTATTCTTGTTTATGATTGATATTATTTCAGTCATTCAAGGTTTTTTCCTCTTGTTGTGTGATATTATTGTTATATCATACCAGGAGTTAATACATGTATTTCTGATTGTTTTCAGAATTTGAATTATGTAAAATACTATGCTTAATATCTATCATTAAGGAAACTTCTGTATAATGATCCTTTTTCAGCTGAAGACCCGTACAGTTAAATGTTAACCCGATGTTCCAGCTTGTAACAGTTTTACTGTATATCATCAACAGAATGTTTACCTCCCCAGATATTATTATCATGTATTTTCACATATAATAAATTACAATATAATACTGCTAGTATAATAGAATTGTTTTAATAATTGATCAGAGTAATTATTGCAGTGTAATTTTCAATTCATTCTAGATTTCAGGCATATTTCCTATTCCAGGTAGCTGTGTCTGACTTCTGGTCCATGTTGATTAATATTAAATCAACAATTGATAAATTTCCCTTTTGTGTGAGATTTTAGCAACAAGTTGCTTGCTGAGTTGGTGAATTCCACTATGGTGTTCAATTTGGTATTGTATTCAAAGTAGTCAGGATCGGCTATTATTTTTTATGAATTCCAGGTGATTGTATTTGCTGTCAGGGAAAGAATTGTGTATATACAGATGTTAAATTTTTGTTTTCTTTGTATTTTAAAAGGCAGGAGACATGAAATATGGGTCATTGGTCTTTAATATAGTTTTACAGATGGGTTTATAGTGCAATAGGATATTTTACAGGTTTTAGTTGCAGGTTGATATACCAACGACATAGGAGTTAGACTGAATTGTTTTAATTACAGGTGGTAATTAAAGTTGTTATATGGTGCTAAGGATATTAACTATCCTTGTATAGGTAGCAGAGGTGTTTCATGGCAAAGAGCGTATCTTTACCTAATTTATATTTTATTCCCATGGTATGGTTGTTGCAGGTTTTGGTTAAATTACAAGAATGTAAATTTTTTTCAAGAGGGGGAGAATGTGACGGTGATATATTTACATGCATAAGTAAGTTTTGTAGGAATTATACTAATTCTATTTTATACATGCTTATTACTTATTTGTTTTAAACCTAATATCTGTCTAATCAACCTAGCACTCTTTATTCACTTGAATGTCTTGTTCTTATCTTTTAGCCCAATCCCAATCCAAATATAAACCAGCCCAATAACTAAACTAACGCATTACCGCGTAGTAATCTTTCCCCCTAAAATAAGATAGTGCAGAATAATCAAACGGAACGTTTTGAAAACAGTTATGTTTAAATCATAAAGTATATTTTATCTTTACTAAACTACAATGTAGGTTTAAGTAAAATGGAACGCTATTACTATTATTAAAACATCCAGGACCTAAATCATTTCGAATTGGTAAGTTTAATCTGTGTTTTATGTACCAATCCGTTGATTGTGTATTGTGATATTTTAACCCAATTTCGTCCCATATATTTATTCATCTTTAGTTGTGTCCATCCATAACTAAGTAAGTCCCTTTCCATATGGATGGTTCACTATATAAATGGTAACCAGTAATCATTCCCTTTTTGTGTTATTTTATATTTTACTCTTTTATAAAACTTCCAACATAGAAAGTTGCATTATGGGAAGTCTCTATTCTGGAGCCTTTATATATTTATATACAGTTTGGTTTTCATTTCCAATAACAATGGAAAAGGTATATATATTATTTGTATTGGAAGGTATTTCTCTTTCAGTTGGGTAAGGGCATGGCTATGGTTATGCCAGCTATTCATGCATTGAGTGGATGCGACTCGACAAGCGCGTTCAGTTCTATTGAAATTGAAATGGTTCCGAGCATTGCAAGATAACCCAGAAATGTTCCCAGCCTTCTTGGAGATGGGACCCAGAAATGTTCCCAGCCTTCTTGGAGATGGGACCCAGAAATGTTCCCAGCCTTCTTGGAGATGGGTCCCAGAAATGTTCCCAGCCTTCTTGGAGATGGGAGAGGACCCAACTATCACTAAGGACCACGTGAAGGCAACATGTGTGTCTCTAGTTTGTTTGGTTTATGCGAACCGTGTACTGACCCCCCTTGATGACTTATGTTATGAATTGTTCAGCAAAAAGAACACTAGGAGTGAAAAACTCCCACCAACAATGGACTCATCCAATTTGCAATTATATATGGACACATGCCTTCTTCCTAATGCTGATGCTGCCATCACCACGATTGAATGGGTGGGTTCTCAGTTCTAATGGACAACTTGTCCCGGAGATGATGTCTCTCCCACGAGCTCCGACTGCTGTTCTCGAACTTACAATCTGTAGGTGCAAGTCAGATTGCAGTACAAGGCGGTGCCGTTGCGAGAAATAGGCTGTCCTATGTACAGATGCATGCGGCTGCGATCAAGAAATATGTGATAACATCTGTATGAGTGACGAAGAGATGAGCGATGACGAAACTATGTAGGCTATATAGCATACTATACGTTCCTCATATTTGTTCAACGTGATATGGTTGTGCTCAATTATGAACACTTAGTGACATAATGGAGCAGACTTGTAATGATATATAGTTATGTCACGTCCAAACAGTGAGCATGATTATACTCGGATAAATAACACATGTTTCATCCTGATATAAAAAAAACTTCAAAACATAGACTTTTTTTTCACAGAATCATATATAGCAGGTTCAGAGTGAAAACCCATGTAAACTTGCTCAAATTCTAACATTAGTCACATATTTATATATGGCTCCAGTTAAAGATGGATTATCTCTTTGAATAACAAATTTTGAATAGTTGCGTGGGTATAAAATAATAGATATGAACCGAAGACCTATGTCCAGAAAAGCTTCTATCAATTAATATTGATTATATTTCGAATATTAAATCGGGCCCATTTATGTTACTATTTTTAGAACCGACCATTCGGATGAGACCGTATTGCGATATAGAGCACTGGGCTGTTCCTAAGGCTACGCAACGAATGTCAAATGTCACAGATTGGTTGTTTGTACTGTTTTGTTCCACAGATATAAGCGATAGTGAGTATAATTAACGTTTATTTGTGACAAAATTGCACAATATAACTTCTGGTCTCTGTTAACAGTAAACACTATTGTTCGTTAGCTGAACAAACACACCTTTTTAGACCAGAAAATATTCGAAATAAAATTAATATTAATCGATAGAAGCGTTTCCGGACAGGAGTCTTCGATTCAAATCTAATATTTTATACCCCGGTAACTATATAATACATGTTTACAAAGAGATAATCCACCTTTAATAATAATGATGTGTAATCTTCGACAATGGTACTCATAATTGTTTCGGATAACTAAAATTAAGACTTAAACATACTTTCAGTTCATTGGATTGCACAGTTTATTTCCAGCAGTGATGAAAAATAACTTTTCACTAAAAAACAAGTTTATTTTGCGATTTCAACAAATGTTGTGACCTTAATTTCCTATAACTCAGACAAATGACTAATTTTTTTATTATTTATTATAATTTTATTGACAGAAATAATATTCCGACGAAATGTGCGTTGATATTCCATACTGTAGTTCGTTATTTCAATAACAGTTATATTTTACTAACCCTCATACCATCATTAATTAGGCCCATGTTTTAGCATGCATGTGATAAAAGTCGATTTTTCTCAAAACTGCAACACTTTTGGAGCATACATCCACCCTGACGCTAAAATAGATACATTGGGCGATGACTAGTCAACCATGAATATTTTCTACCACGCCGGTTGAACTAACTCCTAAAATAGAGCTCTTTTCAGACTTGGCGTCTGGACTAAAATACAGGTTTTGTTGGTGACTGTATAATGAATATTAAGTAACGCAGATGGCGTTCAAGATCAAACTCAATCCAAAATCAAACTCAATCCGTGACCCCCTCTTTGCTGACCTCGTCTCGTGGATTGTCGTCATAAAGTCTTACATTATAGATTTGAAATATTACTCGCTTTCAATATTTTACATGTGTCAACTTTAGGCGACTGATAATACAGTTTATAATTTATTCTGGTGACATACAGTCAGAGATGGAAAGGTACATGAAATGAGGGGGTCTGGTTGAATGAGAGTGGTATGCTGGATCACTTTCATAATCAAGCTACATGTATATTGTACTAACAATGTATGCCATTCAATGGAAGTTTTCTAACGTGACGAGGTAGATAGCCTTGAGAACCCACCGCAGTTCAATTCACACCAGGTTCTCAGTATGTCTCACATTGTGTCAGTACCTGGATTTCTGTTGAAATACACAAAACCCAAATTTGTAAAATTTCTAAGTTTGTGATCCATATGTTCTTAACTGGTACCTAGAATTCAAGATTCAGGGGTATGGCTATGGGTGATACCCTCATTGTTATTATCAAGTCTACATGTTTATGGCTAGATTTGTTCATGTATTTGAGATTCAGGAACCGCGTTCGGCCTAATCCTGAGGCAGCCATATAGTAACATTTCAGGTATACTATATAATTGATGGGTATTATCCCCCGCAAACGAAGTGTTGCTGATGTGTTAGGAATGGGCTCCATCTGAGTCATTCCGTAACAACTTTGAAGCTCAATATCTTGGTCTGATATCGTCAATCTGATTATCACCCTTAGTAAAAATTATTCGGCATTAAAATGGAATATAGACTTGTATCAATGTGTACATTTTATCATTAAACTTCCTGGAAAATATGTCACCACTTCTTAAATGTTGTAATTGATAGCCCTTTAGCCCTTCAACTAAAATAGCTATAATAAATTTGCAATGTCATTATCTCATGTATTATATTTTAGGCGGTTGCTGGGGTAGGGTACCCAAATTAAAGCAGCTAGTCGCATAATTGGGCATGGCCCCATAATTCAAAAGTATTGTTCATTCCCCCTCCAAAAGATAGGGGATAAACTAGACATGCATCTGATCGTGCATGAATTAAGAGTTTTGTGTCCAAAATAGAAGTTACAGAACACATCTGATCTGATAACTATTAATTCATATTCAAAGTTGATGAAATTCCACAGACCAACATATATATATCATGTCATTATACACAATTAATTTATACATATTATGAATTTATACACATTTGTTCTAAGAGTATAATTACAACTTCTTCCACTCTAATGCGTGAATTTGATTGGTCAAGGCCCTTAATTACACTTGGTAGCGTCATTCAGCCGAATGAAGTGTCGTTTCCCGCATCACTGGGTGAGTGATACTTTAAAAAGTTCGCAAACAAAGTCGAATATCCATGGGGCGAATTCACCTGGAATTTTATGTAGTCCACCAATCAAATCGCAATAACTAACGTTTCTAGTGGTAACCCAAGACGCCAACTCTCAGCGAAAAAGAATGTATTACATAACTATTCCACCATAAGCGGATTGTCGTAATACTATGGGTGATACCCTCATTACTATCAAGTCTACATGTTAATGGGCTAGATTTGTTCATGTATTTGAGATTCAGGAACCACGTTTGGGCCTCAGCTTGATGCAGCCATATAGTAACACTTAAGGTATACTCTACTTTATGTGTATTATCCCCCGCAAACGAAGTTTGGCTGATATGATTTAGGAATGGGCTCCATCTGAGTCCTTCCGTAACAACTTTGAAGCTTTATATCTTGGTCTGACATCGTCAATCTGATTTAAATGCTCATCGGTATGCTTGGCAGAGGCTGCTAAGGGTGGTGCACTTGTTTTCACATTGATTTTGTGACCTTTTAGTTTATTTAAAAAAAACTGTTTGGGACTGTTTTTGCAGAAAAAATTACGGTATGTATGATCATGTACATATACCGGTATGACTTTTGTTATGTCCCATTACGGTTAATTAATCATCAAATCCTTCGAAAGGTTAAAGGTCGATTATCTCTTCGTGAACATATATTCTATCGATTAATATTAATTTTATTTCGAATATTTTTTGGCCTAAAAAGGTGTGTTTGTTCAGCTAACGAACTATAGTGGTTACTATTAACAGAGACCAGAAATTTAACTGTACAATTTTGTCACAAATAAACGTTAACTGTACTCATTATCGCTTATATATGTGGAACAAAACAATGCACACAATCAATATGGGACATTTGCATTTCGGTACGTAGCCATAGGAACATATCGAAAAAATGGTATCATCCGAATGGTCTGTTCTAAAAATAGAAACATAAACGGTCCCGATTAAATATTCGAATTAAAAATCAATATTAATTGATAGAAGCTCTTCCGAACAGGGGTCTTCAGTTCATATCTATTATTTTATAACCACGCAACTATTTAAAGCAATTTATTTAAAGAGATAATCCATCTTTAACAAGCGAGCGCAAATTATATTAAATTATATCATCATTTTAAATTATATCATCATATTAAATTATATCATCAAATTAAATTATATCATCATATTAAATTATATCATCATATTAAATTATATCATCATATTAAATTACATAATTCTATTAAATTACATCATCATATTAAATTATATCATCATATTAAATTATATCATCATATTAAATTAGATCATCATATTAAATTATATCATCATATTAAATTATATCATCATATTAAATTATATCATGATATTAAATTACATAATTATATTAAATTACATCATCAAATTAAATTATATCATCATATTAAAGGTGGATTATCTCTTTGTAAACATGTATTATATAGTTACCGGGGTATAAAATATTAGATTTGAATCGAAGACTCCTGTCCGGAAACGCTTCTATCGATTAATATTAATTTTATTTCGAATATTTTCTGGTCTAAAAAGGTGTGTTTGTTCAGCTAACGAACAATAGTGTTTACTGTTAACAGAGACCAGAAGTTATATTGTGCAATTTTGTCACAAATAAACGTTAATTATACTCACTATCGCTTATATCTGTGGAACAAAACAGTACAAACAACCAATCTGTGACATTTGACATTCGTTGCGTAGCCTTAGGAACAGCCCAGTGCTCTATATCGCAATACGGTCTCATCCGAATGGTCGGTTCTAAAAATAGTAACATAAATGGGCCCGATTTAATATTCGAAATATAATCAATATTAATTGATAGAAGCTTTTCTGGACATAGGTCTTCGGTTCATATCTATTATTTTATACCCACGCAACTATTAAAAATTTGTTATTCAAAGAGATAATCCATCTTTAAATTATATCATCATATTAAATTATATCATCATATTAAATTATATCATCATATTAAATTATATCATCATATTAAATTATATCATCATATTAAATTATATCATATTAAATTATTGCATCATATTAAATTATATCATCATATTAAATTATATCATCATATTAAATTATATCATCATATTAAATTACATAATTATATTAAATTACATCATCATATAAAATTATATCATCATATTAAATTATATCATCATATTAAATTATATCATATTAAATTATATCATCATATTAAATTATATCATCATATTAAATTATATCATCACATTAAATTATATCATTAAATTATATCATCATATTAAATTATATCATCATATTAAATTGTATCATGTTAAATTATATCATCATATTAAATTATATCATCATATTAAATTACATCATCATATTAAATTACATCATCATATTAAATTATATCATCACATTAAATTATATCATCATATTAAATTACATCATCATATTAAATTACATCATCATATTAAATTATATCATCATATTAAGTTACATCATCATATTGAATTATATCATCACATTAAATTACATCATCATACAAAATTATATCATCATATTAAATTATATCATCATATTAAATTACATCATCATATTAAATTATATCATCGTATTGAATTACATCATCATACCGGTATTAAATTATATCATCATATTAAATTATATCATCATATTAAATTATATCATCATATTAAATAATATCATCATATTAAATTATATCATCATATTAAATTACATCATCAAATTAAATTACATAATCATATTATTAAATTATATCATAATATTAAATTATATCATCATATTAAATTATATCATCATATTAAATTATATCATCATATTAAATTATATCAGCATATTAAATTATATCATCATATTAAATTACATCATCATATTAAATTATATCATCATATTAAATTATATCATCATATTAAATTATATCATCATATTAAATTATATCATCACATTAAATTATATCATCATATTAAATTATATCATCACATTAAATTATATCATATTAAATTATATCATCATATTATATCATCATATTAAATTATATCATATTAAATTATATCATCATATTAAATTATATCATCATATTAAATTATATCATCATATTAAATTATATTATCATATTACATTATATCATCATATTAAATTATATCATATTAAATTATATCATCATATTAAATTATATCATCATATTAAATTATATCATCATATTAACTTATATCATCATATTAAATTATATCATCATATTAAATTATATCATCATATTAAATTTGCTGCTGACAATTGTTTTGTACTAAGGTAGCCTTTACGAGTTTTGTGTCATAAATAGAAGTTACATAACACATCTGATCTAATAAATATTAACTCATATTCGACGTTGATGAAATTACACAGCCACACACATATATATATATATCATGTCATTATACACAATGAATTTATACACATTATGAATTTATAAACATTTCTTCTAAGATTGTAACTACAACTACTTTCACTCAAATGCGTGCATTTGATTGGTCAAGGCCCTTAAATACACTTGGTACAGACAAACTCATTCAGCTGAGGGAAGTGTCGTTTCCCGCATCACTGGGTGAGTCATACTTTTAAAAGTTCGCTTTTTAAAAGCTGCTCGATGTATTAAATGATTTCCCGCATATATCACAATGGTTAGGCTAATCTCCAGTATGGATTCTCTTATGTGTCACCAAGCTAGTCGATTGAGTGAACGATTTCACGCATATGTCACAATGGTAAGGGTTATCTCCGGTGTGGATTCTCTTATGCGTCACTAAGTTGGGCAAATGAGTGAACAATTTCCCGCATATATCACAATGGTAAGGCTTATCTCCGGTGTGGATTCTCTTATGTGTGACTAAGTTGGACAATTGAGTGAACGATTTCCCGCATATATCACAATGGTAAGGTGTATCCCCAGTGCGGATTCTCTTATGCGTCACCAAGGTGCACGATGTACTAAATGATTTTTCGCATATGTCACAATGGTAAGGCTTATCTCCGGTGTGGATTCTTTTATGTATCACCAGGTGATTCGATGCATAAAATGATTTCCGGCATATATCACACTGGTAAGGCGTATCTCCGGTGTGGATTCTCTTATGTGTCACCAGGTAACTCGATGTATTAAATGATTTCCCACATACATCACAATGGTAAGGCGTATCTCCAGTGTGGATTAACTTATGTGTCACCAAGTTGGTCAATTGAGAAAACGATTTCCCGCATATATCACAACGGTATGGCTTATCTCCGGTGTGTGTTCTCTTGTGAGTCACCAGGTGACTCGATGTATTAAATGATTTCCCGCATGTATCACAATGGTAAGGCGTACCACTGGTGTGGATTCTCTTATGTGCCACCAAGTTGCTCGAGTTAGTAAATGCTTTCTCGCATATATCACAACGGTAAGGCTTATCTCCGGTGTGGATTCTCTTATGCGCCACCAGGTGACTCGATGTATTAAATGATTTCCCGCATATATCACAACGGTAAGGCTTATCTCCGGTGTGAATTCTCTTATGCATCATCAAGTTACTCGATTGATTAAATAATTTCCCACATATATCACAACGGTATGGCTTATCTCCGGTGTGTGTTCTCTTATGAGTCACCAGGTGACTCGATGTATTAAATGATTTCCCGCATGTATCACAATAGTAAGGCGTACCACCGGTGTGGATTCTCTTATGTGCCACCAAGTTGCTCGAGTTAGTAAATGCTTTCTCGCATATATCACAGCGGTAAGGCTCATCTCTGGTGTGGGTTATCTTGTGGGCCACAAAGGTACTTGAGTAAGTGAATGATTTACCGCATATATTACAACCGTAAGGCTTATCTCCAGTGTGGATTATACCATGTCTCGCCAAGCTGCCCGATTGAGTGAAGCATTTCCCACATACATCACAATGATGTCGTCTATTCCCTGTTTGGACGATCTCGTGATCATTAACGTTTGCGTCTCCCATCTTGTTGTATATATCTCGAAGCCGAAGCGACAGCTGTAATTTAAACTAATTATAACAAAAATCCGTTAATACAGTGTGACTGTAAATTATACAGTTCACGATAAGTAAAGATCACGTACTTGTATCGATCGATCGATTTTTATGTCAAACAAAGGACAACGGAGATACAGTATTATATTGAATTAACATGCATCGACTAATGTGGTTTTGTTCAATGGCACCATTCACAAAACGATAAGTGACTACACATCCTGCATGAACGTATGTGTACAAGGCCTGATAGTAATTACGCAGTATAACTTATTACCCGATAAGTCTATTGCTTTGGTATGTAGGCGGGTGACAACCTCTTCTATAAATAGACCAACATGAGTGTTGTTGATTTCAAATCTGAGGTTGATAGAAACTTTGTTCCAGTTTGATTCGAACAGTGCGAGTCACAGAAGACCATATCATTGAAATTTAAATTCAATAAGTTTTATTTGGAATTATCAAATAATAACATGTTATATACAACAGGACCCGACAAAAGCTGGGCTTATGAGGGCAGGGCCTTTATACAAATATATTACATTAATAGTGTGACAGTGCTATTTTATATACAAAAGAAGAATATGCCTTTATTACATGCTACACATGTATACTAAGTTATTAAACCTAACTCACTAATATACATTTTATAGCCGCATTGTAATCATTTCATTCCGCGTACTTGGTTCATTCCATTTCGCGCTATTCCGTTCTTTAATTTCCCGTCCCCAGTCCTCTTCTGCATCTTGCTATTTCGTATTTCTACTTTCGCCCAATCTCTCATCCACTCTATTCTCTACCTTTTATTTACCGCCCAATCTGAGATCTAACTGTCAGACACTAAGGTGTTTTAGCCAATCACAGTTAAGCTTATTTACCGCGCTTTCTCAGTCCGTATTTCGTCACCAAGGTGTAAACATCGCTACATCGTATAACACTCTCAGTGTTATCCTAATTTCTTCATGCTCGAAGAATGTAATAAGTTTAAGAAGTAATACTATGTTATGACATCTGACCTATGCTTTCCAAAGGATGGTATGTTATATTCTGTTATAAGTTTTTACTCATTATTATATCTTGTATTTTAATAATATTGTCTTCGGTTTTGAAACTTCAGTGTTGGTCACATTTGCAATATATATTTGCCCCATAATGTAGGGATTTAGGAAATCGCACGCTGCGTTCATAATATCCATTTTATACCAGCAATATAGGTTTTGTTTCTAACTGTTCGTCACAGTTAGGATTGTGTCAAAATAGTTGTTTATATCGACAATAGGGAAGTTGGTTTTTGACACAATCACATTTCACATATTTATTCATATCCATTCTGGATATGTAATTAGGCAGCAACTACAATCTATGTATTTGTTCGCCAGGGTCCTGTAACTCCTGTTGGTTATTTCGTTGGATCTCTGGATTGATGTCTGATGTTGTTGGAACTTGGAAGTCAAGCTGTCCATATAGATGTGTGTGATGTCATCCATGTGTCTTGTGATGTGATGTTGGATTGTGTTCACTGTTCCGTTTGCATAAGTATCTAAATAAATGCATGATGAAGACTTTTAAAGGTAGGCTCAGTTTACTATAGACCCTGCCAGATGTTTAGACTCAGAGCCCTACAAATGTTTTTGATAGCGACATGGTTCTCTTAAGACCCACCCCTGTGCTCTACCACAATATTATATTGATATTAAAGTTGCTGTGTATATTTACAGGTGGTGCATTGGTATGCGACAACTGTAATTATTACCACTTTATAGGGCGTTCTCTAGGGCATTGATAATGTTTTTCGATGCGTTCCAAATAGCGTATTGTTACCAAAACAGCGGGCCGCGGGCCGATAATGAGAAGCCTAGTTCATTATCGGCCCGCCGCCCGGAAACTATAGATCTCGTTTATTATCGCGAGAGTTAAGGCCCTTCAACTTCCGATCTGGCGTGTTTATTTCAAGAAAATAATGGGAAGATGCATTCGATTTTCTCGACACTATAGTGGTTTTATGATTGGAATTCACGCTATATGATTGAATTATTGTATCAAACGTAAGTATACATTGATAATTTTAGCTGTCAACCTCTCATTGGTTGTTACTCGTCTCCAATGCTGGTTTTTACCCTGTCCTATTTTCGAGACTCCGTCAGTCCGTGTCAGCTGACAAGTCAAATGATAACAAATTTAAATGTTCTTGAAAATATTTCTCTCTTAATCTACTTCATTATTCCACTAAATCCTCAAATGGGTCAAATGTCCAAAACTGTGGTAATAATAGTAATAACATGATTTCATCGGGCATTATGGTTTATTAACGGCCCTCTGGAATGATTAACAGCCCTCGGGCCTATTAGCGTCCCTCGACTTCATAACGCCCTCAAAAATCATGTTATTGTTTTAATAGTACGTGGGCTATAAACACCCCATGCACCCCCAGATCCTCAAACTGTGGTATCATTTTGTTCGTTAGACCTTTCTGAATAAGATTAGGCATGTTACAAAGAAATATGTAGGGATGGAAACCGGTTTCCCGCCATTTTACAAAATGGCCGCGGCAAAAACAATTACCTTTTCTTATATATCAGGTACTGATGCACCTGGACGCATAATTTTGGTGTCTATACCCATGTTTTTAGGGTCAAAGAATCCACTGAAGCTAATGGGAATTGAATTTGACCAACCAGAAACTGGTTTTCCGCAATTTTTCAAGATGGCCTCCAAAAATCCCAATTTTAACCCATATTTTAATCAAAAAATCTCGGAGAAACATAATTTTTATCCCCAAGCCCATGTTTTCTAGACTGATGATGATATTTGATTATTTGCTTTTTGTAGATATCTTTCAAAATGACTGCCAAGCAAATATTAATGACGCAAATGGTGGGTATTTCTAGCCCATGCACTCTATTATGTTCCTGGATAATACAGCTTTTGTTTCTATATTACAGGTTGCATGATTTAGTATTGATATTGTATTGGTGAAGGTTTTAACACACTAATAATTACTAACTGGTGGTGGTATACTGACATAACTTTTGAAAATGAGCTTACCAAGCAAGAAACGAAAATTACCCCCCCCCCACACCTAAATCTGATGTAGCGTCAACATCCCAACCTACATGCATTATTCATGATGGTGAATGCAAATCAGAAAAAACTAATTCTCCTATCTGAACTTAAGAATCCAGAAGAAAGGTTCAACAACATTCAGGATGTTTCTAGACTGAGGTTAGCAGAACCTGCAAGTTCAGATCATCGTAGAGCGAACATTTGTGAAAAAATTCCAACGAAATATGCACCAGACTTTCAGTATGGTTATCACCGCGAGTGCTACCAAAAGTTCACTGCTAACTTAAATCGTCTAAAAGGAAAAGAGGAGGCTGAAGCAATTCCAGGACCATCTTCCCAGACAACAAGGAGGTCATCAAAAGAGTTTGAAAAATTAATATTTAAAGCGGACTGTATTTTCTGTCGAAAGGAAGGGCGCAAACAATATAAAAGTGGAGGTAAATGGACATCTGAACCCCTCAGTAAATTCGAATGTTGGAGGCGGTGATACTGTTTTGCAAGTTGCTGAACAGAAAAAAGACTATGACCTCCTAACAAGAATAAGGGGGTATGATTTGTTCGCGTGCGAAGCAGGGATGGGGTAATTGTAATTTGTAATTGTAATTGATTGTAATTAATTACATTTTTTCAAGTAATTGCATGTAATTGGTAATTGATTTATTCTCAATTTCATGTAATTGCAATTGTAATTGGTTAGTATGTAATTGTAATTGTAATTAGGGTTTAATTTCAATTACTCCAAAATCACAGGTACTTGTTTCTTCTCAAAGTTCTCTTTCATGATTCTTCCAATGGTTTCTTCAAATGGTTTTTTTCCAAAATTTCGAAGTGTAAGACTGGTGACTGGCTATCACTATGTTGTCACAACACTGAGTTTTTATCCACTGTGTCTCAATGGTGAATTCTGTTGACACCTCCTGTTTGTTTGCTTAAGCATTGGTTAACCTTTGATGTAGAAGGCTTGTTTGGATAAATACAATGAGAAACCAACTTCAAATAATAGACAATAGATCACTATAATATATCACTCTTATGATAATGTTTCATTATCACCATCTGTTATGGTATATATGCTATGGTAGAAATTCATACCAACCATTACTAATGCTATCAACATGTCTACAAAAAAATCTGGCAGCATTTTAATTTGCAGAAAGACACATCGTGTCCTATGAAAGCGAAGTGCAAACTTTGCCCAACTACAATATCCAGTTCCAAAAAAGTTACCTCCAATTTTGTGACACATCTGAAGGTAAGTTTCCATTTCTATGTATTAGTTCTGTTTAATTCCATTGACATATAACTTCAGTCATATGGTGGTATTGGTAATTTAATTTATTTTTGTAATTCTTTTTCACCATTTATACCACGATTGTGGTTTATGTGAATAAACAATTTGATTTGCTTTGATTTGGTATATGCATTGTATCTTGTCCCTTCTAAGTTGCAACTGAATGACAAAGTGGGGACAACTATCTGCCTCAGTAATCCCCCAATTAGCACTATCTAGTGGAGGCATTGTGTATCTCATTGTCATTTACAATTGACCTGGCTGTGTGTCTGACTTACTGAGATAGTCTTATTCACTTAATAATTAAATGATGGATACATGTGTGTTACTAAAATACTCTATTATTTTCATTTTATAGCGAAAGCATCAAGATGTCGATGAATCAACAGTCACACAAGCACCATCAGCAAGTGATCAACAACCTACTAGGATCTATCAGTATGCAAAAACATCGGTCAAGAATGCCAAAGCATTGAAGATAGTTAGCAAAGTTCATAAATGTCTGATATCATTCCAATTTTTAGAAGATCAACCCCGACTACAATCTGCCAATGCAACACGCTAGAATTGCCAGCTATAAATCATGATTCGCTCAGTTCTACGAACACCTATACTTGACTCAGTACATTGGCTGCTCTGTACCAAGTGTGCTTCACCATGTATTTCATCTTGCTTGTATTAAATTTATGTTTTGTTATCAAATAAAGTTTATATAAATAAAAAGTATTCCTACATCAATTATGTGCTCAAATGTAATTGTAATTGAATTACATTTCAAAGTAATTGTAATTAATTACATTGTGAAATAGGTATAATGGGAATTGTAATTGTAATTGAAAAATGTTGAAGTAATTGTAATTAATTACATTCACAAGTAATTGCCCCAAGCCTGGTGCGAAGCACAGTTCCACTGCACCTGTCGCAAGCAGTATGCAAATATATCCGTTCACTGGAGAAGTGATTCGCTTGAGGCAAAGACTCGACAAAGTGCGATGGAACTTGCTCATCGGTGTGCATTCGATCAAGTTTGTTTTACTGTGGACAAGTATCTTATTGTAAAACATGGTGTGGTGAAACTGATTGATCTGGTCCAGGACTATGTGTCTCATCAGCAGATAACAGCTTTCCCAAATCCGATGTACAAATCAGAAAACCTCAGATGTAAACTTATGACATCCTGCCCAGAGTCACTATCATTTGTTCAATCGGAAAAAAAGGGAAATTCCGGCCACAATTAGTGTACTGTTCTGTAATTTCGGTTGGAAATGCAATGGCTTTGTCATATGAGTTGAGTTGTGCCGATAAAACTAGTGATTTTGCCCATGAACCCCGTCAAGCTATAAAGACTGAATTCCAGACAAGTGATAGCCTTCCGTTGCCTGTGACTGCCAATGACTTTGAGACTTCTAGAAGTATGCTTCCAGACGAACTAGACAAGTTTTTGCATGTGATGTTGGTGGTTAGAAGCAATGTCACCGTATCTGGTGCAAAGAGTCGCGTCGTGCCAAGACTTGTGTCGTTCAACTACAAATGGTTAATGGAAAATGTCCAAGCATATTCTTCTGTGTATGCCTTTACGTCACATGTTCCGCATGTTCATTGTGCGGTCTTTTTTCAATCCCGAAATTTGTACTCAATTTCGATGTATACACCAGATTTTTCGATGTTTCAATGACATTTGACCTGTTATCTTCTTTTTTGCTGCATCCTATACATAACAATGCAAACACCAGAAAAGTTTATTTTTTCAAGACCGCTGTGGATGTTTCGACCACACAGTGATGAAATTATATATCGACAGAATATACATGTCTCAAAACTAACGGGGCTGAAATGCCTTTAACAAATTTATTTTTCAATCCCATCATTCTATAGACAAAAGACAACCTAAATCGGTTGAACAAGGAGAGGTGTTAACAATTAAAGCCCCAGATAACTAGTTGTGACTGACATGCAAAAAGTAGGCAGACCGGATTTGGTCTGCATAGTGTCACAGTCTGCCTAATGATGGTCAATGGGTCCTCTTAGAATTTGGCAGACCTGATAATTTGTATATTTCATATTACTTGACGAATCACAAATTCCCATTGATCACACCTTGGTGGTCACATTTAGAACAAAACTAGAGAAAGAGTGTTTAAAATTGAACGGTTTTAAAGTTTTTTGTATATGTCTGCCTAATGATGGTAATAGGGTCATGTCTGCCTAATGCTGAAAACAGCCTTATATATATATATATTATGTCATTATAGTCATTATACACTTGGTAGCGACACTCTCTAGCAGCCGAGGGAAGTGTCGTTCCACTGGGTGAGTGATACTTTAAAAAGTTCGCAAACTAAGTCGAATATCCATGGGGTGAATTTACCCGGAATTTTATTTAGTCCACCAATCAAATCGCAAGAATTAACTTCCGTTTCTAATGGTAACCCAAGACGCCAACTCTCAGCGAAAAGGAATGTATTACACAACTATTCCACTATTAGTATTAATGCCAATACTTCGTATTCGTGGCGATACTTACAAAAAACCTTGTTTAATTACTAACTAATATGCGGATTGTAAGCAATCAACGTCTTTTTCGATGTATCTGTCGGCCTATTGGAGTGTCGTATGCCAAACTACATACTTAGTATAAATGTAATTCGGCATTCGACACTTCTATACGCCGTCAGATGCATCGAAAACGAAGTTGATTGCAAATGTAAAGCCATAAATAGGACCCTAGTTCAGATACTTGTAAACAAATTTCCCGAAAGCAAATTTTGAACATGTTCCCGATATTCTACCCGAAATATGACACAAAAAAAACCTCACAAATTTTTTTTTTTAGGGTTCACCTGATTCCCATATGACTCATAACGGAACTCGACAGATAAATGATTTTCCGCATATATCACAACGGTAAGGCTAATCTGCAGCGTGGAATATCTTATGCGTCACCAGATTACTCAATGTATAAAATGATTTCCCGCATATGTCACAATGGTAAGGCGTATCTCAGGTGTGGATTCTCTTATGTGACACTATGGTACCCGATGTATTAAATGATTTCCCGCATATATCACAATGGTAAGGATTATCTCCGGTGTGGATTCTTTTATGTGTCACCAAGTGACTCGAATCATTAAATGATTTCATGCATATATCACATTTGTAAGGCTTATCTCCGGTGTGGATTATTTTATGTCTCACCAGGTGGCTCGATGTATAAAATGATTTCCTGCATATATCACAATGGTAAGGCGTATCTCCGGTGTGGATTCTCTTATGTGTCACTAAGTAACTCGATGTATTAAATTATTTCTTTCCTGCATAAATCACAATGGTAAGGCGTATCTCCTGTGTGGATTCTCTTATGGGTCACAAAGACACTCGATTGACTAAATGATTTCCTGCATATATCACAATGGTAAGGCTTATCTCCGGTGTGGATTCTTTTATGTGTCACCAAGTGACTCGAATCATTAAATGATTTCCTGCATATATCACAATGGTAAGGCGTATCTCCGGTGTGGATTCTCTTAGGCCAAACTTTTTTATTTTACTGCTTTACGGATCCGCCGACCCTGTTTTCTGTGGCCCAACAAGGAAATAAAAATCAAATATAATTTTTATTTTTATTTTCACAGCCCGACAGCTGTTTCTGCTTATCAGTAACAAATTATCTAACCACATTTCACTGATTAAAGATGCATAGGACACACCAACTCTAGATATCTCTGGCTTTAATTACTTTTAACTACTTCCAAAATGAAAACTGAGAAGTCAGCTTGAGTTTATGTGTTGGCCACCAAGATACCTGTATGCTTTCTATAAATCTTGACATCTCTTTAAAACTTTAAATGGTCTTTAGAATTTTGTATTCCTGGGAATTTATGGTGATTTTTATGACTGAAGACCTATAACAGTCCACACGGGTTCTTAGATAGGAATGACAAACTAATGAGTATGTGGGTTTGCTCAAGTTACACATTCACTTTTTATCACTACCACTAATCTCATCATTCCCATGTGTGTATTAACCCTCTCTATTGACCAGACAAGTAGATTCCTTAGGAAATGTTCAGATAATAAGTTCAACAAGTTCTAAACTTATTATCTGAACATTTCCCACCAACTAATAGGAATCCTTCTGCAAATATATTATCTGTCAGCTACTTATTTTTCCATGACATCCATCCAGATGAATAATGGACTTTTTCAATGTATACATTATAACTGAATGGGGGAGTCCATTTATTCAATAATTAAAATGTTGAACAAAAACACACCCTTTATTTCTGGATGTTTTCAATATTATTCAATAATCTGAGCTATGTTTCAAATAATAGTACTGGATTTGAATTTTGTGATATACATCCAAAAAGTGTTCTCTATAAGTGACTGACAGAGAATTATAAAGACACAGTTACCACCTTAGCAAATGTCCAAAAAAAAAAAAAGGATTCAAGCATTTTTATTCCGACCAACCCTACCAAAAACAAGGTTAATAAATTCCGTAAAGCAGAAAAATAAAAAAGTTTGGCCTTATGTGTCACTAAGTTACTCGATGTATTAAATGATTTTCTGCATATATCACAATGGTAAGGCGTATCTCCGGTGTGGATTCTCTTATGTGTCACTAAGTAACTCGATGTATTAAATTATTTCTTTCCTGCATAAATCACAATGGTAAGGCGTATCTCCTGTGTGGATTCTCTTATGGGTCACAAAGACACTCGATTGACTAAATGATTTCCTGCATATATCACAATGGTAAGGCTTATCTCCGGTGTGGATTCTTTTATGTGTCACCAAGTGACTCGAATCATTAAATGATTTCATGCATATATCACATTTGTAAGGCTTATCTCCGGTGTGGATTATTTTATGTCTCACCAGGTGACTCGATGTATAAAATGATTTCCTGCATATATCACAATGGTAAGGCGTATCTCCGGTGTGGATTCTCTTAGGCCAAACTTTTTTATTTTACTGCTTTACGGATCCGCCGACCCTGTTTTCTGTGGCCCAACAAGGAAATAAAAATAAAATATAATTTTTATTTTTATTTTCACAGCCCGACAGCTGTTTCTGCTTATCAGTAACAAATTATCTAACCACATTTCACTGATTAAAGATGCATAGGACACACCAACTCTAGATATCTCTGGCTTTAATTACTTTTAACTACATCCAAAATGAAAACTGAGAAGTCAGCTTGAGTTTATGTGTTGGCCACCAAGATACCTGTATGCTTTCTATAAATCTTGACATCTCTTTAAAACTTTAAATGGTCTTTAGAATTTTGTATTCCTGTGAATTTATGGTGATTTTTATGACTGAAGACCTATAACAGTCCACACGGGTTCTTAGATAGGAATGACAAACTAATGAGTATGTGGGTTTGCTCAAGTTACACATTCACTTTTTATCACTGCCACTAATCTCATCATTCCCATGTGTGTATTAACCCTCTCTATTGACCAGACAAGTAGATTCCTTAGGAAATGTTCAGATAATAAATTCAACAAGTTCTAAACTTATTATCTGAACATTTCCCACCAACTAATAGGAATCCTTCTGCAAATATATTATCTGTCAGCTACTTATTTTTCCATGACATCCATCCAGATGAATAATGGACTTTTTCAATGTATACATTATAACTGAATGGGGGAGTCCATTTATTCAATAATTAAAATGTTGAACAAAAACACACCCTTTATTTCTGGATTTTTTCAATATTATTCAATAATCTGAGCTATGTTTCAAATAATAGTACTGGATTTGAATTTTGTGATATACATCCAAAAAGTGTTCTCTATAAGTGACTGACAGAGAATTATAAAGACACAGTTACCACCTTAGCAAATGTCCAAAAAAAAAAAGGATTCAAGCATTTTTATTTTTATTCCGACCAACCCTACCAAAAACAAGGTTAAAAAATTCCGTAAAGCAGAAAAATAAAAAAGTTTGGCCTTATGTGTCACTAAGTTACTCGATGTATTAAATGATTTTCTGCATATATCACAATGGTAAGGCGTATCTCCGGTGTGGATTCTCTTATGTGTCACTAAGTAACTCGATGTATTAAATTATTTCTTTCCTGCATAAATCACAATGGTAAGGCGTATCTCCTGTGTGGATTCTCTTATGGGTCACAAAGACACTCGATTGACTAAATGATTTCCTGCATATATCACAATGGTAAGGCTTATCTCTGGTGTGGATTATTTTATGTTTCACCAAGCTGCTCGAATGATGAAATGATTTCCCGCATATATCACATTTGTAAGGTTTATTTCCAGTGTGGATGATCACGTACTGGTATCGATCGACTGATTTTTAAGTCAAACAAAGGACGGCGGAAATCCAGTATTCTGTTGAATTAACATGCGTCGCATTATGTGGTTTTGTTTAGTAGCACCATTCACATAACGATAGGTGACTACACAGCCTACATGTGCGTAAGTGTGCAATGCCTGACAGTAATTCCGTCGTATTACTTCTTACTCGATAATTATAATGGATTCACAGTAACCATTATATTTCAAACCTCGTAGAACATGCTACGAACTAACACGTGACTTCGCGTCCATGCTATGAAAGCAGTAATGCGTGCTTTAGACAGAAAGTAAGAAATAGTCCAGATGCCAAGTCTGAAAAGGGCTCTATTTTAGTAGTTAGTTCAACCAGTCACAAAGAAAGTAAGAAACTAGTACAATGGGTCACAAAGAACATTCCCGCGTGTTGCATGTTGTGGGGGACTAGAGTGCGGTCCATGCAAGGGTGGATGTAGTTTCTGAATTTTATTTATTAATGTTTTTTAATTGAATAAAGCTTAAAATTACCCTAAACTGAAAATCAAACTACAGATGACAGTTTATATCACGTTGGCATTATTTTCCTTTAAAATCTTAGTGATATATATATTATTCCACATCGGCACACAAAATTTTGGAAAATAAATACTATACGTACGTTTTTTAGGCAAATATTTGCTTTCATTTCAATTTATTTCTGAAACTGATGGCACACAGCTTGTAATTTATGGAAGGCCAATTGTGTCAAAAATCAAAGTGCCAGATTTCAAATTCTAAACTTCAATTTATTTCTGTTAAGTTTCTCAACGCTCATTTTATAGACCAGTTGAGACTATTCTTTATATATGGTAGAGATGCTGGTGTACATAATAACGCAACGGCCAATCGGATTTTATGTGGAAAATCTTATAACTGCGGGGTTCGCTTGCATAAATTGATGAACGAAGCATGCGGACAGTTGAGGTGGAAGGCATTTGTGGAATGGCTTAATCATGTCTCTCCCACCAGCTCCGACTGCTGTTCTCGAACTTACAATATGTAGGTGCAAGTCAGATTGCAGTAAAGGGCGTTGCCGTTGCAAGAAAGAGGCTGTCCTATGTACAGATCCATGCGGCTGCGATCAAGAACTATGTGATAACACCTGTATGAGTGACGAAGAGGTGAGCGATGACGAAACTATGTAGGCTATATAGCATACTATACGTTTCTCATATTTGTTCAACGTGATATGGTTGTGCTCAATTATGAACACTTAGTGACACAATGGAGCAGACTTGTAATGATATATAGTTATGTCACGTCCAAACAGTGAGCATGATTATACTCGGATATATAACACATGTTTCATCCTGATATAAAAGAACTTCAAAACATAAACTTAGAAATGGGATTTTTTCACAGAATCATATATAGCAGGATCAGAGTGAACATCCATGTAAACTTGCTTAAATTCTAACATTAGTCACATATATATATTTGGCTCCAGTTAATAATCGTAATGTGTATTCTTTGACAATGGTACTCATAATTGTTTCGGATAACTAAAATTAAGACTTAAACATACTTTCAGTTCATTGGATTGCACAGTTTATTTCCAGCAGTGATGAAAAATAACTTTTCACTAAAAAACAAGTTTATTTTGCGATTTCAACAATTGTTGTGACCTTAATTTCCTATAACTCAGACAAATAACAATTTCTTTTTATTATACTTCAATGTGTTAACATTGAAGTATATTGTAATTCTTATTTTAATTTTTTTTATTATTATTATTATAAAACACCTTATATCTCAGAAACCGTCAGGTCGATTGATTTGATATTTCCTACTCGTATACATCCACTAAAAGTTAGTTTTATGCACTTACCGCTATTTTTGTCCGACTTTGACCTTGACCTTGACCGTCGCCAGTAATTTTTTGCAAAAAATAGTTCTTCCTAATTTGACCAAACTCACAGGGTGGTATCGCATGGCAAAGACGATTAATATGCAATATAAACTAGGTCAATCGGTCAAAAAATGGCGGAGTAATGGCGGTTTGATTATAGCCACATTTGAACTGTTATTGATCTTGGATCTCTTATGGGTCAAAAATTAATTTACCGATTAGAATGCTTTTTGGTACATATATAGCGCTCGCCCTTAGCTATTAATCTGACTGGGTGTGAATTTCGTACGACCAGTTCGAAAGTTCGGTATGGTCGAAAAATCGGTTAACGCTCTTTAAACAACTTTTTTCTTCTGAATTTGACCATTTTCATAGGACGACATCGCTAGTCCGAACTGAAGACAACGCCGTAAAAATTAGCGCAATCGACCAAAATGACGTCACAGCACCCGATTAAAATTTTAAAGAATAAAAATAAGCATTTTTACCGTTGTCCGCGCATCTCCTCCGAGACGGATGGGGATAGAGAGTTCGGATGAACACCAAAATGTCCAGACATGTGAGCGCTAGATAAATCCTGAAAATTTCCTCAATCGATCTGAAAATAGCGGAGTAATTGCCATCCAATTGCCGCTTGAAGATAAAAATATAAAAATAAGCATTTTTACCCTTGTCCGCGCATCTCCTCCGAGACGGATGGGGATAGAGAGTTCGGATGAACACCACAATGTCCAGAGATGTGAGCGCTAGATAAATCCTGAAAATTTCCTCAATCGGTCAAAAAATGGCGGTTTGATTATAGCCACATTTAAACTAGATTGAACTTTTATTGAGCTTGGATCTCTTATGGGTCAAAAATTGATTGACCGATTAGAATGATTTTTGGTACATATATAGCGTTCGTCCTTAGCTATTAACCCGACTGGGTGTGAATTTCGTACGACCTTGACCTTTGCACTAAACGCTCTTTATGTGTATTGCTGTTGTCCACGTATCTCCTCCGGAACGGCTTGAGATATCGAGTTCGGACTTGCATTATTAGTTTCCTCTCATCATGTACTACAAACACGCGAAAAATGGTATGGATAGCACTTCCAGTTCGAAAGATCGGTATTGGACGAAGAATCGGTTAACGCTCTTTGAAAAACCTTTTTTCTTTTGAATTTGACCACATTCATAGGGCAATATCGCTATTGGGGATAGAATGTGCGATTGAAGAGAACACGATGTTTATTGTAACGAAAGAGAGAAAAGTAGTCTTACATATTGGAGACCTTATAGGAACGTATATACAATGGGAGTTCATGGTGAATAGTCACAACATCCTCCCGGCCAGCATGATTAGGCTTGGGATTGAGCTATGGCGCGAATTCTTTCAGACACACGCTCAGCTGCAGCTCTCTTCGGTCGACTGCCAGTAATTATTTCACCAGGAATGATACTTGTGTCATGACGATGAGCAGAATTATTGACTGCGTTCTGAAAATCGTTTGACACACTATACACTTCTAACGGGTAGAGTCTAGATAGTGGCCGATTTGTAATTCCATTCTTTGTCTTCAGTGAAACTGTTCTTATACAGCCATCATTTCCACGATGAATGTCGATTATGACACCTAATTTCCAGTTTAGACGTTTCTCGTTGTCTTCCTTTATTTGCACAACCGAACCTATTTCTACACATTCACGATTATCTCCGGTGTAGCGATGGAACTCTCTAAGGTTGGTCAAATACTCATGTGTCCAGCGCGTTTTAAATGACTGTACCAAGCTGGCTCGTGTTCGTGCGCGTTTCTCTAAATCGCTGGAACGTATATCAAAATTTGGATCAGTTAGTTCTTCATCGAAAACCGGTGGGTGTGGCAATGTTGTCACACGACCATTTAGAAAGTGAGATGGTGTGAGTGATTCTCCGTCATTAATGTCTTCAGAAATGTAAAGTAGTGGTCTGTTGTTGACACAAGCTTCAACCTCTGTTATGACTGTCCTTAATTCTTCGAATGTGACCATCGACCGATGTAGTGTTTTCTTAAGGGCTAATTTCGTTACACCAATCAATCGTTCGTAGAAACCTCCTTGCCACGGCGCCCTTTTCGTTATGAATTGCCACTCCAGTCCTTGGTGAGATAGTTTTTCCGTCATATCATTCGAACAAAAAAATTCCTTAATCAATGAATTTGCGCACATGAACGTGCTTGCGTTGTCAGAAATGAGTTTTCTTGGGAGGGAACGTCTGCTCGCAAACCTCCTTAGCGCACACATAAATGAATCTGTGGTTAAGTCAGTCGTTAATTCAAGGTGAATTGCACGCGTAACAGCGCATGTGAATAGACATATGTAACATTTTTCGGTACCGCTGAACCCCTTTGACTTAACTGTTAGTGGTCCACAGAAATCAACACCTGTGTAATAAAAAGCTGGTACGTCTGCGACTCTACATTTTGGTAGTGGCGGTGGGTCTGGTAGCCTGTATGGTTGGCAGTAGTAATGGTGGGCACTATGGCCCAGTACCCCCCAGACATGGGCACTATGGCCCAGTACCCCCCAGACATGGGCACTATGGCCCAGTACCCCCCCAGACATGGGCACTATGGCCCATGGGCCATAGTGCCCATGTCTGGGGGGGTACTGGGCCATAGTGCCCATGTCTGGGGGGTACTGGGCCATAGTGCCCATGTCTGGGGGGTACTGGGCCATAGTTCCCACCCTGAGGATAGATGTTCCTGTCATTGATGTGACATTTCTGATCGAAAAAATGAAAATGGACTTAGACATTTTTTCATTACTAATTTAAAGTTTGTATAATTCTGACCAGAGATGACACATCGACACGAACAGAATCAATTGGTGGGGGGTCCTACAGTGAAAACGATTTTGTTGAAATTTATCATTTTATTTTTCAAAAACAAGAACAAGAACAATGAACAATAATATATTATTATACATCAATAATATTAACAAAGAACAATAATTTATGTACAAAACAAGGTCTCAGATTTGAAGAAACTTAATTGAACATCCTACAACATCCTACGCTGAATCAATAACAAAAAGAGTCTATTTTGTGGAGTTGTTGACACATTCGTTGTTATCTGGTCGTCGTCTTCTTTGCGTTGTATGTATATCAGCCGTCGATGTCCTGGTGAAGTTTAATTCAACAGCAAATTTGCTTTTCTGTATAATCGACCATAGTGCTTTCCAAACCATCGAACTATTGTTCTGTCATTCTTGAAGAAATCCCGAGAATTGAATAATATTTTCATCCTCTTTCCTTTCATCATGTGGTGGAGTGCGAATATACAATATAATCCACACACATTTGTCGCACGATGTTGATATCGTGTTGTATTCATAGTCCATGCTGATGAGTTCCTTTTTATGAATGGTAACATATATCGTCTCGGTGGTGGTAGTCCAAATGAGTCGAAGTATACAGCTGATCTTCCCTTGAATAACATCAATGTCCAGTGTTCTCCTGGCTGATCTGATGAGTGCGTGTTCACAATATATGCTTGAATATGCTGTGGTTTCTTCTCTGGTAACAGATCTCTAGCACAAACATGTGTGTTAAGTTTACACAACCAGGAATTGTCCAGAATATATTGAAGTTCAGCTGTCTGCATCGTTGTAATTCTCTTTGACTCGCTGTGACCACATCAGAGTCCACTCTGCGTCGATTTTTTTGCGGTTGAGCTCCAAACTGTTTCTCAGATGATCATACATGATGAATGCTTCGAACTTCTCCTTGCAGTGTGGGTTTAACCACATCAGCTTCGGGAACCATCTTTCCCAAACATTGTATATGTCAAGTTTAATCAGCGCTAAGTCGATAAACTGGTTTGTCCAATCATCAGTTGTAGAGAACAAACACAGAACATGTTCACGTTGACTAGGATGTTCTATTTTACATCCTTCACAGTTTGCTGACACTTCCTTGCGAATAAGTTCTTGTAGTTCTTCAATCATAGCGTTGTTGAGTGTGTCCAAGATCAGGTTCCATCTCGGAGCAAAGTTTTGTGAACGTTGGTGTTCTTCATAGTAGTTCCATAGCTGTGATGTGAAATCCATCCTAATAGTCAGTAAGCACTTCTCTCAAAGCTGTGATCTCTATTTCACTGTCGAATTCAGCATACACCAAAACGTTGACGGCTGTAGTGAGAGCTGTCAAGAACTGAAGCTCCAAACGCAGGTTCCCTGTCTTTATAGGATGTAGATGTCCCTCGTCACTTCCTTGGTCCGGTGTCAAGTCGAAACCCCACAAACAATATCCATTCATATATTCTTTTAAATTAATGCCAATTGATTTGTTAACACCAAACATTCCTAAAGATTGATACAAAGATAAATATGATCTGAGACATTGTTTTGTTGCGAAGTTTGGTTCAAATGGACGGTTATGTATTGTATGACCGTCTTGACTAACTTCCAATTTATTCAAACTGAAATGTTTGAAGTGGAATGGATTGGTACCCAAATCTCCATTCATATCTTTATTTTCGACCAACGCAATAAAAATTCTCTTTGGTAATTGTCCTTGAAATAAGTGGTCTTCAATTTTTGATCTAAGTCCAGTACTAATTGTGAAAGTTTTTATTTCTACTCGTCTGATAGGTATTTTCATTTTTGACTGGACAATTTCTTGATTTAATTTATTTGAGACCGCTGGAAAGAGACTAACTGTTCTGACATGGAACACTGCTGATTCGAAAACAATTTGTCCATCCTCGCCGCCAATGAGGCAAAATTTTGATGGTGATCTGTTTAATCTGATACGAATTTCAATTCCATTTGGTAAATATTTTTCTTGAAGAAACAGATCAGTGTGTAAGCGTCCACATAGTTCAACAATTTTACTACCACCGATCAAACTTTCTCTAGAAGTTAATCCAGCATTGCCACCACCTTTGGTATTCTCTTCAAATTGTTCTGCTGTATCGCCATACCACATTTCTAAATTTGCTAATTGATTATCTTTATATTCTGGAGAGTATCCCAACAGATTTTCGAAATATGCTCGGTATGGGTAAGTGTCAGAATTCGAAGTTATCAATTTGTTGTTCAAGTAAACATCGATACTGCTGAACATGCTATGAAAGAAATTGTTAACAGGTGCTAATTCCGTACCAGCTAGCAAATTAGTTCCTTTTTTTTTGTAATTTTGAATTTCACATAAAGATAAGATTGGTTAATATCTGTCCACTTTTCGGTTTGAGATGGTATGACAAACTCTATCGGAGCAGAATTATTCAGCGGTGCAATCGGATGATTTTCGATCCACTGCGATTCTGACATTGTAGCCACCGTTGGTGGAACATGTGTTATATCAAGTTCCGATTTATTGCATTCGCATGATCCATTTACCATTTGTGCCATGATTAATCAAAAATATCAAGAGCTCGACTGCTAGGATGTTTTTTCGACTGACTTTTTCGGCGTTTGACAGCTGAATGATTCATTTTTGAATTCGCTACTCTTTTTCTAGGTTTTTGTCTCGAGTTCAAAATTTGATTTTTAGCTTGTGTGCCAAAAGATTTTAAAGCTTTTTTACCTTCAGACATCAACGCTTCTTTCGGACTTTTACCTTGATTAATAATTTCATCTGCAACACCAAAAGTGTGTTTTTTCGCAAGTTGTAAAGCTGTCCGACCAATCGGTTTTAGAAATGGTACAGCAGATCTCATAAGTGATTTGAAAATTGAACCAATACCGTTACCATATTGCCGTGGTACACCTCTATACACGGGAAACATTGTTTTTAGAACTCCTCTCGTTTTCTGAAATGCAGCTTCGCCAAAGACTTACCACCAATAAACTGAATTGATTCTCCTGTGTCGCCACTTATATTTACACTAATTTTGTCAAAGTATGACTTTGAAACTGGAACATAATGTAAATTTAAAAATTCATGTTTTACATGTAATCCGTCGATATCTCTTTTAATTCTGAAAGAAACAACTCGTAAAATTTGTACTTCAACATTTCCAACAATTGTGAAATCGGCAATATCAGAATAAACAAACATTTGATTATGACCAACAAACAAATCTACACCAAACGGAAATCTACTATTTGAATAAAAATCTTCAGAAGCGTTTTCAGTTTTGTAACCCAACTTGTGCAAAAGACATTGTGGTAATTCAATTCCTAGTTTTGGGATACTTAAACTCTTGCGAATAATTTTCACACGTTTTGTAACTTTTGAGTACTTGATGTGAAATCCGTATTCGTTTTGCATTGCTTCTCCAAGTGTTTCATCAATTACATCTTGCATTGTATCAAGTAAATCTGTCGCAGAGGTATACGAACCTTCTCGTATCTGTATTTCAATTGCACGAACGCCATCAGGTCTCGTAAATATCTTTTCTTCAAAACGATTTTGAAGAACAGACAGTATTATTGCATCAGTTGTAATCAAATTGAATTTACACGAATCCCCTGTAACATTGTATGTTTCTGAAGGTGTTATCAGTTCGACTAATGCAACTTCCCATTTTTCTTTATCAATTTGAATTGGTTTTGGTAATTGTACAGTAAAACAACATTGAGTATTGTTTGGATACATTACCATTGAACTGTCGCTCGGAATTGTAATGTAGAAAGAATTCATACTTTCAAAATTTCTGACGACTGATTTTTCAAATATTTCAAACGCGGTGTTGGTAAAATGTACCCCAAAGAACTACTGAGTAAAATTAACCACAGTTCGTTATTTTCACTTTGTAAACTTAAATGAACAATTGCTGTAGCGATTATACCAACAATTATAATAATTTGTGTAAAATATGTTACTTGATTTTTTGCAATTTTTTCTCCACAGATTTGAAATTGTGATGGAACATCGAGACCAACTGAACCATTTTGAGACATGTTAAAAATTTATACCAAATTTGTGGCAGGAATCCAACTGTCAAATTCTTTAGGATAACCACCCCAATGAACTTTAATTTCTCTAACTGATTTACCAGCAACTTTTCTTGAACGTTTACCAACAACTGATTCAATTTCGTAAACTTTATTATCTTTTATATGTTGAATTTCTTTACCATAAAATGATCCTGCGATGTTTTCACCATCTACTAATTTGTAAGTTAATGGTGTACTTTTACAAACTCTACTAATTTTGAAAATTTCTTTTGTCCAATTTGGAAGATATCCTTTATCAAAAGTTCTCTTTGTTTTATTTATTCTAACAAAATCTCCAACTTTCAACATCTTATCTGTCAAATTTTTTAGGATAACCACCCCAATGAACTTTAATTTCTCTAACTGATTTACCAGCAACTTTTCTTGAACGTTTACCAACAACTGATTCAATTTCGTAAACTTTATTATCTTTTATATGTTGAATTTCTTTACCATAAAATGATCCTGCGATGTTTTCACAATCTACTAATTTGTAAGTTAATGGTGTACTTTTACAAACTCTACTAATTTTGAAAATTTCTTTTGTCCAATTTGGAAGATATCCTTTATCAAAAGTTCTCTTTGTTTTATTTATTCTAACAAAATCTCCAACTTTCAACATCTTATCTTTTTTCGTTTTTAACTTTCCATAAAGATTTCTGGAAACTTCAATTTCATTTTCTCGAGTTACTAAAACTGGTGCCATCTTAATACTTCTATGAAAACTTTTGTTGTAAGAATTCACAAAATCGTGCAAAACATCAACGTATTTCAAAGTTTGATTATGTGTAAAATATTTCCACATCTTTGTTTTCAATGTCCGTTGAAAACGTTCAACTATACTTGCTTTTGTCTCTGGATTCTCTGTTGTGAAAAAATGAATTTTCTTAGATTTCAAAAATTGTAAAAATAATTTATTTTTGAATTCGGAACCTTTGTCAGATTGAAATGAAGCTGGTTTTCGTTTTGATGATTTGAGAATTTTCTGAAATGTTTTAACTAAAGTTTTACCAGTTTTATCTTTAATTTTTTCAACCCATGCAAATTTTGAGAACACATCAATAACACAAAGTAAATATCTGTATTTGTCATTGTGCTTTTGCAAAGTTTGCAAATCTGCCAGATCAGCTTGCCACTGAATATCAATTCCTGCAACAATAGTTTTACGTCTGCGAAATTTCCGAACAATTGGTTTGTGCAAAGTATATGTTTTTTGCCATTGTAACCATTTTTTAACATCTGAAAGTTTAATTTTGTTATTTGTTTCTTTTGCATTTTTAAAAAGTTGATTTGCTCCACTGAAACCACCAACTTCTTTTGGATTGTAGTAAATTTCAGTTAGAAGTTTGTCAAATTTTATGTAAGTGGGGACCATTCTTTCAAAATAGATTTTCTGGTTTTAGGAAAACTTTGAGGTGTGAAAATATCAACTGAACGTTTTCTTGACTTGCCACTGCTAGGAGTTGCATGAGGTGTATGAAACTCATCACCAGTGTGACCTTTTAAATGTCTTTGTATCCACAACCATCGATTCCTGTTACCTACATAATCTTGTGGTACATTAAGTTCCCCCAATCCACGTAGGAATGTTTCATAACCAACTGGGTCAAAACCTTTTCGGTGACGAACAACATCGTTTATCAAATCAATTATATTTGATCCAGTAACTGTTTCTGTTCCATAAATTAATTGTCCACGATCATCCCATCTAAGTTTAGGATTAGTTGACAACAATGTTAAAATTTGTTGTGCTTTACCACGAAGTTTAGATGGAACACTTTCCAATATATGTTCACTCATGTTCCCAAAGTTTTCAGATAACTTTTGTTCAGGTAAACTGAATTTTGAATTTAAAGATTTTTGTGAAGTTTTCAATTTGTACAAATTTTCTCCAAATAACTGTGACTTTTCTGATTCAGAAATATTTTTATCATAAACTGATTTCAATTCTTTGTAAGAATCTGAAACATTTGAAATTGCAGGATCAGGAGGTAATTGAGGTTTATTCATTTCTGACATTTTCCATTGTTTGAAATCTTCCAACATTCTGAATGGTACAATAACCATTTTCTTCATATTTATTTGAGATTTAGTTTTTACAAAATATTTTTAACAACTGCACCTAATGTTTTGCTAATCAATGGAGCAAGAAATAATAATGGTAAAAAGCCACCGTTTTGATTCAAAATTTTCTTCTTTTGTTGCAAAGGTTTGTTCTTGTCTGCAAGATATCTGATATGTTTACGCTTCGAATGTAACTTGCGGTTCTGAGCTTCATTCAGTTTTACATTACCTTTTAAAAGATTTTGACAACATTCTGAAATGCAATCCATCACTTGTTTCGGAGCATCGTTGATCATTTTCTTTTTATATGCAGATGGAACTTTACTCATTGCAACAATCAACTCCCCATATTTTTTTATCAGCGGTACTTTCCGGCTCTTAGTTTTTGAAGGCATCTTCACAGTCTAAGTAGTTGTCTCAAAATGAGCAGAAAAATTATATGTTTCGTCTTTTATCTTTTCTGATTGAACCATTCTAAAGCTTCGAATGCCGATTTCGATGGATCAGACAACGGCATAAATTTAGAAAATTCAAGATCAATAACTGGTTTTTTTTGTAACGGTTGATGTTGAGGGTTCTGCTGAGAAGGTATAGGTGTAAATTTAGAATGTTGATTTTGTTGAGTTTGCATCGGTGTAAACTTTGAATGATTTAGAGAAAGCTTTGTTTTACGTTTAGATTCTTTTTGATTACCCCTTTGTTGTTTTTGCATCAGTGTAATCTTTGAACGTTTTGGAGAAACCTTTGATTTACTTTTAGATTGTCTACCAGTTTGTTCAAATGAATTTTTCAAAAGACTTCTAATTAAAACTCCCCCAAGGAACCCACTACCACCTCGTTGTAAAATTAATTTGCGTTTTGTTTCCATATCAGTTGATCGATCAGAAATTTTTTTAAGAACATTTTTATTTCTCTGAAAAAACTTTTTTGTCTGTGATGGTAATTTCCAATCATGTTCAAGAAATAATTCAGCTGCAAAAGTGAAGAAATTTATAATTTGTGACAGTTCATCATGACTAAACATCTCGGTGGACGACATGGTTCTAAAATGAAAAAAGTAACAACAACTGAATTTATACTTTTGAATAAATGACAGGACCTCGGTCATTAGCTGTCAACCATTTATGGAAAATATCAGTTCTAATTCGCAAATAATTTTCTGTTCTAGGATGAAAATCTACTAAAATATATCCATGATTTATTGAAGTTGCATCTTCGTATGCTTGTTTCAAATGATTGGTTTGCATTTGATGAGCCAAAACTTTTATTTGATTTTTATCTCGAACGCTTTGAAATAAAACCATGTAGTGTGCATTCAAACTTATAGTTCTGCTACTTTTTGATTTTTGGAACATGTTTTGAGTAATGTAAATTATTGAAGCATTTCGATGATGACCTTTTCTAGTAAACCAAAGCATTATTTTGTCTTCATCTTGTTCCCCCATCATGTCATCGAAAACATCAAGATGAGGAAATGATTTATCTGATACAATTTCCTCATCATCGTCTGGAATACCATCGATAAACTCAACGTTATCAATTTCTTTTATACGATTGTATGTGTCTTGCCATTCTTTGTAACACCAAACTATTTTCTTTGGTGGTGTTTGGAATAAATCGTGTTTAAATTCAATAACTTTTTTAACAAATTCTGTTTTACCTGATCCACTAGGTCCGCTGATAAAGAAATTACACGGATGTTGGAAAAGTAAAGATTCTTCCATGTTGTCACTTTGATGTCTAATCAGAGAGTGAACTTAACGACGTGTGAATTTAGTTCTTAAAGAGAAATCTCCAAAGCTGTAAATATTTCCATACATTTCAATAATCCAATTATTATAGTCTTCTATTCTTCTGTACTTTGTTCTGTAAATATAAAAATCATCCCCCAAAATGTTTTGAATTTTTGCATGTGTTGACATTTCTTTTGTTAACAAATACCCATAGATCCTAGGAGCTGATTCAAAAGTTCCCCCAGCAAGAGGAAAATGATCTTCATACTTTGTATAATGAATATAGTCATGTTCATCAAAAGTTCCTAAATCTAAATCTAAATGGGGTTGATCACCACCAAATATCCAAAAATCAGATATTTTTTCAATGAGAAAAAATGTTTTGAATTTAATAAATGATTCAATATATTTTTGAGAGAAATGAGAAGATATACTTGACTCAAGATAGGCCAATCTCTGTAAACATTCGCCGACATCACAGCATCGTAGTATTGCTTTCTTTTCTCTTTCAAACCAGACTTCTTGTAATTCCTTCTTTATCTCTGGAATAAGCGTTGACTGTGCCACCAAATATCCATAAATCTTCTCAGCAATTTCTGGAGGTACTACTCCTGCCAACATCTTGACATGAAATGACTCAACATCTCCATCCGTATGGATATGTATGAATACCATTGACGAGTTTTCGTTTTGTGTACACCGATCTGAAAGTTTTGGTTTGACACTCACTAATCAGTTGATGGTCCTTTTGTCTTTTAATTCTGGAAGGATACTCAACAACAGTTTTGAAATTTTCACGATCATTAACACATTGTACCATTGTTTCAAAATTAACTTTTTGACTTGTGCTGTAATCAAGAGTGATACCTTTTACCTTACATTTGGTGTATCTTCTCCCATCTTTGATGTATTCATATCCGTAGTTCATTGGCCCAAGTCCAACAAATTTGACAATCTTTGCATCTGGATGTTCGTCGCTCCATTTCCCCAATCTTCCTTCGATAGTTTTGATGTTCTTCTTTGATGGATCACTGACATACATACAGCTGTCTGTATCAAAATACAGCACTCTATCTCCAAGTTTTTTTAAAACTTTATACAATTGTAATCTTGCATACGCTGTAACAAAAGAAGCAACAACAACATTTGCTGAATGATGAGGTTCAATATTATCTAAAATATCAACATAATTTACCAGAATGAATTTGTCACCATCAAGAAGTGTAACATTTTGAACAATTATATTGTTACTAGTAAGCAATTCAAAATAACGTGATGGTTTATCCACATACTCTGTTTTTGACATAAGATTTCTTTGTGCATTCTTACCCCATATACAATTAATCATAATTTTAGATATTTGGCGTTTTCCTGGATTCTTTTCGATGTTCTCCAATTTTATACCCTCAGCTGCATAATAATCCTGTACAAACTTTTGCTTCTGTTCTTCTGTCTCAACACCAAATGGATAACCACTACATTCCTGTTTGATCTTTAGATGTTTGTCGATATAGGATTTGTATATTTCATCTGTCCAATCTGTCCAATGCCAAATTTGGTACACATCAAGTATTTTGTAGCCAACATCCATTGCTTTGAATAATTCTGGCGTGGTCCACACTCCGGTTATAGCTCGATCTTCTTCTGAATGGTTACATGCCTCGTTCTCATTGATGGCACAAGTGTTGCACAGAGTAAAAACCATTTTCTTGTTACAATGAATCGGTAGAACTGGAATATACAATTTCGATGGTGGTAAAATTGTACATTTAACAAGCCCCGCATAGTCTCTAATGTGTTCTTGATCGATCTGCTCTTGGCTCAAAATTTCTGGCTGTCCAACAGGGTAGAATTTATATTTGTTGCAAAATGGATACAACGAACACACATCGATGAACTTGATTTCTTTTGTGGAATCTTGATCAATTTCCTCGTACAATTTGATGGCATTTGTACGTCCACCAAACAATGCTTCTCTTGGCAAAATGGGGTCTCGATGTTTGTAGAAAGATTCCATTTGTTGTTTGAATTTCACATCCGATTTCATTCTTTCGTCGATCTGATGCTCCCAAATTGATTCAACTCTGTAACCAAGACTTTCCAGTTCATCTTTCTTCTGTTGGGTTCTTGTATATAATTCTTCCATGGTGAGCATCGTATAGGGATTCTTGTATTGTCTGTTGTTGTAACATTTTGGACATCCATGAAACAGACATCCATTCATCTCAAAAACTGTTCTTGTGGCTTCCTCATATCCATCGACGTAGTGTCCACCAATCTTGATTTCTCCTCCATTCAAAGCATGCTTGATTGTTATCATACGTGACAATGATATATGTTGAAGCCAACGTATCGCTTTCATGGAATAGTTTTTAGCACATGGGTATCCACCATCTGGAATGATTCCAATTGTTTTCTCTGGCATTGAATTCTTCCTCCATGCCAAATTGCAAACTTGCGCCAATGTTATTGACTCAATGAACGGGTCAATCTGTTCTGTTTCCAATATGTATTTCCTGAATTTTCCACATCCACGGCGAAGAATATCCACGTCTGATTTGCAGTACTTCTCCATCTCTTCTTGGAAGTTGAATATCACGTAATTTTCTATTTTCTCATTGTACCATTCAAAGAATTTCTCTCGATTTTCCACGCTCATCATGTCTGGTTTGTAGTAATCAGAAGCCAAGTAATGTCCAATGTAATTTTGAAACTTTGGTGAATTCGCCCAATGTGGAAAGTGTCCTTTCGCCATCTCATTCAGCTGAAAAGTTTGTGGAAACTTTGAAAGCGGCATCATCAGAAAACTCAGAGAATCAATAACTTTCACGCTGTTGCATTTTAAACTGAGAATCTTGTTTCCATTCATGATCAGTTCTGGTTTATGAATTCCACTTTGTATGAGTGCTTGAAGTAGAAACTGTGCATCGTATCCCTGAGCATTATGTGCTATTGCAACACATCCTTTGTGATCTTGGTGGAATAACCAGTTTGTGAAGTCTGTTAAAACGTTGTCACCCTTGAATACAAATTCTCTGGAATCCGGTCCGCATGTTTCACATTTTTCTTCGATTGGTTTGCACATGCAATCTCCACAAGCGGTATGTGCAACACAGAAGTTTGGAATATGAACACCTGTGTCTTGTCTGCATTCAAAGTCAAAGAATACATATGGAATCTTTGCAGGTTTCTTTTCCGGTGATTCATATTTTGGAATGTAGCACCTGTGATCTGCTTCAACGATTTCTTTGCAATGTTTGCATTTCTTCAACCCCGCACATATGTCTGCTTGATTTATTGATGAGAATTTCTTCATCACAATTGTTGCATAGTTGAACCAAATCACATATTTTTCTTTTCTGTTTTCCTTCCGTCTTCAAATGGTTGTCGAAACATGATTTACTTCTGAATGATCGTCGACACGTTCTACACTTCACCCAATTTGTGAAATTACACTGTGTCAATGACCAGCATGCACAAACAAATCTGCATCGATGATCGCCACGCATATGGAATCCAATGTCGCAGAATTCGCAGTAGTAGCTGGTGCCTAGAAATCCTTTGATTGATGTTATGGTGTCGAAGTGATTGTTGTTGTAGTAGATGTGTACACATTTGCTATCCGAACACATTTCTGCAGGTTCAAATAGAAATCCAGCGCCAGCAAATTCATTGTGAATTTTCACAACATATTCTGGATACAATATTTCTTGAATCTTGTGGAACTCATTGATACTGCAAACTGTATCGTGTGGAATGCCAGCACGGTTGAGTAGATTTTTTGCTGCATCTGTTTGTGCTGTGTATATTGATTGTCTTATTCTTTTCCATATCTTTGACCAGCACGCAGATCCATCACTATCTGCCTTACACATTCCGACGACAATAGATCTTGCCATACACATAACATCATCAGCATTTTCAATCCGGACAATACTTCTTTTTACTTTTGTCAACTTGTTCTTGTCTGCAAATGGTCCATAATGTAGTGAGTGTCGTGTACCACCTTCCGGGATATCTGTAACGAAGATTTCGAAATTGAGTGCACCGTCATGAATTGTAAAGGCTGCATTTGATTGAACCACATTTTGAATATTATCCATGAGTGTCCCACCATTCAATTCACTGGCTTTTGTGAATGGAATGAAAATGCTCATATCAAGTCCTGGATGATTTATCGTAACTCTGATTCTTGTCTTCTCATTTGCTGAACATTTCTGTTTCAATTCTTCTGTCAACTTCTCAAATATCTCTGGAATGTTTTCGATTGGATCTGTAAATTTCTCGAATTTCACACCAAATTGTCGTGATGCTGATTTAAATTTTCTGGAAAATTTCTCCGAGTTCAGCTCCATTTTGAAATATTTTGTTGGATTGAACACAACACGCTCTCTAGCCAGACTTCTCTTTCTCTTCCCACCAATTTCTCTATTCTGTCTTCGACCGCGTCCAATCTGCCCATCACTAGAACTTTCTTCACTTTCTGCCGTATCAGTTTCCATATCGCTCTCTTCACTTTCTGCCTCATCAGTTTCCATATCGCTCTCTTCACTTTCTGCCTCATCAGTTTCCATATCGCTCTCTTCACTTTCTACCTTATCAGTTTCCATATCGCTTTCTTCAATAACTGCAGGCCTTGGTCTTTTTCTAACAATATCTTCTTCGCTGGCGGCGTCGTCTGAAACAGGTCTTTTAATTCTCTTAAACATTTTTGTCTTGAGTTTTGTCAGCAAAAAATATTGCGACTGGCTTCTTCGGAGTTGAAGTGTAAAGTGTAGAATTACACCTGCTTTTATAGCTTTTGCGATGAAAATGCTATAAAAGCAGATGTAATTCTACACTTTACACTTCAACTCCGAAGAAGCCAGTCGCAATATTTTTTGCTGACAAAACTCAAGACAAAAATGTTTAAGAGAATTAAAAGACCTGTTTCAGACGACGCCGCCAGCGAAGAAGATATTGTTAGAAAAAGACCAAGGCCTGCAGTTATTGAAGAGAGCTATATTGAGCTACATAAAGAAGATTCAAAAAAATCTACACAGCCACAGACTAGAAAAATTCAAGATAATCTTGTCGAAATGAGACAGATCTCTGCCAATTTGTTTAAACTTTGTAACAAAATGCAATGGCAAGAGAAACAAGAGAAAAACAAAGCTGATAAAAATTGGAAACCGCCATATGGTTACTGTTACAAATGCGGACAAGAATCCCATTGGTCCTTCCATTGTAAAACAGATTTCGGCGACAAAAAAAATGTGAAAACCATACAAAAATGTCTACAAGCAGTAACAATACAAGAACAAAATGCAGATATCAAAACTGAAGAGATGTCTACAACATCAGATGTTTTCAAACAACCCCGACCTGTTGATCCTACGAATGATTCACAGAACAAATCTGAAGATAAAAATCCAGATTTTGAAAATTCCAAGAAAACTTCCAAGAAAAAGAAGCTGAGACCATTCTACATTCCAAAAACAGATAAACGAATCGATACAAACATTTGAAAATTATGTTGTGTGAATAAATTATGAATTGAACAATCGTGTTTTGTTTTTTTCAGCTATGAAAGAGTAACCTTTTGGGGAATGTGGGTGGCCCTGAAAAGGGCCGTTTTTTCTTTTCCAGAATTCATAAAAATTCTGCCAAATCAGGATATATCCCGTTGGGATTAATTGTCACAGACCAAGTAGGATTTGATCTGTGCGCCGCAGCAGCCTGAGCGAAGCTGTCAATTGCTGCATTGCACAGATCTTTCTTCGAGATCTGTGACAAGATCTCCACGAGATCAAGATTGCTTGATTCTTGATTCTTGATTGCTTGATCGCATACTTCAGGCGATGGTCGTCGCCGAGCCAGAAAATCTCTTAGCATCTGTTTCTGTACCACCTTTTGTTCAGGAGAATCCTGCCATTTCCTATATGTTCTTATTTTCGTCTCCTCTGAATCTCTCTTCCTCCATAACTTCTTGATAAATTTCTTTAACGACGGCATAATGAATGAAGTTCACTGAAAAAGTGAAAATATTTTTATACATTTGACACGGGTGTCAATGAAATCACATGTCGCGTTGGCGTTAAAATTGACAAATATTTCCTGACGTTGTGTTTTTTCAGAACCGGATCAACATGCATATTTTTCTTGATCATTATTGCATAGCGATCAAACAAATGTTTTTAATTTCGTTAGATCATTATCTATTATTTGGTACACATGATTGATATATTTATTACCTCGTTAGGCAAATATGGAATGTTTTTCTAGTTTTTGTTTTTGGAATTGTACATATTTTATACATAAAACTGAACACAAGATTGTTACACGGGCGTCAATGAAATCACATAATACTTTGGCGTTAAAATTGCCAAATATTTCCTGACGTTGTGTTTTTTCAGAACCGGATCAACATGCATATTTTTCTTGATCATTATTGCATAGCGATCAAACAAATGTTTTTAATTTCGTTAGATCATTATCTATTATTTGGTACACATGATTGATATATTTATTACCTCGTTAGGCAAATATGGAATGTTTTTCTAGTTTTTGGTTTTGGAATTGTACATATTTTATACATAAAAACTGAACACAAGAAACATACTGAACATTTTTCTTCATCATTACAATTGATAACTTTACTTGGTCATCGTTTATGAACGAAGATGAATTCATATGTTAAAACATCTTAATTAATTGCATATACTATCATGAATTTAATCTATAACATATCGAAATAGTAAAACTAACAGATAATACACTGTAAAGAAACACAACGCCCGGAAACATTTGTCATTTTTAATGCCAACGTGACATGTGATTTCTCTACCGCCCGCGCAATCGTGATATATGTTCAAACACGGCCGTGAACAATTTTTATTCTGCATTCAAAGATGTCCGAAATCCCCGAACCGTTGATGTCTATACTAAGAGGAACGATAGGGCTAACACCCCAGATAATGCGGGCCGGACACGCAAAAGAAGTAACCGCCAGTGCAAAACTGGTTATGCAAATATGCAAAAAACAACAGCGTTGGAACAAAAGCAAAAGTCTCAAAAGAAAATCGTGGCGTGAACTTTGATGCCATACAAAACGGCCCTTTTCAGGGCCAAAAACAAAAACGGTCCTTTTCAGGACCAAACCAATTTTTTCAAAAAGAAAAACTTTTAGCATTGCTTAAGAACTAATAATGTTCTTTGTACCCTATGTTTTGTTTTGAAAAAATCACGCCACGAATAATTTAAAACAAAATATACTTGCAAATATTTGTTGTTGAATAAAATATAAATTGAACAATCGTGTTTTCGATTTTTTCAGCAATGAAAGAGTAACCTTTTGGGAAATGTGTGTGGCCCTGAAAAGGGCCGTTTTAAAATTATCATCTGACTTTAACATCGTTTTGTGTTTTTCTTATATCTTGACATATCTTTCCCATGAGAACCAATAGCTTTTGCGAATTCATCACTTTTCTCTGTATCTTTAGATTCTTTACAAGGAAGACGAAATCTGACTTTTGTCTCAGTAGAAGGCTTCATGATACTTTTAGGTTCTTTTTCTTTCGCCGCCAATATTTTTTCTTTTTTGATCTGTTTCTGTTCTTTCGATCTCTGAACATCATGAACCCTGATTGGTATATCTATCTCTTCTGCAACGAAACGAAGATTCACTTTTACTTCTTGATGCGTTACTTGTGTTTTCACGTCAATATCCCTGCGAAGACATCTCAGTTCATCTAAAATCGCTTTTAAAATGAGTGTATCACCACCTATAGTCATTGTCGTATTAGCTTGGCCTGTTGACTGTGGTGCCGCATATGTATTCTGTACAACAGGATTACTGTATATCTCACTCTGAAGAAATTCTGTTAACGGATCCATCTTTGATAGCAATGCAATGTAACGTTGATCAAATTCGAAAATATTTTTATACATTTGACACGGGCGTCAATGAAATCACATGTCGCATTGACGTTAAAATTGACAAATGTTTCCTGGCGTTGTGTTTTTTCAGAGACGGATCAGCATTCATATTTTTCTTGATCATTATTGCATAGCGATCAAACAAATGTTTTTTATTTCGTTAGATCATTATCTATTATTTGGTACACATGATTGATATATTTGTTACCTCGTTAGGCAAATATGGAATGTTTTTCTAGTTTTTGGTTTTGGAAATGTACATATTTTATACATAAAACTGAACACAAGAAAACATACTGAACATTTTTCTTCATCATTACAATTGATAACTTTACTTGGTCATCGTTTATGAACGAAGATGAATTCATATGTTAAAATATCTTAATTAATTGCATATACTATCATGAATTTAATCTATATCATATCGAAATGGTGAAACTAACAGATAATGCACTGAAAAGAAACACAACGTCAGGGAGCATTTGTCATTTTTAACGTCAAAGTATTATGTGCTTTCTCTACCGCCCGCGCAATCGTGATATATGTTCAAGACGGATCTTCAGACTTATTCTACATTCAAAGATGACTGCTGTAAACATAACAGATCTTGACGAGATAATGGCCGGTGGGGTATACTGTAAAGCAGTGTACGGTGAAGAAATATCGCTGTTTTGGAGGGCACTCAGCCTCGGGGTTTACGGGACGACCGATGGATGGATGATTCTGAGAGATGCGGCAGTTGACCTGTACTACGCAGAGAGTGACGAACTTGGTGCGTCGGCACAAGATTTACGGCGCACACCACTTTTGGCTGAATCAAGATTGATGGTTGAATTAGCGGCGACTGTTATACAGCGACCTATCGTCATGTTTGATGCTACCAAAGGCGGCTACAAATCAACACCAAGATTCAAGTCATCAATAACTCTAGTGTGGATCCCACACGTTTGCCACGAGCATTATTGTGAATGCGAAATATGGATGAGGCGAGGAGACAAATCAATTGAAGTTTTGGCGAACAAAGAAGTTCAATGTGGCGGATTCTAAACTATAACAAAAATAAAACGGCCCTTTTCAGGGCCACCAAATATTCGAAAAGAAAAACTCTTGATTGCTAATTGATATTTTCCAAAGTGAGATTTTCCTTTTGAAAAAAATAATTCTAAGTCCATTTTCATTTTTTCGATCAGAAATGTCACATCAATGGCAGGAACATCTATCCTCAGGGTGGGAACTATGGCCCAGTACCCCCCAGACATGGGCACTATGGCCCAGTACCCCCCAGACATGGGAACTATGGCCCAGTACCCCCCAGACATGGGCACTATGGCCCATGGGCCATAGTGCCCATGTCTGGGGGGTACTGGGCCATAGTGCCCATGTCTGGGGGGTACTGGGCCATAGTGCCCATGTCTGGGGGGTACTGGGCCATAGTGCCCACCATTACTACTGTTGGCATGTTAGTTTGCGGCAAACAACACATCGCGAAAGAAGTGATCGAACACACTGTCTGATACGAGGAATCCAATAATTTGATCGAATGGATGTAACTGTCGAGTTGACACCGGAGTGTTTTGTCAGTCGGTGTACGTCGAGGACAATCAATTTTGTCAGACTGTGGGTTTTTGGTAGCATAATTGGCTGTTTCGTACTATCTGGAAGCGGTGCATTTTGTATACGTCCTCGGCAGCGAATGACACCATTTTGATCCATAAATAATTGTAACTGTCGCACAATTGGTAGTTTATATTGAGAATCCTTTACGTCAAGGTCTTTAAAAACATCCGGGAATTCAGAAGCCTGAACGTCTTTCACCAGTAAAGTCTTTGCACGATCAAGTTCAGATATGTTAAGTGAACCAGTCCTACCAGGTTCTTTCCTCCGAGCGTTATCTGTGAATCGCAGAATCCACGCAGTAACACGGCATAGTTTCCCCAATTGTGAAAAACGATTTAAGTCCACGATGTTTTGAATATTGGCGGAGTTATCAAAGGTGTCCGTAATGTTAGAGGATACGACTGTTACTTCAACGTCTTGAGTTGTACATGTAGTTGCTAAGGTTGTCGTTTCAAATGGAGAGTCGGACATCAACCAATCAGGTCCATGTATCCACATACTGCATGTTTGTAGTTGCTGTGCCGAGATACCTCTTGTCAGTATATCTGCTGGGTTCAACTCAGACGGACAGTATTTCTAATTGTCAACATTTGTAGAGGACTGTATTTCTTGAACACGATTAGTCACGAATGTAGTGAGTTTCTTGTTAGTTCTGATCCATCCTAGCACAGCAGTGCTGTCGGTCCAGAATTGAAGTTTCAGATCGGGCATTAATGTGACAAGTGCGTTGTATGCACGAAGTCCAAGTCTTGTTGCCAGAGTTGCTGCCATTAACTCGAGTTGAGGAATAGTCATCGCTTTAACGGGCGCAACTCGTGATTTTGCGACGACGAATGAGACACCAGCACAAGCCTGTAGATAACACACTGCGCCGTAAGCTGTTGTACTAGCATCGCCAAACACATGCAAGGTTGCACCGGCGTTGTGTCCACTAGTGGAGCCACGAAAACATGGATATTGTCGTGGCAGCTCAATTTGTAAAGCATCATGTATGTCTGAAGCTATTTGTCTCCATTGGTTATAGAACGGCTCAGGAAGAGGAGTGTCCCACTCGAATGACTCTTTCCACAATGCTTGGAGTGGAGTTCTTGCGCGAACGGTTGTAGGCGCGAGAAGGCCTAATGGATCGTAGACGCGTGCAATATGTTGCAGGATCATCCGTTTGGTTACTTTGTGTTCTGATGATTCATTTTGTGTCATACTTGTATTACACATGAGGGTGTCCCGTGGTACGTTCCAGTTAAGACCTAACACTTTTACCAGTTTAACTTTGTCATCAAACCCTGTCGCAGGTCCCACTATTGGACAATTTGATGACCAGCACCTGAGGTTGAAGTTCGCAAGTGACATAATGTCCGATGCTTCGTTGTGGAAGTTTATCACATCCGTGTGGTTAGAGAAACTGGTTATTACGTTGTCTACGTAGATGTTTTGCTTCATTATTTCCGCGGATTTTGAAGATTCACACAAACCATTCAAGTGGTAACTGATGACACTGTTGAGAATGAACGGTGAACATGTAGCCCCGAATAATACACGTTTGAAACGATACACGTTGAATTCACTATCAGCATTTAATGGATCAGAAAGCCACAAGAATCTAGTCGCGTCCCGATCGTATGTGTCGAGCCCGATGGTCAGAAATGCTTTCTCAATGTCTGTCGTAACACCATACTGACCAACGCGGAATTTAACCAGAATAGACGTTATATCGTTCAAGAGGGGTGGTCCAGATTCCAGGCAATCGTTTAGTGACGGTAAGTCACCTTGTGAGCAACTGCAATCGAATACAATTCGCACTGGTGTGGTCTGTGATTCCTTCATCACTGGATGGTGTGGTAGATAATGAACCTTGTTGTGTGTAGGTAAATCTGGGGTGGGTATCAGTTCAATAAAGTCCCTTTCTAGTTGATTCTGTATGATGCGGTTGTAAATGTCGAATAATTCAGGTTTCTTCGATAGTCGTCGTACCATAGATCGAGTTCTGTTGTAAGCGATTTCAATATTCGATGGTAACTCGTCATGATGGGTTAAACAGGGCAGTTTAGCGGAGTAGCGACCATCTTTGTATGTGAGTGAGTGCTTGGGGTACTCCTCTGCGAAACTTGAATGTGTGTCGGTGTCACCAGGGCCGACGCCCAGTGTCTCTAAATCCCAAAATCGCTTTAAATCACATTCGTGTGGTTTGGCTAGAATATGCATCATTGTCGCATTCTCTTCATTGGTCAAATTTTGCATTTTCGATGGTCCACATAGTAGGTACCCAACTTTTGACTTTACAGCTATTGGGCCATCTTCGGTTTTGATGAAATGATCTTCAACAAAATTGTAGTAAAAGTCGCTTCCGATTAGTATGGATACTTCGAATGAATCACAAGGATAGTCAATAGGGTGTGCCAATGGAAGATTCGTCAGTTCAGGCATGTTAAATCTGGATCTCATTTCAACTAGAACGGGTTGTGTTATAGTTGGAACCACTAGCGCTTGCACGGGTATGAATACATTATCACAGTTTATGTTGACTGTGACAACATCGAGTTGGCGACATATTGTGTTGTCAGATCCAAAAGTGGAAATGTTGAGGTTCTCCTTATTGTGAGGTCGTAGGCCAAGTTCGCTTACTAGTTTTGAACTGATGAACGTGCGTTGTGAGCCATCGTCAAATAATAAATGACCAGTTGAATGGGTAACACAGTTCTCATCATAAACGTTGGTTACTGCGGTTTTGAGATATACTTGTTTTTTCGAGACGGTACCTGTTGTTGCAACTACTGCGTCCATCGCTGGTGTCTTATTGTATTCAATTGGTGGAAGAACTGTTGGTGCACTATGGCGATGAATACTAGTATGATGTTTCGCTTGGCAAACAATGCACCGTTTCACAGATCTACATGCGTTTACTTTGTGTTTCCCCAAGCAGTTAAAACACAGGTTCGCGTTCATTATGAAATCAATGCGTGCTTGTATATCTTTGATTGATGTACAATCTGCCGGAAAGTGTGAACCCTTGCAGTAAGTACACGATCGAATGGGATTACGTGTCGTAGGTTGAGACGTAGGAGTGATGATGAGAGAGGTGATAGTACCACCCGTAACTGAAGTATCACTGTGTGAAGGTGGTCGGTATGGTTGTGGTTTTGGCTGACAAGACTCTAAAACGGAAACTTCTATCTGTAGATTTTTTCTGAAGTCCTTAAGTTTCCATGCCTTATTTCCATGTGACCTTGTCATGTTTCTTTTCAAATCCATGGGAAGTTTGTCCCAAAGCATTGGGAGAAGCATAGTCTCGTATGTGTTTTCGGGACTTGAGAGACTGTAACGTGCGAACGGCCGATTCGAGTTGATGGAAGATGTCTCGTCTGTAGGATGTGGAAGTTCAATGAGCTGCTTCATATATGCATCAACAATTTTGTGAGGTTGACCGAAGCGCCCTTTAAGCAGTTCGATTGCGGTGGGGTAATTTATGCCTGTCAGAGGAAGTCCATCGATGCACGAACTTGCATCTGCAGTTAAGGAGTTTTTTAAGTACGTGAATTTGTCGATATCGGCAAGTTGAGGACAAGAATTCACGGATGAGTCAAAAAATTCCCAGAAAGTTGGCCATTTCAACAAATCACCAGCAAATTTTGGAAGGTCTGTTTTTGGTAGGCGCACTTTTATTTCCCTCTTTGGCGATTTGTCCTCCCTGTCGGTTTCGGTAGATTCAATTTTGAGTGCTAATGCGTTCAGGGCAATTTCAGCTTCATTTATTCTTTTGTTGAGCCCATATAAATATTCATCACCCTCGATGATAGTGCTCTCGAAATTGTCGTCACCTTCGTCGAGGAGATCTACTATACCCGCTTCTAAGTTCTGAAGGGCGGCCATTTTCTTTTTCAAATTGGCCAATATCAACGTAGTTTCGACCGAATTGGCTTGCGATAAAGCTTCTTCGATCTGTTTCAGCATTTTCGAAGTTTGCCCTCGATGGGCTCGCCGTATACGTAGCTGCTTGTCCATCTCTAACACGATTCGAGGGACCAAATATTGGGGATAGAATGTGCGATTGAAGAGAACACGAGGTTTATTGTAACGAAAGAGAGAAAAGTGGTCTTACATATTGGAGACCTTGTAGGAACGTATATACAATGGGAGTTCATGGTGAATAGTCACAACAATCGCTATTCCGAACTGAAGACAACGCCGTAAAAATTAGCGCAATCGACCAAAAACTGACGTCACAGCACCCGATTCAAATTTTGACTTTTGGGTATCCTGCAAGGTGGGGGGTGGGGGCTTGCCCTGATTTCTTTGAAACAGGGGAATAGATCCAAAACGAATCTACCGATTGCCTTGAATTTTTGTACGTACATAGCTCCCGTCCTTGGCTATTGACTGGACTGGGTGCGGAGTTCGTCCGACCTTGACCTTGGCACAAAATTACCTCAATAGGCCAGTAACTGACGTCACAGCACTCGATTCAAATTTTTACGTTTGGGTATCCTTCATAGTGCTAAATTTGTGTGCGCATCTCCTCCGGAACGGCTCTATTAGGTTCGTCTTCTCGTGTGCTACACGCATACAAAAAATGGTTGCGATAGCTCTTCCCCTTGGTAAACATTGAAGTATCGAAATTGCAGTGCAATTTCAATTTCATTCTAGTTATTTATTATAATTTTATTGACAGAAATAATATTTCGACGCAATGTGCGTTGATATTTCATACTGAAGTTCGTTATTTCAATAAAAGTTATGTTTTACTAACCCTCATACCATCAATAATTAGACCCACTCTTTAGCATGCATGTGATAAAAGTCGATTTTTCTCAAAACTGCAACACTTTTGGATCACACATCCACCCTGATGCTAAAATATATAACTAGGCTACCATGAGTATTTTCTACCACACCGGTTGAACTAACTCATAAAATAGAGGTATTTTCAGACTTGGCGTCTTGACTAAAATACAGGTTTTGTTGGTGACTGCATAATGAATATTAAGTAACGTAGATGGCGTTCAAGATCAAACAATCCAAACTCAATCCAAAATCAAACTCAATCCGTGACCCCCTCCTTGTTGACCTCTGGCCTCGTCTCATGGATTGTCTAGTCATAAAGTCTTACATTACAGATTTGAAATATTACTCGATTTCAATATTTTACATGAGTCAACTTTAGGCGACTGCAAATACAGTTTATTATTCATTCTGAGGACATTCAGTCAGAGATGGAAATGTACATGAAATGATGTGGTCTGGTTGAATGAGAGTGGTGTGGTGGATCACTTTCATAATGAAGCTACAGGTATATTGTACTAACAATGTATGCCATTCAATGGAAGTTTTCTAACGTGAAGGGGCAGACAGGCTTGAGAACCCACCACAGTTCAATTCACATCAGGTTCTCAGTATGTCACACATTGTGTCAGTTCCTCGATTTCTGTTGAAATACACAAAACCTAAATTTGTAAAATTTCTAAGTTTGTGATCCATATGTTCTTAACTGGTACCCAGAATCATTATTATCAAGTCTACATGTTTATGGGCTAGATTTGTTAATGTATTTGAAATTCAGCAACCACGTTTGGGCCTCAGCCTGAGGAAGCCATATAGTAAAACTTCAGGTATACTCTACTTTATGTGTATTATCCCCCGCAAACGAAGTTTGGCTGATGATTTAGAAATGGGCTCCATCTGAGTCCTTCCGTAACAACTTGTATCAATGTGTAAATTTTATCATTAAACTTCCTGGAAAATATGTCACCACTTCTTAAAGGTGGATTATCTCTTTGTAAACATGTATTATATAGTTACCGGGGTATAATATATTATATTTGAATCGAAGACTCCTGTCCGGAAATGTTTCTATCGATTAATATTAATTTTATTTCGAATATTTTCTGGTCTAAAAACGTGTGTTTGTTCAGCTAACGAGCAATAGTGGTTACTGTTAACATAGACCAAAAATTATATTGTGCAATTTTGTCACAAATAAACGTTAATTATACTCATTATCGCTTATATCTGTGGAACAAAACAATACAAACAACCAATATGTTACATTTGACAATCGTTGCGTAGCCCTAGGAACAGCCCAGTACTCTATATCGCAATACGGTCTCATCCGAATGGTCGGTTTTAAAAATAGTAACATAAATGGGCCCGATTTAATATTCGAAATAAACTCAATATTAATTGATAGAAGCTTTTCCAGACATAGGTCTTCAGTTCATATCTATTATTTTATACCCACGCAACTATTTAAAATTTGTTATTTAAAGAGATAATCCATCTTTAAATGCTGTAATTGATAGCCCTTCAACTAAAATTACTATAACAAATTTGCAATGTCAGTATCTTATGTATAATATTTTAGGTGGCTGCTGGAGTGGGGTACCTAAATTAAAGCAGCTAGTCGCATAATTAGTCATGCCCCAATAATTCAAACGTATTTTTATTCCCCTCTTCAAAAAATTGGGGATATACTAGACATGCACCTGATCGTGCATTAATTGAGAGTTTTGTGTCCCAAATAGAAGTTACAGAACACATCTGATCTAATAACTATTCACTCATATTCAAAGTTGAGGAAATTGCACAGACCCACATATATATACCATGGCATTATACACAAATAATGTATATACATTATGAATTTATACACATTTGTTCTAAGAGTATAATGACAACTACTTTCACTCTAATGCGTGAATTTGATTGATGAAGGCCCTTAAATACACTTGGTAGCGTCATTCAGTCGAAGGAAGTGTCGTTTCCCGCATCACTGGTTGAGTGATACTTTAAAAAGTTCGCAAACAAAGTCGAATATCCATGGGGCGAATTCACCTGGAATTTTATGTAGTCCACCAATCAAATCGCAAGAATTAAGTGTTTCTAGTGGTAACCCAAGACGCCAACTCTCAGCGAAAAAGAATGTATTACATAACTAATCCACTATTAGTATTAGCATTTATCCATCTTCGTGCCAATACTTCAACAAACTTGTTTAATCACCCACTAATAAGCGGATCGTCGTAACGTCGTTTTCGATGCATCTGTTGGCGGATAGAAGTGTCGGATGCCGAACTACATACTTAATATAATTTCACTTCACGAAATTATGCATATGTAATTCGGCATCCGACACTTCTATAAACCGAGATGCATCGAAAACGACGTTTATTACATATGTAAAGCCATAAATAGGACCCTAGTTCAGATATATGTAGATCAATAGGACCCTAGTTCAGATATATGTAGACAATTTTTCCGATATTTTGCCCGAAATATGACAAAAAACGTTCACATAATAATTTTTCCGGGTTTTCCTGATTCCCGTATGTCTCACCACATAACTCGACCGAGTGAAGGATTTCTCGCAAATATCACAACGCTAAGGCTAATCTCCAGAGTGGATTATCTTATGTGTCACCAATCTACTCGAAGTATTAAATGATTTCCCGCATATAGCATAACGGTAGGGCTTATCTCCGGTGTGGATTATCTTATGTGTCACCAAGCTGGTCAATGTATTAAATGATTTCTCTCATATATCACAATGGTAAGGCTTATCTCCGATGTGGATTCTCTTATGCGTCACCAAGCTGCTCGATGTATTAAATGATTTCCTTCATATATCACAATGGTAAGGCTTATATCCGGTCTGGATTATCTTATGTGTCAACAAGCTGCTCGATGTTTAAATGATTTCCCTCATATATCACAATGGTAAGGCTCATCTCCGGTGTGGATTCTCTTATGCGTCACCAACCTGCTCGATGTATGAAATGATTTCCCTCATATATCACAATGGTAAGGCTTATATCCGGTGTGGATTCCCGTATGTGTCACAAAGCTGCTCGATGTATTAAATGATTTCCCGCATATATCATAATGGTAAGCCTAATCTCCAGTGTGGATTATATCATGTGTCACCAAGCTGCTCGATGTATCAAATGATTTCGCGCAGAAATCACAACGGTAAGGATTCTCTTATGTGTCACCAAACTGGTCAATTGAGTGAACGATTTCCCACATTTATTACAATGGTAAGGCTTATCTCCAGTGTGGATTCTCTTATGCGTCTCTAAGTTTGGCAATTGAGTGAACAATTTCCTTCATATATCACAATGGTAAGGCTTATCTCCCATGTGGACTCTCTTGGGCGTCACCGGTTTACTCGATATACTAAATGATTTCACCCATATATCAGAACGGTAAGGCTAATCTCCAAGGTGGATTCTCTTATGTGTCACCAAGCTGCTCGATTGATTAAATGATTTCCCGCATATATCACAATTGTAAGGCGTATCACCGGTGTGGATTCTCTTATGTGTCACCAAGTAGCTCGATCTAGTAAATGTTTTATCGCATATATCACAACAGTAAGGCGTATCTCCAGTGTGAATTCTCTTATGTGTCACCAAGTGACTCGACGCACTGAATGATTTCCCGCATATATCACAATGGTAAGGTTTATCTCCGGTGTGGATTCTTTTATGTCTCACCAGGTGACTCGATGTATAAAATGATTTCCCGCATATGTCACATTTGTAAGACTTATCTCCGGTGTGAATTCTGTTATGTACTGTCATCAGGTAACTCGGTGTATTAAATGATTTCCCACATATATCACAACGGTAAGGCTTATCTCCGGCGTGGATTCTTTTATGTGTCACCAGGTGACTCGGTGTATTAAATGATTTATCGCATATATCACAATGGTAAGGCATATCTCCGGTGTGGATTCTCTTATGTGTCACCAAGTTGCTCGATTGCTTAAATGATTTCCCGCATATATCACAACGGTAAGGCGTATCACCGGTGTGGATTCTCTTATGTGTCACCAAGTAGCTCGATCTAGTAAATGATTTCCCGCATATATCACAATGGTAAGGTTTATCTCCAGTGTGGATTATCTTATGTGTCCCCAAGTGGCTCGATGTATTGAATGATTTCCCGCATATATCACAACTGTAAGGTTTATCTCCGGTGTGGGTTCTCTTGTGGATCATCAAGTAGCTCGATGTACTAAATGATTTCCCGCATATATCACAATGGTAAGGTTTATCTCCAGTGTGGATTCTCTTATGTGTCACCAAGTTGCTCGATGTATTAAATGATTTCCCGCATATATCACAATGGTAAGGTTTATCTCCAGTGTGGATTCTCTTATGTGTCACCAAGCTGCCCGCTTGAGTGAAACATTTCCCACATATATCACAATGATGTCGTCTATTCCCTGTTTGGGCCGTCTCGTGATAATTAACGTTAGCGTCTCCCATCATGTGGAATTGTCATATATATACCGGTATCATGCAGTTGTATATCTTGCGACGTCGAAGCGACAGTGGCAATTTGGACTAATTATAAAACAAGTCCGTTAATAGAGTGTAACTGTAAATTATATAGTTCACGATAAGTAAATTATCACGTACCGGTATCGATCGATCGATTGTTAAGTCAAACAAAGAACGGCGAAAATCCAGTATTCTGTTGCATTAACATGCGTCGCATTATGTGGTTTTGTTTAGTAGCACCATTCATATAACGATAGGTGATTACACAGCCTACATGTGCGTAAGTGTACAATGCATGACAGCAATTCCGTCGGATTACTTCTTATTCGATAATTATAATGGATACACAATGTAGTATTCTGGGGTCCTTATATTAACCCCAAGGCATACTATTGGTTTCAGTCTCAGTCATCACAGTACATACCTGGATTCTGAGCTGCTCCCGCTGCTCTGAGCTCTGAGCTGTCGGGCCGGCCCAAGATCTTCATCTCTGATATCCTTCCTTGGTGAGATTCTAGCAACAACTGACTGAGATGAGACTGAGGGCAGAGGGTGACCTGGGATAATTACTCACCCAGTCACACCTCATAGGTCATGCCATGATTGTATCATTATCCATTGATCCCCAGTTATGCTGGCTTCAGTCAGATAAACAATCAAGACCGACCCAGTTTAGTGGTGCAGAACTAGTATGTTCCCGTGCTATTCTTTAAGGTGGATTGTTATCTTACGCTGCTTAAGGGAGTGAAATACATGTGTATATTGTGACGGTGATATATTTACATGCATAAGTAAGTTTTGTAGGAATTATACTAATTCTATTTTATACATGCTTATTACTTATTTGTTTTAAACCTAATATCTGTCTAATCAACCTAGCACTCTTAACTCACTTGACTGTCTTGTTCTTATCTTTTAGCCCAATCCCAATCCAAATATAAACCAGCCCAATAACTAAATTAACGCATTACCGCGTAGTAATCTTTCCCGCTAAATAAGATAGTGCAGAATAATCAAACGGAACGTTTTGAAAAGAGTTATGTTTAAATCTTAAAGTATATTTTATCTTTACTAAACTACAATGTAGGTTTAAGTAAAATGGAACGCTATTACTATTATTAAAACATCCAGGACCTAAATCATTTCGAATTGGTAAGTTTAATATGTGTTTTATGTACCAATTCGTTGATTGTGTATTGTGATATTTTAACCCAATTTCGTCCCATATATTTATTCATCTTTAGTTGTGTCCATCCATAACTAAGTAAGTCCCTTTCCATATGGATGGTTCACTATATAAATGGTAACCAGTAATCATTCCCTTTTTGTGTTATTTTATATTTTACTCTTTTATAAAACTTCCAACAACATAGAAAGTTGCATTATGGGAAGTCTCCATTCTGGAGCCTTTATATATTTATATACAGTTTGGTTTTCATTTCCAATAACAATGGAAATGGTTAATATATTATTTGTATTGGAAGGTATTTCTCTTTCCCATATTCTTTTATACTTTGTGTTGGATTAGTGAATTTTATATTCTAGGGTAATTTCTTGGAATACTTTGAATGGAATCATGGAGATAGCAGAGATTAGATCTCATCCATCATTGTTCATTTGTTCTGTGCCTGTGGTGTACGTCCAGCATGTTGCATGATCAATCATCATATATACGTCTCATCGATGTCATACTATACATGTGTCAGTGTGCTGTTCAGATTGTGATTCATTGAGATTAACAGAATACAGAATGTTATGTATACATCTTCTCATTATGCACCCCAACGCCCCTACATCAGAAACTCACAAGTTACGAAGCGTGGGAGACATTATTCTTAATATATAAATGTATAAAACTCTATGGATCGGGATTGAGATATCTCGTGTGGACTATTGGTTAGACCGACTGAGCGACATACTATGTATAGCCGAGTTACGAGTTCCATAGGGCTTTATTGGCGCCCAACGTGGGGCTCGAACCCACGACCCCGAGATTAAGAGTCTCGTGCTAATGTTGATTAATATTAAATTAACAATTGATAAATTTCCCTTTTGTGTGAGATTTTAGCAACAAGTTGCTTGCTGAGTTGGTGAATTCCACTATGGTGTTCAAATTGGTATTGAATTCAAAGTAGTCAGGATCGGCTATTATTTTTATGAATTCCAGGTGATTGTATTTGCTGTCAGGGAAAGAATTGTGTATATACAGATGTTAATTTTTTTTTTCTTTGTATTTTAAGAGGCAGGAGAAATGAAATATGGGTCATTGGTCTTTAATATAGTTTTACAGATGGGTTTACAGTGCAATAGGATATTTTACAGGTTTTAGTTGCAGGTTAATATACCACCGACATAGGAGTTAGACTGAATTGTTTTAATTACAGGTGGTAATTAAAGTTGTTATATGGTGCTAAGGATATTAACCATCCTTGTATAGGTAGCAGAGTTGTTTCATGGCAAAGAGCGTATCTTTACCTAATTTATATTTTATTCCCATGGTATGGTGTTGCAGTTGGTTGCGGAATGGTTTACGTTAGTTCGGAGAAGGTCTAGGTAGGTTGATTTTTCTAAGACATTGCAGGAATTGGTTGTTGCAGGTTTTGGTTAAATTACAAGAATGTAATTTTTTTTCAAGAGGGGGGAGAATGTGACGGTGATATATTTACATGCATAAGTAAGTTTTGTAGGAATTATACTAATTCTATTTTATACATGCTTATTACTTATTTGTTTTAAACCTAATATCTGTCTAATCAACCTAGCACTCTTAACTCACTTGACTGTCTTGTTCTTATCTTTTAGCCCAATCCCAATCCAAATATAAACCAGCCCAATAACTAAATTAACGCATTACCGCGTAGTAATCTTTCCCGCTAAATAAGATAGTGCAGAATAATCAAACGGAACGTTTTGAAAAGAGTTATGTTTAAATCTTAAAGTATATTTTATCTTTACTAAACTACAATGTAGGTTTAAGTAAAATGGAACGCTATTACTATTATTAAAACATCCAGGACCTAAATCATTTCGAATTGGTAAGTTTAATATGTGTTTTATGTACCAATTCGTTGATTGTGTATTGTGATATTTTAACCCAATTTCGTCCCATATATTTATTCATCTTTAGTTGTGTCCATCCATAACTAAGTAAGTCCCTTTCCATATGGATGGTTCACTATATAAATGGTAACCAGTAATCATTCCCTTTTTGTGTTATTTTATATTTTACTCTTTTATAAAACTTCCAACAACATAGAAAGTTGCATTATGGGAAGTCTCCATTCTGGAGCCTTTATATATTTATATACAGTTTGGTTTTCATTTCCAATAACAATGGAAATGGTTAATATATTATTTGTATTGGAAGGTATTTCTCTTTCCCATATTCTTTTATACTTTGTGTTGGATTAGTGAATTTTATATTCTAGGGTAATTTCTTGGAATACTTTGAATGGAATCATGGAGATAACAGAGATTAGATCTCATCCATCATTGTTCATTTGTTCTGTGCCTGTGGTGTACGTCCAGCATGTTGCATGATCAATCATCATATATACGTCTCATCGATGTCATACTATACATGTGTCAGTGTGCTGTTCAGATTGTGATTCATTGAGATTAACAGAATACAGAATGTAATGTATACATCTTCTCATTGTGCACCCCAACGCCCCTACATCAGAAACTCACAAGTTACGAATCGTGGGAGACATTATTCTTAATATATAAATGTATAAAACTCTATGGATCGGGATTGAGATATCTCGTGTGGACTATTGGTTAGACCGACTGAGCGACATACTATGTATAGCCGAGTTACGAGTTCCATAGGGCTTTAATATTATAACCCAAACATACGAGAATGTAACTGATACCACACAGCCGTGACCATATTCAGAGACCACACCTGACAATTCTGATTGGCCACAGAAAATCAACAGCTCTCTGAGCAATGTATTTCAAGAAATACAATATCAAACTTTAAGGGGTGGGATACTGCACCAAACACCCTCAACAAGACTTTACAAGAATAATTACACAAACCAAGGGACATCTTCTTGATTGTATGTACCAGAGCAAAGGGGAATTAATGTCCCCTCAGTTCCAAAAAGGAATCTCAACTTGCCTTGGTACATTTGCATATACTATGTACACAGCTCCCTCTATTGCCCCTTTACACAAGGGAATCTTATCCTGCCTGCGTTGTGGGAAGAGTTATAAAATCCTATAATTGTGTTGCCCTATATATAATACTGGTATACTATATAGTGACCAATTTAAATTTATATATAATGTCCTTCCCCACCAAATTAAAGGGATTCTTCCTATTCCAAATTATATATCCAACCAGTTTCAAGTATTCTAAACTAAATCCATTTTTGAACCGAACAAGCTATTTTATATTTATGTGAATGTTTGTTCTTGTATATACAATGAACAGCAACATGTTAGAGAAGGGTATGACCCTCATGACACCATAAAGCTGAATTATATTTTCAGAACCCTACACTGCTATATATTCCAATTAATTAGGTGGGGTATTATGGGTATAATATTAGTTCAGTTGATGATACCCAATTTGCTCCAAGCCAGTGAATTATAATATGAATACCAGACAAATAAACATACAAATTTGACAGTAATGTGGCTTACCATTCCATCAAATTAAAGTTCCACCGGGCCAATTCTCAGAATGCCCAATATTGACTATTATTACATGTATATGACTTCCCATATCGACTTATGTATTATGTGACTTCCAATTCTTATCCTGGTTCCACATATCATAAATAAATTGGCTTGCCAATCTGAAAGCCCAAAATGGGACAGGTACCTGGAATGCTGGATGTTAGACTGCACCAACAAATAGAGCAGACCACTGTGTACCCCTCCCCCATGCTTAGGATGTCTATGGCCTAAGAAAAATTGTGATAACCACCCTGCATCCCCATCTGAGAAGCCAAAATGTGCTTGCCTTTCACCTTCTGTGATATCGGTGGTTGCATCAATGTTTTCCCTTTGTGGGTCCAAATTCAGTCTGTTCTGACATACTGAGATATCAATTTGAGTCTGAGGTGTCTCCAACCCTCCAACTTGAGGGTTCATCAACCCTCTAGAAATGACTTCACGTTTGGTTTCACCCAGGGCTTCTCCATTCATATTGGAACCTGTATGAGGTAAATCTCTCAAGAGATTAACATAATTACCATGTGAACGCCTCCATGAAGTTAATCTAATTTGTTTAGGGCAACTCATGGACCCACACAACTGTGGCCCTAACACGGGGTAGGATCTGTGATTAAACCCTGTAACTCCCCCATCCCAATCAGATAAACCAAGGTGATAATCAGAAGAACCCTGGCGTGTCCTGTTCATAGTTGATTGTTGACTAACAACCCCCAACCCAACTGCCATGGGTGCGAGATGGTCATATAACTTATTGTATTGATATGCTTCAGGGAATTTCAATTTTTCCCTCTTTGCATCTCTCAACAAAGTATTTTGGTGTGTAATTCCTTTACTGACCGATCCCACTGAGCTATGATTGCCCTTTGAGAACGTCTTAACTAGGCTATGATATATGGCTGGGGTTGGAGGAGGGCCTAGTTCACCTGCCCCAACCCGTTTAAGTTTAAATCTGTTTTTTCAACAAAGTTACCCAATTGCAAATTTGTCTGAGCCCCACCCGTTCCAGTTAAGTTTTGAGGTTGGTCTGTTTTTATCTTAACTGATGTGCTATTCCCAACAATGCGGGGAGAAGGTTCATTATCATTATGTAACTTATTTCTGCAAAACCCATCTCTGAGACGGGTAATTGAAGGGGATCTACCCCTAGAAGGTGTATATGAATACTGCAATGAATCGGGGACATTTTGGTTACCATCATTTGATTCACGGGGTCTAATAATGTTCTCAAGTGTGTTCCCTTTAACCTCCATGAATTTTGAATTGTTGCGGGAAGATATCTGAGCAGCTTTATTTACTTCACCATATTCAACCCTCCCCGGCCTATTTTCAATAGACGCAGGTTGCCTGCAATCATTATAATTGAAGTTTTCATGCATGTCAGATCCAATTTGTGATGTTACATTTGAAATTGGGTCAGTAAATCTGCTAACTTCCTTGCAATTCAGGGTAACAGGGTGACCCTTCACCCTAGTAAATGATTGTCGGTGTTTACATATGACAGAACCCAAATCCTCACTTGGAGGTGATCTTTCCATTTTCCGCGAACAGCCACTGGCCCCGTGTTTTAGATAAGAATTTATTTCACGGGGATACCTATAGTGTACTGGTTTAAGGGACTGTTCACAGAGTCCCTGATTTACCTTTGAGGAAGAATCCCATTTTATAACTTCGGGTTCTAGTTCCAATTCATTAAGTTTTTCATTAAGTACGGGACGATTCCCATAGACCGATGTCTGACCATGGTCACTGTGAATAACTCTCAATGAAACATCCAAAATGGGATTTGGCCTATAACGAGATATATTTGTGTCATGGACTGAAAGCTGCCTGAATTCAGGAGAAAAGGGGCCAAAACCTCACCATCTCGTATGTAAATCACAAAATTTATAAATCTGAAGCGAAACAATGGCCAATTGCTACCATCAAACCACAAATTCAGAGGGAGGTCCATTCTCCCTTTCCAAATTCATAAGTTTTATTTGGGACTCCATTCTCATGAAAAGATGAATAAATATCTTCTCCACCGAATGGGAATGGGATGCCAGATTCCCTCTGTTGGTCGATAAAGTCACCATAATTCCTCTCCCTCCCTTAAAAAAATACATCGGTGCGCATATTCGATAGGGACCACATTATCAAATTTGTAACGAAAATTTATATGGTCACATGGAAAAAATCCCTAAGAACTCAGGCAACCCAAGAGGGTAAGCAAAACACCCTGTTTCAATGAAAAAAACATTTTATTTTTTTTCAATGACTGAACACAAATAAATATTAAATATGATCATTAAAGGGAAAGAAATTCCCTAATGTGTAATATTTATCAATATTACATAATATCTATCAATATTACTGAAACATCGACATGTCTCAAATATAAATTAAGACAAAAGTTAAGAAAAATTTCCTCAATTTCTGTCAAGTGAGTAACACAAAATCTTAAATCACCCATTTTCCCAACTTTTTGAGAAAATAATCTCAAATAATGTTTATTTCATTAGACGAATGAAATATGTATACAAAATCGGGACAGATGCGGCCCGATGACAACAGATTTTAATGGATTGAAAATCAAGCCATCAAAAAATTTATCTGTCACCTAATGGCAACTAATTTGAATATCAAAATAGTCTCAAATTATTTTTTGTGGAATTTCCCACGGATGTTCGCAGGCTTGCAGCGACAATGTAGTATTTTTGGGGTCCTTATATTAACCCCAATGCATACTATTGGTCTCAGTCTCAGTCATCACAGTTTATACCTGGATTCTGAGCTGCTCCCGCTGCTCTGAGCTCTGAGCTGTCGGGCCGGCCCAATATCTTCATCTCTGATATCCTTCCTTGGTGAGATTCTAGCAACAACTGACTGAGATGAGACTGAGGGCAGAGGGTGACCTGGGATAATTACTCACACAGTCACACCTCATGGGTCATGCCATGATTGTATCATTACCCATTAATCCAAGTTATGCTGGCTGAAGTCAGATAAACAATCAAGACCGACCCAGTTTAGTGGTGCAGACCTAGTATGTGCCCGTGCTAATCTTTAAGGTAGATTCTTACCTTAGGCGGCTTAAGGGAGTGAAATACCTGTGTATATTATAACCCAAATTATACCACAACAGTAACCATTATATTTCAAACATCGCAAAACATGCCACGAACTAACAGGTGACTCTGCTTCCAAGCTATAAAAGCAGTAATGCGCGCTTTAGACAGAAAGAAACTAGTCCAGACGCCAAATCTGAAAGGGGCTCTATTTTAGGCGTTAGTTCAACTGGTCACAAAGAACATTTCCGGTGTTGCATGTTGTGGGGGACTAGAGTGCGGTCCATGCAAGGGTGGATGTAGTTTCTGAATTTTTTTTTATTCATGGTTTTTAATTGAATAAATCTTAAAGGTGGATTATCTCTTTAAATAACAAATTTTAGATAGTTGTGTGGGTATAAAATAATACATATGAACTGAAGACGTATGTCCGGAAAAGCTTCTATCAATTACTATTGATTTTATTTCGAATATTAAATCGGGCCCGTTTATGTTACTATTTTTAGAACCGACCATTCGGATGAGACCGTATTGCGATATAGAGCACTGGGCTGTTCCTACGGCTATGCAACGAATGTCAAATGTCACAGATTGGTTTTTTATATTGTTTTGTTCCACAGATATAAGCGATAATTAGTATAATTAACGTCTATTTGTGACAAAATTCCACAATATAATTTCTGGTCTCTGTTAACAGTAACCACTAGTGTTCGTTAGCTGAACAAACAAACCTTTTTAGACCAGAAAATATTCGAAATAAAATTAATATTAATCGATAGAAGCATTTCAGGATAGGAGTCTTCGATTCAAATATAATATTTGATACCCCGGTAACTATATAATACATGTTTACAAAGAGATAATCCACCTTTACAATTACCCTCAAGTGAAAATCCAACTACAGATGACAGTTTAAAGATGGATTATCTCTTTAAATAACAAATTTTAAATAGTTGCGTGGGTATAAAATAATAGATATGAACTGAAGACCTATGTCCGGAAAAGCTTCTATCAATTAATATTGATTTTTTTTCGAATATTAAATCGGGCCCATTTATGTTACTATTTTTAGAACCGACCATTCGGGTGAGACCGTATTGCGATATAGAGCACTGGGCTGTTCCTACGGCTACGCAACGAATGTCAAATGTCACAGGTTGGCTGTTTGTATTGTTTTGTTCCACAGATATAAGCGATAATGAGTATAATTAACGTTTATTTGTGACAAAATAGCACAATATAATTTCTGGTCTCTGTTAACAGTAACCACTATTGTTCGTTAGCTGAACAAACACACCTTTTTAGACCAGAAAATATTCGAAATAAAATTAATATTAATCGATAGAAGCATTTCCGGACAGGAGTCTTCGATTCAAATCTAATATTTTATACCCCGGTAACTATATAATACATGTTTACAAAGAGATAATCCACCTTTAAGTCATGTTGGCATTATTTTCCTTTAAAATCTTATTAATAGATATATTATTCCACATCGGCACACAAGATTTTGGAAAATAAATACTATTTTCGAAAACAAATTATTAAAGTGCGTTTTTTAGACAAATATTTGCTTTCATTTCAATTTATTTCTAAAACTAATGGCACACAGCTTGTAATTTATGGAAGGCCATTTGTGTCAAAATTCAAAGTGCCAGATTTCAAATTTTAAACTTCAATTAATTTTTTTAAGTTTCGCAGCGCTCATTTTATAGACCAACTGAGCTTATTCTTATATATGTTATAGAGGCTGGTGTACATGGTAACGCAATGGCCAATCGGATTTTATGTGGAAAATCTTATAACCGCGGCATCGCTTGCATACATTGATGAACGAAGCATGCAGAGTGTTGAATGGAAGGCATTTGTGGAATGGTTTAAAAATGGATTATCTCTTTAAATAACTGATTTTAAATAGTTCCGTGGGTATAAGATAATACATATGAAATGAAGACCCCTGTCCGGAAAAGCTTACATCAATTGATATTGATTTTATTTCGAGTATTAAATCGGGACCGTTCATGTTACTATTCTTAGAACAGACCATTCGGATAATACCATATTGCGATATAGAGCACTGGGCTGTTCCTACGCCGGGCTACGCAATGAAAGTCACATATCACAGATTGGTTGTTTGTATTGTTTTGTTCCACAGCTATAAGTCATAATAAGTATAATTTACGTTTATTTGTCACAAAATTGTTAAATAAAATTTATGGTCTCTGTTAACAGTAACTACTGTTGTTCGTTAGCTGAACAAACACACCTTTTTAGACCATAACATATTCGAAATAAAATTAATATTAATCGATATAAGCATTTCCGGACAGTAGTCTTCGATTCAAATATAATATTTTATACCCGGGTAACTATATAATACATATTATTTTGCGATTTCAACAAATGTTGTGACGTTAATTTCCTATAACTCAGACAAATGATTAACTTTCTTATTATTTATTATATTTTTATTGACAGAAATAATATTCCGACGCAATGTGCGTTGATATTCCATGCTGTAGTTCTTTATTTCAATAAAAGTTATGTTTTACTAACCCTCATACCATCATTAATTAGACTCATTTGTTTAGCATGCATGTGATAAAAGTCGATTTTTCTCAAAACTGCAACACTTTTGGAGCATACATCCACCCTGACGCTAAAATATATAACTAGGCTACCGTGAATATTTTCTACCACGCCGGTGGAACTAACTAACTAACTCCTAAAATAAAGGTCTTTTCAGACTTGGCGTCTGGACTAAAATACAGGTTTTGTTGGTGACTGCATAATAGTCGGATTCCTTATGTCATTTTGCATTTTTGGTTCGTTAAAAGCGATCTGAAAATGGATTATGTATGCCTAGTATGTCTGTTTTCAGAATTCACTTGTTTCCATTCTTGAATTTTGGCGGGACGGCCTAAATCGGGGTCAACATAATTTAGAGAGCGTTTCGTATTTACAGAAAACGATAGATGGTGCCATTTGGCGTATAGTGATCGGTGCGATTTGAAACTTCTCCAAACTACTAGATATGACCGTAAAATGTATTTTTGAAAATTTTGATGTGATCGGTTCATTCTTGTTGGCTACAGCTGTGATCAAAATTTAACACTGAGCCCTATGGAGATTGTAGTACTTTGGATAAATGGCGCCATTTTGCGTATCATGATACGCGCGTACTGATAGTCCTAAAAAATACTAAGTATGAAACACAGACGTGGTTTTAAAAAGAATGGATGTGATCAGATGATTCTTGCTGGGTACAGTTGCGATCAAAATTTAACACTTAACCCTGTGGAGAATTTCGTTTTATGCTCAAACGTTGATTGTAATATCACTTATTGGCAATCGTGCGCAACTATATATGTATACTAACACTGGTGTTTGACCCACTGTAACTATCCGTGATTTAATAGATGCAATATATGATATAGTTATGCATCAAGATACAGTAATTGGCAAAAGTAAGTGTCGAATGGTTTTGTAATTTCGATAATATGCAGCCTGTTGATATATTCACAACAAGACTGTTCACGATGTGATTACATATTATATTATTGTTTTATTTGACACTTGTCTGTCTTGCGACTTGTTGTCCACTGACTAGTTTTAAAAACCACATCGTTGATCATAACGGGATGTAGTGTCACACATACACAGGTATATATAGTAGGTGTTCGTTGTCATTAACTCAATCGTTGTCATTGGAGTATATCCCACATGCACTGAGAGAATCTGTTTTCGCAGGATTTGTGCTACTGATAAATGTACATTTCGGCTCAGCTGAGATCTTTACTAGCGGTATAGGCTTTGAGTTCACACTTCCTACACCAGTTACATATGGCCAACTTCAGTACAGCGACTGTAACCCAACATTCACCATCAATATTCTGACCACAATTAATCTCCACGCTTCGTGTATAGCTGTACAATCAAGTAAATTCGAATTTCGGCTAAAGTAGAGCTTAGTGAGTAAAATAGATATCAACCATAGTCGTATTTTCATCCAAATTCCGAGTAGGTGCTTAGTAACCGTTACTAAGGAGCTATCGGGGCCGGTGGCAAAGTCTCTCGATATTGCAATGATCAGTGGCCTATATGCATGTACAGTTTCATATATGTGTCACCATTTGAACATAACCAATATCGATGGTTTGTTCACAACAGGTGGAGTTATGATACACTGTGACGGATGATGGAAGGGTCCCCTCAACTATGTTCTTCGACACAGTATTGTCCCCGCACTGTATCTCTTGCATCCTACTGTGTTGTACTATATATAAGACCAAGCACATAATGCACATATATATCTTCTTGTAAATTATCTCTTAGAAAGTGTCCAGAGATGTCTTGCCTATTTATACTGACAATATATTTGTATTCTTGTGGCAAAGGATTTGAGGGAGTGATTTGTTATGTTGACTAAGGTGTTAATTTAGTATGTGAAACATGTATCCCGGGGAATGTATCGAGTGGACGGAGAAAGTGTTTTCTTTATCATCAGATGGACATATTTTAAACTCCCAATTTTGATAAACCCGATCAGGAATTATAGAACAACCATCTATATATGCCCAGAAATATTTGGCAACGAAATGATAATTCGTGGATAATTATAACTGATTGACCTTTGCATATACCCAGATACCTTTCCAGTATGGTTACACTTGATGATGTTTTAGAAACAATGTGTACGATCGCAGAAAAGTTACTATAAACCCCGTATGGCGTGGGACCCGGGCTCTATGGGGATATGGCCGTCCGATATAAACTACCCCAGAGAGAACGGGGAACCACGGGTCAGGTGGCTCCAAGACAAACTGAATATTCCTTTGTTTTTACCACAATGCATCGAATGGGAATGACATTTCACTCAGCACATTGGCCGATTTAAGTCAAATAAGGGGTTTTGTAGGGTGGGCCAAAACAAACTTATAAATATTCACACCTTTCAACCAGACCCGATCCAAAATGGTCGCCGCTCAGAAGGGGTCAAATAGGGTACACATATTTCTCGGTCCATTGACCGATATAGATAAAATAAAGGGTGTTGTACGGTGGCTCGCAAATTGCGCTAAATGTTCACACCTTCAGCCCATTCGAGCGAAAATGAAAACTGATCGGGGTCGTCCCACTTTGCAGACACCTATTGTTTTCGGTAGGTTAGGGTAGAGGTCTGAATAATCCTCTTAATGACTACTTAGGCCCTTCCTAGTTGGTTTGATGGGATTCGGTTTTTTCTGCCCTTTTGATTATGGGTTGCATTTATGACTGTTTATTAGTTATGGATAATATATTATAAAATGCATGCAAATATTATAACACAAAAACATGAGGTACAAACATTAACGAATTAGAAACAATGGCAACAACATGCTCAGTGACCGCATAACTTGGCCGTTTCGTCGAGGAACTCTACTTCGTCAATTTCGCCTGCCAAGTACACTCTACTGAAATGCCGTCTTGATTTTTCCAAGGCACGATACTTTCTTTTCTGTGTGTTCACTTTGCCGCCAGCACTTATCTGTAATATTTTACATTCATTGAATGCTTGTTCCTTCTATATGAAGTCTATCAGCCGGAATATGTTTGGATGGGAGCCCGCTATCCTCAGTTGTAGTTTTCTGAGCCACCCTTCTACGTGGTTCGTGGTCCTAGGCCCAACAGTGTCAATGTGGTTCCACATTATTCTTCCGTGGTCACCCTCCACCCAGAAGGTTGTCATGTAGTCTGTAAATTGCATGAAGTTTTCGTTCGCGGTTGTGGTTGTATATTGCTCAGGCAAGTTGATATCGACACGGGCCTTCGGAAGAACTGGTGTGGATTTGGAACGAGAACGGTATAGCGATGATTTCATTCGGTTTCGTCGGTTCTAAGCGAAGTCAGCTCTTCTTGGTAGATTGGTGAAACTGTTTTACAATCAATCATTCAAACATGTCCACATAAACTTGGTCAACATCCGTTATATATTAATAGTAGCACTACAAGTCTTTACGCAACAAATCCAATGAATATTTCCCACACGCCGATATCTGACTGTATTTGTTGCCCTTGTATATGAGACGCTGCTGTTTGGAATAAACGATGCATTAACTAGAGACTTTTTCATTTTTATTTATGAAAGATTTGCCATAGTCCAGTCCTTATATCACGGTGAACATTAGTTAGTGTTATTTACAACTGACAACAGTATAAACACGTTTAAGGTGGCCAGGACACAACAATAAATATTCACTGCGAACACTAGTTACATATGCGCGAAAAACAAGTGACAACGGTTATCGTGGCCTTAGTATAAACAAGTTGGCCTGAATACAATGCTTAACTTGGATCGGCCTAATAGCCGGTGTTGTAACAACACAGCCGGTCGCACCTTGAGTTAATCGCCTGATGCATGTCTGCAAAGTGAGACTAACCCAACTGATCAGAGGGTTCATATATGGTACCATGCAATTGCCCCCCTCCCCCGTTTTTAGGTCGAACATGTATAGTGTGTTGTAGGGTGACCCCCGATGAGACAAACTAAATATTCACCCGCTTTCACCATCCTGATCCAAAATGGCCGCCCCAGATGGGTTCAAATATGGCACCTATACAATGTATCGGCCCCTTAACCGTTTGATGTGGTATAATTGGTGCTGTAGGGTGACCCCAAGATATACTGAATGTCGTGGGTGCCCTATGTGATCCACATCCAGGACGGCGGCAACTTTGGGTCGGGTTGGTGAAAGGGGTGATTAATTAATTTGTTTTACGGGCCACCTTGCAACACCCTTTATCTCAAATCGCCCCGGCTTATGCCAAGATGGTGGACAACTACAACCAGATCATCTCTATCCGCTTCCATTACAACAATGGGACTGACGATCGTATACCACAATTAGTTGTTTCGTGGCCACGTATTAGTTCTTTCGTGGCCACGAATTAGTTACGTCGTGACCACGAATTAGTATTTCGTGACCACGAGATAAAAACAAAATTCCCATGTCAAAAAGGTTTCGACTGACACTTACATAAATATGACTCGCAGAATTGTTAGCACACAACTCCGTATTATGCGGTACTTCGTCCTGGCAATAAACATTAATTTTGTCAGTTGATGAAAAAACAACATCAATCAATTTTACAACGACATCCTGAAACCATTACATTTGTAGAATAGTGGACACTATCACTGAAGCACGTGATTGTGATGTATATGATTGATGTGAACCACATTTTTATCAACTATTGTAGCTGGTGTCCTGACTATATTGCAAGTTAATTTGGTAAAATGACATGTAGTTACGATATATTACATGTAAGAGCCATGCATACATGTATATGATAGCCATTAAGTTCCACCACTGTGAACATTTGAGTAAATTATCAAACTATATATAGGGTCCAACGTTAGTTTTGTTAGCAACTGTAGTAAACTACCCGCGGAGACTTATCTGACAACACCATTCTCAAAAAAACATTTCAGAGTTATACTTGACATATGTGCACAATTTCAACTCGCACAATTCATGAAAAAGCTAATCGTGTTAGTTGATATCTGTATAATCAGGAAACGCTCTTTAAATTTTCTAAAACGACCAAACAATTTGTTTCCACTAAAATGTTAGACTGGAAACAAGTAGACCGAAAGTAGACTGCCATATTTTATATGTTTGTTAATTTCAACTCGCACATCCACCAGAAGGTTAGTTATGAGGATTAATATTTGTATAATAAGCAAAGCTCTCTAAATTCTAAAAACAGTCCAAAAAACCTTTTTTCCAATAAAATTTCAACTGGACACGGATAAACTCTGAAAAGTAGACACGCTGTTGGTAAATAAACCATTCGCATGTTGGTTTAGACAATCCGAAATTGTGCGACCGTTGTTTTGGACCAAAGGAATCTGACTTGTGAAATCAGCGAGGATGGGGGTAGGGTTAGCTTTTCTGCGATATCTTTACCAAAAATCTATGTATCGAAGTTTTGTTTGTGGCATATAATCAAGACATCCTTGTAGATTGTTCATGTCCGTCTATATGAGATGTAGCTGCTTTTAAGAATATACAATACCTTAATATTTGGGAAAGAAAATTGAAAATGCAGTCACAAATACAATTCATCTGATGATTTTATGATAAAATACCACATTAAGATATGTAATTAAATAATTTGTGGCAAGATCTCTCCATGTTTTTCGATTTCTAAGGACAAAGAAAGCCACTACCGGACTTGCTATGCATAATAGCATGTTTTATTACCAGGTGGACGGTAAAACAAGTAGAGGGGTACACAAACAAAAGCCTTAAATAAACCTGTTTTCTACAAAAATGTCAAGCTGGAAACAGGTAGATTCTGAAAATAGACACACTGGTGGTGTAGAAACTGTTCTCATATCGCTTGAAATACACAAAACCCAAATTTGTAAAATTTCTAAGTTTGTGATCCATATGTTCTAAACTGGTACCCAGAATTCAAGATTCAGGGGGTATGGCTATTGGTGATACCCTCATTATTATTATCAAGTCTAAATGTTAATGGGCTAGATTTGTTCATGTATTTGGTATTCCGCAACCACATTTGTGCCTCAGCCTGAGGCAGCCATATAGTATCACTTCAGGTATACTCTAATTGATGGGTATTACCTCCCGCAAACGAAATGTGGCTGATTTGTTAGGAATGGTCTCCATTTGAGTCCTTCCGTAACAACTTTGATGCTCAATATCTTGGTCTGATATCGTCAATCGGATAATCACTCTTAGTAAAAATTATTCGGCATTAAAATGGAACATAGATTTGTATCAATGTGTGAATTTCATCATTAAACTTCCTGGAAAATATGTCACCACTTCTTAAATGCTGTAATTGATAGCCCGTTAGCCCCTTAACTAAAATTGCTATAACAAATTCGCAATTTCAGTATCTTATGTATAATATTTTAGGCGGCTGCTTGGGTGGGGTACCTAAATTAAAGCAGCTAGTAGGCTCCTGCGAATATTCGATATTCGATTCGAAAGTCAAATTCGATTCGAATTCGAGTCGAAATTGCCAACTCGAAATTTCGAATATACTCTGATGGAAACAGTAGGCTGTTTACGGACAAGTACACACGTCGATCTTAACTGTGTTGTGGCGTTTAATCAAAGAAAATTATGTATATATGCACATTTTAATTTGTATTGTACATTGCGGATGTTGATGCATATGCTATTAAATATAAGAATAGCCACATTAGGACAATTAAACACGTCTGAATTCTAGCTTTAAATGGTAGCAAAAGCTCGCATATTGCCAATGGATCGACGACGTGGTAAATTATAATAGCTTTGAGACTGAGCAATCGATAGCTTTATCCGCCGCCTATCCATCTCAGATTCCGCGCTATGTAATATGGGTGAGAATGTAAACAACACGTGTTCCCTGTGTCGAACAGTGCATTCTGGCGCTGTTTCGTTTTGAAGTTTACTTTCAGCTTTCGGAGCTTTCTTTTACACAGGACAAAATGTCGTCTGTCATTCATGCTTATTTTAAACATGATAAAGCTGCAGGCAGTGCATGGACTTACACGTGTGATGAATGCAACATGGTCCATAAATCGCAAACATCTGGGACAACGACCCATCTATGGAATCATCTGTTAAAGAAGCATCAACCACTAAATGAAGAGGCTACACTGCGACTGTTGTTTTGCGTCTTCAAGTGTATAACAACGGGTGTTTCTGAATTCCGAATTGCAATTATGCATATACATGCAAACTGCAGAAATTCCGCGTGATTTTAGTTTCAATCTGCTTTGTTTTCTCAACAATTATCAATTGAAGTTAATAGTATATCAAGCGATGGTTCATCACCACATAATCATCACCACATAAGTTGTGATGAAACTTCATGCATGTAGTTCATAGAACGTTTCACAAATGGTCTAATCGTGACAAAACATGCCTAATCGAGAATGCAAAACACAGATATGATTCGATTCGATATTCGATTCGATTTCGTGAATTCGATTCGATATTCGATTCGATCAAAATATCCAATTCGCAGGACCCTAGCAGCTAGTCGCATAATTGGGTATGTCCACATAATTCAAACGTATTTGTATTCCCCTCTCCAAAAGATGGGGGTATACTGGACATGCATCTGATCGTGCATTTATTGCGAGTTGTGTGTCCCAAATAGAAGTTACAGAACACATCTGATCTAATAACTATTCACTCATATTCAAAGTTGAGGAAATTCCACAGACCCACATATATATATACTATATATTATATAGTATGCCATTATACACAATTAATTTATACACATTATGAATTTATACACATTTGTTCGAAGAGTATAATTACAACTACTTTCACTCAAATGCGTGAATTTGATTGGTCAATGCTCTTAAATACACTTGGTAGCGTCATTCAGTCGAAGGAAGTGTCGTTTCCCGCATCACTGGGTGAGTGATACTTTAAAGGTGGATTATCTCCTTGTAAACATGTATTATATAGTTACCGGGGTATAAAATATTAGATTTGAATCGAAGACTCCTGTCAGGAAATGCTTCTATCGATTAATATTAATTTTATTTCGAATATTTTCTGGTCTAAAAAGGTGTTTGTTCAGCTAACGAACAATAGTGGTTACTGTTAACAGAGACCAGAAATTATATTGTGCAATTTTGTCACAAATAAACGTTAATTATACTCATTATCGCTTATATATGTGGAACAAAACAATACAAACCAATCTGTGACATTTGACATTCATTTCTTAGCCGTAGGAACAGCCCAGTGCTCTATGTCGCAATACGGTCTCATCCGAATGGTCGGTTCTAAAAATAGTAACATAAACGGGCCCGATTTAATATTCGAAATAAAATCAATATTAATTCATAGAAGCTTTTCCGGACATAGGTCTTCAGTTCATATCTATTATTTTATACCTACGCAACTATTTAAAATTTGTTATTTAAAGAGATAATCCATCTTTAGAAAGTTCTCAAACAAAGTCGAATATCCATGGGGCGAATTCACCTGGAATTTTATGTAGTCCACCAATCAAATCGCAAGAATTAACGTCCGATTCTAGTGGTAACGCCAACTCTCAGCGAAAAGGAATGTATTACATAACTATTCCACCATTAGTATTAGCATGTATCCATCTTTGTGCCAATACTTCAAAAAAACTTGTTTAATCACCAACTAATCTGCGGATTGTCGTAATTATAAGCCATCGACATCGTTTTCGGTGCATCTGTCGGCGTATAGAAGTGTCGGATGCCGAACTACATACTTAGTTATTATACTGTATGTAATTCGGCATCCGACACTTGTATAAACCGACCGGTGCACCGAAAACGACGTTGATTGCACATGTAAAGCCATAAATAGGACCCTAGTTCAGATACAGCATATGTAGACAAATTTCCCGATATTTTGCCCGAAATATGACACAAAAAAGCTGACATAATAATTTTTACGGGTTCACCTGATTCCCGTATGTCTCACAACATAACTGAACCGAGTGAAGGATTTCCCGCATATAGCACAACGGTAAGGCTAGTCTCCAGTGTGGATTATCTAATGTGTCACCAGGTGACTCGATGTAATAAATGATTTCCCGCATATATCACAATGGTGAGGCTAATCTCTGGTGTGGATTCTTTATGTGTCACCAAGCTGCTCGATGTATTAAATGATTTCCCGCATATATCACAACGATAAGGTTTATCTCCAGTGTGGATTCTCTTATGTCTCACCAAGTGGCTCGATTGATTAAATGATTTCCCGCATATATCACAATGGTAAGGTTTATCTCCGGTGTGGATTCTCTTACGTGTCACCAAGCTGCCCGCTTGAGTGAAACATTTCCCGCATATATCACAATGGTGTCGTCTATTCCCTGATTGGACCGTCGCGTGATCATTAGCGTTAACGTCTCCCATCATGTGAAATGTCCTATATATACCGGTATCATGCAGTTGTATATCTTGCGATGTCGAAGCGACAGCGGCAATTTGGACTAATTATAACAAAAGTCCGTTAATAGAGTGTAGATGTAAATGATATAGTTCACGATAAGAAATTATCACGTACTGGTATCGATCGATTGATTTTTAAGTCAAACAAAGGGCGGCGGAAATCCAGTATTCTGTTGAATTAACATGTGTCGCATTATGTGGTTTTGTTTAGTAGCATGACATCAATTATGTCGGATTACTTCTTACTCGATAATTATAATGGATACACAGTAACCATTATATTTCAAACCTCGTAGAACATGCCGCGAACTAACAGGTGACTCTGCTTACATGCTATAAAAGCAGTAATGCGCGCTTTAAACCGAAAGTAAGAACCTAGTCCAGACGCCAAGTCTGAAAGGGGCTCTATTTTAGGAGTTAGTTCAACCGGTCACAAAGAAAATTTACGTGTGTTGCATGTTGTGGGTCCATGCAAGGGTGGATGTAGTTTCTGAAGAAAACAAATATTCATGGTTTTTAATTGAATAAAGCTTGAAATCACCCTAAACTGAAAATCAAACTACAGATGACAGTTTAAGTCATGTTGAGATTATTTTCATTTAGAATCATAGTAATATATATATTATTCCACATCGGCACACAAGATTTTGGAAAATAAATACTATTTTCGAAAACAAATTATTAAAGTGCGTTTTTTAAGCAAATTGTGCTTTCATTCGATTTATTTCTGAAACTGATGGCACACAACTTGTAATTTGTGGAAGGCCATTTGTGTCAAAAATCAAAGTTTCAGATTTCAATTCTAAACTTCAAATTTATTTTTGTTATGTTTCCCAACGCTCATTTTATAGACCATTTTAAAGATTATTCTTTATATATAGTATAGAAGCTGGTGTACATGGTAACGCAACGGCCAATCGGATTTTATGTGGAAAATCTTATAACTGCGGGGTTCGCTTGCATAAATTGATGAACGAAGCATGCGGACAGTTTAGGAGGAAGGCATATATGGAATGGATTAATGATGTCTCTCCCACCAGCTCCGACTGCTATTCTCGAACTTACAATCTGTAGGTGCAAGTCAAATTGAAGTACAAGGCGGTGCCGTTGCAAGAAAGAGGCTGTCCTATGTACAGATGCATGCGGCTGCGAACAAGAACTATGTGATAACATCTGTATGAGTGATGAAGAGATGAGCGATGACGAAACTATGTAGGCTATATGGCATACTATATTACTCATATTTGTTCAACGTGATAAGGTTGTGCTCAATTAGTGTCATAATGGAGCAGACTTGTAATGATATATAGTTATGTCACGTCCAAACAGTGAACATGATTATACTCGGATATATAACATATGTTTCATCCTGATATAAAACAAACTTCAAAACATAGACTTAGAAATGGGATTTGTTTCACAGAATCATATATAGCAGGATTAGAGTGAACATTCATGTAAACTTGCTTAAATTTTAACATTAGTCACATATATATATATATATTGCTCCAGTTAATAATCATAATGTGTATAATTGTTTCGGATAACTAACATTAAGACTTAAACATACGTTCAGTTCATTGGATTGCACAGATTATGTTTAGCAGTGATGAAAACTAACTTTTCACTAAAAAACAAGTTTATTTTGCGATTTCAACAAATGTTTTGATATCAATTTCCTATAACTCAGACAAATGATTAACTTTCTTATTATTTATTGTATTTTTATTGAAAGAAATAATATTCCGACGCAATGTGCGTTGCTATTCCATACCGTAGTTCGTTATTTCAATAACAGTTATGTTTTACTAGCCCTCATACCATCATTAATTGGACCCATTTTTTAGCATGCATGTGATAAAAGTCGATTTTTCTCAAAACTGCAACACTTTTGGAGCATACATCTACCCTGACGCTAAATATATATAACTAATGAAATAGAGCTATTTTCAGACTTGGCGTCTGGACTAAAATACAGGTTTTGTTGGTGACTGTATAATGAATATTAAGTAACGCAGATGGCGTTCAAAATCAAACAATCCAAACTCAAAGATCCATGACCCCCCCCCCCTGCTGACCTCGTCTCATGGATTGTCTAGTCACAAAATCACAGGAGCTCTGGTTGAATGAAAGCGGTTGAATCACTTTCATTCTCAAGCTTTGTATATATTGTACTAACAATGTATGCCATTCAATGGCATTTTTCTAACGTGAATGGGTAGATAGGCTTGGAACCCAACCGCAGTTCAATTCACACCAGGTTCTCAGTATGTCTCACATTGTGCCAATCCTGGATTTCTGTTGAAATACACAAAACCCAAATTTGTAAAATTTCTAAGTTTGTTATCCATATGTTCTTAACTGGTACCCAGAATTCAAGATTCAGGGGTATGGCCATGGGTGATACCCTCATTATTATTATCAAGTCTACATGTTTATGGGCTAGATTTGTTAATGTATTTGGGATTCAGGAACCACGTTGGCCCTCAGCCTGAGGCAGCCATATAGTAAAACTTCAGGTGTACTCTACTTTATGTGTATTATCTCCCGCAAACGAAGTTTGGCTGATGATTTAGAAATGGGCTCCATCTGAGTCCTTCCGTGACAACTTTGAAGCTCAATATCTTGGTCTGATATCGTCAATCGGATTATCACCCTTAGAAAAAAATATTCAGCATTAAAATGGAACATAGACTTGCATCAATGTGTACATTTCATCATTAAACTTCCTGGAAGATATGTCACCACTTCTTAAATGTTGTAATTGATAGTCATTTAGCACATCAACAAACATTGCTTTAACAAATTTGCAATGTCAGTATCTTATGTATAATATTTTAGGCGGCTGCTGGGGTGGGGTACCTAAATTAAAGCAGCTAATCACATAATTGGGCATGCCCCATAATTCAAACGTATTTTTATTTTATTTCCCTCTCCAAAAGATGGGGGATATACTAGACAAGTAGTATACGGGACGCTATTATGTCAATTCTATCGATTCCCCCCTTTGTTTCACCCTATTGTCTTAAGGGGCCAATGGTAGGGGTTTATGAGGGGGTCCTTATTGTATGAAAGCCCCTCCTTTTCCTTCTCACTTATATGATAGGTAGAATGAATTAATGAAGCCCCTCCTTTTCGATCTTGATTATTTGATAGGTTTTGATTAATTAAAGTCGCTGATTCTTAATTATATGATAGGGTGCCGAAACTCCTCCTTATTCGACCCAACAATGGCCACCATAATTGTCAGCAAGCCTCGTGCACCTGTTTGGACCTTTTGAAAACAATGGAAGCGTGCAGGTGTTTGGACCACGCTATCCTGAAACAATGGAATAGTGCACCTGGTTAGACCACGTGCCGACGCCTTTTTAATAATCCCGCCACAATTTTTTAGCGTCACCATGCTTCTCGTGCACCGTTTGAAAACAAAGAAAGCATGCACCTGCAGAGTCACCTGGTTAGACCGCGCGTTTTCGAAAGTGTGTCCAAAACCTGACTAATTTATTTATCCCTACCACACGTTCCCCGAACAATGGAATCCCGCCCTTAAATTATCATTATCAAATCCGGAAATCATACGAGAATCAATCAAAAACTCATTCTGTATACATATTTCTAAGAACCTAGTCTGATGATTTTTTTGTCCAGGCCTCATGGATTGTGAGTCAAGGTCCCCACACAAAATGAGCTGTATACAATACTATTAAATTGGATTTTTCGCCCATTCAAAATATAACTTTGTCTAGTCCTATAGTCTTATGATGGGCCCATTGTATGGTCTTATTCCGGGGTCTTCTGTATACCTATTTTTCCCCAGGCCCTGAAAAAGCGGAAGGCCAACAAGTGCTATTTTTATATATCAGTAAACTTTCGTACCCGTAATCGTTTGTTCAATGTTATCTGCATTTGCTGGTTGGACATTAGCGGCGTTCGCTGGTTAAACAGCCATTTTTATGGAGTTTAGTAATCATATTTCAGTAAACTGATATCGCTTAAATCGCTGGTTCAATGTTAGCTGCATTTGATGGTTGAATATTAAATGCTATGTCTGGTTGAATATTAACTGCTATGTCTGGTTGAATATATGAAGAAGAGCCGTTTTGATGGTCATTTTGGAGCTTATTAATTATATTTCAGTAAACTTTCGTACCCGTAATCGCTGTTGAATGTTAGCTGTGTTTGCTGGTTGAATGTTCTCCGCTGCGTGCTTGGAATGTTCTGGAAGTCAGTATACAAGGTCCTCACAACACGAGCAGTATAGAATACTATTAAATTGGATTTTGGCCCACTACAAATATAACTTTGTCTAGCCCTTTTGTCTTACGATGGGCCCATTTTATGGCCTTATTCGGGGGTCTTATGTATACCTATTTCTCAGGCCCTGAAAAAGAGGATGACCAACAAGGGCCATTTTTATGGAGTTTAGTTATCATATTTGAGTAAACTTTCGTACCCGTAATCGCTGGTTGAATGCTAGCTACATTTGCTGGTTGACCATTAGCTGCGTTCGATGGTTGAATATTAGCAGTTTTGTCTGGTTGAATGCTAGATACATTTGCTGGTTGACCATTAGCTGCGTTCGATGGTTGAATATTAGCAGTTTTGTCTGGTTGAATGTTAGCTGCGTTTTCTGGTTGAATGTTCCCCTCACACACCCTCACACATGAGCAACACATGTATATGATGAATGTGTAACTGCTATAATTATTGAAATTCTCATAAAAACTCGTTTGCTTTCCAAAATGTCAATTAACAAACATAATCATACATGGGTTGTGTGTATATATGACCATTTCACTCCCGTCCAACAGTATGTTTAAACATCATATAAAATTCGAGCCTTCCGGAGGTTAAATGAATCACAAATCGCGCGTTCTTAGAATATGAAAACCAAGCATTCTGGAAATAATTATATTCAAAAGTTTATCTGTTTTATCAGACAACATGTCATTTGGCAAACATCTAGCGTATATTCAATAGACGCTATTATATACAGTTGCATTTACTATATAAAGTTTATCATAAAGAAACAGCGTGAATAGTTGGAAAATCTGCTTTCATCTAATTCATTTGAAATTTTTACTCAATGCGCGTCAATCAATTGGACAATCGATAATAGATTTGACATATGCACTCTGTGTAAACAAATTGAAGTTATCTCCACCTGTCCCGTCTGACATTGTACATTCGATGCAACAATGTATGAATGGAGTTATTGATTTGTTATTCACTTCATAAATGGTTCATATAGCGTACTATTATACTTGTGGACACTTACATTAAAGGTACACGTCACTTTAACCTAAGTCAGCGTATCCATCGATAAAACGCTCTTTATTTTCAAAAAGTGTCTGAATCTCTATCGTTTACTAAAGTTATGTTTAAAATTAAGCATTTAAACCTAATGTAACTATAAATAATAAATAAAAAACGCTATTTATTTTCAAAATTGTCTGAATTTTGATATTGATTTTAGCAATATGCATGCTTTCATTCATATGAAATTGCCATCATGGACGTTAAATGACAACATCTCTTAGCATATTAGCCTTAAAGTTATACGTCACGCGTACATTCGATGCACAAGTTAACACATTACATATATGGTTGAACATATCAACCATAGTAAGCTCATTTAAACAAAATGGTATTCAATTTAAACGCAGGTTCATTCGATGCAGCAATGTATGAATGTAGGGTTTTGCTTTGTCATTACTCCAGAAATGGTTCAGACGATACACTACATTTGGTTCACATACCTTAAAGGTACCCGTCATTTAAACCTAATTATTTATTAATAAAACGCTCTTTATTTTCAAAATTATCTGAAGGTCCCATCGTTTTGTAAGTTATACGTCGCATGTTCATTCAACGTAATCCTGTACGAAATGAAGGTAATCGTTGTGTTATTCACTTCATAAAATGCGTCATACGATGGACCACATTTGGGTCACGTGCCTTAAAGGTACCCGTCACTTTCGGCAATTATATAATCAGCTAATACATTACATATCTGGCTGGACGTATCAACCGTATAAAGTTCATTTAATTCATTGGGTCTTTCAAATTATACGTCACGTGTTCATTCGAGGTACTCATGTAGGAAATGAAGGTATTGATTGTTATTCACTTCATAAATGGCTCCCAGTTCCTAATAGCGGACTATTATACATTAAAGGTACACCTCATTTAAATCTAATGCAGCGTGTCCATCAAAACAGACGCTCGTAGTATTGTAACCCGCGGTCGATTGTTTCGTTTCTGTTAATGATACGGTGTTATTTACTTTAAAAAATGCGCCCTCACTCTTCACTTTGACTAATATGCAAGCATTTGTATCATTTAGAATGTCAAAATCTGGTCTAAAGCAGTCGTATTTGTTATATATAAGGCAAATTTCCTTTCAAATTATAACATATTAAAACTATGCATAAATGTTATGTACTTGGAATATAATAGGTCTCCATGGCCTTATTTGGACATATAATCTAACCGAGCGATGTTCATTCTCTAATCGATTACGTGTCTATAGGATATTGAGGGTAGATTAAGCATACTAAGATCCAGGTAGACAGTCTATATTGCAGCCTCATGTTATGGGGCCTTTGTCTCTATGAACATATAGTCTTAATTTTGGGGCCCTTGGTCGTATTTCTATGGATCTATTGTCTGTGTAATTCTATGGACCTATTGTCTGAAATAAGGGGCCTTTGTCTGTGTAATTCTATGGACCTATTGTCTGAAATACGGGGCATTTGTCTGTAATTCTATGGACCTATTGTCTGAAATACGGGGCCTTTGTCTGTGTAATTCTATGAATCTATTGTCTTAGTTATGGGACCCTTTGTCAGTGTAATTCTATGGATCTGTTGTCTTAAATACGGGACCTTTCGTCTGTATATTTCTATGAATCTATTGTCTGAAATACGGAGCCTTTGTGTATTTCTATGGACCTATTGTCTGAAATACGGGGCCTCTGTCTGTGTAATTCTATGGATCTATTGTCTTAATTCTGGGACCCTTTGTCAGTGTAATTCTATGGATCTGTTGTCTGAAATACAGGGTCTTTGTCTGTGTAATTCTATGAACCTATAGTCTTACAAAACCTTTTGTTCTGTTCATAAACCACACGGTAAGCTATTTATAGATATGGGATAACAAGCGATTTTATGCCTAAAGAAGTAGGAACTGAGGTTCTGTATTCTTGTCACCAAGTATATGTAGTTTAAATCCTCTAAATATCGTCTATTATACAGAAGAACCATTGACCATGTGACAGTCTCATGTCACAAAAGACCTATTATGGGGACACATTTCATTCCCCAAAAACGGTATATATAGGTGGGTATCAAACATTGGTCTGGAAAAGACATGGTATATGGACGTGGGTATTTACTAGATGTATTTTTTAAACGTTCATTTCATATACATGAACTCTTTATTGTTGTTCAACTTTTTAATTGGTAACCAATTATCGTATATACTTTTGTTTGGAGTGTTCATATACATCACTATACGAAACACAGCTTCTAATAAACTAGTCGATGGTTAAATCACCACAGCCAATATCCCCAATGGTAAGCTATTTTTTAGCGCATGGGGTACATTCATGACTAAAGAAGAAGGAAATGAGGTAAATTATACTTTATTATTTGATCACTTAACACACAGAACAGGTTTTGCTGACTCGCTCTGTGTAACCTATTTCTAGTATGTAGCAGTATGTTCAGGTAAGCGATGCCTACGGTTGTAAGTGGTACTCGTCAGTGATCACTGAGTTAGGTATGTGGTTCAGAACCAAGCTTTTTAGTTTTCAGTGTATAATCACCATAATTCCTGATTATTCCCAAGGTCCAAATGAGTTCACTATCTAGTTCTGAAATAGTTTTAGTTTTAGTTGTGTTTACAATGTAATCCAATACTAGTTGTTCGTTAAACATCTTTTCAATCGTGAAAATTTCACAAGGTTCTGGGAGAATGATGTAACCGCATATTGATGTTTCTTCTTCGAATATCCGACTTCTTTCATTGAAAAACACGTCCTTGTAAACAGAAATTCGAACAAAGTTATCTCCAACGAGTTCACGAATCCCACGTATATCGTTATTTTTAGCAATACCTCTAATTAGCCAACAGTCAGAGAACAGTTGATCCACAATATCTAGTAAGAAATCTGTTTCAAATTCTGTTCTCTCCAACAAAGATTCCAATCTCTCTCTACCATCAACAAAATGTCCTTCCAAAATTAACTTTATTATTAGCTTCTCCTCCCTTCGAAACCAAGTTTGCTGTAATTCATTCTTGATTTCTTCACATAGTGTTGATGAGTTAACTAAAGCTTTGTACACTTTCTGACGCATTTCTGCTGGTAGCATATCAATTACCTCCATAAGTCCTTACGAAACACTCTGTTTATTCGAGGTAATCCACTACAACACGGGGTATTGATCGTGAGTTTCTCACAAAATTAGCACCAGTGTTATACAATCGGTGCTCATACTATACATAGCGTTCACACTCTAAAGACGTTCGGAAAAGTATTTATTTCTTATTATACTATTTATAACAACCAATCAAAACCCGTCGTTCAATTTAACTATACACGGACAAGCGGTATGATAACAACCGTACAACAACTTGATGTATACTAGTCATATTTCATATTATTATTCTAAAATCTCCATTACATGGAGTGAAATAAAGAGCGTATATGATGTAGACTGGTGTATAAATACTTAGTTATTTCTTTTTATCAATTATATGTATTGTAACTCCTATAAATATAGTCTGTTATACCGAGTAAACATGTAACACGTGGAAGTCTCACGATAGGCATACTATGTGAAAACATGTGCATATCACATATTCTTTTTACTGTTCATTCGTACGTAATCCAACCTCTCTGTTAATACACAGGCATCAAACCATTGGTGTGGAAAAGACCTACTATGTGAATGCGTGTATTTACTTGATGTATACTAGGCCATTCATATTATTACTCTGAAATCTCCATTGCATGGAGCAAAATAAAGAGCGTGTATGCCGTAGACTGGTGTATAAATGCTTAGTGATTTCTTTCCATCAATTATATGTATTGTAACTCCCATAAATATAGTCTGTTATACAGAGTAACCATGTACAACGTGACAGTTTCACGATAGGTCTACTATGTGAAAGCATGTGTATATCACATATGTTTTTTGCAATTCATTCGTATATAATCCAAGCTCTCTGTTAATTCAGAGGCGTCAACACATTGGTGTGGAACAGACCTACTATGTGGACGCGTCTATTTGCTTGATGTATACTGGTTCATTCATAGTATTACTCTAAAATCTCCATTACATGGAGCAAAATAAAGAGCGTATACGATGTATTCTTTTCATAAATTATATGTATTTTGACTCCTGTAAATAGTCTGTTATACAGATGAACCGTGTACCACGTGACGGTCTCGCAAAAGGTGTATACACATGTATTCAATGTATTCTTTAATAAGTCATTTCTCTATTATTTTCGTTCATTTTAGTAGTAATATTGGTAGAAATGTAGTCTGAAATCGTCTGTATAGCGTCATATAGCTTTATTGGTGAATACGTCCATATTTCTTAAAGTACAGTACATATTCATAATGTCAGGCATTATCAGCCAACTATTTATAGAAATACCTGTTATATGAGATCATATCGTAGCTGAATCTGGGATGCGACCTACCTCAACGGCGAAGTGCGCTCAAATGAAGTTACACATATTATATGAGCCATTATATGGATCGATGAGGTGTTATCTCAGTATGTCCATACAATATTAGTAAACTACACCCCCTACCTATTACGTATACCAAGCGAGCGAAACAAACATGACATATCGATTATGTATATATAGTGATGAATCTATGCCTGGTCTCACAGACAAATGTTCATATTTAGAGTAAATACATATGTGTATCCTTTAATGTAATGTCAGCAAATGTATAGAAACGCAGCGTTCAAAATAGTAAAAAGTATACATTTTTTACTTAAAATTTCATTGTTTATGGTTAATTTCCTGTTATGAAACGTGTCATTTTATAAACGCGTAATACGCAATAAAAAAAAATACCTGTTTGACAAAACTTTTAAACGCTATTATGACTATATTTGGCGAATAAAAAAGGGGCTATTTGACGTAGTACAACAACGCGAAATGACTACTTTTTTAAACGCGAATTTGAAACAAAACTAATATACAAAAGAATTTTAAACTAAATAATAAGTTTGGTTGATGTATTTTCTCACAAAGAAGCGCTCGTATACGATGTAGCGGTATGTTACAGAGTTATCGTTCTTTTCGAGGCTAAAAAAAGCGCAGACCGGTCCCCTCCCTCTCCCCCGTTTTAAAAGGGGCGGAGTTAAGGGGAGCGATCGCGCGTCACGAAAAAATGTCACCCCCATTTTACACATAACCCTTCTACATATTTACCACAATTCTACTTTTACCCTTACCCAATATAACCCCTTCCCTTCCGAACTTCTTAGCCATCATCTTTATGCTACTCTGTGCATCATTCATGTTCTTTGCACTATGTCCCTGTCATTTCCTATAAGTTTACACCATTCTGCATGTGTTCTCCTTTTTACTACTGTATCCTTAATACACAAACCCCCAAGTTCATACACATATACGTAATACTTTCCAGTTATTCTCTGCTTCATGTTTACTCTTTTGTCGCGTTACATCCCCCTATGTTTTAGACCAACTGCTTACACCTAAATTATATATATATATGTCCCTTTTTACCCATCTCGTTCCCTCTTCACCCCAGTTGATATGATTTAGTTATACTTTTACCCATATGGCCCTCTTTTCTCACACCTCTGCTTTCCTCTACTCGATGCCATTTTATTTTCTATACCATTTTAAGCCCTTTGCCGGCTCTTACCCTCTAATTACTGTCTGCAATCATAGTTACCCCTCTCCTTCCAAAGTAAAACCCCCACATTTCATATGATTTAGGTATATACTCAATGATTATTCTTATCTCATCTACTTTAATTATGTACATGTCACCCACCCAGCTCTCCGCTATACACCTCTATTCATTTTACCCAATACCCCATTTACCTTTATCCACATAACCACCTTTCATTCTTTTTTACCTTCCCCTTTTGTACCTCTAAACACTTTGTTCTTCCCACAACAATCCCAATGTTTTCCTAGGAAAGTAATGCTTACTACTCAATGTTTTCTCCAAATTATACCATTCTGCTCCCATTTACTCGCCTCTCACTCCTCCCATCGCCTACCCCTTTTTACACATGTATAAACCTCTGTTGAGGGGCTTTTCTTACCCTCCTATACTCTTCGCTATACACCTCTATACACTCTCCCACTGCCCCTTTACCCTTTTTCCCATAAGCACCTTTCATTCTTTTCATGTCTCCCTTTTCTCATTTTATACAACTCTTATTTTACCTCTGTTCTTCCCACACCAAACCCAATGTTTTCCTAAAAAAGTAATGCTTACACCTCAATGTTTTCTCCAAATTATACCCTTCTGCCCCAATTTCTTGCCTCTCGCTCTCCCCATCTCCTTCCCCTTTTTGCACCATATACATGTATAAACCTATATTGAGTGGCTTTTCCTAGCCTCCTAAGCTCTTCACTATATGTTAATTCATATATTAAAAACCATGAACAGTGTACACTACCTAATCCATTATCATCTCCAATTAATACACCGTCATATCATCCCATCCCTATTTCCCACACTCCATTACCCCTCATACTGTGTCGTTTCCCCATCCATTTCCTCTGACTTATACTTTTCTTCTATGACATTTTTTCATGACGCGCGATCGCTCCCCTTATCCCCGCCCCTTTTAAAACGGGGGGAGAGGGAGGGGACCGGTCTGCGCTTTTTTTAGCCTCGAAAAGAACGATAACTCTGTAACATACCGCTACATCGTATACGAGCGCTTCTTTGTGAGAAAATACATCAACCAAACTTAATATTTAGTTTAAAATTCTTTTGTATATTAGTTTTGTTTCAAATTCGCGTTTAAAAAAGTAGTCATTTCGCGTTGTTGTACTACGTCAAATAGGCCCTTTTTTATTCGCCAAATATAGTCATAATAGCGTTTAAAAGTTTTGTCAAACAGGTATTTGTTTTATTGCGTATTACGCGTTTATAAAATGACACATTTTATAACAGGAAATTAACCATAAACAATGAAATTTTAAGTAAAAAATGTATACTTTTTACTATTTTGAACGCTGCGTTTCTATACATTTGCTGACATTACATTAAAGGATACACATATGTATTTACTCTAAATATGAACATTTGTCTGTGAGACCAGGCATAGATTCATCACTATATATACATAATCGATATGTCATGTTTGTTTCGCTCGCTTGGTATACGTAATAGGTAGGGGGTGTAGTTTACTAATATTGTACGGACATACTGAGATAACACCTCATCGATCCATATAATGGCTCATATAATATGTGTAACTTCATTTGAGAGCACTTCGCCGTTGAGGTAGGTCGCATCCCAGATTCAGCTACGATATGATCTCATATAACAGGTATTTCTATAAATAGTTGGCTGATAATGCCTGACATTATGAATATGTACTGTACTTTAAGAAATATGGACGTATTCACCAATAAAGCTATATGACGCTATACAGACGATTTCAGACTACATTTCTACCAATATTACTACTAAAATGAACGAAAATAATAGAGAAATGACTTATTAAAGAATACATTGAATACATGTGTATACACCTTGTGCGAGACCGTCACGTGGTACACGGTGCATCTGTATAACAGACTATTTACAGGAGTCAAAATACATATAATTTATGAAAAGAATACATCGTATACGCTCTTTATTTTGCTCCATGTAATGGAGATTTTAGAGTAATACTATGAATGAACCAGTATACATCAAGCAAATAGACGCGTCCACATAGTAGGTCTGTTCCACACCAATGTGTTGACGCCTCTGTATTAACAGAGAGCTTGGATTATATACGAATGAATTGCAAAAAACATATGTGATATACACATGCTTTCACATAGTAGACCTATCGTGAAACTGTCACGTTGTACATGGTTACTCTGAATAACAGACTATATTTATGAGAGTTACAATACATATAATTGATGGAAAGAAATCACTAAGCATTTATACACCAGTCTACGGCATACACGCTCTTTATTTTGCTCCATGCAATGGAGATTTCAGAGTAATAATATGAATGGCCTAGTATACATCAAGTAAATACACGCATTCACATAGTAGGTCTTTTCCACACCAATGGTTTGATGCCTGTGTATTAACAGAGAGGTTGGATTACGTACGAATGAACGGTAAAAAGAATATGTGATATGCACATGTTTTCACATAGTATGCCTATCGTGAGACTTCCACGTGGTACATATTTACTCGGTATAACAGACTATATTTATAGGAGTTACAATACATATAATTGATAAAAAGAAATAACTAAGTATTTATACACCAGTCTACATCATATACGCTCTTTATTTCACTCCATGTAATGGAGATTTTAGAATAATATGAAATATGACTAGTATACATCAAGTTGTTGTACGGTTGTTATCATACCGCTTGTCCGTGTATAGTTAAATTGAACGACGGGTTTTGATTGGTTGTTATAAATAGTATAATAAGAAATAAATACTTTTCCGAACGTCTTTAGAGTGTGAACGCTATGTATAGTATGAGCACCGATTGTATAACACTGGTGCTAATTTTGTGAGAAACTCACGATCAATACCCCGTGTTGTAGTGGATTATCTCGAATAAACAGAGTGTTTCGTAAGGACTTATGGAGGTAATTGATATGCTACCAGCAGAAATGCGTCAGAAAGTGTACAAAGCTTTAGTTAACTCATCAACACTATGTGAAGAAATCAAGAATGAATTACAGCAAACTTGGTTTCGAAGAGAGGAGAAGCTAATAATAAAGTTAATTTTGGAAGGACATTTTGTTGATGGTAGAGAGAGATTGGAATCTTTGTTGGAGAGAACAGAATTTGAAACAGATTTCTTACTAGATATTGTGGATCAACTGTTCTCTGACTGTTGGCTAATTAGAGGTATTGCTAAAAATAACGATATACGTGGGATTCGTGAACTCGTTGGAGATAACTTTGTTCGAATTTCTGTTTACAAGGACGTGTTTTTTAATGAAAGAAGTCGGATATTCGAAGAAGAAACATCAATATGCGGTTACATCATTCTCCCAGAACCTTGTGAATTTTTCACGATTGAAAAGATGTTTAATGAACAACTAGTATTGGATTACATTGTAAACACAACTAAAACTATTTCAGAACTAGATAGTGAACTCATTTGGACCTTGGGAATAATCAGGAATTATGGTGATTATACACTGAAAACTAAAAAGCTTGGTTCTGAACCACATACCTAACTCAGTGATCACTGACGAGTACCACTTACAACCATAGGCATCGCTTACCTGTGTTTGCTGAACATACTGCTACATACTAGAAATAGGTTACACAGAGCGAGTCAGCAAAACCTGTTCTGTGTGTTAAGTGATCAAATAATAAAGTATAATTTACCTCATTTCCTTCTTCTTTAGAAAATAGCTTACCATTGGAGATATTGGCTGTGGTGATTTAACCATCGACTAGTTTATTAGAAGCTGTGTTTCGTATAGTGATGTATATGAACACTCCAAACAAAAGTATATACGATAATTGGTTATCAATTAAAAAGTTGAACAACAATAAAGAGTTCATGTATATGAAATGAACGTTTAAAAAATACATCTAGTAAATATCCACGTCCATATACCATGTCTTTTCCAGACCAATGTTTGATACCCACCTATATATACCGTTTTTGGGGAATGAAATGTGTCCCCATAATAGGTCTTTTGTGACATGAGACTGTCACATGGTCAATGGTTCTTCTGTATAACAGACGATATTTAGAGGATTTAAACTACATATACTTGGTGACAAGAATACAGAACCTCAGTTCCTACTTCTTTAGGCATAAAATTGCTTGTTATCCCATATCTATAAATAGCTTACCGTGTGGTTTATGAACAGAACAAAAGGTTTTGTAAGACTATAGGTTCATAGAATTACCAAGACAAAGACCCTGTATTTCAGACAATAGATCCATAGAAATATACAGACAAATGGTCCCGTATTTAAGACAACAGATCCATAGAATTACACTGACAAAGGGTCCCAGAATTAAGACAATAGATCCATAGAATTACACAGACAGAGGCCCCGTATTTCAGACAATAGGTCCAAAGAAATACACAAAGGCTCCGTATTTCAGACAATAGATCCATAGAAATATACAGACGAAAGGTCCCGTATTTAAGACAACAGATCCATAGAATTACACTGACAAAGGGTCCCATAATTAAGACAATAGATCCATAGAATTACACAGACAAAGGCCCCGTATTTCAGACAATAGGTCCATAGAATTACAGACAAATGCCCCGTATTTCAGACAATAGGTCCATAGAATTACACAGACAAAGGCCCCTTATTTCAGACAATAGGTCCATAGAATTACACAGACAATAGATCCATAGAAATACGACAAAGGACCCCAAAATTAAGACTATATGTTCATAGAGACAAAGGCCCCATAAAATGAGGCTGCAATATAGACTGTCTACCTGGATCTTAGTATGCTTAATCTACCCTCAATATCCTATAGACACGTAATCGATTAGAGAATGAACATCGCTCGGTTAGATTATATGTCCAAATAAGGCCATGGAGACCTATTATAATCCAAGTACATAACATTTATGCATAGTTTTAATATGTTATAATTTGAAAGGAAATTTGCCTTATATATAACAAATACGACTGCTTTAGACCAGATTTTGACATTCTAAATGATACAAATGCTTGCATATTAGTCAAAGTGAAGAGTGAGGGCGCATTTTTTAAAGTAAATAACACCGTATCATTAACAGAAACGAAACAATCGACCGCGGGTTACAATACTACGAGCGTCTGTTTTGATGGACACGCTGCATTAGATTTAAATGAGGTGTACCTTTAATGTATAATAGTCCGCTATTAGGAACTGGGAGCCATTTATGAAGTGAATAACAATCAATACCTTCATTTCAAAATTTCAAATGAATTAGATGAAAGCAGATTTTCCAACTGTTCACGCTGTTTCTTTATGATAAACTTTATATAGTAAATGCAACTGTATATAATAGCGTCTATTGAATATACGCTAGATGTTTGCCAAATGACATGTTGTCTGATAAAACAGATAATCTTTTGAATATAATTATTTCCAGAATGCTCGGTTTTCATATTCTAAGAACGCGCGATTTGTGATTCATTTAACCTCTGGAAGGCTCGAATTTTATATGATGTTTAAACATACTGTTGGACGGGAGTGAAATGGTCATATATACACACAACCCATGTATGATTATGTTTGTTAATTGACATTTTGGAAAGCAAACGAGATTTAAGAGAATTTCAATAATTATAGCAGTTACACATTCATCATATACATGTGTTGCTCATGTGTGAGGGTGTGTGAGGGAAACATTCAACCATCGAACGCAGCTAACATTCAACCAGACAAAACTGCTAATATTCAACCATCGAACGCAGCTAATGGTCAACCAGCAAATGTAGCTAGCATTCAACCAGACAAAACTGCTAATATTCAACCATCGAACGCAGCTAATGGTCAATCAGCAAATGTAGCTAGCATTCAACCAGCGATTACGGGTACGAAAGTTTACTGAAATATGATTACTAAACTCCATAAAAATAGCCCTTGTTGGTCATCCTCTTTTTCAGGGCCTGAGAAATAGGTATACATAAGACCCCCGAATAAGGCCATAAAATGGGCCCATCGTAAGACAAAAGGGCTAGACAAAGTTATATTTGTAGTGGGCCAAAATCCAATTTAATAGTATTCTATACTGCTCGTGTTGTGAGGACCTTGTATACTGACTTCCAGAACATTCCAACCACGCAGCAGAGAACATTCAACCAGCAAACACAGCTAACATTCAACAGCGATTACGGGTACGAACGTTTACTGAAATATAATTAATAAGCTCCAAAATAACCATCGAAACGGCCCTTCTTCATATATTCAACCAGACATAGCAGTTAATATTCAACCATCAAATGCAGATAATAGTCAACCAGTAAATACAGCTAACATTCAACTAGCGATTACGGGTACGAAAGTTTACTGAAATATAATTAATAAGCTCCAAAATGACCATCAAAACGGCCCTTCTTCACATATTCAACCAGATATAGCGGTTAATATTCAACCAGACATAGCATTTAATATTCAACCATCAAATGCAGCTAACATTGAACCAGCGATTTAAGCGATATCAGTTTACTGAAATATGATTACTAAACTCCATAAAAATGGCTGTTTAACCAGCGAACGCCGCTAATGTCCAACCAGCAAATGCAGATAACATTGAACAAACGATTACGGGTACGAAAGTTTACTGATATATAAAAATAGCACTTGTTGGCCTTCCGCTTTTTCAGGGCCTGGGGAAAAATAGGTATACAGAAGACCCCGGAATAAGACCATACAATGGGCCCATCATAAGACTATAAGACTAGACAAAGTTATATTTTGAATGGGCGAAAAATCCAATTTAATAGTATTGTATACAGCTCATTTTGTGTGGGGACCTTGACTCACAATCCATGAGGCCTGGACAAAAAAATCATCAGACTAGGTTCTTAGAAATATGTATACAGAATGAGTTTTTGATTGATTCTCGTATGATTTCCGGATTTGATAATGATAATTTAAGGGCGGGATTCCATTGTTCGGGGAACGTGTGGTAGGGATGAATAAATTAGTCAGGTTTTGGACACGCTTTCGAAAACGCGCGGTCTAACCAGGTGACTCTGCAGGTGCATGCTTCCTTTGTTTTCAAACGGTGCACGAGAAGCATGGTGACGCTAAAAAATTGTGGCGGGATTATTAAAAATGCGTCGGCACGTGGTCTAACCAGGTGCACTATTCCATTGTTTCAGGATAGCGTGGTCCAAACACCTGCACGCTTCCATTGTTTTCAAAAGGTCCAAACAGGTGCACGAGGCTTGCTGACAATTATGGTGGCCATTGTTGGGTCGAATACGGAGGAGTTTCGGCACCCTATCATATAATTAAGAATCAGCGACTTCAATTAATTAAAACCTATCAAATAATCAAGATCGAAAAGGAGGGGCTTCATTAATTCATTCTACCTATCATATAAGTGAGAAGGAAAAGGAGGGGCTTTCATACAATAAGGACCCCTCATAAACCCCTACCATTGGCCCCTTAAGACAATAGGGTGAAACAAAGGGGGGAATCGATAGAATTGACCTAATAGCGTCCCGTATACTACTACTTAGACACGCATCTGATCGTGCATTTATTACCTTAGTAATTCGGCATTAAAATGGAACATAGACTTGTACCAATGTGTAAATTTCATCATTAAACTTCCTGGAAAATATGTCACCACTTCTTAAATGCTGTAATTGATAGCCCTTTAGCCCTTCAACTAAAATAGCTATAACAAATTTGCAATGTCAGTATCTTATGTATAATATTTTAGGCGGTGGTTGGGGTAGGGTACCCAAATTAAAGCAGCTAGTCGCATAATTGGGTATGCCTCCATGACTCAAACGTATTTTTATTCCCGTCTCCAAAAGATGGGGGATATACTAGACATGCATCTGATCGTGCATTAATTACTTACGAGTTTTGTATCCCAAATAGAAGTTACAGAACACATCTGATCTAATAACTATTCACTCATATTCAAAGTGGAGGAAATTCCACAGACCCACATATATATATATCATGTCAATATACACAATGGATTTATACACATTATGAATTTATACACATTTGTTCTAAGAGTATAATTACAACTACTTTCACTTAAATGCGTGCCTTAAGTACACTTGGTAGCGACAATCTCATTCAGCCGAGGGAAGTGTCGTTTCCCGCATCACTGGGTGAGTGATACTTTAAAAAAAAGTTCGCAAACTAAGTCGAATATCCATGGGGCGAATTCACCTGGAGTTTTATATAGTCCACCAATCAAATCGCAAGAATTAACTTCCGCTTCCAGTGGTAACCCAAGCCGCCAACTCTCAGCGAAAAGGAACGTATTACATAACTATTCCACAATTAGTATTAGCATTTATCCATCCATACTTCATATAATTTCACTTCACGAAATTATGCAGTATGTAATTCGGCATCCGACACTTCTATAAACCGAGATGCATTGAAAACGACGTTGATTGCACACATAAAGCCACAAATAGGACCCTAGTTCAGATATGTGTATATCAATATGACTCTAGTTCAGATATATGCAGACAAATAGGACCCTAGTTCAGGTATATTTTCCCGATATTTTGCCCGAAATATGACAAAAAAAGTTCACATAATAATTTTTTCGGGTTCTCCTGATTCCCGTATGTCTTACCACATAACTCGACCGAGTGAAGGATTTCTCCCAAATATCACAACGCTAAGGCTAATCTTCAGAATGGATTATCTTATGTGTCACCAATCTACTCGATGTATTAACCAACATGTAGGCCAAACGGAGAATTCCTCAAGTCTATTAGCAGATCGTTTATGTAAACCAGGTAGCACAGAGGTGAGAGGACACCCCCTTGCTTTGTCTCTTGGTCGATGCTGAACTTATCAGAGAATCTGTTGTTAGAGAACACCCTGCTATTCACATCCGTGTGGATGTTGCAGAGAAGTCTGATGAATTTGCCGGAAGAGCCAAGACGTATAAATTTAAACAAAAGGCCTTCGTACCACACTCTATCGAAGGCCTTCTTAGAATCCAGGAATGCTACAAACACGTTTGAGCCATTAGCTTTTGCGTGTGATATAGCTTCATGTAAGACGTTATATTTGCAACCAAAACCTTTTTGGAAGCCATATTGTAATTGTTCCGGGAAATTAGAAAGCTCCCTTGCGCTGACGATTCTTTGCAGTAGAATTTTTTCAAACAGTTCATAGATCACAGGTAGGAGTGTTATGGCCCGATAGCTGTCGGGAGACGTAGAATGCTTAGGCTGTCCTTTATACAGAGGAATAATAACACCAAGTTTCATACCCGGCGGGATCCATTCTAGATCCAGTATGGTGTTGAATAAGATCAGAATACATTCCTTCAGTTTACGGTGTGAATGATAATATGTCCACTCGTGACAGTCATAGCCAGTCGCTTTGTTTGGTTTCTATGTTTTTATCGCACACTCAATTTCATAAATATATATTTGGCGACACTGTGAGCATATCTGGCCTTCTTGTCTGCGCATGTATTCTCTAACATCAGCAGTAACATTATTTTCAAACGTTGGATTGTGATGCGTTTCTGGAGAGTAGACATCAGCAAAGTACGAAGACCAACCGGAGTTAATCTCAGCGGGATCACGAGTGGGTACTCCACCGAATTCCATTACTGATCCGACCGTACGCGTGGGAGACTTCATTTTAAGTGTGCGCCAGAACATTGTGGGGCTGTTTAATGCATGGTTCTCAAGTTCGTAGCACTCAGCCTTCATGGAATCACGGACAGCTTCACGATGTGCTTTCCTGAAGTGACGCTTTGATTGCATGTAATTGACATAATACGGGGAGCACGACACTGGTTTACCAGCATACACCCATTGTTTGTGCAGATCGCGCATGTCCGATTTCAGTCTGTCGAGGTCAGTATTCCAGTATGGTTTGAGATGGCGGGAAAAGCGCTTTCTAGGGACTGATAAGTCTGATGCTGTTACAATGGCGCGGGTTAATGACTCATACAAAATGTTTAACGATATTTTGGAAGTCAAATCACATCCGTGTGGATCTGGACATAGTGAGTCCAGGTTATTCCTGTATGCTTCGAGATCAGCACGCTGCCATGCAAAACTACGGCGATCTGTGAGCGACTGGGTTATTGGAGCTGGGTCCATGAATTTAATTGAGCATGATACCGGAAGGTGGTTGGAAGTATTGAGAGTTTCGTCACTGATCACTTCGCAGTCAATCACTAGAAGAGAAGGTTTGCTAACCGTATAATATGGAATGTACGATTAGGCACTTCCCTTACACATGCTTGATGACATAAGAGACGAATGAAATCACTCAATAGTGTACTTCTGGTACTTTTTCATCTATTAAAGTCAGCATGTGAAGCCCGCTTTAAGTGTGCATTGAAATCGCCCATCATCAGAACGGGTCCGTGTGATAAACACTGAGAATTTAAATTTTCTAAGAACTCAATGTAAAGCTTGAATACTTCGTCACCGTGGTTGACGTTTGGTATATACAGCTGGATAACAGATAAGTATTCTTTGTCACATAGTTTAGTTTGTATTCCGACGAGATTTTCGTTGTCGATACTTATCTCTACACAGTTGCTCGATATATCATTTCGGATAAAGATCGCAACTCCGTCCTTGACATATGTGCCACCCCTGGATGTTTTTATTCTCTTAAGTGTCACCAAGATGCTCGATGTATAAAATGATTTCCCGCATATATCACAACGGTAAGGATTCTATTATGTGTCACCAAGCTGGTCAATTGAGTGAACGATTTCCCACATATATCACAACGGTAAGGCTTATCTCCAGTGTGGATTATCTCATGTGTCACCAAGCTGCTCGATGTATTAAATGATTTCGCGCAGAAATCACAACGGTATAAGGATTCTCTTATGTGTCACCAAACTGGTCAATTGAGTGAACAGTTTCCCACATACATCACAATGGTAAGGCTTATCTCCGGTGTGGATTCTCTTATGCGTCTCTAAGTTTGGCAATTGAGTGAACGATTTCCTGCATATATCACAATGGTAAGGCTTATCTCCGGTGTGGATTCTTTTATGTCTCACCAAGTCGCTTGATTGAATAAATGATTTGCTGCATATATCACATTTGTAAGGCTTATCGCCGGTGTGGATTCTGTTATGTGTCACCAGGTGGCTCGATGTATTAAATGACTTCCCGCATATAGCACAATGGTAAGGCTTATCTCCGGTGTGGATTCTTTTATGTTTCACCAAGTTACTAGACGTATTAAATGATTTCCCGCATATATCACAACAGTAAGCCTTATCTCCGGTGTGGATTCTGTTATGTCTCACCAGGTGACTCGATGTATTAAATGATTTCCCACATATAGCACAATGGTAAGGCGTATCTCCGGTGTGGATTCTCTTATGATTCACCAAATGAGTCGCGTTATTAAATGATTTCCCGCATACATCACAACGGTAAGGCTTATCTCCAGTGTGGATTCTCTTATGTCTCACCAAGTTGCTTGATTGAATAAATGATTTCATGCATATATCACATTTGTAAGGCGTATCTCCGGTGTGGATTCTCTTATGTGTCACCAAGTGACTCGATGTATTAAATGATTTCCCGCATACATCACAATGGTAAGGCTTATCTCCGGTGTGGATTCTCTTATGTGTCACCAATTCGCTTGATTGAGTAAATGATTTCATGCATATATCACATTTGTAAGACTTATCTCCGGTGTGGATTATGTTATGTCTCACCAGGTGGCTCGACGTATTAAATGATTTCCCACATATATCACAATGGTAAGGCATATCTCCGGTGTGGATTCTCTTATGCATCACCAGGTGACTCGATGTAGTAAATGATTTCCCACATATAGCACAATGGTAAGGCATATCTCCGGTGTGGGTTCTCTTATGCATCACCAGGTGACTCGATGTATTAAATGATTTCCCACATATATCACAATGGTATTAAGGCGTATCACCGGTTTGGATTCTGTTCTGCGTGACCAAGTTGCTCGATTTAGTAAATGATTTATCGCATACGTCACAACTGTGTGGCTTTGTTTAGTAGCACTATTCACAACACGATGGGTGACTACACAGTCTACATGTAAGCTACAAGGCTTGGCACTAAATTCGGCGTATAACTTCTTACTCGATACGTCTACTGCTTTGAAGTTTGGTCTGTGGGCGGGTGACAACCTTATTATACAGATGGACCATCATGTATGTTGTTAATTTCAAATCTAAGGTTGATAGAAACTTCGTTCCAGTTTGATTTAAACAGTGCGAGTCACAGAAGACCATATCATTAGCCACATGATACCATATAATTGGTCACATTAGACCATATCACTACAGTATTTTGTTGAATTAACATGCGTAGACTTATGTGGTTTTGTTTAGTAGCACCATTCACAAAACGACATGTGACTACACAGTCTACATGTAATCGTACAAGGCCTGGCAGTAATTACGTCGTATATGACGTATAACTTCTTACTCGATACGTCTACTGCTTTGGAGTTTGGTCTATGGACGGGTAACAAACCTATTATACTATAACTCCACGGATGTCCGGCTAACTCAGTTATTATTCACGAGATAGTTCCATGGAATCATATACATTTATCTCAAGGTTCAAATAACATTATATATATAGTCTACGCCTTTCTTTCCAACTCTCAGCTTAATAGTCCTCATTTGTTGGGCTGGTGCTCTCTAAGTGAACAATAGGTGCTGGGGCAATTAAAGTTCAATACATTACTTTAGATCTCTTATATTTTCATCAATAAACTCATCACATTCTCAACTCGATCCAACAATACACAATCATCGATCTGCCAACTATAGATGGTCCCATCTATATCATTTAATCTCGTACATGTTCATATAGGTAGATGTGTAGATGTAGATATGTCTATGTCGACTCTACAAACATAAATAAACTAGTCCTAATTTCTAGATTAAGGGAAGAGGTATACCTCCCAACATACAGACATAATACACCCTTACACAATCATACTACTAGTTATATAGAATAACCTATACACACATAAGGGATATATTAATGCTCCTGTCAGAGACTTTCTACAAACTACTACTTGAAGTTTCACAAACACAAAGTATAGATGAATATGTTATAACTATAAATATACAATTAAATGAGAATTAATTATAGTTTACCATATTATAAAGTGAACTATCCATAATTATAAAACGGACATATTCCAATTATGGAGAATCACAAGTGGATCTCTATTGACGACAATAGGAAAAATGGGTTAAAATATATAACATTGAAACGAACATAAAAGTACATTGAACATACCTAAACGATGAGTTTTGAGTCTGGATGTCTCCTTGTATTGTAGAATACTTTTAGCAAACAATAATAGAACTTTAGTTCCATTATTTAACTGTTTATTAGAGTTTGTTGAAAAACACAGCACCTAGATTTCAACAATGAAAACCAACTGACATTTCGCGGTTAAACCAATCCATCCCAATTAAAAGTATTGGGCTGACTTAGGTTTTAGCGCGAAACTAAATATTAAAGCAATACGATTTGTTTATGAGGGATAGTGAAGTGCAGTTAAGATTAATTACGGACTAATTAAGTGTTAAAGAGTTAGTAAGACATGCACATGCAGATATTATTAAAATCCTACATTTGATGCATTATTTACCTATACATGTAAATATATCACCGCCACATTCTCCCCCCTCTTAAAAAATAAATTACATTCTTGTAATTTCACTTACAACCTGCAACGTTCCAAAGAAACCTGCAATGACCTTATAAATAAAATCATACCTGTACCTGCTATCCAGCCAAATAAACCATTCTATAACACCAACTGCATTGCTATACTTAAGAGGGTAAAATTTTATAATCGGAAGAGATAAAGTTCTCAACCTGCACCCATAACAAGGATAGGTAATATCCTATAACCGTATTAAGTAATTGCGATCTGTAATTAAATAAACTATTTATATACATAAAACATCTCAATCTGTGGTGGTATATCAACCTGTAACATCCGTAATTAAAATTAAAACATATTGCACTTTTCCCATATTGCATCTATGGATAGTAATCTAATATAAGACTGCTATTCTGTCAATCATATCTAAAATCTAATTTGTATTAACAATTTTAGCAACATTTTAAGACATAAGTAGGCCTGAGTTCATGGCAGGGTATAGCAATAATACCTTACAACATGAGTAAAACTTGCACAGCTGAACCAATATCAACCATGACCAAGTATTTAACATACTGAAAATGTTAATACAAAATATAATTATTATCAGAAATTCTAATTCTAATTAATCAACTGCTTGTCTTTAAGAACAGTGGCTTTCGCAGAGTATAGCCTGGAACACCCTAGCTGACTCAGCTACTGACCACTGCCTTTAAATATCTGAAATAATCCTACAGCGATTAATTAGTGCAAGATAATTAGAAATTATAACATACAGTGAACAACAAGGTATACAACATTATTTTAAAATAGCTGAAAACATTTCATGAATTTGAAGTGGCGACATGTTACAAAGTAAGTCTTTGTTTGTCAATCGTTTGAGTAGTTCAGATTTTGTTATAAAATCTTCACTTTCCTTCGGCACCTGCAAAGAATGTACATAATCTCCTGATTCATTCCAGAGGGGTGGTCTACGGGATCGGCCAGACCGCCTGGGTCCTACATCCTCTTCAACCGCTACATTTTCAGAAGAAATATCTGAAACAATATCCCTAACCCCTGCATCACCTGAAACAACTTCCTCAACTACAACATCAGTACTGCTCTCCTCAACAACTCTACTACTGGGCCCATCTTCTGATCTGCTGTGCATAATGTCACCAACAGAATTATCAACATCATCAACACTTTCATTATTTCCTAGATGCGCATCTGCTACACTTTCTTGTTCCACCTGTTTCTCTTCAATAAGAGAAATATGATCGTCATCATCTGGAACATTTTGTTCTCTGAAAATACTAGAATCGTGACTCTGGTCATCAGGAACAATAATATGATCCGCCTCGTTAGCAGTAGATATAACTGCTCTCTGCGGTATCTCCAGAACATAATCATGTTCATTATATTCAGGTGATTCTAAAACAAAATGTTTCTTATGTTTTATATCAGGATTACATTCAACTTCATTTCCTACAACAACATCAGGTTTGTTTAAAACAATATCGGGACCATGTTTCTCATCTTCTTTATCTATATCTATAGGTAAAGATCCAATTGGAAGTAAATGATTCCGATGAAGGGTTCTCTCCTTGCCATCATCACTAATAACAGTAAAAACTGGTATATTCCCATTCGGCTGTCCTGTAACATAGTAAACTTCCTTATCAAATCGATCCGCTAACTTATGTCTGCCGTCAAAAGCTAAAGTTTTCACTAAAACGGAATCACCAACAGACACAGTAGCCGCTCTTGCCTTCTTATCGAAGTTACGTTTCTGACGCTCTTTTGCCTTCGATGCAGCTTCAGAAGCTAAATTAAAAGAATAACTGAGTCTTTCTTTTAAATCTGAAACATATTCTGGAATAGAAACATTAACAACTTCATCATCATTTAAAATCAATTTATCAAAACCACACAAAACATCAATCGGTAACTTTGGGTCCCTTCCAAACATCAGTTTAAAAGGAGCATATCCTGTCGTCTCATGTCTTGTGCAATTGTATGCATGTACTAACGGTCCTATAAAACTCTTCCAATCCTTCTTCTCCTCTGTCTCCAATGTACCTAACATACTCAATAAAGTCCTGTTAAATCTCTCACATTGTCCATTTCCCATAGGATGATAAGGGGTAGTTCTACTTTTCTGTATTCCACACAATCTGCAAAGTTCTTGTATTAAATCAGACTCAAAGTTGGCACCTTGGTCACTGTGTATCCTATTAGGAAAACCATAATATACAAAGAACTGGTTAAAAAGTACATCTGCGGTTGTCTTCGCCGTCATGTTCTTGGTAGGAAATGCTTGAGAATATTTGGTAAAATGATCTGTGATAACAAGTAAATATTGGTAACCTCCTTTGCACATTTCAACAGTTAAATAATCTATACAAACAAGTTCTAAAGGCTGTGACGTGGAAATGGAAACAAGCTTGGCCATGGAACCCGTCGGAGATTTACGTCTCAGACAGCGAGGACACTGCTGAATGTAATTCTCCACCGCACTGTCTATTCCAGGCCAATAAAAACGCTCTTTAATCAAAGATATGGTTCTTTCTCTTCCAGGATGACCTATATCTGAATGTAAAGACTTTAAAACTGTGGGAATAAAAGATGACGGAATAACAAGTTGTAAATGTTGGTTACCATTTAACTGGGTTTCTCTGTATAAAACACCTCTCTGAAATTTCAACGTGTCAAAATGTCTAAAATACGTTGAATGTTCCCTTGTCATCGGTAAAGCATTTCTACTCGGCTTAACACCTCTCCTCACCGCCTTCATCCATGGACCTAAAACAGAATCCTTCTCTTGCATTCGCCTCCAATCAACTGGTGTCATCACCTCAATATCTGTGCTAAAACTATCTTGCAATGTATCAGCCACATTTGCTGTCATACAAAGAGAATGCACAAATGGTTCTGAAATCTTTAAACCATTACAAATAGCTGTAATAGAATGAGAATGAATTTTCTCTATTTGAGAATCATCTCCATCATGTGTCCTTCTGGATAAAGCATCAGTAGCTGCATTTGACTTGCCAGGGCGATAAAAAAATTCAAAGTCAAATGTGCTGATCGCCGCCAACCATCTATGTGAAGTAGCATCAAGTTTAGCACTGGTAAGAACATAAGTTAAAGGATTTGAATCTGTATATACAACAAATTTATGATTAAAAAGATAATCATAAAATTTCTCCGTTATCGCCCACTTCAGTGCTAAAAACTCCAATTTGTGTGCAGGATATGATTTCTCTGCTGCAGTGGTACCTCTGCTTGCATAAGCAATAACCCGAAGAACACCGTCTTGCTTCTGGTATAATATTCCACCCAGACCATAAGAACTCGCATCAGTGTGTAGTTCAAATGGGAGGGAGTAGTCAGGAAATCCTAAAATGGGTGGGGAAATAAGACATTCTTTCAGACGAGAGAAAGCATTTTCCTCTTCTTCACCCCAACTCCATTTACCAGTATAATTTGATTTCTTCTTGCTTTTTTGCTTTCCTTGGTTAGTTGGGGGTAAAAGATCTGTAAGGGGTTTAGCGATTTGTGAAAACCTTTTCACATATTTACGGTAGTACCCCGCCAAACCTAAAAAATTTCTAACATCCTCTGGGGTCTTTGGAGTCGGCCAATCTACAATTTTAGAAATTTTAGAATGGTCGACAGCTATGCCCTCTTCTGAAATTGTGTGTCCCAAATATTTCAACTTTCGGCTAAAAAGTGAACATTTAGAAGGAGATAACTTTAAATTACAGTCTTTTAGTCTCTGAAATACTAATCTTAACCGGTCAATCAACTCTGAAAAACTATTTGCTGGGATACAAATATCATCCAAGTATATGTAACAAATTTTATTGCATAATCCATCTAAACAGTGTTCCATCATTCTCTGGAAACTCGCAGGAGATCCTTTCATTCCTTGTGGAACTCTCTGAAATTCATAAAAACCAAGATTACCTGCTGTAAAGGCTGTATATTTCTTATGTTCTTCAACAACATCATGTTGGAAAAAACCACTACGAAGATCAAGAGAGCTGAAAAATCTGGAATTGGCTAAATTATCTAAAATTTGTTCTATCAATGGTAAACAGTAAGCATCTGATATTGTCTTTTTATTAACATCGCGATAATCTATGCAAAGCCTCAGCTTTCCACTCGCACGGCGACATATAACAACATTAGAACAATATGGGCTATGTGAGCGTCGAATAATTCCAGCTGCTAAAAGTTGTTGTATATAATCTCTGACTTCATCAACTAATCCTGGTGCAATCCGTCTCGGCCGCTGCTTCACTGGCTTATCATCAGTCAAATGTATTTCATGCTTTACACCAGAATAGTGACCTAAGTCGAAATCACTGAGTGAAAATATACCTGAAAATTCTTTAACTAAATCAACTGCTTGCTTCAGCTCATCATGTGTTAAAGAATCAGAATTAAGATTAAGTTGATTCAAGATGGGTGACTCTGCATCATCTTTCTTCTCCAAATCGCCTTCAACTTTGACAGGTTGAATACTGCAAATAACAGAATTTGGAGCAATACTAATTGTCCTTGTCGTTAGATTGCTCAAATGGACTGGAACATGCTCATCTTTATTGCTGTTATAATTCAAAATAAAAGGAGCAATCTCAATTCCATCCATTTTGGAATCATCTGTAAAAGATTGAAATATTGCACAAGTTGGATTATATGGAACTTTGTGGTCAACATAACCTAACAAAGTTTTGGAAGTATTTGGATGCAGTATCACATGATCCGGGGCAGAACTCTTGACAACACCTAAATTAAAATTATTTCTCTTGAGTTCCCTGTCCCTTAATGAAAGACACCTAAAAGTAAAATACCATGGTGTATCAAGGTCAGCTTTCTGTAAAAATCTCTGTCTATTCTGCTTCTCTACATGTGTCATAAATGTTTTAAGTATATTAGTACCTAAAAGAACAGGAGTCTGAACATTAAATTTGCTATCAGGCACTATAAGAAAAACACAAGGTTGAGAATCAATACCGGTAAATCTGGGAATAGAAATATTAGATTGAATAAATCCAAGATATTCCAAGTCCCGTCCATCAGCGCACTCAATATTGAGTACAGATTGTAATGATTCAATTGGAATATGACTAAGTCTTTTCCTGTAAAAAGACTCACAAATTGTAATAACTGTACTGCCTGTATCCAGTAAGGCTTTACATGTGTATCCTGAAATAACAATATTAGATTCAGAAATATCACCATGTAGACCAACAGGGGTCTTATGGAGGGAACGTCTGTCCCGACCATCTATGGCCGACCCGTCACCATAGATGGAAGCTAGTTTTTTCCTTCTATATAACCACGCCCTCTGGAAGGAGCGCCTCTGGACTTCCTACAAAATGGAGGTTTATGAAATTCATTACAGCCATAGCATTTTGGTAGCTGTGGAGTAAGTCTTTCATTATTATTATTATAGTTAGATTTATAACTACTCTCTTGTTCCCGATAAGAATCATCTGCAGCATTATATCTGTCATTTCGCTGTGGATTAAAACCTCTGCCTCGTCCACCACGATATCCTCTACCAGAGCCTCTATCATATTGTCTGTCATGATTAAATGCAGCATCACTAGATGAAGCAGACTTATTTTCAAGTCTGTGAACGTTCTGTGTAAGTTCAGAAATTTGTTTCATGATAGTGTCAAGTTTGTCACCATCTGAAACAGAAACAGAAGCTTTGCATGCACCTGCAACAGAAGATTTAGGTTTAGTATGTTCTTTCTCTATCAACCTGAGTGAAGAAAGAAATTCATTAAATGATTTGCATTCCTTCAGCCGATATGCAGAAAGATCTTTCAAATCTTGATGCAAACCTTCATAAAATCGATTTTTTAGTAAATCGTCAACTGTGTTGGGAACCATGTGTTTCAAAGTTGTCGTCTTAGAGAAAAGTTCCTCAAGACGTGTTCCCCATTCTACGACTGACTCAGACTGTCCTTGTGTCGCACTGAAAAAATTTCCTATTAAACTCTCATCAGATTGAATGTCACCATATAAATGCTGAAATTTGTCTAAGATTGTGCGAACATTAACATCTTTCCCTAACGTCATCAAAACTCGTGCCGATTCACCTCTCAACGATTTCCGGATGGCAAACAAAATTTCTGTCCCTGAAAAATTTGATTCCATCATACACTCAACCTCAAACTTCCACATATTATATGTCGTGTCAGACTTCTGGTCCCCTGAAAATTGTGTTATATGTGGGGGATTCTTTACCACAATCGGTCGTTCCCGACGTTCATCACGATACTGATGTTCCACATGCTCTGGATTACTTTTGGTTTCAACCTTTGGTTTAACCTGTATAGCCTGAAACCATTTCTGAAAATCTTCAGAAGAGTCAACATTAGGGTTAAAACCCAATTTTTGGAAACCTTCCATAATATTTGACAATGTTGTGTCTGGATCTGTAGCTTCCGCCTCACCTGGCATTTTGTATTCAAATTAAATAATCAGAATAAAAATGAAAATTAAGAAATATTTAATTTCGAAAAATTAAATATCGACGTCACTGAATTTTTTTTATTTCAGCTGAAAATGTGTAATAATGTAATTACAAATTAACTCTCAGGAGAAATAGTAAACCTGAAATATCATATTAAATTAATAATTAAATATTTCAATATATGACTCACCGCAATTAACGATGGGGGAGAATACCGTAAGACGATTGACTTCCTACAACGTCGTACAAGTTAAATTTAGTAAACATACAACATAGTTCAGTGGTTAGTAACAATTAGTGCAGGGGGACTAAGAAAATGTATCACAGCTAGGTTATAACAACAAAAAATAAATTTATAGAAAATTTACGACAGAAAAAAGTTTTGGCAGCAAGGGGTTAAGATTTGGCCAAAGTACAAATTTGACCAATATCTTAAACTTTAGGGAATTTAGATTTATATCTTATAAACCTATTTATTTCCTATATTGATGCCTAAATTTACATCCAGACTATGCCTATTTATAACTAAAGTTAAGTTTTATATGGCCATAATACAAGATACAAGCTTTCTCAGATATTGTTTACACAAAAAACACCTGAAAATGACGTATGCGGAAATGCACTAAATTGCAAATTTGACCTCTTGACGTCACGGGATTTCCGTTCTAAAAATAGCTACACATATTGAGTTCATAAATAACACAGATAAGTCTATCTAAATGCTGCAAATTATCCACACAGTTCACCGTTCAATCACCAACGTATTCCTGGCAGTTAGGATACGTGAAAGAGTATTTAATTCAGTTTTAACACAGAAAGTTTATCACAGAAAGTTCCTCACGCAAGTCGGTCACAACAGAAAATCTAATTTTACCGAAGCTCATTTCCTTCGCAAAGTTACGCTCTCCAAATTGTTCCTACACGCTCCCGTTCCACTCCAACGTTCTACAACTTACTACGCATAGATCCTTTTACCACAAAACCAATGTCAGTCGAAATACTGGCATTTTGAAGCAGTTTTCTTCACAGAAATCTTACCAAAACACACTCGTTTTGAAACCGGAAGTTCACCGACAACACAATCTGACACAGATAAACATTTGGGCTGGAGTTCCCAAATATAAAGTTACACTTCGAATCCAACACACAAATCAACCGAACTTGATTGTTTGAATAAAATACATCACATCGGCGTAAACAAGGTTCTACCACGGGGCGCCAATATAACTCCACGGATGTCCGGCTAACTCAGTTATTATTCACGAGATAGTTCCATGGAATCATATACATTTATCTCAAGGTTCAAATAACATTATATATATAGTCTACGCCTTTCTTTCCAACTCTCAGCTTAATAGTCCTCATTTGTTGGGCTGGTGCTCTCTAAGTGAACAATAGGTGCTGGGGCAATTAAAGTTCAATACATTACTTTAGATCTCTTATATTTTCATCAATAAACTCATCACATTCTCAACTCGATCCAACAATACACAATCATCGATCTGCCAACTATAGATGGTCCCATCTATATCATTTAATCTCGTACATGTTCATATAGGTAGATGTGTAGATGTAGATATGTCTATGTCGACTCTACAAACATAAATAAACAAGTCCTAATTTCTAGATTAAGGGAAGAGGTATACCTCCCAACATACAGACATAATACACCCTTACACAATCATACTACTAGTTATATAGAATAACCTATACACACATAAGGGATATATTAATGCTCCTGTCAGAGACTTTCTACAAACTACTACTTGAAGTTTCACAAACACAAAGTATAGATGAATATGTTATAACTATAAATATACAATTAAATGAGAATTAATTATAGTTTACCATATTATAAAGTGAACTATCCATAATTATAAAACGGACATATTCCAATTATGGAGAATCACAAGTGGATCTCTATTGACGACAATCGGAAAAATGGGTTAAAATATATAACATTGAAACGAACATAAAAGTACATTGAACATACCTAAACGATGAGTTTTGAGTCTGGATGTCTCCTTGTATTGTAGAATACTTTTAGCAAACAATAATAGAACTTTAGTTCCATTATTTAACTGTTTATTAGAGTTTGTTGAAAAACACAGCACCTAGATTTCAACAATGAAAACCAACTGACATTTCGCGGTTAAACCAATCCATCCCAATTAAAAGTATTGGGCTGACTTAGGTTTTAGCGCGAAACTAAATATTAAAGCAATACGATTTGTTTATGAGGGATAGTGAAGTGCAGTTAAGATTAATTACGGACTAATTAAGTGTTAAAGAGTTAGTAAGACATGCACATGCAGATATTATTAAAATCCTACATTTGATGCATTATTTACCTATACATGTAAATATATCACCGCCACAATACATATGGACCATCATGTGTGTTGTTAATTTCAAATCTGAGGTTGATAGAAACTTTGTTCCAGTTTTATTCAAACAGTGCTATTCACAGAAGACATATCATTATTCACATGATACCGTAGCAATAGTCACATGATACCATGTAATACGTTACATGATAAAATATAATTCATCAAAGCTCCGTTTAGATTTCAACTAGAGAAATAAAGTTTTTCTAATGATACACGTCTCCACATGACGGCCTTTAAAGATGGATTGTCTCTTTAAATAACAAATTTTAAATAATTGCGTGGGTATAAAATAATAGATATGAACTGAAGACCTATGTCCGGAAAAGCTTCTATCAATTAATATTAATTTTATTTCGAATATTAAATCGGGCCCGTTTATGTTACTATTTTTAGAACCAACCATTCGGATGAGACCGTATTGCGATATAGAGCACTGGGCTGTTCCTACGGCTACGCAACGAATGTCAAATGTCACAGATTGGTTGTTTGTATTGTTTTGTTCCACAGATATAAGCGATAATGAGTATAATTAACGTTTATTTGTGACAAAATTGCACAATATAATTTCTGGTCTCTGTTAACAGTAACGACTATTGGTCGTTAGCTGAACAAACACACCTTTTTAGACCAGAAAATATTCGAAATAAATAAAATTAATATTAATCGATAGAAGCATTTCCGGACAGGAGTCTTCTATTCAGATCTACTATTTTATACCCCGGTAACTATATAATACATGTTTACAAAGAGATAATCCACCTTTAACTTTTGTCTTCAAAATGAATACGAAAGTATCCATCTTTAAAGGGGCACGCATTCAGATTCTTTATGCAGTACATTTTCCGATGTTATCAAATGTTATCAATGTCATCATTTTCGCTATATAAACATTATTCATCGCTGAATACTTTCCTAAACGTCAGTTTTACTTTGAAATTTTCCTGGGCGATCGATATACCGATTAGAAGGACAAATAATCAAGGATGATACGAGAGGATACCTATGTCTTTGACTGAAAACGAGAATGACCATGAACGGGTACAACTAAATACTGAATGGAAATTTTGCCGAATTAACTGAAGGTGGAATCGCACTTAAGTGCAATAAGAATATTTCTTATTGCGCTTAAACGCAGTAAGTGATTCCGTGTTGATCTTATGCGCGCAATAAGATCTATTATTGTGCTTAAGCTCAATAAAATTTTCCTTATTGCGCTTAAGCGCAACTATGGACTCCTTATTGCGTTTAAGCGAAATAAGACATTTCTTATTGCACATAAGCGCAATTACATCTATGGCTGTTCTTTCTTATTGCGCTTAATATTAATAATTAATATCTCCATCACCCATCTGTGCAAATAGCAGAATCCAATATAGGTCTACGCGTGAACAGCCACCAGGTCACAAATAAATTCCACCAATTGCACTAAATATGGACTACACCATCTTAATTAGAGTTTATATAATGTGCCTAATTGTGCTTAAAGGTGGATTAGCTCTTTGTAAAATGTTTTATATAGTCACCGGGGTATACAATATTAGATCTGAATCGAAGACTCCTGTCCAGAAATGCTTCTATCGAATAATATTTATTTTATTTCGAATATTTTCTGGTCTAAAGAGGTGGGGTTGTTTAGCTAACACACAATAGTGGTTACTCTTAACATGTATTATATAGTTACCGGGCATACAATATTAGATCTGAGTCGAAGACTCCTGTCCGGAAATGCGTCTATCAATTAATATTTATTTTATTTATAACTCATCCATAAAATGTCAGAGTGTTCAAATATCGATTTTGTAATCTGAAGATAATTTCCTGTGGCCAAGTGAAAGGTCGACGAGAAACGGTCTCGAGCCAAATTAGGATAAAGTTGAATAACTCTAAACTCTAGAGGTTTTTTGTATCAAATAATTGAAAAACCGGCAAAATTTATTTATTTTTGGTCAATTAATCGATTCTGACATCTGGTGTAGCATTTAAAGATGGATTATCTCTTTGTAAACATGTATTATACAGTTAGCGGGGTATAAAATATTAGATTTGAATCGAAGACTCCTGTCCGGAAATGCTTCTATCGATTAATATTCATTTTATTTCGAATATTTTCTGGTCTATAAATGTGTGTTTGTTCAGCTAACGAACAATAGTGGTTACTGTTAACAGAGACCAGAAATGTTATTGTACAATTAACATTAATTGAACATTAATTAGACTCATTATCGCTTATATATGTGAAACAAAACAATGAAAACAATCAATCTGGGACATTTGACTTTCGGTGCGTAGCCATAGGAACTGCCCAGTGCTCTATATCGCAACACGGTATCATCCGAATGGTTTGTTCTAAAAATAGTAACACAAACGGTCCCGATTTAATATTCGAAATAAAATCAATATTAAAGATGGATTATCTCTTTAAATAACAAATTTTAAATAGTTGCGTGGGTATAAAATAATAGATATGAACTGAAGACCTATGTCCGGAAAAGCTTCTATCAATTAATATTGATTTTATTTCGAATATTAAATCGAGCCCATTTATGTTACTATTTTTAGAACCGACCATTCGGATGAGACCGTATTGCGATATAGAGCACTGGGCTGTTCCTACGGCTACGAAACCAATGTCAAATGTCACAGATTGGTTGTTTGTACTGTTTTGTTCCACATATATAAGCGATAATGAGTATAATTAACGTTTATTTGTGACAACATTGCACAATATAATTTCTGGTCTCTGTTAACAGTAACCAATATTGTTCGCTAGCTGAACAAACACACCTTTTAAGACCAGAAAATATTCGAAATAAAATTAATATTAATCGATAGAAGCATTTCCGGACAGGAGTCTTCGATTCAGATCTAATATTTTATACCCCGGTAACTATATAATACATGTTTACAAAGAGATAACAAATTTGGTTGAGGCTTAATTCCAACTTCTCCAACGAAGGCGACCCATGTTATGATGGACATATAATTTGACTCCCTCGCCGCCACCACTGCTCACAAATGATTTCAAATAATAAGCCGCGTTCCGATGTTGAGTGTGAATACCTGGCACCCAGCCAATACTATTCGCGCGACATACAACCGTGAAAAAATCCCCCTTGTTAGGGTAGATTGGTTCAATCATTTATCTCGAAGGAATTGATAAGCCGCTGATATGTCTGTGAGGCCAAATCGTTGCGAGACGGGAACTTATTGAATATGTTGTCCGCCTATTAGGGGGATTTTTCGCTAAGCAATTTGTCCGGAGGAAAATTACACGCAGCTAAGGCGGGATCGTTATTACAAAACACCATAAGTAAACATCGGCGCAACACACGATGTCGTGCTATACATTGTTGGAAAGGGTACATCCTTGGCTATTCAACTGTGGTAATTTGATTCTGAAGCAGGCACGTTTGCTTGTGCTATTTTCGCATATATCTTTTGCGAAAACGGTTATAAATGCAACCAAGTCTAGTATACTGATGTTAAATCAGTGTTTCCTGCGGAGACCAATTTTTTCTGGATTCTAGCCCACAACACCAAATGACGCAAATGACGTCATGGACCATGTCACGACGTCTTCGCTGATTTTATTCAGCTAACCAACGAAATTGGTCAAACGAAACTAATCAATAGGCCAAAATCACGTAGGAATTGTTCAGAAAAACTAAAGTTGTTAATTTTATAACCATCCCGTTGGTCCACTTCCGATTCTGTGTCACCGTTTATTTTTGGGATATTATTGTTCCCATGATTCTATGCGAAAGCGAAGCGGAAGTCACGTGATGTTTAACCCATTTTTCTTGTCCGGATTTTCATCGCGTCGATATGCTGTTTCATGGTATTGTAAAAATTAATGACGTCATTAACGCCTAAACTTGAAAAGCAACAACGCGCCTGCGGCGCGTTGTGGTTGCTATTATTTTATACCCACGCAACTATTTAAAATTTGTTATTTAAAGAGATAATTCATCTTTAACTGAGTTTCTCCCCAGCAAAATACATGAAACAATTTGCAAATACATAATTGTATTATATACTTGCCCAAGGTTTTAGCAGTGAGATAGAAGTGATATCCCACTAGTGAGATATATGTGATATCCCACTGGTGAAATTTCAATAAAATTCTGATGTATTGACATTCATTGGGGCCATAGGCAAGTAACTAAAGTATATAATAAACAGAATATCAACCCGTTTTCAGTGGATATGGGTTAATTCTCATTCGTGATGACAAAACATTTTAATTCCACTCGTGGCTAAAGCCACTCGTCGAAATTCAATGTTTTGTCATCACTCATGATATGTAACCCGTATCCACTGAAAAGGTGTGGATATCTTCTATATTTATATAGAAGCAAATTTAATTTTTAAGACAGTGCAAATTTGTTTCGACATGTTTCGGAGACGTAAATGTAACATGCATTGTGCCATATCCCCTGTGGTTACATGTACATACATGTACAATAATGTAGTGTCCTAAGTGCGACGTCGGAATAAATCGGACATTTGAGCTTCCTTACCCCCTATGTTACATACAATAGAGACCTAAACTGTACATATAGTGTCCAAAGTGTGACGTCGGAATACAGCGGCCATTTGAGCTTCCTTTTTGTGGTCGCTTCAGTGGCCGTGTGGTATGGATGTCGGACATTGAATCGCAAGGCGCGCTCGCAGTCACGGGCCGCCCAATCCCCCAAAAATTGCACTGTCTCAAAAATTAAATTTGCTTATATATATTTCACTGTTTAAAGTAACGTGTGCACAGTATTATATATTGTCCAAGAATAACATAAGACATGTCTATAGAAAATTATTTTTTGAATTATGATGTCATAGTGTCAAGGGAGATAACTCAGCTTCGCGCATTTAGCTTGCTTCGAAAGTGATCAATGTAGAAATCTTCCTTCCGGGTTCGGCGTATTCTGTTTGCTAAGAACAGTTTTTTTGGAATGGGAAGATCGAATATTCATTCTTTCCACAATCATCAACATGTTCACTCAGTGCAATTTTGCGATATTCTGGTTGATTTTCTGTTGTCTATGGATCCGCGTTCTTTCTCGTAATTTATTGCCTGTTTCTCCGATATAACTTTCCGAACATCCATGACAGACAATACAATATATAATGTCTTCCGATTTACACTCCATAGATATATTCGGATAGATTGTCATTCCATTTTTTAATGTCAGTGATCCTCCAGTGTGAAGGTAATTGTATGTCGCCACATTTTAGTGACTGTATGATTTGGAATCCCATCAGTTGTAAACTTCGCTTTCGTCAATATTTGTTTTCAGATTTTTCGGTTGGCGTTTGCTAGGTAGAATGTCATCTGATTTTATTATAGAATTAAATTTTTCACTTTTCCGTATGATGGGGAAGAGCTGTTTTGCAACTGTAGCCATATTAGGATGGTGAGGGTTATTTGTGGAAATCATCGGAATTGGTTCTGGTGACCTCTCTGCGCGTAGCTCCGCGATTGGAACGGCTCTAGCGCGTTTTATGCCATCCTGTATTAGTTTCTGCGGATAGTTTTGTTTTAGAAAAACAGTTAGTTCAGAGAGTCTGTGATCATGTTGCTTGTTTTGGCTAACAATTGTGCATACCCGTCGTCTTGCAAGACAGTAAGGAATGTTGCGCTTAGTATGCGGCGGGTGACACGAACGGAAGTCTAGATATTGATGTGTATCTGTTTTGTAGAATATATCCGTTTCTAATTTGTTTTTGTCAGCCAAAACAAGTACATCTAGAAAGGGCAATTGTTCACGGCTCCGATCTGATGTAAATTTGATTGATGGATGAAGTGAATTCAAAAGTGAGAGGAACTGGTTGAGGGTCTCTTCAGATTCTTCTCAAATAATAAAGCAGTCATCCAGATACATGTACCATTTCCAGGTGTGCATAATATGGTCACTGATGTTAGTCGGGAAAGTTTCCTTTGCGTGTATATACAGTTGGTGTTCGAGATATCCCATCACTAAATTTGCGTAGGTTGGGGCCATTTTTGTACCCATACAATACCTTTAACTTGGATGAAATATCGCTCATCAAAGAAACAATTATTAATTTCTAAAACGATGTTCACTGCGTTTAGAATAAAATCCTCACTGACGCGATTGTCCAGTATGTCATTATGTTCCTTCATCCAAAATATAAGTGCGTCCTTTCCAAGTGAATGGGGGATGCATGAATATAAATATGTAACATCACAGCTCACTAGTATCGACCCTTCTTTTATTTCACGTGATAATTTACGGATGAAGTCCATGTCATCTCTGATGAAGCTCGGTATTTTTCCACAGCGGGGTTTGAGGATAATGTCTACAAAGTTCCTCAAACGATTTGTTGGGCACGGAAACCGAACAAAGTAGTAGTAAAGTGCGGTCTCCACTTTTTCAGTAAAAAACGCCAGCTTTTGTAGTAAACAAGATATGTTTCCACTTTTATTACAGCTTTTGAAGTAAACTGACTCAATACATTTTGAAGGGCGCTGGACGAAACATCGAAAGTGTGACTTTTGACTGAAGTAAATTAGTGAGTCCGGTTCCGTGACAAAAGAATTCACCCTGGCAATCGACCATACCAACACACACACAAATCCACACAGTCGATCGCCAATACAAGTGAGACGTGTACCAAAAATAGTTGGTATATTTCACCTCACTTTGGAAGGCGATATTAATTGCATATTCATACCCTCGAAATGAGATGACTGAAAATACGCGTTAGGTTTATTAGATTCGTCTCTGAAAGGCGACAAATTTAGACCATTGAAATTATGTCATATAACTGAGGTACTAGATCTACCTCAAACGTGGCCAGCTACTTTGGAAACGGGGGCCAGTAACGTGTTAAGTGGACATCGTTGGATTCTCTTTTCAAAATTTATTCAACACAATATGCGAATTCAAATAATTGTCAGGCACAGCAATAAAAAATGAAACGCATAACAAAATTAGGATTGACTGGAACGATGTGTTTGATGTAGTTAACTAATTGTGAGCCAACTTTATTCTCAATCTGCCCTTAGACGCTTATAATTAGAACTCCTCTCATTTTTAACCGCGAACTATAGCACGTTAGTCATAAACACCCGGACCGTGCGTAACGTGATAACCCCTTTCCAAAAAAATAAAATAAACACCACACGGAGAACAAAATTACAACACTGAATTTGTTGATATACTGAAAACCATCGGTGCGAACTGGGTTTGATGAGATATTATGTATAATACAAAAAGAATATATGCCAGTCCCTTCCAATAGTATTGACCTCGACTTACCAACAACGGGTTGAACAATATCATAACATACTTGCCCTACTCTCTAAAAAACACTGTGTAGAAACGCTACACACTTTGTACACATATATGTGTAACATCTGCTCTCCAACAATTATGTGTAGGAAACTGTAGAGCAATGTTGGTACACACAATATGTGTAGCTCTATACACACATGTATGTGTATAGAGCAATTTTTGGTACACACAATATGTGTAGCTCTATACACACATGTATGTGTAGTCGCTATACACTTGTGTGTAGTAAACAGTTGGTAGACAGTTACTACACAGTTAGTACACAGATAATACACAGTTAGTGTGTACTTTATTTATACACATTTGTGTACATAGTACACAGTAGTGTGTACTTTATTTATACACATCTGTGTAACAACCTACACAATTTTGTAGTATATAGTACCCAGTATTGTGCATATTTGGTACACACACTGTGTACCAACTAATCTATACACTTTATGTGTAATAAATTTACATGCATTCTTTTTGCAAATATTGGACATTTTTGGGTGATGTAGCAACTGTAATGTCGAATCAGAATCGCATGGTTGAGGCCACTGAATTTAGGCCATCACAGTAAGAATGTTTGATATTGAAAGCCATAATTATTACTTCTTTTTTTTTATTAGCCAAAACAAATCATGAAAAACATGCTATCATATGTTATATATGCTGAATGGACCTCATATTACATTGGCATTTACATGTACTGGTATAATAAATTTGCAATGACAATGAAATGGGCAAGAAAAGTTTAACTCACTATTTATCTAACTTTTCCGGTTCAATATAATTGTTTAATTGCCAATTTATTTTACAGGCAAATGACAATTCCAACTATGGGTGATGTTCGATCAATTAAGTGTACTGGATGTATATCTAATAGCACATTCCTCGGGATTTTATTCTGGGTAACATTTTTCTGACAATGCTGTGTTTTCTCAACAAAATTTATCAATATGATACTTTCATTCTCAGTTTTTGAAGCCACTTCTTCAATTGACAGGGCACGAGGATCTTCGGATTGACTCCAAGCCACCTCTCCCATGTCAATGACATGAAGATCTTTCAAAAACTGAGAATGAAAGTATCATATTGATAAATTTTGTTGAGAAAACACAGCATTGTCAGAAAAATGTTACCCAGAATAAAATCCCGAGGAATGTGCTATTAGATATACATCCAGTACGCTTAATTGATCGAACATCACCCATAGTTGGCATTGTCATTTGCCTGTAAAATAAATTGGCAAATAAACAATTATATTGAACCGGAAAAGTTAGATGCATTCAAGTTTATATTTTAATTGCTTGCATCCAGGATAAGGCATCGAAGTCACCTCTTCAATTGACAGGGTATGAGGATCTTTAGAATGACTCCAAGTCACCTCTCCCTTGTCAATGACAAGAGGATTTTTCAAAAACTGAGTGAGCATGAAAATATCATTTTGATAAGTTTTGACAAGAGGACACAACACTCTCCAAAAAGTATCAACCCATTAGTTATCATATACATGTATAACGGATTTGTGGAATGGAACTAACTTCAGAGAAAGTTGGCATTGAAATTCATATATACCGGTACAATAAAATGGCAATGACAATACAAACAATGCTATTATGAATAGAGTTACATGCATGTTACATGCATTTTAATAATTGCTCTTATTCTGGAGTCAGCATCGAAGTCACCTCTTCAATTGACAGGGTATGAGGATCTTTGGAATGATTCCAAGCCACCTCTCCCGCATCAATGACATGAGGATTTTTCGAAAACTGAGCATATATTAAATTTATCGTTTTGATCTGTTTTGAACTTTTGACGAGACAGCACTGTCAGATAAGTACTGTTAAAATTTACGAAAGAAGTTACAAGTAAAATTGGGACCAGCAATTTCTGTTGCGTTACATATACTGTAGTTAGGATACCACCAGTCATTGAACAGGAATCACTTCTCTATTACTTTCATGGTGTATCATGGCAATTAAGATTCAGTATCAATGCTTACATTACAATTCAGAATCAGAATACACAGAACACTGATAAGGTGTCATCACACCAAACACCAAGATAAAATATGGTCTCTTTGATGTTATTTAATTTGTACACCCCACTGACTTATCCTATTTCCAGTAGATAAATAAACCCATATTATATTAAGCTGACATCGTTTTTCAATACAATATTACCACCATTACTTTGATAGAGGAAAGTTTATTCTCAAAGAGTATAATTATTTTACATGAACTTTATTTTAATGGTATATAACTACATATCCAACAAATGAAGCTGAAAATTCATATTTCATGTGCTGCAGGAGCCTTCAAACTCTGGTTGACACTACAGTAACAGTTGAGGCACAAGCAGACATGTTCACTGGAGAAATGTTAATAGATAGTCCACTTCAGCCGTTTCAGTCAGTTAATAAATTAGAGGAATAATAGTATGACCACTGCTCCAATCCTGTAGTTAGCCAAAATCAAGGCTTCTTTTACCATGATTTTAATGAACAGAGAACAGAAAATTCCTTAGTTGAAGATTGTCAGATCATCAATTACAATAATGTGACTCATCATCCATCCTCCTTCACAATAACATATTGCATGGTAATTTACAAAGCATGTGTATGATATTACACGGCTGAAGATTGTCACACATTTGAGAACTGGTCCATAAATACTGTTTGTCATCCACCTTGAATGGGAAATTCAACTCATGGCATTTTGAAGCTAGAAGTAGTAACATATCATTACTGTATGGTAGACCTCTACTTCCTCATATAGCACATTGTATATCTGATTCTGTAGTCATCCTGAAAAAATAAATATATGAAGTCAGAATTTTAAATAATTGTTTATGTATGTCATGATTTGAACTGAAAAAAATCTATTATAGCATGGATCTTAAAGGTACTCAATCTGATTAAGCACCCCTAAAATACTATTTCTTCGGCTTCAGGGGTTAAAAATAATTAATTTGAGTCGAGGAACCCATCCATCAAAGCTCAGAATGATCAGATATTGATTCTTTTTTTTAATTTGTAATTTTCTCGAGATGTGTACTAATAATTGCAACAGAATTATTTATTCAAACGGACGAAGATGGATAACTCTAAAATGAAGCACTGAGAACTTCCTTTTGACCGGATGTTCTGGGCCAGAAACAAGAGATAACAAAACTTCAAAAATTTATATCTGATCACTCTGAGGGTTGATGGGTAGGTTACTCGACTCGAATCAATTATTTTTTTTACCTCAGAAGCCAAAGAAATAGTAATTTATGAGGGTCTAATTGGATTGAGTACCTTTAACATTTAACCAACCATTTTCAGACACACCTCCCCCAACTTGTTGATGAAAATCCACAAATCAGGTTCCAGCTATCTAGGTCACTTGTACCAATGTTCATCATATTTCCCAAACATGAAATGACACACTCTATGATTTCCAGGCTTCAATTTAAAGATGAATTATCTGTTCCCACAACAAGTATATAGTTTCCTCGGTATAACATAAGAGAAATGAATCAAAAACACCTACCTGGGAACACTACTATCAATTAATATTGATTTCCTTATATAATGTGACTATCAAGTTGCCCTGTGGGACATATATTTGTCACTATTTTTAGAAATAGTTATTGCTCAGAACAAACAGAGCTGTAAACTGTTTAAATATAATCAATATTAAGTATGCATCATCCGATTAGATGCCCCTCAATAAGGCTCAATCTCATATATATTTTGAAGACCTCTGTTTGTCTGTCTGTATGTTTGTCTGTCATTGATACAAATCTACGATTCTCGGCCGATCGGGACGAAATTGGTACGTGTGTGTAGTTACTATATATTTGGATTCGGGTGGGAGGATATCTGATTTGAGTCGATGAACCCACCCACCAAAGCTAAGAGTTATTACATATTCATTTTTAAATCTATTATTTTTCACCATCGAGACTTAATAGTGGCCTGGGAAAAAGTCAACGGGCCAATGGTCTTGGACCAAATTGCGGATGAAGATAACTCTAAAATCAAGTAGCTTTGTGTTGATAATGAGGCAAAATTTTCATTGAAAAACATGTTGATAAATAGCACATTTTGAGCAATTTTATACTATAATTGACATTATTTTTGAGCAATTAATCGATTCTGATAACTGAAGCAGCATTTCAAAATATGTTGTTGGAAGCTGAATATATGGGGTTCATTGAATCAACTTGAAAGTTTGCACGCTAAATTATACATTAAATGCTTTATATAATTATTATACAATGAAGTAAAATAAATAATCACTCCAAATATTAAAAAAACATGTGAGTATAGTTAGTATACAGACTTGTTGGGGCTCAAGTTCCGTGAAATATTACATGAGTGGCCAGTGTCAAATTGCATCTTGCAGCATAACACTTTAACATAACAGATAAGTGGACAATTGTTTGCAGGTGTGGTTTGGTTTTGTATTTACTACACACCAATATTCAATCAAGTAATAATATTTGTCCACTATCTAGGCAAGTTAGTTATATATTGAACATGGCAAGGAATTAAATTAATTCTCTGGAACTGGATAGGCTGTCATGCATGATGTCAAATATGTTGCGAGTCTCAATGACATCAGGATTGCACTATCGTGGACAAGCTGAAAATTTATACCAACAATGTAACTGAATTTACGAAATAAACCAAAATATTGCAGCTGTGTAATTAGAAGTAAAATAAAATAAAGCTTTATTCCACACCTATTGACTATTCAACCAAATCTCACTATTCAACTGAATACCTATTATTGTATGCCTCTAGTGGAATAGAAGCCGGTGTAACACGATATCTTCCCCCCTGGGTATCTTACCCCCCGGGGGGGGGGGGGAACATACCCCGGGGTATCTTCCCCCCCCCACCCTGGGTATCTTCCCCCCCACTCATACATTTTTTTTCCCTCACTTATTTTATATTATTATGGTAAGAAATGCCGAGAAAACTATTAAATATTATTTTTTTTTGGTTATTTTGAAGTTTAACTTAACCCAATAATAGCATAAATATGTCAAAATATTACCTTATGATTCTATCGTTTAATTTGCTTTATACAGTCATGAAATGGCGAGAAATTAACTTTATATGAGCAAAATTTGATAGAGTAAGAATTTGGGGTGGGGGGGGGGGGGGAAGATACCCAGGCCTGAGTATCTTCCCCCCACCCAGCACCTACATATGACAAAAATTAAACGTATGATTTTATTGCTTTAAATAGTCATGATATGGTCAGAAATTAACTTTTTATGACAAAAAGTTGATAGAGTGGGAATTTGGTGTTGGGGAGAGGCCTGAGTATCCTCCCCCCCCCCTCACCCAGCAGCAGAATTAAAAAAAATATATATATAAGTTTATCTCGCCATTTCATAACTATATAAAGCAAATTAAGCAATAAAATCATACTTTTAATTTTTGTCATATGTAGGTGCTGGGTGAGGGGGAAGATACTCAGGCCTGGGTATCTTCCCCCCCCCCCCAACCCCAAATTCTTACTCTATTAAATTGTTCTCATATAAAGTTAATTTCTCGCCATTTCATGACAATATAAAGCAAAATAAACGATAAAATCGTAAGGTAATATTTTGATATATTTATGCTATTGTGTGAGGGGTTAAGTTAAACTTCAAAATATTTTTTATTTTTTTTAATAGTTTTCTCGGCATTTCTTACCATAATATTATAAAATAAGTGAGGAAAAAAAAATATATGAGTGGGGGGAAAGATACCCAGGGCGGGGGGGGGAAGATACCCAGGGGGGGGAAGATAAACTGTTACACCGGAACTATTTTTGTTGATGTTGTCATCAAGAAAGGTGACAAACAGCTATTATAGGTACATTTAGTATGTCAACAATCAGCTTCAGGTGATGTCCCGATCATAACCGGTTATCCATCAGACTTAAATCACAATAAAGGTAGCTGACTCATGGATTGACACAATGGTGTAGAATAAATACAGAACACAACTTGTACCATAATCTCAAATATTTTATCAAAATCATGGTGGACAGTGCATAATTACATTCTGCTCGAGTTTTGCTGTCGCAAAATATATCCATGCACCTTCTGCAACTCATTTGATAAAAGATTCTCGATGACACTAGGGGTAACTTAATTTTAGGATCCCGCAAATATTAAAAAAATCATATTCAATTAAACATGCTGCTGCATGAGTATATGATTCATATTTGATTCAACATCAGCGAAGAATATATCTATATAATATCCCCGTTGAGCTTCGCAGTGCTAAAATGAGTGTTCCGTAAAAAGCACACATCGATGACATTGCCGTAGAGTCATAAGCACCCCCTCATTATGAGAGTAGTTCATCTGGATGATTGATTTCAGCATCCTGACCGACTGTATATGTGCATGTAGGTTGTGATACATGTGAGTCAGATCATGTAGCCCCAATGCCTCTCAAAATTAAAAGATTAGTTGAAATGCAAAGTAACATCATTATATTTTACTCACAGACACAGACTGCCATTGGAAATGTTTTGTCCTCTCACAAATTCCAGAATTATTGGCAAAGTTGTCTTGCAGCAAATTCAGAGGATCACATCACTCATTCTTACAATAAGCTGAGGTTATCTGCAAAAATTAGTAAACACTTATTACAATATTGTTTTCATTAGAAAAAGCTATTACTCAGACTAGTTATTTAATTTCAATTGTATACATACACATGAAATCTGAAAATTGGCCACAGCAATAACTTCCAGGGCTATAAAATCACATATGTACTTCACCAACATTCATCAGGGACGTGGATGGAGGGTCTCCATTGGGGAGGAACGCACCTTGAATTTGAAATGTATAAAGCCACCCACCTCCTAAAATATCCAACACATGCACTGACACATGTTGTATTATATCAGACAAGAAGTTAAATTTGTTTTCAAGTTGGAGCAGGGGCCCCCGGTGATCGAATCGGTAGAGTGCCAGTTGCATTACACCGCCACAGGCCGTCCAGCGCTGACGAAGCTGGTTCGAACCCCGTCATAGGAAGGCCAAGGGTGACTGGAATCGTGTATCTGGGCAAGTTTGTCAGTTGATTTCTGGGGGTCGGTGGTTTCTACACACAGTGGGACGACTTCTTGGTGAAATCAAGCCTCTGTGTGGTCTTTTCTCTACCAGTAAAATTGACAATGTCTCGTGTGGCCTGGTGGCTAGAACGACGTTAAACCCTAATAAACCAAACCAATCAAGTTGGAGCCGGTTAAAATTGTGAATTGGAACACAAGTACTAGTAGAATGTCTGCCGAACAGTCTCTTTAACCACAATAATTTATGATGAAATTATCTTGGCCATTTTTGTCGCAAGCATCCATAGCGACTCAACTCAAATGTTGAGTTATGTTCTGCATAAAACGGGAAAAAGAAGATAAAATAAAAAAAGAGTTTTCTCTGCATATGAGCTTTGGTAGCAAGTAAAGTGCAAGTGCACTCTGACCGACTTTAAAATCGCAGATGCACAGATTCCCATGGATGGTAATAAATATCTGTGCCATTTAAAATTTTTTAACAAAATATGTAGGAATAATGCAGTTTCCCATGGTACTAAATGTCTGTGAAAGTTTTGAAACAATTGACCAAAAATTATAGGAACAAAAGCTCAAAGTAATACCCCTGTATAATTTATTGAAAATTTTCTTAAAGGTACTCAATCGGATAAAAATTCTCTCAATTACTATTTCAATGGCTTCGGGGGTAAAAAATATTTGATTCGAGTCGAGGAAGCCACCCATCAAAGCTCAGATTTATTAGATATCGAATTTAGAAATCTATTATTTTTCATTATCAGGAATACTTTCTGTCCCAGAAGTTCCCCGAAAAAGCCGACCGACATACTCACGATACTAAATTCCATTGAACAAAATGTTGCTATACAACAGATTTTGGGCAATTATATACGACAGTTCACAGTCGTCAGCATTATTTTTGGATAATTATTTGATTCTGATAACTAAATTTAGTGACCTTTGATAAACAAAATTTGTTGTTGGAATCTGTTGAGATGGGGACCCTCTGATCGGATTGAGTACCTTTAAGTCAAAAAGGGGGATAACTAAAAACAATTGGACAGACCTCATAATCACAGGTGCACAGGTTATCATTGTGGTTGCTGTCTGTGCCAAGTTTCATGGAAAATGATTAAAAATGACTGAGAAAAACTCTGCACAAATTTGTGTCCATGGACAGACGGAGGGCTAAGATGTTTCCAGTATAACCCCCCACAACTTGCAGGTGGGGGGTATAATAATAATTTTGGAGGCCATTAAATAATGTCCCGACAGTCAAGGACCACAAATAGGTCCAAGGGCTGTTAATAAAACATAACGCTCATGCATGTTATTATTATTAATACAACTCCGTCCTTGTGTGATCGGTGACACAGAATTCACTGGGCCGTGTGAGAACATTTGAAATTTGAACATACAAATTGCTAAATCCTATAGCATCTATTGAGTAGCCTCAAGGTTTTAGAAACTTCAGACCTGACCTGTTGGTCTAACACAAATTATTCCACACTAATAGATTGTTTGATAATCAATCTACAAAAAGATTTCAACCTATTGTTTCTTGTGAAATTTCCTATAAATGTACATGTCTGGAATTCAACGATATTTAGAACAGTTGAAATTTTTTACCAAGGTTGATGGACATAGGTTAATTGTAGCATTACCAGTCTCTGCCCCGGCTATAGGCTGATATGATATTCGCCGGACATTCGAAGGATATACTTTACACGATATCCTTTTGCTGTATACATTGGTCTTTATATCCAGTGATTCTGTCAGGCTAGTTTATGCAAGTCGAATTCCTGTTTTCACATACCTGCGACTGACGCGTGCGACAACTGAGGTTGTGGCTGATAGAGTTAAACCCATTCGATTTAAAAATGTGCTTAATTGCGTCAGCCACAACCCCAGTGATTTATATAATATATATGATTTGAAACGTTGCGCCTATATATATAAACCCATCTAGCCTCATGCATCAACCGCATGTCTGTAATAGCAGCTTCATACCGACATGGGTTGGCAGACTGTACATTTGTATTTATTGAATTTGTGTGCACCAGTCTCGACAACCAGTCTCTGTCGAGACTAAGTCTGCATTAAGTATATGTGACTATAGTTATATACTGGTACGTATATACATCGTTCGTTCGAAGAGAGGTCCCTGTCGGTAATTGCCGCTCAGCAAATGCTGCACATGACATGTTCACCTGAATGGCGATCACCACCACCGGGCACTTGCAGTAAAAAGGGCAGTTCGTTCAAAGGGTACGAAGCCCCATGGCTACCCGTGGGCTTGCTATTGACAGTATTATAAGTAGAGGTGGAGATATTTATTCTTTCGATGTTTCGACACAAGTTTCCAACAACTGAGGTCTGTGATAAAAACTAATTTTGGCTTTTGATGACTTGTGCATATTCCATTAAAGGCACGTGAGGCCTTAGTTGTCGAAAATATTCATATTTGTTCCAATCACCGTAAACAGAAAAACATTAATACGCATACAGTTTCGTTCATATATACCACGACCATCGCGTAAACAGCATGTTATCATAAAGACCTACTATATTCTACCTAAGCAAGAACCTGATTATGTTACAGAAGACAGCACAATGCTACTGGCTAATCAGTAATCACACAAATGGCATAAACGCTCTTTATTACTTCCATATCAGGAATTCACCAACAAAGAACGCTCTTTATGTTTACCATCATAATATAAACAAACACCAGAAAAGTAACGTTTGATGCTTTTGTTTACATAACAATGGTCAAACATATGACAATAACATACCGGTACTGTTTATGCGATATTTCTTATTTGTATACGGACAAAGTATGTCTACATTTTGATGTTCTTTCTGTTTGTGGCGGTTTTTGACGGGTGGAAATATTTTCACAGGATACCCACCGCCAAGGCCAACCGTACCTTTAATTCGAAACTAGGTGTTGTTGGAAATTGGAAATATGTAATACTATCTACTTAGTGAGCTTTCAGACAACCACGATTCAATCATAAGTGGAAGAATTTTCGTCGTAGGAAGTAACCGATAGTTAGCATGCTCACGTCAAAATCACAAGTAAAAAAATAATATCAAGCACCATTTGATTTTAGATTCAAAATTGTGTCGTATCCACTGTTACAATGTTTCATATGATTCTAGTGCCAATAAACTTATCTTATCTTGTGACATAATCACAGTCATGTGTACATAAAAATCGTGGCTGAAAAGATCGCAAGGTAATCAATCACATGCTATACAAACAACCTACTCAGCTGGACAAAACAAGTCTCCACTACTTTAACTGTGGTGTGGTTAGTGTTGCCACCGCGGCCAAAATGCAAAACCTTCTACACTGATGCTCCACCTACTAACTACAGTTGGGCCGCAGTGTACTTGCCATTCGGCCATGGTGTACATGTAGTTGCCACGGTGTACGTTCATTAACCCTTTACCCAACAGAACGGCCCTGTGCCAATGCATTCTCTTATATATGCGAGTCGACCAATGCGAGGCGACCTATGGTCGACTCGCATATATAAGAGAATGCATTGGCATTGGAATGCAGGGCATAACTATAACTATCACAATGTGGTCAAGGAGCCGGTTCCAATGATATCCATATTTGTATGGTTCTATTGAGACAGACTGAAGATATTTTAGGCTGTTGAAGCTTTATTTGGCCGGTTTTGGCCGGTTTGTTGGGTAAAGGGTTAAACTGAAAAAAGACGATACAAACTAGAAATCTAACCATGTTGTACATGCCATTCGGCTCCATTGTAGTTGCCTTTCGGCCATGGTGCACTTGCCATTCGGCCGCAGTGTATATACTTCCCGTTCGGCCGTGGTGTACTTGCCATTCGGCCGCGGTTCACTTGCCGTTCGGCCGCAGTGCTCAACTGCTACAGTTACAAACTCTTGACTCCGCGGCCGAACGGCAAATACAATGTGTGCCAATGGACAATTGTTTTGCCCGACAGTCCAGCGGGTACGAGTACTACTAGTACGATATCAATCATCGACATCATGACGTACGACAACATGTCAACATCGCAATCATGATCTCATCGGGCCACGATTCCTCCACTTACGTCAGCTGTCATATACGATTGTATCATGGTTGTCTGAATGTTCACTTATAGGCAGTTATTAATAAATAATATAAATGTATTTTAATTATTTATCACTCACTGTTCAGTGTTCTGTGTTCAGAACTCGACAGAACTTTCACTGAAAGTTTCAGAATGTTTGTGCGTGCATGTTGCCAGTGAACAGTCAGTGAGTGACAGCCTGTTGGAGTTTTTTTCATTTAGAAAAATGAATATGTAGGCATACTTCACATTGTTGAGAACTGAGTATAATTTAAGGAATAGTACTGCAGAAAGTGCAGTATACGTGTTGTCGAACACGAAATTATGCGAATTTTTACGGCAGAAATAGAAGGTCAAGGTCGCAGGAAAAGGTAATTTCCGGACACATTTGTTCGATACCTTTACCGGATTCCGGCTTCCATACTAAGACTAAATAACTTTTGAAATTTGGATATATAGTTATTAGTTCCAACTGCTAGTATAAAATAACATTACCAATTGATGATGAGTCGAGTGTAAATTCCAGGACTAACGCATTAGCCTACTGTTTCGTCGAATTTACCTTCAATTAACATTATGTAGGGCCTACGAAGTATCTAATTACGTTCTTCGTATGTTTGCATAAATATTCTCACCTTTACTAAAGATATTCTTCTTGTATAACGGCTCAAATTCAGTGGTCTTGGTCCTTATTGGAGTCGAAACGGTGATCAACACCAACAAACCAATATGGCTTCCAAACTGAGGCAACACGTGTAGAATGAGTGTTCAGTATCAGTGCGCATGTCAATAGTACTCGATACACATATATGTTCAAGTGTTTACACATATATGTGTAAATATAGAAAAACATACACAACATGTGTATACACATGTATACAATACTGTATAGATATTGGAGGTACACACCATGTGTCCAGCGCCAATGGCATTCTACCTACACAGTAGTTTGCAGAGAGTATTCAGGGCAACACCAGTTAATGGCGATTGTGGTCGATGTTGACACCCCCACTCGCAGGTGACTCACATTTAACAATGGAATCGCAGTCATAGCTACCACATGGTATAATGCACGCTCAGAACACGGGCTCCACTGGCCGCCATGGAGAATCATCACAACATAACGCCTGGGCATTACTACTGAAGCGCCCAAAGAGGCCAGATCTACACAACGATATCGTGTGCGCTTTTCTTTTTATCTTTGTTCCTCTCTTGGTGGTTCTAGAGCTGTCACGAAGTCTCCAACGATATAACACTACCCCATAACAGCCGTGAGTATGTTCAATAATTTAGTGTGTAATTCCAGAAACTATTATCTCTCGTTATGTCCAAAGGAGATTGTATTTCAGTTGTAAATTGAATGAACATCACTGACGTATTGTTATATAGCACGTGCATGATAATATTATTATAACTGGGACAATGCCTCATGAAATTATGCAGAATCGGTGTGTCTTGTCATGCGGCATTCTTAACCACCCGACATCTGGACTTTCGTCCTTTATTTCTAAGTTGGCCAATCAGAATGAACCACGTTACGAAAATGGAATTTATTATTATTGATAATCGACTATTATAGTCCAGCAGAACTGGGGTCGAACCCAAAATTCTCTGTTAATGTATCACGGGGGTGTCTTTGTTGATAATCCTGTTGATGTGGATGTGTAACCTTTGGGGATCTATTTTTTCACATTGATTATGTGACCTTTTAGTTTGTTTAAAAAACTGTTTTGGACTGTTTTTGCAGAAACAATTACGGTATGTATGATCATGTACATATACCGGTATGACTTTTGTGATGTCCCATAACGGTTAATTAATCATCAAATCCTTCGAAAGATTAACAAGCGAGCGTAAATTATATCATCAAATTAAATTTGATGCTGACAATTGTTTGTTCTAAGGTAGCCTTTACGAGTTTTGTGTCTCAAATAGAAGTTACATAACACATCTGATCTAATAACTATTCACTCATATTCAACGTTGAGAAAATTCCACACACACATATATATATATCATGTCATTATACACAATGATATACACATTGTGAATTTATACACATTTGTGCTAAGGGTATAACTACAACTACTTTGACTCAAATGCGTGCATTTGATTGGTGCAGGCCCTCAAATACAATTGTATATAAATACACTGGGTGAGTGATGCTTTTAAAAGTTCGCTTTTTAAAAGCTGCCCGATGTATTAAACGATTTCCGCCATATATCACAATGGTTATGCTAATCTCCAGTATGGATTCTCTTATGTGTCACCAAGCTGATCGATTGAGTGAACGATTTCCCGCATATGTCACAATGGTAAGGGTTATCTCCGGTGTGGATTCTCTTATGCGTCACTAAGTTGGGCGATTGAGTGAACGATTTCCCGCATATATCACAATGGTAAGGCTTATCTCCGGTGTGGATTCTCTTATGCGTCACTAAGTTGGGCATTTGAGTGAACGATTTCCCGCATATATCACAATGGTAAGGTGTATCGCCGGTGTGAATTCTCTTATGCCTCACCAAGCTGCACGATGTACTAAATGATTTCTCACATATGTCACAATGGTAAGGCTTATCCCCAGTGTGAATTCTCTTATGTCTCACCAAGCTGCACGATGTACTAAATGATTTCTCGCATATGTCACAATGGTAAGGCTTATCTCCGGTGTGGATTCTCTTATGTGTCACCACGTAACTCGATGTATTAAATGATTTCCCACATATATCACAATGGTAAGGCTTATCTCCGGTGTGGATTAACTTATGTGTCACCAAGTTGGTCAATTGAGTAAACGATTTCCCGCATATATCACAATTGAAGAGGTTATCTCCAGTGTGGATTTTCTTATGCACCACCAAGCTGCTCAATGCTCTAAATGATTTCCCGCATATATTACAATGGTAAGGTTTATCTCCGGTGTGGATTCTCTTATATGTCACCAAGCTGCCCGATTGTTTAAATGATTTCCTGCATATATCACAATGGTAAGGCTTATCTCCGGTGTGGATTCTCTTATGCACCACCAGGTGAGTCGATGTAGTAAATGATTTCCTGCATATATCACAACGGTAAGGCTTATCTCCGGTGTGAATTTTATTATGCGTCACCAAGACGGTCAATTGCTTGAACGATTTCCCACATATATCACAATGGTAAGGCGTATCTCCGGTGTGGATTCTCTTATGTGTCACCAAGATGCTTGATTGCTTAAATGATTTCAAGCATATATCACAATCGTAAGGCTTATCTCCGGTGTGTGTTCTGTTATGAGTCACCAGGTGATTCGATGCATTAAATGATTTCCCACATGTATCACAACGGTAAGGCGTATCACCGGTGTGGATTCTCTTATGTGCCATCAGGTTGCTCGATTTAGTAAATGCTTTCTCGCATATATCACATCGGTAAGGCGTATCACCGGTGTGTGTTCTCTTGTGTGTCACCAAGTTACAGGATTGAGTGAATGATTTACCGCATATTTCACAACCGTAAGGTTTATCCCCAGTGTGTATTATCCTATGTCTCGCCAAGCTGCCCGATTGAGTGAATAATTTCCCACATACATCACAATGATGTCGTCTATTCCCTGTTTGGACGATCTCGTGATCATTAACGTTAGCGTCTCTCATCTTGTTGTATATATCTCGAAGCCGAAGCGACAGCTGTAATTTGAACTAATTATAACAAAAGTCCGTTAATACAGTGTGACTGTAAATTATATAGTTCACGATAAGTAATGATCACGTATTTGTATCGATCGATCGATCTTTAAGTCAAACAAAGGACGACGGAGATACAGTATTCTGTTGAATTAACATGCCTCGACTGATGTGGTTTTGTTCAGTGGCACCATTCACAAAACGATAAGTGACTACACATCCTGCATGCTTGTAAGTGTTCAAGACCTGATAGTAATTTCGCAGTATAACTTCTTACCCGATAAGTCTACCGATTTGGTCTATGGGCGGGTGACAACCTCTTCTACATATAGACCAACATGAGTGTTGTTGATTTCAAATCTGAGGTTGATAGAAATTTGTTCCAGTTTGATTCAAACAGTGCGACTCACAGAAGACCATATCATTCAAATTTAAATTCAATAAGTTTTATTTGGAATTATCGAATAATAACATTTTATATACAACAGGACCCCACAAAAGCTGTGCTTATGAGGGCCGGGGCCTTATACAAATATATTACATTGATATTATATTGAAATTAAAGTTGCTGTGTATATTTACAGGTGGTGCAATGGTGTACGCCCCTGTAAATAGCACGTGGGCTAGAAACACCACCCATGTACCCCCAGATCCTCTGAAAGTGGTATCATTTTATTCGTTAGACCTTTCTGAATAAGATTAGGCATGTTACCAAGAAATATGTAGGAATGGAAACCGCCACAAAAAATTACCTTTTGTTATATCTCAGATTCTGATGCACCTAGAAGCATAATTTTGGTGTCTATACACATGTGTTCAGGGTCAAAGCATCCACTGAAGCTAATGGGAATTGAATTTGTCCAAACAGAAACTGGTTTTGCGCCATTTTTCAAGATGGCCGCCAAAAATCCCAATTTGTACCCATCTTTTCATAAAAAAAAATCTCGCAGAAACATAATTTTCATCCCCAAGCCCATGTTTTCTAGGACAAAGAAATCAACTAGAATGATAATGATATTTAATCATTTGCTTTTGGTAGATATCTTCAATTTCAAAATGACTGCCAAGCAAAAATTAATGACGCACATGGTGGGTCTTCCTAGCCCATGCACTCTATTATGTTCCTGGATAATACAGCTTTTGTTTCTAAATTACAGGTTGCATGATTTAGTATTGATATTGTATTTGTGAATGTTTTAACACACTAATAATTACTAACTGGTGGTGGTATACTAACAGAACTTTTGAAAATGAGCTTACCAAGCAAGAAACGAAAATTAACCCCACTCCTAAATTTGATGTGGCGTCAACAGCCCCAACCTACATGCATTATTCATGATGATGAATGCAAATCAGGAAAAATAATTCTCCTTTCTGAACTTAGGCATCCAGAAGAAAGGTTCAACAAAATTCAGGATGTTTCTAGACTGAGGTTAGCAGAACCTGCAAGTTCAGTTCATCGTAGAGCGAACATTTGTGGAAAAAATTCCAACGAAATATGCACCAGACTTTCAGTATGGTTATCACCGCTAACTTACATCGTCTAAAAGGAAAAGAGGGTGAAGCAATTCCAGGACCATCTTCCCAGGCAACAAGGAGGTCATCAAAAGAGTTTGAGAAATTAATATTTAAAGCGGACTGTATTTTCTGTCGAAAGTAAGGGCGCAAAAATTTAAAAGTGGAGGCAAATGAACCCCTAAATAAATTCGAATATGGAGGCGGTGATACTGTTTTGCAAGTTGCTGAACAGAAAAAAGACTATGACCTCCTAACAAGAATAAAAGTGTGCTCATCGGTGTGCATTCGATCAAGTTTGTTTTACTGTGGACAAGTATCTTATTGTAAAACATGGTGTGGTGAAACTGATTGATCTGGTCCAGGACTATGTGTCTCATCTGCAGATAACAGCTTTCCCAAACCCTATGTACAGATCAGATGTATCAGATGTTAACTAATGAAATCCTACCCAGAGTCACTATCATTTGTTCAATCGGAAAAGAAAGGGGAATTCCGGCAAAAATTAGTGTACAGTTCTGCAATTTCGGTTGGAAATGCAATGGCTTTGGCATATGAGTTGAGTTGTGCCGATAAAACTAGTGATGTTGCCCTTGAACTCCGTCAAGCTATAAAGACTGAATTCCAGACAAGTGATATCCTTCTGTGACCTGTGACTGCCAATGACTTTCAGACTTCTAGGAGTATGCTGCCAGACGAACTAGACAAGTTTTTGCATATGTTGCTGGTGGGCTGGTGGGTAGGAGTAATGCCACTGTATATGGTGCAAAGAGTGGGGAACCAATGAAGAACCATTGGGTTCCAATTTTTTCTAAGAGTGTATATCACAATAGTTAGGCTTATCTCCAGTGTGGATTCTCTTATGTGTCACTAAGTTGGGCGATTGAGTGAACGATTTCCCGCATATATCACAATAGTAAGGTGTATCCCCAGTGTGGATTCTCTTATGTGTCACCAAGCTGCACGATGTACTAAATGATTTCCCACATATATCACAATGGTAAGGCTTATCTCCAGTGTGGATTCTCTTATGTCTCACCAAGCTGTCAGATCGATTAAACGATTTCCCGCATATATCACAATGGTAAGGCTTATCTCCGGTGTGGATTCTCTTATGCGTCACCAGGTGACTCGATGTATTAAATGATTTCCCGCATATATCACAATGGTAAGGCTCATCTCCGGTGTGGATTCTCTTATGTGTCACCAAGTTGCTTGATGTATTAAATGAGTTTCCGCATATATCACAACGGTAAGGTTTATCTCCAGTGTGGATTATCTTATGTTTCACCAAGTTGCTCGAGTTAGTAAAAGCTTTCCCGCATATATCACAATGGTAAGGTTTATCTCCAGTGTGGATTCTCTTATGTGTCACCAAGCTGCCCGATTGAGTGAAACATTTCCCACATACATCACAATGGTGTCGTCTATTCCCTGTTTGGGCTAACTCGTGATCATTAACGTTAGCATCGCCCATCTTGTTGTATATCTCTCGAAGCCGACGCGACAGCTCTAATCTGAACTAATTATATAAAAAGTCCGTTAAACAACGTGACTGTAAATTATATAGCTCACAATAACTAATGATCGCGTACTTGTATCGATCGATCGATTTTTAAGTCAAACAAAGGACGACGGAGATACAGTATTCTGTTGAATTAACATGCCTCCACTAATGTGGTTTTGTTCAGTGGCACCATTCACAAAACGATAAGTGACTACACAGCCTGCATGTACGTAAGTGTACAAGACCTGATAGTAATTTCGCAGTATAGCTTCTTACCCGATAAGTCTACTGCTTTTATCTATGGGCGGGTGACAACCTCTTCTATAGATAGACCAACATGAGTGTTGTTGATTTCAAATATGAGGTTGATAGAAACTTTGTTCCAGTTTGATTCGAACAGTGCGAGTCACAGAAGACATATCATTCAAATTTAAGTTCAATAAGTTTTATTCGGAACTGTCAAATAATAATATTTTATATGCAACAGGACCCCACAAAAGCTGGGCTTATGAGGGCAGGGCCCTTATACAAATATATTACATTAATATTATATTGAAATTAAAGTCGATGTGTATATTTACATGTGGTGCAATGGTATGCGACAACTGTAAATAGTACATGGGCTAGAAAGACCCCATGCACCCCCAGATCCTCCGAAAGTGGTACCATTTTGTTCGTTAGACCTTTCTGAATAAGATTAGGCATGTTATCAAGAAATATGTAGGGATGGAAACCGGTTTACCGCCATTTTACAAAATGGCCGCCGCAAACAATTACCTTTTCATATATCTCAGGTTCTGATGCACCTAGAAACATAATTTTGGTGTCTATAGCCATGTTTTCAGGGTCAAAGAATCCACTGAAGCTAATGGGAATTGAATTTGACCATCCAGAAACTGGTTTTCCGCCATTTTTCAAGATGGCCGCAAAAAATCCCAATTTTTACCCACATTTTCATAAAAAAATCTCGGGAGAAACATATTTTTTATCCCAAGCCCATGTTTTCTAGGACAAAGAAATCAACTAGAATGATGATGATATTTGATTATTTGCTTTTGGTAGATATCTTTAATTTCAAAATGGCTGCCAAGCAAAAATTAATGACGCAAATGGTGGGTCTTTCTAGCCCATGCACTCTATTATGTTCCTGGATAATACAGCTTTTGTTTCTATATTACAGGTTGCATGATTTAGTATTGATATTGTATTACTATAATAATTACTAACTGGTGGTGATATGCTAACAGAACTTTTGAAAATGAGCTTACCAAACAAGAAACGAAAATTAACCCCCACTCCTAAATCTGATGTAACGTCAACACCCCAACCTACATGCATTATTCATGATGATGAATGCAAATCAGAAAAATAATTCTCCTTTCTGAACTTAAGAATCCGGAAGAAAGGTTCAACAGAATTCAGGATGTTTCTAGACTGAGGTTAGCAGAACCTGCAAGTTCAGTTCATCGCAAAGCAAACATTTGTGAACAAATTCCAACGAAATATGCACCAGACTTTCAGTATGGTTATCACCGCGAGTGCTACCAAAAGTTCACTGCTAACTTACATCGTCTAAGAGGAAAAGAGGAGGGTGAAGCAATTCCAGGACAATCTTCCCAGACAACAAGGAGGTCATCAAAAGAGTTTGAGAAATTAACATTTAAAGCGGACTGTATTTTCTGTCGAAAGGAAGGGCGCAAAAAAGTTAAAAGTGGAGGTAAATGGACAACTGAACCCCTCAGTAAATTCGAAGATGGAGGTGGTGATACTGTTTTGCAAGTTGCTGAACAGAAAAAAGACTATGACCTCCTAACAAGAATTTATAAGAGGGTATGATTTGTTCGCGTGCGAAACACAGTTCCAATGCACCTGTCGCAAGGAGTACAACTAGATATATGTGTGAATACATACAGTCATGTTCACTGATGACATAACAAAATAGAAAATGTCTTCACAGCCTCTTAAACATATTAAGGTCGAAGCCATTCCATCACTTTTCCAAGCTGGTGACAAAGCGTTTATATTACAACAATATGTTTTATTAAGTTTCAAATCATATCTAATCATATCACGTTATAGATTGCTTATTTGTTATACTTTTGCTTATTTTAATATCTTCACTAGTCACTTTATTTTATTTTATAGTTGTTTCGGCGGACACCATTGTCAATACATATTAATTGTATGTTTATGGTTGGCTAATAAACAATTCATTCATTCATAACACAGCGGTCTAGTCCTGGGTATAAGATCAGCATATGGACTCATCCCACAGGTAAATAGACAATCATGTTTTCATATCATTTTGATTAGGCCTTGCTGAATTGTTCTACCCCAATCAGTTGATTGTACCCTAACAAAATAAAATTATTGTTTACTTGCAGGTGGAGCTGCTATGAGCACTGTAGATGAACATAACCTGTTGTGGATCTTTGTCCGATTGGTAAGCGGCAGCACGATTCAGGAGATATCTGGATGGTCGGGTTATATTTCAGTCACAGGAGAGAAGCCCTCCTCAACCAGCACAATTGATTATTATCAACAGCCCAATTACTGATTACAAGACTGTTCAACAGTGCCTGAAATATTCCGAGGAGGCAACGTGTGAGGTTGACCAAGAATATTTAATCACCACATTCGCCTTGTAGTTTGTATGAAAGCATACCCCTTGATCTGGAAGAACCCTAGTCGTTATGCCAAGCATATTGTGATGATTGGATCTTTTCATGTTATTTGTGCATATTTCAAGATGACTGGTAAGAAAATGAATGGTTCTGGTCTTTCCTATGTGTTGACTGAAACTGGGTTGATATCGTCTGGTTCGCTGTATACACGTTTGTTCTGAGAGTATGATTACATCTACTTTCGCTTTCACTCAAATGTGTGCATTTGATTGGTCAATGCCCTTAAATACACTTAGTAGCGACAGCCTCTATCAGATAGTGGAGTGTCGTTTATACTAGGTGAGTGATACTACTTTTTTTTTATTATTATTTTTTTTTTTATAGAGCCCATATACAGAATAAACAGGTGATGCCTCATTGTTTTATAGAGCCCATATACAGAATGAGCAGGTGATGCCACAGTGTCCTGGGCCCACAAACAAGGTACCCCACCTTGCTCACCGGAAGCTTATAGTATGCTAATGATGAACAGACAGTCTGTCGTAGGAGCAGTTTTAGCCAGTCAAAAATAAAAATAGTGTAAATAAAATTGTAGAGAATCCTGAATATCATGAATTGATTACACGATGGTATACACTTACAAAGCCCAAAATTTACAACTATAAATTCAACAACAGTCGTAGTCAGGTTATATTGTTTATATAAAAATCGGAGGTGCCCTTGTTGTTAGCGGGAGGTATCGGAATCCACCGAGATCGCATCGGGCGCATACATTCCTATATTTTACATATTTCCGCGTTATCATATGTGTATTTTACATATTAAATATAGTATACACAAATTATGGCATCCAGGTGAGACATAAAAATCTCTCGCGGAAAACAGACGCAAACGGACGGACGGGCGGACTGACTAAACGGCAGACATTGAATGTCGGCCACAAAATGTTATCCTACATTATATATTAAATATATGTATTAGCGTCTTTTATGCGTGCAAGTAGTTGGACTCCGCAATATTTATAACAAATAACGCTATTTAATTATATGCATATATGTGCGTGTTTACCTGCTTGTATTTTTGGGGCCTGAAGTTCCCGTCTTTGTAAAACAAGTGCGTTTATCATGTACGCATATACAAACCATAACCATTCATACTTGGGTATGAATGTTTCACTTCATATACTCATTAAAAGATATCAAAATTGACAATTAATTATCGAATAATCCACACACTATCGTGGAAGGTTATTTCGTTTCTTTGACCAAGGGAGGTCCCGTTGTTTGATTACCTATAATTCCCGTATAAAAATAAATAACTCATGGATGAACCACTCTTTATATATAATGCAGTAGCTTAACAGTCTGGGAAACAAAGCTGATACATGTAGTAAGCATTTTTACACGACAAGACAACATGCGTTATCATATATGTGTATTTTCCATATTAAATATCGGTATACACATACTAATGACATCCAGGTGAGACATAAAGATCTATCGCGGAAAACAGACACAAACGGACGGACGGGCGGACTGACTAAACGGCAGACATTGAATGTCGGCCACAAAACGTTATCCACATTGTATTAAATATATATTAGCGTATTATATGCGTGCATGGAGTTGGACTGTTGGAGTCCGCAATATTTATAACAAATAAAGCTATTTAATTATATGCATACGTGCGTGTTTACTTGTTTGCATATTTTGGGGCCTGGAGTTCCCGACTTTGTAAAATAAGTGCGTTTAACATGTACGCATATGCAAACCATAATCATTCATACTTGGGTATGAATGTTTTCACTTCATATACTTATTAAAAGATACCAACACTGAAAATTTTCAATTATCGAATTATCCACACATTATCGTGGAAGGTTATTTCGCTTCCTTGATCAAGGGAGGTCCCGTTGTCTGATTACCGGTACCCATAAATCCCGTATAAAAATAAATCATAGATAAACCACTCTTTATGTAATGCAGTAGCTTTGGCTATACATGTAGTAAGTATCTATATATCATACGACAACTTGTCTATTTTATATTTGTCTTGATATATAGGGCTGTTGTCAGTAAGTAATTCAATTACAAACCTATACATATGATATGGTAAACGCTCATTATATAGAGTATATAACAGTTATGTATATAGGGTACATCGGCTGGGATTGTGTTCAAAGTTCCCATGCATACAAGTTGTTATCGTGATAGCAGACAAAAACGTGGGCCATCCCACATACAGGTATACAATCAACCATCCATAAGGTAAATGGTTTGTTGGTTAACGGGCCCTGTTTCTAAAGTGGTGTTGACATGTGGATCTATGTAAACATGTCATATTTACTGTATTTGAGTGTTTATTTTTTGAGTGTTTATTTTTTGACTTATCGTACTAGCTTGATAACACAGAAGGAATCAATTGTTTGGAAAATGTTTACTAAGTCCGTTCCGAAATCATATTTTTGTACCGAAAGTTGGTCCTATAAAAAAAATGTTTGGCCACAGCAGCTCATCAGGTACACTTCTGGTCTTTAACAAATATAAAGCAATCTGTTATTTCATATGTGGTTTCGGGAGTATAAGTGCACGACCCTATGGACAGACCAGTTCTCCCGTACAGACCAAATCCTTGGCCTGTACGCTGAAAGCCAGAAAATTGCCTGCTGATTCCTCCAATATCAAACTAGTACGGACTGCCAAAGGTATTTTATCACGTGCGATGGTAACAGTGCACTGTAAAAATCGCGACGGTATTTATGTCCGAACATATATTATAGTTATAACCTGTGTTGATAGTGTATAGGTTGTATAACAACAAAATTGCGCAAAGTAAAAACATTGTTTTGTCCGGTAAAAACCCAATTAAAAGCAAAAACGTGGTATAAATTAACATTAGTTTACCTGTAATCAGAAAATAAACACATGTAGTAACCTCCATGTAGTATTTCCGTTCGTCAGTACATCCGAATTATTTAAGAACACATATCCTCTATTCGCGAAGGAGCCCAAAATGAACAGCCTACCTGGGCCTTATCCCTGCTAGTATGAAGTGCAGACGTTATGAGATACGTCACGATTCACGAGCTCCGGTGTGACGCGTATCCGTCTGTGACGTCACACGTCGGGTGCGTGTAAGGCCATTTAAAGGGATACATATTGAATGTGTGTTGTTCATAATTATATGTACATGCTTTATCTGCCCATATGCTTTATCTGCCCGTTGAAAGTATTATAAATTAAATTAGTTTTCACACAAACAACTGTACTGTTGGAATGTGGATATACATATATTTAAAAATAAGGGTTAAAGCAAATGGACCCAAGTTATAGTCATAACATGTGTATCTGAACTTAGTGTGGGCTTATAATAGCGTTGTTATATGAAATTTTATGATCATAATCCAAACATACAACGTTATTATCTTCTTTGGGTTATTAGAGTGACATATATATGCTTTATTGGTACCATAATGGCCATGTTCATCGTGTATTTTGGTAATCCAAATAGATCGTTATGATGCTATCATGATATCAGGATAAAATTGTTTAACATAATAGTAAATTAGGATAAATAGTTGGTCGAACTAAGAAATAACTAACTAAAATAATCAGTGGTTTATAAATAAATAAACCTGGTTATCCAGAAAATCGTCAAACGTCTAATATTCCGAAAGAACCCTTGAGAGCAGGACACCATTTCAAAGGGTTCGATGTATCATTGTTTTATAGAGCCCATATACAGAATGAGCAGGTGATGCCACAGTGTCCTGGGCCCACAAACAAGGTACCCCGCCTTGCTCACCGGAAGCTTATATTATGCTAATGATGAACAGACAGTCTGCCGTAGGAGCAGTTTTAGCCAGTCAAAAATAAAATTGTAGAGAATCCTGAATATCATGAATTGATTACACGATGGTATACACTTACAAAGCCCAACATTTACAACTATAAATTCAACAACAGTCGTAGTCAGGTTATATTGTTTATATAAAAATCGGAGGTGCCCTTGTTGTTAGCGTGAGGTATCGGAATCCACCGAGATCGTATCGGGCGCATACATTCCTATATTTTACATATTTCCGCGTTATCATATGTGTATTTTACATATTAAATATAGTATACACAAATTATGGCATCCAGGTGAGACATAAAAATCTCTCGCGGAAAACAGACGCAAACGGACGGACATTGAATGTCGGCCACAAAACGTTATCCTACATTATATATTAAATATATGTATTAGCGTCTTTTATGCGTGCAAGGAGTTGGACTGTTGGAGTCCGCAATATTTATAACAAATAATGCTATTTAATTATATGCATATATGTGCGTGTTTACCTGCTTGTATTTTTGGGGCCTGAAGTATAATGGCATAAACCATAAAACAACCTCTATCAGATGAGAGGAGTGTCGTTTCCCTTATCACTGGGTGAGTGACACTTGGTAGCGACAGCCTCTATCAGATGAGAGGAGTGTCGTTTCCCGCATCACTGGGTGAGTGGTACTTGGTAGCGACAACCTCTATCAGATGAGAGGAGTGTCGTTTCCCTTATCACTGGGTGAGTGATACTTGGTAGCGACAACCTCTATCAGATGAGGGGAGTGTCGTGTCCCGCATCACTGGGTGAGTGATTCTTCAAAACGTTCGCAAACCAAGTCGAATACACATGGGGCGAATTTACACGGAATCTTATTTAGTCCACCAATCAAATCGCAAGAATTATCTTCCGTTCCTAGTAGTAACCAAAGACGCCAACTCTCGGGTGGAAAAGAATGTATTGCATAAATATTCCATTAATATTAGTGCCAATACTTCGCATTCGTGTCAATACTTAAAGAGATAGACGCAACTCCCCGCACTTTGTTGATCTTCATGACGTTATGTACTTCAGATCGGCCATATTGGCATTAGTGCGATACAGGTACCGATGGCATGTACATGGTTGCAAAAAATTACTAGTTACAAAACTAGTTACAAAACTTATTGATTGCACGTGCTAAATATGTATATGTATACATGTATACCTACATAGATCACAGATGGTGGCACTGAGTTCATTATTATTACACTTTTGATAATTAACACATAGACTAACATTACTTCCAACAGTATAGTTGTTTATATTAGGTAATTTGATTCCTAGCATATATAACAATTATAAATGGTAATAGCGGTATGTTATAATCATTAATTTCGGAATGATCACGTCCATTTTGATACCTGTTTACAATATTTTACAATTTTATGAATACTCTTTAATGATATGGTTTTAATCACTTATATGCTCAAGTAACAACGCTCTTTATAAGAGCCCATACTAAGCTAAGTAATGGTCGCAGCTCGGAAGCATTCACCATAATCAACCTTGGAATTAATATGTAGCATCCACATCCCAGCAGTACAGTTGGTCATATAGCACGAATTTGTTTCCGTAGCTTTTAGGTTATAGAACACATTGGCGATGAAATTAAATTTTTATAATGATATAAACACACCCCTTAGGATTTTCCTACCACCACGCGAACGCACCTCTTTGTTATAATCACTAATTTCGCGGTAGGCATGTTCATTTTTGATACCCATTTACGATAATTTATAAAATTTTATGTTGAGTCACTTACACATTCAAGCAACAACGCTCTTCAACAGAGCTCACGCTAACTTAATGGTATGGCCCAGCTCAGAACCATTCAACATAATCTATCTTGGAATTAAGATATAATATCCACACCCAACAGTACAGTTGGTTATATAAAACGAATTTGTTTCCGTGGCTTTTAGGGGATAGCATATATTGATGCATGATATTGAATTTTTATAATAATATAAACGCAACTCCACCTTAGGATTTCGCCTCCACCACGTGAACGCGCCTCGTTGTTATAATCATTAATTTCGCGATGGACACGTCCAGTTTATATACCCATTTACGATATTTTTTACAATAGTATGAATACTCTTCAAAGGTATGGTTATTAGCCACTTACTAGTACTAGTACATGCTCATGCAACAACGTTCTTCAAAAGAGCTCACACCAACTTAATGTAATGCTCGCAGCTCGGAACCATTCACCATAATCTATCTTGGAATTAATATATATTATGCACACACCAACAGTACAGTTGGTTACATTACATACAACGAAATTGTTTTCTGAAATCTACAACTTAATTTGTAAATAAAACGCATCCGATATATATCCCTTTAAATAAATTTTGCACGCTCCTGACTTGTGACGTCACTGGTAAGTACGTCATACCGGAGCGCGTGGCTGTGATGTGTTTCTGTAACGTCTGGTACTTCAGAGCTGCGACAGCCATCTTGGGGTACACTACACATTTGTATTCAGTACCATGACATATGTAGTGTTTTCTAAAATCAGGCATATATGCCGCACGGACAATCATATATTACGTGAGGGACCACATATGAGGACTCTGACCTATATTCTTATAAAAAGGTAACATAGCTTTTCAGTTATAGCGTACATTATCGCATGAAATTGATTTGTTATAAAATATAAACACAACTGCCCCATGTATGATTTCCCTACAACCACGTGAACGCGCCTCGTTCATCGCACGAATCTCGTGTTAATATATCGTGTAAAATCTAAACAATTAACGGACTCGTGATTACCGGTATGAGAGACCCTCGTTCGCGCGGATTTTTTATCTAGTTTGACGTCATGTATTTTGATGGAGAGGGAAATTTGGCCACATTTTTCCAGCTGGAGGTATAGAATGGTAATTTGTTCTATACGGCCCACTCTCTGGTGACCAATTAGGTCGAGCGTTAAGGGCCGAAACCTATCACACAAACAGGCTGTATTTGATGTCTGTTATACCAGAGTTACCCTCTTGAGAACTCCTTGCTGGTATAGTTTTTTCGATCCCAACTTTATAAATGCTATCTTTTGGACATGGTCTTAGTAAACATTTTCCAAAATGGGTTAATTATTTTTCCTCCAAAACCATCAGGATATACTGATAGTCAAACACTGCATAACAATAAACATATACATAAACATACCACCAGAAAAGGTGTGCCATTTATAAAATCAAAATATATAATATCTGACAGCGATAAACTGTTGCTGTATGTATGCATCTATGGAAACCATTTAACTCTATCCATATATTTATGAATTTACTAACAATTTTCATCCTATGGCAACGATAACTCTTAACGATATTATGAGTAACTGCTCGTCCAATAAGAGACGATAAACTTCAACTATATATAGTTTGCCCAAATTATCATATCTGACATACACGTTAACATGTTGGCATAGAACTTAACTATGAAATGGGAAAGGAGTGATATACATGATAACTGTAAGATGGGCGTCGTATACATCATACATAAATCGGGAGGGTTACTATGCATCATAACTATGGATGGAAATGTGGTAATATACGTCATAAACATATATTTGGGAGTTTGCAAACAATATCCATACATCTAATATACTACGATGACCTTTAACTATATTTATCGGGAACTACATGTATATATTCTCATCCAATGCACACTACGATGGCCTTTAACTATATTTATCGGGAACTACAGGTATATATACTCATCCAATGCATGCTACGATGACCTTTATCTATATTTGTGTAACTATGGGTGTGTAACTTCTCTGTATACTCAATATATGCATGTATATGACTTATACTATTATCGCATAATTAAAACTTCACATAACCGATGAATAATCAACCGTTCTACTATCCTAACTGTTTTTTTTACTTTTAGATAGCCGTGGGTTCACGCCTTCCGGTTACCAGTCGATGCATCACGTGGGTTTTTATCTGCCTGCTCGGTGTGTCGGTGTGGTGCTTGCGGACCTTGCCAATAAGTTATCATTCCTGACATCCCCTTTGGCATAATTGCCATAAACCATAAAACATATACTATCCGTCGGTGATGCTTTTGGCAACACGCAACATTCGTTTTTAAACGTTTGATGACTTAATTTCACACTCTTGTTATATTCAGTTCATTATACCTTTAGTTAATAGACAGACTCGTTCTTAGTTTAAGTACCCTGTTCATTTGTTGATCTTCATGACGTTATGTACTTCAGATCGGCCATATTGGCATTAGTGCGATACAGGTACCGATGGCATGTACATGGTTGCAAAAAATTAATAGTTACAAAACTAGTTACAAAACTTATTGATTGCACGTGCTAAATATGTATATGTATACATGTATACATACATAGATCACAGATTGTGGCACTGAGTTCATTATTATTACACTTTTGCTAATTGACACATAGACTAACATTACTTCCAACAGTATAGTTGTTTATATTAGGTAATTTGATTCCTAGCATATATAACAATTATAAATGGTAATAGCGGTATGTTATAATCATTAATTTCGGAATGATCACGTCCATTTTGATACCTGTTTACAATATTTTACAATTTTATGAATACTCTTTAATGATATGGTTTTAATCACTTATATGCTCAAGTAACAACGCTCTTTATAAGAGCCCATACTAAGCTAAGTAATGGTCGCAGCTCGGAAGCATTCACCATAATCAACCTTGGAATTAATATGTAGCATCCACATCCCAGCAGTACAGTTGGTCATATAGCACGAATTTGTTTCCGTAGCTTTTAGGTTATAGAACACATTGGCGATGAAATTAAATTTTTATAATGATATAAACACACCCCTTAGGATTTTCCTACCACCACGCGAACGCACCTCTTTGTTATAATCACTAATTTCGCGGTAGGCATGTTCATTTTTGATACCCATTTACGATAATTTATAAAATTTTATGTTGAGTCACTTACACATTCAAGCAACAACGCTCTTCAACAGAGCTCACGCTAACTTAATGGTATGGCCCAGCTCAGAACCATTCAACATAATCTATCTTGGAATTAAGATATAATATCCACACCCAACAGTACAGTTGGTCATATAAAACGAATTTGTTTCCGTGGCTTTTAGGGGATAGCATATATTGATGCATGATATTGAATTTTTATAATAATATAAACGCAACTCCACCTTAGGATTTCGCCTCCACCACGTGAACGCGCCTCGTTGTTATAATCATTAATTTCGCGATGGACACGTCCATTTTAGATACCCATTTACGATATTTTTTACAATAGTATGAATACTCTTCAAAGGTATGGTTATTAGCCACTTACTAGTACTAGTACATGCTCATCCAACAACGCTCTTCAAAAGAGCTCACACCAACTTAATGTAATGCTCGCAGCTCGGAACCATTCACCATAATCTATCTTGGAATTAATATATATTATGCACACACCAACAGTACAGTTGGTTACATACAACGAAATTGTTTTCTGAAATCTACAACTTAATTTGTAAATAAAACGCATCCGATATATATCCCTTTAAATAAATTTTGCATACACCTGACTTGTGACGTCACTGGTAAGTACGTCATACCGGAGCGCGTGGCTGTGACGTGTTTCTGTAACGTCTGGTACTTCAGAGCTGCGACAGCCATCTTGGGGTACACTACACATTTGTATTCAGTACCATGACATATGTAGTGTTTTCTAAAATCAGGCATATATGCCGCACGGACAATCATATATTACGTGAGGGACCACATATGAGGACTCTGACCTATATTCTTATAAAAAGGTAACATAGCTTTTCAGTTATAGCGTACATTATCGCATGAAATTGATTTGTTATAAAATATAAACACAACTGCCCCATGTATGATTTCCCTACAACCACGTGAACGCGCCTCGTTCATCGCACGAATCTCGTGTTAATATATCGTGTAAAATCTAAACAATTAACGGACTCGTGATTACCGGTATGAGAGACCCTCGTTCGCGCGGATTTTTTATCTAGTTTGACGTCATGTATTTTGATGGAGAGGGAAATTTGGCCACATTTTTCCAGCTGGAGGTATAGAATGGTAATTTGTTCTATACGGCCCACTCTCTGGTGACCAATTAGGTCGAGCGTTAAGGGCCGAAACCTATCACACAAACAGGCTGTATTTGATGTCTGTTATACCAGAGTTACCCTCTTGAGAACTCCTTGCTGGTATAGTTTTTTCGATCCCAACTTTATAAATGCTATCTTTTGGACATGGTCTTAGTAAACATTTTCCAAAATGGGTTAATTATTTTTCCTCCAAAACCATCAGGATATACTGATAGTCAAACACTGCATAACAATAAACATATACATAAACATACCACCAGAAAAGGTGTGCCATTTATAAAATCAAAATATATAATATCTGACAGCGATAAACTGTTGCTGTATGTATGCATCTATGGAAACCATTTAACTCTATCCATATATTTATGAATTTACTAACAATTTTCATCCTATGGCAACGATAACTCTTAACGATATTATGAGTAACTGCTCGTCCAATAAGAGACGATAACCTTCAACTATATATAGTTTGCCCAAATTATCATATCTGACATACACGTTAACATGTTGGCATAGAACTTAACTATGAAATGGGAAAGGAGTGATATACATGATAACTGTAAGATGGGCGTCGTATACATCATACATAAATCGGGAGGGTTACTATGCATCATAACTATGGATGGAAATGTGGTAATATACGTCATAAACATATATTTGGGAGTTTGCAAACAATATCCATACATCTAATATACTACGATGACCTTTAACTATATTTATCGGGAACTACATGTATATATTCTCATCCAATGCACACTACGATGGCCTTTAACTATATTTATCGGGAACTACAGGTATATATACTCATCCAATGCATGCTACGATGACCTTTATCTATATTTGTGTAACTATGGGTGTGTAACTTCTCTGTATACTCAATATATGCATGTATATGACTTATACTATTATCGCATAATTAAAACTTCACATAACCGATGAATAATCAACCGTTCTACTATCCTAACTGTTTTTTTTACTTTTAGATAGCCGTGGGTTCACGCCTTCCGGTTACCAGTCGATGCATCACGTGGGTTTTTATCTGCCTGCTCGGTGTGTCGGTGTGGTGCTTGCGGACCTTGCCAATAAGTTATCATTCCTGACATCCCCTTTGGCATAATTGCCATAAACCATAAAACATATACTATCCGTCGGTGATGCTTTTGGCAACACGCAACATTCGTTTTTAAACGTTTGATGACTTAATTTCACACTCTTGTTATATTCAGTTCATTATACCTTTAGTTAATAGACAGACTCGTTCTTAGTTTAAGTACCCTGTTCATTTGTTGATCTTCATGACGTTATGTACTTCAGATCGGCCATATTGGCATTAGTGCGATACAGGTACCGATGGCATGTACATGGTTGCAAAAAATTAATAGTTACAAAACTAGTTACAAAACTTATTGATTGCACGTGCTAAATATGTATATGTATACATGTATACATACATAGATCACAGATTGTGGCACTGAGTTCATTATTATTACACTTTTGCTAATTGACACATAGACTAACATTACTTCCAACAGTATAGTTGTTTATATTAGGTAATTTGATTCCTAGCATATATAACAATTATAAATGGTAATAGCAGTATGTTATAATCATTAATTTCGGAATGATCACGTCCATTTTGATACCTGTTTACAATATTTTACAATTTTATGAATACTCTTTAATGATATGGTTTTAATCACTTATATGCTCAAGTAACAACGCTCTTTATAAGAGCCCATACTAAGCTAAGTAATGGTCGCAGCTCGGAAGCATTCACCATAATCAACCTTGGAATTAATATGTAGCATCCACATCCCAGCAGTACAGTTGGTCATATAGCACGAATTTGTTTCCGTAGCTTTTAGGTTATAGAACACATTGGCGATGAAATTAAATTTTTATAATGATATAAACACACCCCTTAGAATTTTCCTACCACCACGCGAACGCACCTCTTTGTTATAATCACTAATTTCGCGGTAGGCATGTTCATTTTTGATACCCATTTACGATAATTTATAAAATTTTATGTTGAGTCACTTACACATTCAAGCAACAACGCTCTTCAACAGAGCTCACGCTAACTTAATGGTATGGCCCAGCTCAGAACCATTCAACATAATATATCTTGGAATTAAGATATAATATCCACACCCAACAGTACAGTTGGTCATATAAAACGAATTTGTTTCCGTGGCTTTTAGGGGATAGCATATATTGATGCATGATATTGAATTTTTATAATAATATAAACGCAACTCCACCTTAGGATTTCGCCTCCACCACGTGAACGCGCCTCGTTGTTATAATCATTAATTTCGCGATGGACACGTCCATTTTAGATACCCATTTACGATATTTTTTACAATAGTATGAATACTCTTCAAAGGTATGGTTATTAGCCACTTACTAGTACTAGTACATGCTCATCCAACAACGCTCTTCAAAAGAGCTCACACCAACTTAATGTAATGCTCGCAGCTCGGAACCATTCACCATAATCTATCTTGGAATTAATATATATTATGCACACACCAACAGTACAGTTGGTTACATACAACGAAATTGTTTTCTGAAATCTACAACTTAATTTGTAAATAAAACGCATCCGATATATATCCCTTTAAATAAATTTTGCATGCACCTGACTTGTGACGTCACTGGTAAGTACGTCATACCGGAGCGCGTGGCTGTGACGTGTTTCTGTAACGTCTGGTACTTCAGAGCTGCGATAGCCATCTTGGGGTAGACTACACATTTGTATTCAGTACCATGACATATGTAGTGTTTTCTAAAATCAGGCATATATGCCGCATGGACAATCATATATTACGTGAGGGACCACATATGAGGACTCTGACCTATATTCTTATAAAAAGGTAACATAGCTTTTCAGTTATAGCGTACATTATCGCATGAAATTGATTTGTTATAAAATATAAACACAACTCCCCCATGTATGATTTCCCTACAACCACGTGAACGCGCCTCGTTCATCGCACGAATCTCGTGTTAATATATCGTGTAAAATCTAAACAATTAACGGACTCGTGATTACCGGTATGAGAGACTCTCGTTCGCGCGGATTTTGTATCTAGTTTGACGTCATGTATTTTGATGGAGAGGGAAATTTGGCCACATTTTTCCAGCTGGAGGTATAGAATGGTAATTTGTTCTATACGGCCCACTCTCTGGTGACCAATTAGGTCGAGCGTTAAGGGCCGAAACCTATCACACAAACAGGCTGTATTTGATGTCTGTTATACCAGAGTTACGCTCTTGATAACTCCTTGCTGGTATAGTTTTTTCGATCCCAACTTTATAAATGCTATCTTTTGGACATGGTCTTAGTAAACATTTTCCAAAATGGGTTAATTATTTTTCCTCCAAAACCATCAGGATATACTGATAGTCAAACGCTGCATAACAATAAACATATACATAAACATACCACCAGAAAAGGTGTGCCATTTATAATAAGGTTTATAAAATCAAAATATATAATATCTGACAGCGATAAACTGTTGCTGTATGTATGCATCTATGGAAACCATTTAACTCTATCCATATTTTTATGAATTTACTAACAATTTTCATCCTATGGGCAACGATAACCCTTAACGATATTATGAGTAACTGCTCGTCCAATAAGAGACGATAACCTTCAACTATATATAGTTTGCCCAAATTATCATATCTGACATACACGTTAACATGTTGGCATAGAACTTAACTATGAAATGGGAAAGGAGTGATATACATGATAACTGTAAGATGGGCGTCGTATACATCATACATAAATCGGGAGGGTTACTATGCATAATAACTATGGATGGAAATGTGGTAATATACGTCATAAACATATATTTGTGAATTTGCAAACAATATCCATACATCTAATATACTACGAAGACCTTTAACTATATTTATCGGGAACTACATGTATATATTCTCATCCAATGCACACTACGATGACCTTTAACTGTATTTATCGGGAACTACAGGTTTATATACTCATCCAATGCATGCTACGATGACCTTTATCTATATTTGTGTAACTATGGGTGTGTAACTTCTCTGTATACTCAATATATACATGTATATGCCTTATACTATTATCGCATAATTAAAACTTCACATAACCGATGAATAATCAACTGTTCTACTATCCTAACTGTTTTTGTTGACTTTTAGATAGCCGTGGGTTCACGCCTTCCGGTTACCAGTCGATGCATCACGTGGGTTTTTATCTGCCTGGTCGGTGTGGTGCTTGCGGACCTTGCCAATAAGTTATCATTCCTGACATCCCCTTTGGCATAATTGCCATAAACCATAAAACATATACTATCCGTCGGTGATGCTTTTGGCAACACGCAACATTCGTTTTTAAACGTTTGACGACTTAATTTCACACTCTTGTTATATTCAGTTTATTATACCTTTAGTTAATAGACAGACTCGTTCTTAGTTTAAGTACCCGTTCATTTGTTGATCTTCATGACGTTATGTACTTCAGATCGGCCATATTGGCATTAGTGCGATACAGGTACCTATGGCATGTACATGGTTGCAAAAAATTACTAGTTACAAAACTTATTGATTGCACGTGCTAAATATGTATATATATACATGTATACCTACATATATCACAGATGGTGGCACTGAGTTCATTATTATTACACTTTTGCTAATTGACACATAGACTAACATTTCTTCCAACAGTATAGTTGGTTATATTAGGTAATTTGATTCCTAGCATATATAACAATTATAAATGGTAATAGCGGTATGTTATAATCATTAATTTCGGAATGACCACGTCCATTTTGATACCTGTTTACAATATTTTACAATTTTATGAATACTCTTTAATGCTATGGTTTTAATCACTTATATGCTCAAGTAACAACGCTCTTTATAAGAGCCCATACTAACCTAAGTAATGGTCGCAGCTCGGAAGCATTCACCATAATCAATCTTGGAATTAATATGTAGCATCCACATCCCAGCAGTACAGTTGGTCATATAGCACGAATTTGTTTCCGTAGCTGTTAGGTTATAGAACACATTGGCGATGAAATTAAATTTTTATAATGATATAAACACACCCCTTAGGAGTTTCCTACCACCACGCGAACGCGCCTCTTTGTTATAATCATTAATTTCGTGGTAGGCATGTCCATTATTGATACCCATTTACGATAATTTATAAAATTTTATGTTGAGTCACTTACACATTCAAGCAACAACGCTCTTCAACAGAGCTCACGCTAACTTAATGGTATGGCCCAGCTCAGAACCATTCAACATAATCTATCTTGGAATTAAGATATAATATCCACACCCAACAGTACAGTTGGTTATATAAAACGAATTTTTTTCCGTGGCTTTTAGGGGATAGCATATATTGATGCATGATATTGAATTTTTATAATAATATAAACGCAACTCCACCTTAGGATTTCGCCTCCACCACGTGAACGCGCCTCGTTGTTATAATCATTAATTTCGCGATGGACACGTCCAGTTTAGATACCCATTTACGATATTTTTTACAATAGTATGAATACTCTTCAAAGGTATGGTTATTAGCCACTTACTAGTACTAGTACATGCTCATGCAACAACGCTCTTCAAAAGAGCTCACACCAACTTAATGTAAGCTCGCAGCTCGGAACCATTCACCATAATCTATCTTGGAATTAATATATATTATGCACACACCAACAGTACAGTTGGTTACATACAACGAAATTGTTTTCTGAAATCTACAACTTAATTTGTAAATAAAACGCATCCGATATATATCCCTTTAAATAAATTTTGCACGCACCTGACTTGTGACGTCACTGGTAAGTACGTCATACCGGAGCGCGTGGCTGTGACGTGTTTCTGTAACGTCTGGTACTTCAGAGCTGCGATAGCCATCTTGGGGTAGACTACACATTTGTATTCAGTACCATGACATATGTAGTGTTTTCTAAAATCAGGCATATATGCCGCACAGACAATCATATATTACGTGAGGGACCACATATGAGGACTCTGACCTATGTTTTTATAAAAAGGTAACATAGCTTTTCAGTTATAGCGTACATTATCGCATGAAATTGATTTGTTATAAAATATAAACACAACTCCCCCATGTATGATTTCCCTACAACCACGTGAACGCGCCTCGTTCATCGCACGAATCTCGTGTTAATATATCGTGTAAAATCTAAACAATTAACGGACTCGTGATTACCGGTATGAGAGACTCTCGTTCGCGCGGATTTTGTATCTAGTTTGACGTCATGTATTTTGATGGAGAGGGAAATTTGGCCACATTTTTCCAGCTGGAGGTATAGAATGGTAATTTGTTCTATACGGCCCACTCTCTGGTGACCAATTAGGTCGAGCGTTAAGGGCCGAAACCTATCACACAAACAGGCTGTATTTGATGTCTGTTATACCAGAGTTACGCTCTTGAGAACTCCTTGCTGGTATAGTTTTTTCGATCCCAACTTTATAAATGCTATCTTTTGGACATGGTCTTAGTAATGTCTTCATTTTCCTTATATAAACAGCATTCATCGTTGAAAACTTTCCTATAGGCTATACGTCAGTTTCGCGACGGAACTCGCACATTTGCTTTGAAATTGTGCTGAGCTATCAATATATCGATTAGCAGGGCAAATATTCAACGATGAAACGAGAAGATAACTATGTTTTTGACTGAAAACGAGAATTATCATGAACAGGTACAAGCAAATACCGATTGCAATTTGTTTAACTGTAGACGGAATTTCACTTAAGTTCAATAAGAAAATTCTTTATTGCGCTTCAACGCAATGAGAGATCCCTTATTTATCTTATGAGCGCAAAAGATCTTCTGGAGATTCCTTTTTTGTCAATAATATCAATAATAAATATGCCTTAATGCGCTCATACGCAATTCAAATATTCGCTTGGGGGCAATTTTTCCTTATTGGGCTTAAGCGCAATTAGATATTCCGTATTGCACTCAAAGATACATAGTCAGAATTAACGCTCGTACACTTACTATTCATAGGCTTCGGTGGTCAAAAACATTTGATTCGAGTCGAGTAACACACCCATCAAAGGTCATAGTGTTTAAATATCGATTTTTAAAGCTATTATTTTTTAGCACCGATAATTTAGTGGCCCAGTGAAAGGTCGACGAGAAGACCAAATTGCAGACGAATATGAATAATTCTAATGCACTAAGGCCAATATACCACCGGAAACACCACATATTTGCGGGGGGGGGGGGGTGTATTCATTGAATAACCTGTCGCAATGTATATTCCGGTTCAAAGGCGCCGACACGCGCTCCAACGTTCGAAATTCCTACGCATCATTTTTAACAGCTGATTTTCCGTTACCGTACCTGGTAATTGCATAAACAATAACAATGGCGTCGCTAATGCGCAACGATTCCTTTTTGGATGGATTAACGGAGGCGGATTTGGCTAAATTAGTTATGCAAGGGGAATATACAGAACACCCAACAACAAAACTTATCGACGACGAAGACGATGCATTAATGATGGCTATAGATATTCCAGATCCAAGTACAACAGCTGCCGATGAGAGGGTTTCTCAACCGAATACATGCATTTATATCAGTAAGTTTACACCCAGTAGGCCCATTATTAATCATACAGCGAATGACATCGTGACTGTCACACAATGTGATATAAATCAGATCTATTGTCCAACAACAGTATACTCAGCGAGCAGTATCATAATAATGATATAATGCTGATAAATACCCGGAGTAATATCCCTTAAAAAAAGCCTAACTGTCATGATTCATGAGTGCCTAAAACTTATAAGAATACACTTCCCTCATCTGAGAGTCTCATCTCACTCATTTCCTTTTCAAATTCAATTTATACTGATAATTTGAATATAAAATTAAAAACAAATTTATAAGAAATATAGAATTTAAAGGTTAGCAGAAATGTAATTAAACCAATTGACATGATGTGCCTGTTTGATGATGTGTGTTTCCAATGTTGTGAGACACTCACACTGCACTGTTTAATTTAACAGGTGATGCTAGTCTCACTCTCAGTAGACCTACATGTACAACTTCCAGCAGTACAACCACACCATCACGGTTTGATACCTTGAGCGAGGCGGAACTGAGGGAACTGGAAGAATCATCAAAAAGCCCAAGCACACATAAAATGACAAAATGGGCCGTTAAAATGTTCATAGGTATATAAATTTCCTCCTATGAATATACCATTGGAAATTGGAATCTGATATAAAACTCCTGAATTAGTGAATATACATAGCAATTTATATTAATATCATAAATTTAAACTTAAAGTACCGTATTACAATGAAGTCACTAAATGTAATTATAGGGTAGTTCACCTCCACAACTTACAAAACACCATTGTAGCCTTTTTTCACATATATAATATTCAACATAAACCTCCGATGGATATTTCCACGAAATGAAAATCGATTATTTTTTCCCAATTTCCACAGAATGGTTGATGCACAACGGCTTTCCTGCCCAATTTGAGAATCTCCAGAAGAATGAACTGGATCAACGCCTCCGCCTGTTATATTCATCTGCCAAATCAGCTGATGGCAAGCCGTATTCGAAAAGTTCATACGTAGGATTAAGAGCTGCAATAAACCGACATCTGAGAGATCCTCATTTTCTCGAAGCTACGCACTTGTGGATGATATAGCATTCCATAAAAGTAACTGTATGTTTATGGCCGTTTTGAAAAAGTTGAAGCGAGAAGGTCTCGACAAAACGACGCACCATGAATCAATCACATCAGAAGATATTATCAAGCTCCGTTCAAGTGATGTCTTATCTGTCAGTACTCCAAAGGGCCTGCAAAGAAAAGTATGGTTTGAATTAACCCTCGGTTTTGCAAGGAGAGGGCGCGAAAATATGCACAATCTACCATGTGGGGCATTTTGTATAAAAACAGACAGTGCCGGCAACGAATATATTGAAATGACATTTAACGAAGCGACAAAGAACCATCCTGGTGGCTTAAGGGATAAAGATCATGAAACAAGGTCGAGGCTGTACGCGACGAAAGATGTCAATTGTCCGGTATCGGCATACAGAATGCTTCTAAGTAAGCGTAACAAGCTCAACAGTATCCTGTTTCAGCAACCGAGGTTATACGTCAAGGATGTGGACATTTGCTGGTACACCACAAGACCAATTGGCGAAAAGATGCTGAACGACATGATGAAAACGATATCGACAGAAGTCGGTTTGAGCAAGGTACATACAGCAATTTTTTCCAAATAATATATCAATTATCACAATGTAATAAAGTATCCATAATCAGCTTCATGAATCAGTTAATTTCGAACACCTCAAACTTATTTACAAAGCTATTGCAAGTAAAATTATTCATTACTCAGTATGATTTATCCACAATATACCTACCGGTATTGCAATTAAATATGGATTTTGTGGACAAGGATGTTTTGTCATTTTGTAAAGGTATATGGCGATTATACTGTGGCAAATTTAGTTAGCCGGTGACGGCAGTGGTATTTATTCCCATTATACCAATTTTAAGTAAAATTTTGATTTATATACCGTATAATTCTCGGAATTAAATAAACGTAGGGAAATTTATCTTACAGATTTATACCAACCACTATGTGGGGGCTACTTCCATCACTTTGCTCAGTCACGCAGGCGTTGAGGCACGTGAGATTATGAGGATATCAGGCCACCAAAGCGAGCAAAGCATACGCTCAAACAACACAGATTCATCGGAATCGTAGAAAAGACAATATTATCGTATATTGAGTGGCTGCCATGATGCCGATCCCTCAACAGCATCAGCCAGTAATATTCCTGTCGCACCAGTGCTTCTTAACACAGCATGCAGCCAACTAACTAGTCTAGTCGTACTAGTCCGATAAACAATTTAGTTTTGGAATCATCGAGAACTTTGAATGCATATAGCATGATGACGAGAGTGTCTTTCAAGCAGTTGGAAATCCATGCGGAAAATGTCACCAACAATTATTTCTGTGCCCATCGCAGACAGCAACCTGAGCCTTGAATGTTGAAAATCTTGCATGTCTGAATTGTTGTTGTTTATTTTGTTCTAGATCAGTATTGATATGGAAATGAGTTTAAGATCAGTATTGATATTGAAATGAGTTTAGTGAACTGAAAATGATATTAAAGGTAAATATTGTCAATTAAATTTGGAGTTCTCAGCAAGTCATTGGGTGTCCCAAATTTAATGAAAGCTGAAATTGTAAATTGAAAACCAAATTTCAAATAAAATTGACTCGACAATGGGGGAGACTCGATGTAATCGCTAGAAAAAACTGTTTCAAATGTTGATATATATTACTTACCGTAGTATCAGGTAATCCTTGTATATCATTGTTTAGATATCAAGTGATAAAATTTCTTGACACTAAACAGAAACGGCGTGAATTACACATTTCAACGAGTGAAAAATTTCCCATTTTCTAAAGGTTTTTTAGAATTTCGAACCTATCTTAAACAAAATTGAAATATAGGTGTCATACGTTCTCATCATTGCATATGAGGGAATACGTGAGTATATTATAGAGATGAGAATTATTAGCAAATGAGATTTGTTCTTTTTGAGACACAAACCTCGTAAAGGCTACCATATTACAAATATGACAGCATATTTATAACTGTGGGCTGTACACTTATGTGCTGTTCAGTTTCGACACAGCAGTGTATAATAAATTTGCTGCTGATAATTGTTTTGTTTTGTTCTTCACGCGTTTTGTGTCTCAAATAGAAGTTACAGAACACATCTGATCTAATAACTAATAGTCCAGTGCATTTATGAGAAAAAATGCCAAACCCGGAACTAATTGTAACAGTATTTTTTTGCCGGAATAAGTACATAAACCCTCCACAAACAACATACTAAAAATCGGCAAAAATCGCAAAAAGGGAAATTGGTGAATTTCGTGAAAAAAAATTGGGAAATTTGGTCAAATCATCAATTTATGGATTTTCATGGATGTATATAAAAACTTTCAAATTCACAAATCCTACAAATAGCAGGTGTATTGTGTCGACCTCAATTTCATGAACCCAGTACTGAGAACCAGTCCCAGATTCATTACGTATTTTTCGAGTTGTGTGCTTTCAAAAATGCGAGTTTATCTAATTTCGGCCCATTTTCGGGGCCTCAATTTCGAATAATGAGCCAAAATGCCTTAATTATTTTAAAAAACTAGAGCAAACTGAAGGGATTTTTCAGTGTTTTAGTAATTTCCTCACTGGACTAAACACAAAATATGATTAATATGTGCATCTATATTTAAGAAGAAGATTATATTCTCAAACAAAATGTGTGTTCCATTGTATGGACTTAGCCAATTTTGCCTCTGACACTGAACGTGTGTGATGAAATGCAATATTTGAGGTCATGTAACTCAATAATGTAATACCCATATGCCATGCTTTTCTTATAACCTTTTAAGTATGTTGGATTGAACAAATTGTAAAGGTATTAACAGGACATTATTTAAGAAAATCAACTTATGGCCCTTTGAATACTTAGTTTTAGCTTGTTTCCACAGATGGCAGTTTGAAGCATTATTGTCCATTCTAAAAGGTTTTGGGCCATAAAAACAAAAAACAATGGTGTTTTAATGTGTATAATTATTGAACTTTCCTCTCACAACACCATAGTGATAAAAAAAATAGCCTTCAATTGGTTATGCCATAGTATGTCACTTGATTTCTTTCATTTTTCAGGAAACTGACTCCAAATTTTAACGTTGGTATAGGGGTAGGAAAAATCACAAAATGCAATCTTATCACCAAATTACAGCCATTCCAGACACAATGTTGTTTTCTTCCAGTATGACAGAACAATGTAAGCAGAAGCTGTTAATATAAATTTTTATGCTTAAATATGCATAATTTTGAAGATTTTGTTGATATGCTTTCCCCTACCCCATTTTTCTGCCGTTCAAATAAGTAAGTTTCCACAATGATGAGTGAAACCCAGTGACATTCATTGGTATAACCATTGAAATGCTATTTTCTAAAAAAGAAATGATTTAAGAGGACAGATCACATAATTTTACACAATAAACTTTCGTTAATTTTTCTGAATATGCCTAAAATCCTTATAAAATTGACAAAAACGCCCCACAATAGAATTTTCGGAAAAGAGGCTAGACTAAAGTTCATAGGACCATAATTTTATTTTCTTCACCAATGTATTTGGAAATACCTTCACAATTTGTTCAATCTAGTATTATCAAAATGTTATGAGAAAAGCGGAGCATATGGATATTAATTTATTGAGTTACATGACCTCAAATATGGCAATTCATCACACGAGTTCTGTGTCAAGGCAAATTTGGCGAAGTCCACACAATGGAACATACATTTTGTTTGAGAATATTTTATTCTCCTTATTCATAGATGCACATATTAATCATATTTTGTGTTTTATCTAGTGAGGAAATTACTGAAACAGTGAAAAAGTCATTAAGTTTGCTCTAGTTTTTTAAATAATTAACCAGTATAATACGGCATTTGGCTCATTCTGCGAAATTCAGGCTCCGAAATCAGGTAAACTCGCGTTTTTGAAGGCTCACAACTCGAAAAATACTTAAGGAATCTGGGAATAGTTTCCATTTCTGGATTCAGGAAAATGTGGTCGACAAAATAGGTATGATATTTGTAGGATTTGTAAATTAGAATTTTTTATATACATTCATGAAAATCCAAAAATTGATGATTTGACCAAATTTTCCCAATTTTTTTTCACGAAATTCACCAATTTCCCTTTTTCCGATTTCTGCTGGTTTTTAGTATGTTGTTTATGAAGAGTATGTGTACCAATTCATGGTTTTTAATTGAATAAAGCTTTAAATTACCCTAAACTGAAAATCAAACTACACTGAGATGACAGTTTAAAGGGGTACTGTACCCAAGATGTTGTTGTTGGTTTCTATAATACCTGAGTCGGAGAATAAGGTAACAACTTTTCAAATCTTTGAAAGTCTGTTGAGTACGAAGTAGTGTTACGGGTGGCAAATTACCGGAATGCAAAAATACAAATTGTCGTTGTCGAGTAATTTTTGTACAGTTTTCAACCAAATGAATCAAATAAAAATTTATATTATATGCATAATAGTCCCATATACTCATTTAAGTTATTGTATCGTCACTAGTCAATGAGTGGATTGAGTTTTCTCCCCGTATAAGCATAATCTTTCAAACGATCGCGTGTGCAATGAGTTTACTAATCCAGTATCCCTCAATTATAATTTGATTACGTTTTGTACACGGAAATTCGTATTTTAATTTACGCAATTTTATGGCTCCAGCCATAAATTCAATTTATATAAAATTATTAACTTTTAAAGATGGATTATCTCTTTAAATAACAAATTTTAAATAGTTGCGTGGGTATAAAATAATAGATATGAACTGAAGACCTATGTCCGGAAAAACTTCTATCAATTAATATTGATTTTATTTCGAATATTAAATCGGGCCCATTTATGTTACTATTTTTAGAACCGACCATTCGGATGAGACCGTATTGCGATAAAGAGCACTGGGCTGTTCCTACGGCTACGCAACGAATGTCAAATTTCACAGATTGGTTGTTTGTACTGTTTTGTTCCACATATATAAGCGATAATGAGTATAATTAACGTTTATTTGTGACAAAATTGCACAATATAATTTCTGGTCTCTGTTAACGGTAACCACTATTGTTCGTTAGCTGAACAAACACACCTTTTTAGACCAGAAAATATTCGAAATAAAATTAATATTAATCGATAGAAGCATTTCCGGACAGGAGTCTTCGATTCAAATCTAATATTTTATACCCCGGTAACTATATAATACATGTTTACAAAGAGATAATCCACCTTTAAATTATTAAATTTTAAGATATCCTATTAACCTGAGCGTTTACAGAATACATCTTCGACTCAAATTACTTATGTTTCTATACAGTATCGATAATAGATCGTTGTTATCACCGGAAATTTATTGAAAATGGCGTACAGTACTCCTTTAAGTCATTTTTGGCATTATTTTCCTTTAAAATCTTAGTAATAGATATATCATTCCACATCGGCACACAAGATTTTGGAAAATAAATACTATTTTCGAAAAAAATTTATTAAAGTGCGTTTTTTAGGCAAATATTTGCTTTAATTTCAATTTATTTCTGAAACTGATGGCACACAGCTTGTAATTTATGGAAGGCCATTTGTGTCAAAAAGTGCCAGATTTCAAATTCTAAACTTCAATTTATTTTTAAAGTTTCCCAACGCTCATTTTATAGACTAATTGAGCTTATTCTTATATACGTTATAGAGGCTGTGTACATGGTAACGCAACTGCCAATCGGATTTGATGTGGACAGTCTTATAACCGCGGCGTTCGCTTGCATAAATTGATGAACGAAGCATGCGGACAGTTGAGGTGGAAGGCATTTATGGAATGGCTTAAAGATGGATTATCTCTTTAAATAATTTTTTTTAAATAGTTGCGTTGGTATAAAATAATAGATATGAACTGAAGACCTATGTCCGGAAAAGCTTCTATCAATTAATATTGATTTTATTTCGAATATTAAATCGGGCCCGTTTATGTTACTATTTTTAGAACCGACCATTCGGATGAGACGGTATTGCGATATAGAGCACTGGGCTGTTCCTACGGCTACGCAACGAATGTCAAATGTCACATATTGGTTGTTTGTATTGTTTTGTTCCACATATATAAGCGATAATGAGTATAATTAACGTTTATTTGTGACAAAATTGCACAATATAATTTCTAGTCTCTGTTAACAGTAACCACTGTTGTTCGTTAGCTAAACAAACACACCTTTTTAGACCAGAAAATATTCGAAATAAAATTAATATTAATCGATAGAAGCATTTCCGGACAGGAGTCTTCGATTCAAATCTAATATTTTATACCCCGGTAACTATATAATACATGTTTACAAAGAGATAATCCACCTTTAATTATGTCTCTCACACGAGCTCCGACTGCTGTTCTCGAACTTACAATCTGTAGGTGCAAGTCAGATTGCAGTACAAGGCGGTGCCGTTGCAAGAAAGAGGTCGTCCTATGTACAGATGCATGCGGCTGTGATAAGGAACTATGTGATAACATCTGCATGAGTGACGAAGAGATGAGCGATGACGAAACTATGTAGGCTATATAGCATACTATACGTTCCTCATATGTGTTCAACGTGATATGGTTGTGCTCAATTATGAACACTTAGTGACATAATGGAGCAGACTTGTACTGTTATATAGTTATGTCACGTCCAAACAGTGAGCATGATTATACTCGGATATATAACACATGTTTCATCCTGATGGACAGAACTGAACTACATTGAATGCATACATTGTATATGTACAATTATTGTTCTTATTATTACAACACATGTGTCCTATCCAGTTATGATGTCACGATGGAAGTAATTGGAGTGCATTTGTCGCCCTCACCCCTGAATGAATACATTGAACATCATTGTTTACCCCACCCCTGCATGACTCAATTATAAAACATCTTTTTACTGCTCATAGAGCTAAGTTCTAAGTGATGTATCAGACTGGATGAAATTAAATTCATTGCTGCCTTGCACAATTAATTTATGAATTATATATTTATTGCTGACATAACCATGCCAACCCAGTCATGATAGTCGATTGGTGTAACTGGAATGCATTGTTGACTTGACCCCTTAAATGAATAAGCCGAAAATATATAACTATTGTTGACACAACTAAGTCCTAAGCAGTCATGATATATCATACTGGATGAAATTGAAACTCGTGGTGACCCCACCCTTGAATGGGTGGAATTAAAATGAAATGTTAACCCACACCCTTAATGGAATGGAACTGAATTGCATTATTGACCCATCCTTAAATGAATAATTAAAATATTTTCATTTATTGTTGACAGACCTAAGTTACACCCAGTCAATAAATATCATTATGGATGAAATTTGAATATATTATGACCCAACCCACTCAAATTTCATGGATAAGTTATAACAATAGTATATATTTGGCACTCTTTATTTCTACCAAATCATTATCTATAATTATATGAATGGATGGAATTAAATTCATTGTTGATCACACCTGTTGCATGACTAATTATACATATTTTACTTTTGACAAAGCCAAGTCCTATAGAGGCATATGACATAATGGATGTAATTATTATTGAAATGCATTTTTGACCCTACCCCTGAAATGATTGAACTAAAAATATATACTTTGGGTGGAACTGGAATGAAATGTTAACCCCACCCTTAAATGAATGGAGCTGAAAAGCATTCTTGTCCCATCACTAAATGAATAATTTATAAACTGTCACTTATTATTGACAGACCTAAGTCCCACCTAGTCATTATATACCATGATGGATGGAATTGGATTATACTATGACCTAACCCACTCAAGTCTCATGAATAATTTATAACAATAATATATGTTTAGCACTCTTGAGTTCTATCAAGTCATTATATCTAATTATATGAATGGATGGAATAAAATTCATTGTTGATCAAATAGTTATAATTAATATTTTGTTGTTGATACAGCTTAGTCATACAGGGGCACGTAACATATTGGATGTAAGTGAATGCATTTTTTACCCCACCCCTGAAATGAATTAAAAATATATACTTTGGTTGACAGAGCCAAGTCCTACTAAGTCATGATATATCATAAGGGATAGAATTGATATGCATTCTTACACCACCCTTAAATGAATAAATAACAGATGTATAATTATTGATGTCACAAATGGATGAAACTAAATTCATTGCTGAAGTGAACAATTAAATTAGAAATAATATATTTATTGATAACAGCCAATGCCTACCCATTCATTATGGCATGGATGCAACTGAAATACATTGAATAAATTAAAATACACTTTTGGTTGACAAAACTAAGTCATACCAAGTCATGATGTATCATAATGGATATAATTGAAATACATTCTTACCCCACCATTAAATGGATACATAACCAATGTACAAGTATTATTGTTGTTGTTGTTACAACACTTATGTCCTATCAAGTTATGATGTCACAATGGATGCAATTGGAATGCACTTGTTGGCCCCACCCTTAAATGAATACATTGAAAATCATTGTGTTGACCCCACACCTACATGACTAAATTATAAATAATATATTTACTGCCCATGCAGCTAAGCCCTAAGTGATATATCAGAATGGATGAAATTAAATTCATTGCTGACTTGCACAACTAAATTAGAAATGATATATTTGTTTTCCTACCCAGTTGTGATGTCATAATGTAGAGGGAATACACTTAGCTGGCCCCTACCCCTAAAATAATAAACTGAATTTCATAGTTGGCCCCCACCCTTAAAATAATAAATTGAACTTCATAGTTGACACCACCCAGCATGACTAAATTATAAATAATTTATTTATTGCTGATACAGCTAAGTACTAAGTGATATAAATGGAAATTCATGTTTGAAACCCACCCTTAAAAGAAATGGAAATTAATTGTTGACCCACCCCTACATGGAACCCACTTCTGCATGACCAAATTATAAATAATATACTTATTGCTGAACAGGTAAGTCCTAAGTGATATATCAGAAAGGTTTAAATTAAACTCCCTGTTGACATGCATGACTAAATTATAAATGAAAAAATATTGACATGTCATAATACAAAATGAAAAATATATATCTATTGTTGACAGAACTAAGTCATACCCAGTCATGATATAAAATAACAAATGAAATTGAAATGCATTTCTTTACCCCCACCCTTAAAGGAATAATTTAAAAAGTTACTATTGTTGACAAAACTAAGTTCTACCTATTCACTACATGTCATGATGAATGGAATTATATTGAATTTATTACCCATGCATGGAATCCACTCCTGCATGACTGAATTATAAATAATAAACTTATTGCTGAACAGGTTAGTCCTAAGTGATATATCAGAAATTCAGAATGTCACAAATATGTCCCACCATGATATGTCACAATATATGTAATTGAAACACACTGTTCCCCATTAAAAGAATAAATGGAAATTCATTTTTGACACCCACCCTTAAAATAAATGGAAATTCATTGTTGACCCCACCCCTACATGGAACCCACTTCTGCATGACCAAATTATAAATAATATACTTATTGCTGAACAGCTAAGTCCTAAGTGATTCATCAAAAAGGTTAAAGTTAAATTCCCTGTTGACATGCATGACTAAATTATAAATAATATACTTATTGCTGAAGAGGTAAGTCCTAAGTGATATATCAGAATGTCACAACTATGTCCCACCATGATATGTCACAACATATGTAATTGAAACACATTGTTCCCCATTAAAAGAATAAATGGAAATTCATTTTTTGACACCCACCCTTAAAAGAAATGGAAATTCATTGTTGACCCCACCCCTACATGGAACCCACTTCTGCATGACAAAAGTATAAATAATATACTTATTGCTGAACAGCTAAGTACTAAGTGATCCATCAAAAAGGTTTAAGTTAAATTCCCTGTTGACATGCATGACTAAATTATAAATATATACTTATTGCTGAACATCTAAGTCCTAAGTGATTCATCAAAAAGGTTTAAGTTAAATTCCCTGTTGACATGCATGACTAAATTATAAATAATATACTTATTGCTGAAGAGGTAAGTTCTAAGTGATATATCAGAATGTCACAACTATGTCCCACCATGATATGTCACAACATATGTAATTGAAACACACTGTTCCCCATTAAAAGAATAAATGTAAATTCATTTTTTGACACCCACCCTTAAAAGAAATGGAAATTCATTGTTGACCCCACCCCTACATGGAACCCACTTCTGCATGACAAAAGTATAAATAATATACTTATTGCTGAACAGCTAAGTCCTAAGTGATCCATCAAAAAGGTTTAAGTTAAATTCCCTGTTGACATGCATGACTAAATTATAAATATATACTTATTGCTGAAGAGGTAAGTCCTAAGTGTTATATCAGAAAGGATTAAATTAAACTCCATGATGACATGCATGACTAAATTATAGATGAAAAAATCTTGCTGACACAACAAATTCCTACCTAATTTTGACATGTCATAATGCACAATGAAAAATATATATTTATTGTTGACAGAACTATGTCATACCCAGTCATGTTATAACATAACAAATGAAATTGAAATGCATTTTTTACCCCACCGTTAAAGGAATACTGTTCTGCCAAGTCATTATATAACTATTATATTGTCAAATGCATTGCATTGTCAAATGGTCAAGTCACAATGGATCTAACTAGAATGTACTCTTGACCGCACCCCTCAAATGACAATTATAACTAAGTTCTACCCAGTCATGATATATCACGATGGAAGGAATTGACACAACATAGTCCTATCCAGTCATTATGTACCGTATCGTAATGGATGGAATTCAAATACATTTTTGACCCCCTACCCTTAAATGGATGGAATTGATATACATTGTTGATCACCAACCTTAAATGAATAATATAGACATATTGTATTGTATGCGTATATGTATGTGTATATGTATGTATATGTATGTGTGTATGTATGTATATGTATGTATATATATGTATATATATATATATATATATATATATATATATATATATATGTATGTATATATGTATGTATATGTTATTTGTTTATTATATGTTTAGTATATATAATATTATTGTTATTGACACATGTAAGGACTTGTATTGTGATCCAACCCATCCAATGTTTAGGAATAATTTATAACAATATTACATGTTGGCATTCTTGAGTTGTCAAGGCATTATGTTGATCCAATTTATTGTTGACATGCATGACTAAATTATAAACAATATATACATTATTGACACAGTCCTACGTGGGGTATATGCCATATTGGACGTAATTGTAATATGAATACATTGTTGACCCCACAAACGCAGTCATGATATATCATAATGGGTATAATCAGATAATTAAAATGCAATATTACCCCACCCTCAACCCTTTCATTACGGGCTCTTCGCTGGTGAGTATTACAGATCACAAGTCGGTGCATTGCCCTGTGTGTGCGAGTTTCAAATAGGGATCCTCGCATATATGGGTGAATGCACTGGCTTATCGTGTCAAGGTAAATATTGTTTGGACAATGTATTTTCATATATATGCGAGTATCCCTATGTGAGACTCTCATATATGAGAAAATGCATTGGCACAGGGTATTCGCATAATTGCAGTAAGCTCCGGTCATGGAATAAATTATAAATGTAGAATCAGTGTCGTATGACAGTATGCCACGCTTGAATTTTACCAATTCATCTTCTTTTTAATGGACATAATTGAAATGCATTGTCGATCGCAAATGAATCAATTAAATATATATATCCATTTTAGACAAAATACAGTTCTATCCAGTCATAATATATCACAACGGATAAATTAAAATGAACGTATATGCTTGTATGTGTACTCACTACATGGATGACGCCAAAATATGAGCAAGGCCGAAAGGTGAATCACGATGGCATACTATTATCTCACATCACCAGGCTTTCCTAGACCAGGCTCTTCTAGTAAATAACCGGAAAACCAAACACTTTATAAAGAATCAATTTATAAGTCTGTTCCATATAAATTCCGAAGGCGAAAACATCACTTGCAGTACAGTAAAACACATTCGAACAATTTCGTATATAGCCTGCAAATGGGTCAACCTGGTCAATCACCCGTGAAACACGACCTGCACGAAACGCACGGCCTTGTTGAGCTGCCGCTAATATACACAAAAATCAAAACAGTCAATGACTGTTGAGACGCTCGTCGGAATAGTCGACTGACAAATATAGCGACTTACACAACAGCGGACCATCTTGTATATCATGCCAATGCTATGCATTATATTTGTTTATACACGAATGCACATGTATACACATGTATTGCTTATACTAATATGTATATATGTATATGATTCCCATCAAATTGTTCTGTAAATGTTTTATGTTCTGTTATTCCGTACTGCTCAAGATGATATTGTTGTGTGACAAGGATGCGCATGTTAGGTATCTTTACACGGACACGGTACTAAATATGCCGAAAAATGAAAGTACATTCCTGATTTGGGGTAAAATATATAACTCTAATATAATTTCAAACAATGGTTATCGATAGACTATCTGTGGGTGAGCTCCAGGGTGATGACTATAACTTTGCCACCGTATATAAGGGCGATGACTGTGATAATGGGAGTAACATTTACGACATTCTGAACCACCAATCAGATTATTATGCCCCACTTCAAATCAAGGAGAAACTATCAATTGAAAGGAAGACGACGTCTCTCCTTGGGCTAAACTGTCGAAGCTTGACAGCGAACTGGGACTCATTTGTTGACCTCCTATGTAATATTCAACAATCAGGGGAAAACTTATTTGACATAATTGCGCTATCTGAAGTTTTTAGGGTAAGGGATACTTTCACATTAGAAGGATATCACCCATTCGAGTACAAATCTCGTCCGGACAATGATGACGGAAGGGGTGGGGTCGGAATTTTCATTAAAAGTAGCCTTAAATATAAAACTAGAAATGACCTCTCGATATTCATTCCCCATGTAATTGAAACACTATTTGTAGAAATAAATCCGGGTAAAAAAAATTCATACATTGTAGGCTCTATATACCGACCTAACACTGCTCCGCTCGCTGACATAGAAACCTTCTCTAATCAGCTTGACAATGTTATTATCAAACTTAACGAATTAAATGCAAAAGTATACATCGTTGGTGATTTTAACATAGACTTACTGCATTCTGATTCACACAGTAAAACAAATGCTTTCATCAGTAATATGTTCGAACGTGGATTCATGCCAGTGATTACTAAACCAACGAGAGTAGCTGAATTCTCAGCGACTCTCATTGACCACATTTACACAAATAGCATATCCAACTGCAAATTTCACAGTGGAATCATCCTATCGGACGTCTCAGACCACTTTGGTACATTCCACGTCGAAACCAATGATACCAATACAAAGAATGACGTAAATCAAACAACAACTAGAATAATGTCCGAAAACAATATAACAAAATTTAAAAGTCTTCTGAACAATCATTCATTCGATGAGGTCTTCATATACCAAGACGCAGACCTAGCATATAACGCCTTTTTGCGCAGCTACTCCTTATTCTTCGAAGAAGCCTTTCCAAAAATTAAACGTAAACCACCAAACAAGTACACTAAACGAGAACCATGGATGACTAAAGGACTCATTCAATCGTCAGTAAAAAAAAGCAAATTGTACACCAATAAGTTAAAATTTCCAACAGATGAAAACATAGGTAGATACAAAATATACTGCAGAATATACAACCAATTAAAACGGCGGAGTAAAAATCATTATTACGACAATATTCTCAAAGAAAATCAAGCAAACATGCGACGCACTTGGACGATACTGAAAGAAGCCCTTAAAATATCTCATGGTTTGAATACCTTTCCTACCGAATTTTCAAATGGTACCGGTAACGGAAAACTGTCTGACCCGACAACTATAGCATGCGCATTCAACACATTTTTCGCTGACATTGGAAGAATTACCGCAAACAATGTAACACAGATTCCAGGGATGAACTTCATCGATTACCTACCGGGGCAGTATGAAAATAACCTTTTTATTTTCCCAACAAACAGAGATGAACTAATATCACTTTGCTCGAAATTATCTAATAAAACTTGCACAGATATAAACGATGTATCCGTGAAACTAATGAAACAAACAATTAACGAAACGGTTGGACCACTCACGCATATTTTTAATCTCTCATTTGCCCAGGGACTTGTGCCCGAGAAAATGAAAATATCTAGAATAATGCCTATATACAAAAAAGGGGAACGCGATCAGATTGAAAATTATAGACCAATCAGCATATTACCTGCATTTTCCAAAATAATGGAAAAAATAATCAATGCTCGGCTTTCATCGTTCCTCAACAAACATAAAATTCTTCATGTACACCAATATGGCTTTCGTAAGAAACATTCTACCATTCATCCACTTATACATCTTCTCGAAGATGTAGCGGAATGTAATGACAAAAAAACCCGTGACTCCACCATTGCCATTTTCTTAGACTTATCAAAAGCTTTTGACACCATAAGTCACGAAATTTCACTTAGAAAGCTCGATCACTATGGAATAAGGGGAATCGCTAATGACTGGTTCAGAAGTTACTTACATGACAGGCGACAATATGTAGAAGTCCATGATCATCAATCGGGAATGTTGACTATGACATGTGGAGTACCACAGGGGTCTATCCTTGGTCCCATCCTATTTCTAATGTATGTCAACGACATGCCCAACAGCACCAATCTCAAACTTCTTTCATTTGCTGACGACACAACATTATACATGTCAGGGAATAACTCTAAAACCATTCAGAATAAGATAAACGATGAACTAGATAAAGTATACCGCTGGTGCTGTAGTAACCGACTATCCCTCAATGAATCAAAAACTAAATATATGTTGCTGCATCCACAAAATAACGATTTTAAATGGGCAGATCTGCGAATTAAATTGAATAAAAAGGAACTAGTTCGTGTAAGTAATCAAAACCAAGAAAAATCACTTAAATTCCTTGGCATAATCATTGACGAAAATCTTACTTTTAAGTACCACATATCAATGCTAACCAGAAAAATATCACATGCAATATACTGTCTAGGTAAAGCCAAACGATTCCTCCCCAAAAGTGCACTAAAAACTCTGTACTTCTCCTTAATTCACAGTCATCTCCTATACGGAATAATAATCTGGGGACACGTTTCAGCATCAGGGTCTCTTTTTCGGCTACAGAAAAAAGCAGTCCGGATATTATGCAACAAAAGATATCGCAGTCACACAGAGCCGTTGTTTAAAACTCTAAAAATTCTAAAGTTTCATGACCTGTATCATCTTCAAATCGCATTGTTCATGTATGATTGGAAAAACAAATATCTTCCCCCGTCTTTCGAAAGTTTATTTAAGTATACACCAATATCAACAACACGACAGTCCGGCAACTTGGCTACTACAATTCCAAGGACGAATTTCTCTCAAATTCTACCGAGATACTCATTTCCGTATGTGTGGAACTGCTTGGACACAACACACAGATTTGCAGCTAGCAGAACCATCTTTAAATCTTCCATACGTACAAATGTGCAATCACACTATAATAGCTCAGTAACTTGTGACAACGCGGAATGCCGAGATTGTAGAAAGTAATTGGAACAATATGTATACATGTATTATGTATGATTGCCCTTAAGAGACGTGTCCTCATTACGTGCGTAACCCTGGATTACTCACCATTTATGGGCACATATCCATGGACACATAATTGTATAGACATTTATTTAATCATATCTGCCCGAACAAAGTTGGATATATAAAACACAACCCCAAAATTTTAACAACACATTATTTCAACAGCTGACCCTCATGCAACATCTCGATTGTCACACAACAATATGATCGCCATCTGCTTATTCTCTATTATGTATAAGGGGCGGCAGGAAGACGGCCTGTATTGGCCATGCCGCTCCTGTGCAAATTTGAAATATATATTATTATGTTTGTGTATTATGTATTTAATTTGTGCAAATAAACAATCCAATCCAATCCAATCCAATCCTGATATAAAAAAAAACTTCAAAACATAGACTTAGAGATGGGATTTTTTTCACAGAATCATATATAGCAGGTTCAGAATGAACACCCATGTAAACTTGCTTAAATTATAACATTAGTCACATATTTATATATGGCTCCAGTTAATAATAATGATGTGTAATCTTCGACAATGGTACTCATAATTGTTTCGGATAACTAAAATTAAGACTTAAACATACTTTCAGTTCATTGGATTGCACATTTTATTTCCAGCAGTGATGAAAAATAACTTTTCACTAAAAAACAAGTTTATTTTGCGATTTCAACAAATGTTGTGACCTTAATTTCCTATAACTCAGACAAATGACTAATTTTTTTTATTATTTATTATAATTTTATTGACAGAAATAATATTCCGACGCAATGTGCGTTGATATTCCATACTGTAGTTCGTTATTTCAATAAAAGTTATGTTTTACTAACCCTCATACCATCATTAATTAGGCCCATGTTTTAGCATGCATGTAATAAAAGTCTATTTTTCTCAAAACTGCAACACTTTTGAAGCATACATCCACCGTGACGCTAAAATATATAACTAGGCGATAACTAGGCTACCATGAATATTTTCTACCACGCCGGTTGAACTAACTCCTAAAAAAGAGCTCTTTTCAGACTTGGCGTCTGGAGTCTGGACTAAAATACAGGTTTTGTTGGTGACTGTATAATGAATATTAAGTAACGCAGATGTCGTTCAAGATCAAACAATCCAAACTCAATCCAAAATCAAACTCAATCCGCGACCCCCTCCGTGCTGACCTCGTCTCGTGGATTGTCTAGTCATAAAGTCTTATAGTATAGATTTGAAATATTACTCGCTTTCAATATTTTACATGTGTCAACTTTAGGCGACTGAAAATACAATTTATAATTTATTCTGGTGACATTCAGTCAGAGATGGAAAGATACATGAAATGAGGGGGTCTGGTAGAATGAGAGTGGTATGCTGGATCACTTTCATAATCAAGCTACATGTATATTGTACTAACAATGTATGCCATTCAATGGAAATTTTCTAACGTGACGAGGTAGATACCCTTGAGAACCCACCGCAGTTCAATTCACACCAGGTTCTCAGTATGTCTCACATTGTGTCGGTTCCTGGATTTCTGTTGGAATACACAAAACCCAAATTTGTAAAATTTCTAAGTTTGTGATCCATATGTTCTTAACTGGTACCCATAATTCAAGATTCAGGGGTATGGCTATGGGTGATACCTCATTGTTGTTATCAAGTCTACATGTTTATGGCTAGATTTGTTCATGTATTTGAGATTCAGGAACCGCATTCGGTCTAATCCTGAGGCAGCCATATAGTAACATTTCAGGTATACTATATAATTGATGTGTATTATGTGTTAGGAATGGGCTCCATACTCTACTTTATGTGTATTATCCCCCGCAAACGAAGTTTGGCTGATGATTTAGGAATGGGCTCCATCTGAGTCCTTCCGTAACAACTTTGAAGCTCAATATCTTGGTCTGACATCGTCAATCTGATTATCACCCTTAGTAAAAATTGTTCGGCATTAAAATGGAACATAGACTTGTATCAATGTGTACATTTTATCATTAAACTTCCTGGAAAACATGTCACCACTTCTTAAATGTTGTAATTGATAGCCCTTTAGCCCTTCAACTGAAATTGCTATAATACATTTGCAATGTCAGTATCTTATGTATAATATTTTACGCGGCTGCTGTGGTGGGGTACCTAAATTAAAGCAGCTAGTTGCATGCCCCCATAATTCAAACGTATTTGTATTCCCCTTTCCAAAAGATGGGGGATATACTGGACATGCATCTGATCGTGCATTTATTGCGAGTTTTGTGTCCCAAATAGAAGTTACAGAACACATCTGATCTAATAACTCATATTCAACGTCAATGAAATTCCACAGACACATATATACATGTCATGTTATTATACACAATGAATTTATACACATTATGAATTTATACACATTTGTTCCAAGAGTATAATTACAACTACTTGCACGATCATGGCCCTTAAATACAATTGGTAGCCGAGGGAAGTGTCGTTTCCCGCATCACTGGGTGAGTGATACTTTTAAAAGTTCGCAAACTAAGTCGAATATCCACGGGGCGAATTTACCCGAATTTGTATTTAGTCCACCAATCAAATCGCAAGAATTAACTTCCGTTTCCATTGTGGTAACCCAAGACGCCAACTCTCAGCAAAAAGAAATGTATTACATAACTCTTCCACCATTAGTATTAGCATTTATCCATCTTCGTGCCAATATTTCAGAAATTTGTTTAATCACCAACTAATATGCGGATTGTCGTAATTATAAGCCATCAACGTCGTTTTCGATGCATCTGTCGGCGTATAGAAGTGTCGGATGTCGAACTACATACTTACGGTAGTTCGCAATATTATACAGTGTGTAATTCGGCATCCGACACTTCTATAAACCGAGATGCATCGAAAACGACGTTGATTGCATATGTAAAGACATAAATAGGACCCTAGTTCAGATAGCGTATATGTAGACAAATTTCCCGAAAGTAAATTTTGGACATGTTCCCGAAATATGACACAAAACAGCTCACATAATAATTGTTCCGGCTTCACCTGATTCCCGTATGACTCACAACGGAACTCGACCGATAAATAATTTCCCGGATATATCACAACGATAACGCTAATCTCCCCAAGCTGCTCGATGTATTAAATGATTTCCCGCATATATCACAATGGTAAGGCGTATCTCCAGTATGGATTCCCTTATGTGTCACCAAGCTGCTCGATTGAGTGAACGATTTCCCGCATATATCACAATGGTAAGGCTTATCTCCGGTGTGGATTCTCTTATGTGTCACCAAGCTGCTCGATGTATTAAATGATTTCCCGCATATGTCACAATGGTAAGGCTTATCTCCGGTGTGGATTCTGTTATGTCTCACCAGATCACCCGATGAATTAAATGATTTCCTACATATATCACAATGGTAAGGCTTATCTCCGGTGTGAATTCTCTTATGTGTCACCAAGCTGCTCGATGTATTAAATGATTTCCCGCATATATTACAACGGTTAGGCTAATCTCCCGTATGGATTCTCTTATGTGTCACCAAGCTGGTCGATTGAGTGAACGATTTCCCGCGTATATCACAATGGTAAGGCTTATCTCCGGTGTGGATTCCCTTATGTGTCACCAAGCTGCTCGATGTATTAAATGATTTCCCGCATATATCACAACGGTTAGGCTAATCTGCAGTATGGATTCTCTTATGTGTCACCTAGCTGGTCGATTGAGTGAACGATTTACCGCATATATCACAATGATAAGGCTAATCTACAGTATGGATTCCCTTATGTGTCACCAAGCTGCTCGATGTATTAAATGATTTCCCGCATATATCACAACGGTTAGGCTAATCTGCAGTATGGATTCTCTTATGTGTCACCAAGCTGGTCGATTGAGTGAACGATTTCCCGCATATATCACAATGGTAAGGGTTATCTCCGGTGTGAATTATCTTATGTGTCACCAAGCTGGTCGATTGAGTGAACGATTTCCCGCATATATCACAATGGTAAGGCTTATCTCCGGTGTGGATTCCCTTATGTGTCACCAAGCTGCTCGATGTATTAAATGATTTCCCGCATATATCACAACGGTTAGGCTAATCTGCAGTATGGATTCTCTTATGTGTCACCTAGCTGGTCGATTGAGTGAACGATTTACCGCATATATCACAATGATAAGGCTAATCTCCAGTATGGATTCCCTTATGTGTCACCAAGCTGCTCGATGTATTAAATGATTTCCCGCATATATCACAACGGTTAGGCTAATCTGCAGTATGGATTCTCTTATGTGTCACCAAGCTGGTCGATTGAGTGAACGATTTCCCGCATATATCACAATGGTAAGGGTTATCTCCGGTGTGGATTCTTTTATGCGTCACCAAGCTCCACGAATTACGAAATGATTTATCGCATATGTCACAATGGTAAGGCTTATCTCCGGTGTGGATTCTTTTATGTCTCACCAGATCACCCGACGAATTAAATGATTTCCCACATATATCACAATGGTAAGGTTTATCTCCGGTGTGAATTCTCTTATGCGTCACCAAGCTGCTCAATTGAGTGAACGATTTCCCGCATATATCACAATGATAGAGGTTATCTCTGGTGTGGATTCTCTTATGCGCTACCAAGCTGCTCAATGCATTAAATGATTTCCCGCATATATCGCAATGGTACGGTTTATCTCCGGTGTGGATTCTCTTGTGTGTCATCAAGCTACTCGATTGATTAAATGATTTCCCGCATATATCACACTGGTAAGGCTTATGTCCGGTGTGGATTCTCTTATGTCTCACCAAGTCATTTGATTGATTGAATGATTTTCCGCATATATTACAATGGTAAGGCTTATCTCCGGTGTGGATTCTCTTATGTCTCACCAAGTCATTTGATTGATTAAATGATTTCCCGCATATATCACAATGGTAAGGCTTATCTCCTGTGTGGATTCTCTTATGTGCCACCAAGTTGGTCAATCGCTTGAACGATTTCCCGCATAGGCCTACATCACAATGGTAAGGCGTCTCTCCTGTGTGTATTCTATTATGTGTCATCAAGCTGCTTAATTGATTAAATGATTTCCCGCATATGTCACAATGGCAAGGCGTATCCCCAGTGTGGATTCTCTTATGTGTCACCAAGTTGCACGATGTACTAAATGATTTCCCGCATATGTCACAATGGTAAGGTTTATCTCCGGTGTGGATTCTTTTATGTCTCACCAGGTGACTCGATGTATAAAATGGTTTCCGGCATAAATTGCAATGGTAAAGCGTATCACCGGTGTGTATTCTCTTGTGTGTCACCAAGGTACTTAAGTGAGTGAATGATTTACTGCATATGTCACAACCGTAAGGTTTATCCCCAGTGTGGATTATCATATGGCTCGCCAAGCTGCCCGATTGAGTGAAACATTTCCCGCATACATCACACTGGTGTCGTCTATTCCCTGTTTGGGCGGTCTCGTGATCATTAACGTTAGCGCGTCTCCCATCTTGTTGTATATATATCTCGAAGCCAAAGCGACAACTGTAATCTGAACTAATTATAACAACAGTCCGTTTATACAGTGTGACTGTAAATTATATAGCTCACAATAAGTAATGATCGCGTACTTGTATCGATCGATTGATTTTTAAGTCAAACAAAGGACGACGGATATACAGTATTCTGTTAAAATTAACATGCCTCGACTTATGTGGTTTTGTTCAGTAGCACCATTCACAAAACGATAAGTGACTACACAGCCTGCATGTGTGTAAGTGTACAAGGCCTGATAGTAATTTCGCAGTATAACTTCTTACCCAATAAGTCTACTGCTTTGGTCTATGGGCGGGTGACAATCTCTTCTACAGATAGACCAACATGGGTGTTGTTGATTTCAAATCTGAGGTTGATAGAAACTTTGTTCCAGTTTGATTCGAACATTGCGAGTCACAGAAGACCATATCATTCAACTGTAAATTCAATAAGTTTTATTTGGAATTATCAAATAATAACATTTTATATACAACAGGACCCCACAAAAGCTGGGCTTATGAGGGCAGGGACCTTATACAAATATATTACATTAATATTATATTGAAATTAAAGTTGCTGTGTATATTTACAGGTGGTGCAATGGTATGCAACAACTGTAAATAATACGTGGGCTAAAAACACCCCCATGCACCCCAAGATACCCCGAGAGTGGTATCATTTTGTTCGTTAGACCTTTCTGAATAAGACTAGGCATGTTACCAAGAAATATGTAGGGATGGAAACCGCCGCAAAAAATTACCTTTTCTTATATCTCAGATTCTGATGCACATAGAAGCATAATTTTGGTGGCTATACCCATGTTTTCAGTATCAAAGAATCCACTGAAGCAAATGGGAATTGAATTTGACCAACAAGAAACTGGTTTTCCACCATTTTTCAAGATGACCGCCAAAAATCACAATTTTTACCCATATTTTCATAAAAAAATCCCTTATTTTTTTTACCTCCAAGCCCATGTTTTCTAGGACAAAGAAATCAACTAGAATGATGATGATATTTGATTATTTGCGTTTGGTAGATATCTTCAATTTCAAAATGGCTGCCAAGCAAAAATTAATGAGCAAATGGTGGGTCTTTCTAGCCCATGCACTCTATTATGTTCCTGGATAATACAGCTTTTGTTCTATATTGCAGGTTGCATGATTTAGTATTGATCTTGTATTGGTGAAGATTTAACACACTAATAATTACTAACTGGTGGTCGTATACTAACATAACTTTTGAAAATGAGCTTTCCAAGCAAGAAACGAAAATAAACCCCCACTCCTAAATCTGATGTAGCGTCAACACCCCAACCTACATGCATTATTCATGATGGTGAATGCAAATCAGAAAACAATAATTCTCATTTCTGAACTTAAGAATCCAGAAGAAATGTTCAACAAAATTCAGGATGTTTATCGACTGAGGTTAGCAAGTTCAGTTCATCGTAAAGCGAACATGCACCAAACTTTCAGTATGGTTATCACCGCGAGTGCTACCAAAAGTTCACTGCTAACTTCCATCGTCTAAAAGCAAAAGAGGAGGGTGAAGCAATTCCAGGACAATCTTTCCATACAACAAGGAGGTCATCAAAATAGTTTAAGAAATTAATATTTAAAGCGGACTGTATTTTCTGTCGAAAGGAAGGGCGCAAAAAAGTTAAAAGTGGAGGTAAATGGACAACTGAACCCCTCAGTAAATTCGAATATGGAGGCGGTGATACTGTTTTGCAAATTGCTGAACAGAAAAAAGACTATGACCTCCTAACAAGAATAAGAGGGTATGACTTGTTTGCGTGCGAAGCACAGTTCCACTGCACCTGTCGCAAGGAGTATGTAAATATATCCGTTCACTGGAGAAGTGATTCGCTTGAGGCAAAGACTCGACAAAGTGCGATGGAACTTGCTCATCGGTGTGCATTCGATCAAGTTTGTTTTACTGTGGACAAGTATCTTATTGTAAAACATGGTGTGGTGAAACTGATTGATCTGGGCCAGGACTATGTGTCTCATCTGCAGAAAACACCTTTGCCAAACCCGATGTACAGATCAGAAAACCTCAGATGTAAACTAATGAAATCCTACCCAGAGTCACTATCATTTGTTCGATCGGAAAAGAGAGGGAAATTCCGGCCACAATTAGTGTACAGTTCTGCAATTTCGGTTGGAAACGCTATGATTTATGGCTTTGGCATGTGAGTTGAGTTGTGCCGATAAAACTAGTGATTTTGCCCTTGAACTAGAAGTCTTGAAGACGAACTAAACAAGTTTGTGCATGTGCTACTGGTGGGTAGAATCAAATTTTCCAGCAATGTCACTGTATCTGGTGCAAAGAGTCGCGTCGTGCAATCCATTGGGCAAGACCTGTGTCGTGCAACTACGAATGGTGAATGGAAAATGCCCAAGCATATTCTTCTGTGTATGCCTTTATGTCACATGTTCCGCAGTGCAGAACTCATCACCTTGATAAACAGATTTGGACACTGTGAGAACTATTCATTCTCTGTCGAAATTGAGACTGCATTGGCAACAGCAATACAAGAGTCATCAAATGTCTTGTCTCCGCAGACAGTGAGGAATCCTGTCGGTAAATCAACGTTTCATTCTGACTTTGATAATTCCGATCAGCTTGCGACTACAGGATCCGTGCCCACGGCCCATGGCATAATGATACAGGACGTGATGGAGGACAAACCAAACGACAGATATGGAAGAGCTTTACCAGAGGTAGAGCAAATTGGGTCCCGATCTTTGAAACTAAACGTTCAGTTACATAATTTACCACATCGGTCTAGTCATGGGTATAAGTTCAGCAAATGGACTCATCCCACAGGTAAATAGACAATCATGTTTTCATATCATGTTGATTAGGCCTTGCTGAATTGTTCTACCCCCATCAGTTGATTGTACCCTAACAAAATATGAGCTATGCTATGAGCACTGCAGATGAACATAACCTGTTGTGGATCTTTGTCCGATTGATAAGCGGCAGCACGATTCAGGAGATACCTGGATGGTCGGGTTATATTTCAGTCACAGGAGAGAAGCCCTCCTCAACCAGCACAATTGATTATTATCCTGTTATCAACAGCCCAATTACTGATTACAAGACTGTTCGACAGTGCCTGGAATATTCTAAGGAAGCAACGCGTGAGTTTGGCCAATAATATGTAATCACCACATTCGACCTTGGAGTTTCTATGAAAGTATACCCCTTGATCTGGAAGAACCCTAGTTGTTATGCCAAGCATATTGTGATGATTGGATCTTTTCATGTTATTTGTGCATGCTTCAAGATGATTGGTAAGAAGGTGCATGGTTCTGGATTTTCCGATGTGTTGACTGAAGCTGGGTTGATATCGTCTGGTTCGCTGCGTGGTGTATTGGCTGGGGAAACAATACAGTCGAGCTAAGATTTGTCATAAAACCATGTCAGAGGCTCTGGAGAGACTACTAATCGATGCATACCTTGCTGATTGCGATTACAATTACTTTAGTAAATGTAATCGATTACTTTTACAATTGTTAGTTTCTGATCATTTTGATCACATGTGAATAAATAATGAAATAATTCAAATTAACATATCAAATATATAGCCTTTCAAACTCTCGAAATCAGCCCCTCCTACGATTACACTCTCCGTTCTTACCCAAACATTTGAGCCCGTTATTAAGGGATCATAAAGGCGGTCAACTCTTTCATAGAACCCTATCAATAGGAAACCTGGGAACATGGGTGCCAAACTCATGTAAAAAATGGAAATCGGAAATAAAAGACGACTCACAATCATGGGACAATATATTTCGTAATCCATTTACTACCACGCCTGACACCAAACTTCAATGGCTCCAATATAGAATTAATACGAGAATCCTCTCGACGAACAAATTTCTGAAGATAGCAGGCATAAGAGCTGATGATCTATGTAAGAGATGCGAAAATACTCAAGAAAACATTTCTCACATTTTCTGGGACTGCCCACACACAAATCGGTTCATAACCGAACTTCAGTCTTGGCTGAAAACAAATCAAGTGTCTATACATATTACCAAACCAAATATGCTTTTTGGCGCTAATCACTGTCAAGTGAATTCCATCATAAACTACTTTCTACTTGTACTAAAGCAATATATTTATATGACTAAATTTGACCCGATCCAACTCTCAATAAAGGCGTTTGTCGCTGAATTGAAATTCAAATATGAATGCGATAAGTACACATCCAGATGCAACATGCTATATCAAGAGTTTCAAAAAGCGATGGCTACCCTTTGAAAATGTAATTAATGACAACACTGATTGACTTTCTGACATCAACAAATAAAACTAACTTTATACATGTATATACTCCGAATAACACAGTTATATACATATAGCCCGGAACCCGAGCCATCTCTCAAATTTACATTAATCATTTCTTAACTCGATCATCAAAAGGCCGACAAAATTTTTTCAGCGCCAATCCTAACTCTTTATGTTACAGTATAATTGACGTTCTTAATTCAGTGCGCTAACGTTGTGTCGCCCAATGCCAACAATCTATTTATCTCTTTACCACAACTATATGATTCACGTATGATTTTACTAATGTCGCCAGTGAGAAAGTAGCCCAAGTGAAATTCACTTGGGAGCGTGCAAAAGTGAGTGCTAGAATATAATATGTATCAATGTATTGTTACTATAATGCTTGTGCATACGTATGTCTGTCTGTCTCATTCTTTTTGTTATATATACTTCCTCAATAAATTTTTTTTTTTTTTAAAACATATCAAATTTGATTGAATAGAAATATCACTGCATAACATGGAAACAAGAAGCGACTGAAATAATATAAAGATGCAAGCAATAAGCATATAAACTTTTTACATTTACATGTATTGCAAAGGTTTCATCATGAAGTTATGCACCAACTTATTGGGAATACATTATGTTTTATGTGTATTTATTTTTGTAAATATATTTTAATATATTTTTAATTTTATTACATGCATTTAAACTAACGCATAATTATGAAAATATCACCAGAAACATTTATAAATTAATAGCAGGTTCTGTTAGATTCAATACCCAACACAACGAAGATAACACTAAGATTTATTTGATGATCATCCGTTGGTAATCCTGAATGGAATAAATGAGGCTTAACTCCATCAGTGCAGTAAATGACAGACCAGCTAATTAGGTACATCACACCTGCTTTGTTCAGTTAATTACCCCTATTGTACCAGTGTGACTCTACAGCCAATGTCTGCAGCAAGCATTCCCAATTCAATTTAATCATAATTGAGGTTGACTAGCCTATATATTCATATTATAACATTTCATTGTCTATATCACAAGTTTATTGCCATTCATGCTGTATTCAATAATTGTGTGTTGTTATCTGTGTCCACTGCCAGAGTGTACATACACACTGTACCACTAACATAACACATGACAAAATTGTACTACCTTTCTAATATGTTGTTTGTATCTGTGCACACTCCACACTACCACAGTATGAGACTATATATATGAGTATCCAATACCCATCCATATGGATACTATAGTAAAAGTAATCAGAAATTAATCAAAATGTAATCATGATTACAGGTACATTTGAAAGTAATCGAGTACGATTACTTGTAATCAATAAATGTCATGATTACTGATTACAGGCGATTACTCCAAATTTTGTAATCGATTACTTTGATTACGATTACTGATTACGATTACCCCAACCCTGAAAGACAGCAGAGTTCTGGTTGTCATACATGGACCACATCTGGTTGGTACTGCCGTTGATCCAAGCTGTTAAAACAAACAACTATATTCTGTACTGCGAATGTCTCTACAGAATGTCCAGTTTATTCTTCAGTTTTGATGGACATAACTATTCTCGCTATCTGACATATTTCTCAGTTTTCTTGGCAAATGTTGAAGAGTCTCACCCCGGCGCAACAGAGCTGCTTGAAGGGGGCGTTCGGTGTCGCGCGTTCTATGATGCCTGTAAACAGATTTCCCGTCGATAAGACGATAGAGGAGACATTTATGAAGCATGCTAAGTCACATGGTGGAGCTGGTGGTTGTGGTGCGGGATTGACAGGACTCGTTAACAATTATGAAACTTACCAAAAATGGGTGCGGACCACGCATGAAGCAACATTACCAATGCTGACATGTTATTAGTCAGTTGGAAATCGAAAACACAATGCTCTCCGACCATCAGAAGTGAAAAAGGGCGAACAGAGAATCCAAAGAACAGTCGACGCTATAAACAGTTTCTTGAACCCTTTTGATGTGCTTGATAAGGAGAAGCTTTATAGTATCTCACCAGGAGCAGCACCATCACCTGAGATCATAACAGATGTGAGGAGAGCTGAAATTGCTGGAACGGAAGCTAAAGAGAATTTCATCCACGAACGGTTGGAGAAAGGAGATAATATTTTTTATCCCGTTCGAAAGATGAGGCTACTCACCCTTGGTAAAACACAAAAGTCTGTTCGACTGAAGACTAGCCAAAAACAAAGTGATCGAATATAATCAACAACGTAGTTTGGCATTCCAGCTGCTGGTGAAATCACAGGAGGGTAACATTATAAGACTAGAGGAAGTCATGAAGTACTGTCTTACGCCTGTCCCGTACAGTCTAGGAACAGCACATGGTTACTTGTAAGTCACACCGAAAGCCAAAGGATTCCACCATGTCACCAAGGAGGTTAATGGTGCGACAATTCCACCTCCATACTCAACACTCTTGATTGTGGATGGCAATGCTTTGTTCCACTGCTTGTGGAAAGTGCCTGGAAAGTTCAACGATATCAGTCACAAGATATTTGACATGATGCCTAAGTCATCTGACATTGTATTCAGCACCGACATGTACAAACATAATTCAATAAAATCTTTAGAGCGACAAAGAAGAGGGTGCAGTGAGAAGCTCATCATAAGAGGAGAGATGACTAGGTGACCACTTGATTGGAAAGTATTCTTGCACAATGATGAGAACAAAGGGCAACTTGTACGTGTGATTCTAAATGTGTGGAGCAATGACGAGTTTGCTAAGAGTCTATGCGGGACAAGCATTCGTGTTGGAGACTAGTGATGGAAATTCTATGGCCAAGACTGAGATTCCTTCCCTGATATCGACACAAGAAGAGACGGACACCAGAGTGGTCTTATATTGTAAATATGCTCAAGATCAGTGGGAAAGTGAAGCCCATAAAGGTGATGCAGAAGCAGCCGAAGTTCCAACCTATCCTGGCTAAGCTTGGACTAGAATGGGAGGTGAGCGAGGATTTGTTCACTGGTTTGGAAGTGTACACATGTGCTTTATACGGTAGACCAAAATACAAAACTGTAGATAGTCTTCACCACACCCTCATTAAGGAGAAGTGCTGCGATGATGACATAATTCGAATTAGTTGTAATATGGATCTGGCAACTTTCCCACCTTGTCGTGGAGCCTTGCAGCAACACATCCGGAGAGTGACCTACCAGGTCGCTATATGGAGACGGGCAGATATTCCCGACAAAGATGTACCACTACCAACTTATGGACAGGGATGGATACTCAGCTCTGGTCATCTAGAACCACTATGGGTTGATGGTCCAATTCTTCCGGAGTCTCTAGTCGATGAAACCGCTCTAAGCGATTCAGAAGCTGATGAATCAAATGACCAGGACTCACCACCAGTTTCATAAGACGAAGACTATGACGAATCTGATCACGAGTAAAGTCCCACAAATATATCCTAGTTAGTTGCTATTAATTTTTTTAATTGAAGATATCTGCCAAATCGCTACCTGAATTCCACATTGTCGTAAGCGACATCCTGGATTATGAAATTTGCATGTTTCGTAATGTTTTGACATGAATTGAGTTAAATTGTGTGATATGATAATTTAACTTTCCTCAATTAAGCTAAAATATTCAGTATACTGATTACATATACTTGATAGTGTCATAATTCGTTCGACATTGTGACAATAATTGATGCACAAGCCCCTTAGATGGACGCATAACACGAATCGCTATCTCGACTTTTAGTGACAATGGATCGCCACCTTAAATCTTAATTTTTGTCAATAAATACTGATTTAGCAACAGTCCAACATTGGTTTCTGTGGTCATGATGTAATTTACATTTGTATACAACTGTCTATACCATTTGAAAGATAAGTTTCAAGCATATTTCAATTTCTGCCTTTAAGGCCGCAATAATGTATAAAATTCGCGTGTTTTTGTCATTTTTAGGTATAAATGGTGTTAAATGTCTAATATGTTCACTTTAAATTACTACATATGTTCTGTGTATAGTTCTTCTTGTTTCAATTCGTTCGAATGTACGGACGTACTCAATATTCGAACGTCTTAAAGCAACACATAACAAACGTAAAGTTAGACTTTGTTTTGATGGCGGCCATTTTGAATTGCCATTTTGACCAGAAATAATAATTTGTCGTTTCTAAAGTCTTTTTTAGATTTTCGAACCTATCTTTTAAAAAATTGAAATATAGGTGTCGATGGAACGTTCTCAACATTGAATATAAGTGAATACGTGAGTATATCATAGAGATGAGAATTATTAGCAAATGAGATGTGTTCTTTTTGAGACACAAACCTCGTAAAAGCTACCATATTACAAATATGGCAGCATATTTATAACTGTGGGTTGAACACTTATGTGCTGTTCAGCTTCGACACAGCAGTGTATAATACATTTGCTGCTGACAATTGTTTTGTTCTGATGTAGCCTTTACGAGTTTTGTGTCTCAAATAGAAGTTACAGAACTTATCTGATCTAATAACTAAGACACTCACATATTCACTCATATTGTCGTATTCAACGTTGAGGAAATTCCACAGAAACATATATATATATCATGTCATTATAGTCATTATACACTTTGTAGCGACAATCTCATTCAGCCGAGGGAAGTGTCGTTTCCCGCATCACTGGGTGAGTGATACTTTAAAAAGTTCGCAAACTAAGTCGAATATCCATGGGGTGAATTTACCCGGAATTTTATTTAGTCCACCAATCAAATCGCAAGAATTAACTTCCGTTTCTAATGGTAACCCAAGACGCCAACTCTCAGCGAAAAGGAATGTATTTCACATCTATTCCACTATTAGTATCGATACTTCAAAAATCTTGTTTAATCACCAACTAATATGCGGATTGTAAGCAATCAACGTCGTCTTCGGTGCATCTGTCGGCGTATTGAAGTTTCGTATGCCGAACTACATACTTAGTATAAATGTAATTCGGCATCCGACACATCTATACACCGACAGATGCATCGCAAACGACGTTGACTGCAAATGTAAAGCCATAAATAGGACCCTAGTTCAGATACTTGTAAACAAATTGCCCGAAAGCAAATTTTGAACATGTTCCCGATATTCTGCCCGAAATATGACACAAAAAAAAACCTCACAAAATATTTTTCCGGGTTCACCCGATTCCCGTATAACTCATCACGGAACTCGACCGATAAATGATTTCCCGCATATATCACAACGGTAAGGCTAATCTCCAGTGTGGATTCTCTTATGCGTCACCAAGTAACTCAATGTATAAAATGATTTCCCGCATATGTCACAATGGTAAGGCTAATCTCTAGTGTGGATTCCCTTATGCGTCACCAGATAACTCAATGTATAAAATTATTTCCCGCATATATGTCACAATGGTAAGGTTTATCTCCGGTGTGGATTCTCTTATGTCTCACCAGGTGACTCGAGGTGTAAAATGATTTCCCGCATGTCACAATGGTAAGGCGTATCTCCGGTGTGGAATCTCTTATGTGTCACTAAGTTACTCGATGTATTAAATGATTTCCTGCATATATCACAATGGTAAGGCTTATCTCCGGTGTGGACTCTCTTATGTGTCACCAAGCTGTTCGATGTATTAAATGATTTACCGCATATGTCACAACGGTAAGCCTAATCTCCGGTGTGGATTCTCTTATGTGTCACCAAGTTGCTCGATGTATTAAATGATTTCCTGCATATATCACAATGGTAAGGCTAATCTCCGGTGTGGATTCTCTTATGTGTCACCAAGTTGCTCGATCTAGCAAATGATTTCCCGCATATGTCACAACTGTAAGGTTTATTCCCGGTGTGGGTTCTCTTGTGCAATACCAAATGGCTCGACCTATGAAATGATTTCTCGCATATATCACAACTGTAAGGTTTATCTCCGGTGTGGGTTCTTTTATGTCTCACCAGGTAACTCGATGTATGAAATGATTTCCCGCATATATCACAATGGTAAGACGTATCTCCGGTATGGATTCTCTTATGTGTCACCAGGTAACTCGATGTATGAAATGATTTCCCGCATATATCACAACTGTGAGGTTTATCTCCGGTGTGGATTCTCTTATGTGTCACTAAGTTACCCGATGTATTAAATGATTTCACACATATATCACAATGGTAAGGCTTATCTCCGGTGTGGATTCTTTTATGCCTCACCAGGAGACTTGATGTATTAAATGATTTCCCGCATATGTCACAATGGTAAGGCGTATCTCCGGTGTGGATTCTCTTATGTGTCACTAAGTTACCCGATGTATTAAATGATTTCTTGCATATATCACAATGGTAAGGTTTATCTCCGGTGTGTATTCTCTTATGTGTCACCAAGATGCTCGATCTAGTAAAGGATTTCCCGCATATGTCACAACTGTAAGGTTTATCTCCGGTGTGGGTTCTCCTGTGATATACCAAGTGACTCGATATATTAAATGATTTCCCACATATATCGCAACTGTAAGGTTTATTTCCGGTGTGGGTTCTGTTGTGGGCCATCAAGTGGCTCGATGTATTATATGATTTTCCGCATATATCACAACTGTAAGTTTTATCTCCGGTGTGGGTTCTCTTGTGCGATACCAAGTGGCTCGATGTATTAAATGATTTCCCGCATATATCACAACTGTAGGGTTTATCTCCGGTGTGGGTTCTCTTGTGGGCAACCAAGTGGCTCGATGTATTGATTGATTTCCCACATATATCACAATGGTAAGGTTTATCTCCAGTGTGAATTAGCTTATGTGTCACCAAGCTGCCCATTTGAGTGAAACATTTCCCACATACATCACAATGGTGTCGTCTATTCCCCGTTTGGGTGGTCTCGTGATCAGGAACGTTAGCGTCCCCCACCATGTGGAATTGTCCTATATACCGGTAGCAATTGTATATCTTGCGATGCCGAAGCGACAGCGGCAATTTGGACTAATTCTAATAATACGTAATACAGTTCACGATAATAAATGATCACGTACCGGTATTGATCGATCGATTTTTAAGTCAAACAAAAGACGACCGAAATCCAGTATTCTGTTGAATTAACATGCGTCGCATTATGTGGTTTTGTTTATTAGCACCATTCACATAACGATAGGTGACTACACAGCCTGCACGTGCATAAGTGTACAGTGTTGTGAAATTGGGTTTCTAATCAATGGGAGATAATTCTATTAGAAGTGACCGGAGCTGGAGCGGCGATAAGTTTGTACCGGAAAGTGAACCGGAACTCTCGGCTCGAGAAGAAGTGACGAGATCGAAGGGAGAACTAAAAGAGAAACCAAATTAAACACATCGTTATTTTATTGCTGTTGCTATTTTCATTATTATCTGATACAATCTTCACGTTTCTGCATATATATATTTGTGAGTATAAACCTTATTATCTTGGGCATGTATTAATATAACTTGTACTTGTTGTATACCAATTTTCACAACAACAATGCCTGACAGTACACTGTAAAAGGACTGTGTGGAAGCTTCCATACAATTACTGTGTGGAAGCATTATCTCAACATAAATGTGTACACACTACACACATATGTGTGTATCACCCAATATCCACACATATATGTGTACCTCACCACACATATTTGTGTGTGACGTCTTTTTTTTTAAATTTCACGTGGTGGTCACGCGCGCGTCGTTGTTTCGTACAGGCTCACAGGCTGCTATAAAGTGTACATATGGAGTCTTGTTGATTGTGGTGAATCTCGAATTTCGATACATCGGGCGCTCTCTTCGATTATTTCTATATTTAAGGTAAGATTATATTTAAATTAGCAAGATATTCACCTTTGTGAGAATGTCCATATCTATTTTGTATTAAACATGAATGAACGAAATAATAGACTTGATTTGGATTTTCTGATTCAACAATTTCCTATCACATAGTCATATATTCACATTTTAGAGATTTGTCGTGTTCCTGTACGTTTATCTGGATTTATCTGTTGTTTCTGCAGTCTATATGGTACACATCTTTCCGAAGCATAAAACCTATTCTTGCTCAAAAATTGTCATTATGTAAACTGTGTGGTGAAGACATTTACTGCACAAATGTGTGTTCATCACATCCGCACTATATATACACAGTGTTCTTTAAACCAGAGCCACAATTGTATTATTTTGCACGGTAAAGTTCTCATGTTGATACAGTAACGACGTGTTTGTGTTATGAAATACAGATGAGAGGAAATATCTACTGAGACCAGTGACGTGGCGACAGGGTGGATATTGGGGAGGGGTGTCTATAATCCTATTCCAAATCTTCGGTAAAATTTACCAAACATTCCAACTGTTGGAAATTTCATGCCTGACGCAAAGTTGCAAGTTTTACACAACAAGCATTATAATAGGTTGAAATTGTTCTCTTTGTTTGATTTTCCAACCAGTAATTAGTGGGGAATTTATTGTTTTAGAGTAGCATAGTTTTCTACTTTTGGTAAACAAAACATTGGCCTCAAATGGCCATCGGGTTGTAGGCTTCCATTTGGTTGGACATTCTAATAATTGGAAAGCTTGAGGTGCAAATTGGAAAATTCCGAACGAATGGGGGGGGGGGGGTTGCAAATATAATTCGCAAACCTGGTTCAAGGAGGAGGGTGGGGTACACTTCGACATTTCAAGGTGGACACCACCTGGCAACGACGATCATCTAGCCGCGTCCCTGAATGAGACTGGTGGTTGCCACTGAAATGCCCTTTTCGTATAGTATGAAGTTCTATATGTGGCACACGGAATCACACAAAATGTGTGAAATTGGTGTTTAAAGATAATTTCATTTGAATATGATGAGCATCACTGTTGCAATGAACCTTGAAATACCACAATGGACGATCAATGTACCAAGGCAAACAAATAGTTGGGTGGGTGGGGTATTTATTTTTCCACTATATTGGTGGTTTACCAAGACGATGTGAAAAAATAATTGTCATATTTTGGCTCCTCTGCTATGTATAACTCGCATAATTCGGTTACCGAGGGAGGGGCCGGGGGTGTCGTATACTATCTAATATGAGATTTATAGTCCTACATATGTAGCCACCGTTTGTGTCCAGAACTTTAAATTGTGAAGATAATTATGTCATTCAATAAACTACTCACAATCCCCATAATTGAAGTATATCATGACTATATATCATAAATCCATGTTCCTGGCATGTAGCAAATAATCAACTTAGTAATAATCTCAAATTATAAATACTGCAGAATAGTGAGAATGTGATATGTCATTAAAGTATTATTAGCCTTTGGATTAAGTGACGTACATACTGAAGAGTTATCGTTTATACTATAAAAGGGGGGGTGTCCCTTATTTTCAAACTCACCATGTTTCTCATATTGTAATCCTTATATATGAATGTATTGTGTTATATAGCTAAAATTCCGTATGTAAAATAGTAAATTTCCCGTGTCAAAATTGTGCTTAACGAGGCTTCGATCTGGCCATATTGATAAAGTAAAATATATTTATAAAATGTCAGACAATTCATTATGTGAAGCTATAATGAGTAGTACATGTATATATTCAGCATGTTTAAAAAACTATATTCCGTTATGAAAATGCGCTCTTTAATGTATGAAGTATAATACTGTTATAGATGTAAATACACTGTAAATAATATTCCCAATGGCATATTATAAAAAAATAACTTCTCTGCTTACAGGTTCAATGGTGAAGTCATGGCGGTGCGGCGGCGATGTAAATAACGAGATATGGACATGGCTGCTTGGTAATGACGCAGATGGACTCTAATCAACCAACCAACCAAGAACCACCGTGGAATGTATGAGTTAGACACAAATTCCACAATCACTGATTTTGGTATACATATAATGTCAAGTGTTGTAATTTAGTTTCCGTGCAAGAGGCGATGACTTCTATACTTCGTGAACTCTAGATTTCTCGCCAGAAATTGCATCGAGAAATATATATACAGTCAAGAAGACTATTCTCTTTGAAGCCCTTAATTTTCGTGTATAGTTCAAGGTATCTCCGAAAGATTCAGTTAGTTTTGTAGCTTGATCTTCTACACACGTGAAGGTGGGTCTGATGTAAGACAGCCAATCAGTAGCAATATACATATAAACGTGTATATAGCAGAGACTGAGTTGCATATGGATATCACGGAGTCCCTCAAATTGTTCCAATACATTAAAGTTGGATGAAAATTCTAGTTATTGATGTGACCCCATTGATGGAACTGAAACATGCACGCTTATCGTTTAAACTTTCTTTGAAATCTCGTCCGATGACGAAATATTATGTGAATGTGTTAACGGCTGTTTTGTTTTGTGTCTTTGTATTATTGAAATTAAAGACTATAGCTATACTATATTATTCGACAATCACGATTTCTGCTGTGTACATAAAAGACGGCCGCGGACCGCCGGGATATCCATGTTTGCTGTTTGATACGTTAATATTCGAAAACGTCCAACGCCACACGTCAATCATCAGTAGGTTATAACATTTCATATGTATGACGGGAAAAATACCGTCCAATTGTAGCCGAACTATATGTTTGACCAATAAATATCGGTTAACACTCTCTTCACTGAATATGATTTGTTTTTGCACGATTAGCAGCCAATTGTTTGGATCTACCACACCCATTTGTACACATGCAATGAACACGTATGTGTTGTCTCGCCCAAGTGTATTGTGTAACAGAACAATACAAACTAGTATGGTAGCGGTGAACAATATTGTTTGGATCGACCACACACATTTGTACGCATGTGATTAACACATATGTGTAGTCTCGCCCAACAACATTATGTACAATCAAGCGTGCATATGCTGTGACAAATGATGCAACAACTACATTGGCAGATGTATGTGGTTCTATAATATCGGTTTTATTTTCATAGCTGAATAATATGAATTTATCCTGTTCAAAAATTTCAACTGCTTTGACAGTGATATTTTTATCAGTTAATAGTTCAAAATATCTGGATGGTTCTGAGATATATTCAGTTTTAGTAAGAATATTATTTTTTCCCCATATGCAATTTATCATTAATTTTGCGAACTGGTGGAGTCCTGGTTTTTTTTCGATTTTTTCTTTTTCAAGTTTTATACCTTCAACCTCACAATAATCTTTAATGTATTTATCTTTATCTTCTTCACTTTTAACATAATTTGGATATCCACTTGCCTCTTGTTTTAATTTTGAGGTATTTATCAATGTAATCCCTGTATACTTTGTCCGACCACTCAGTCCAATGCCAAACTTGATACACTTCCAGAATTTGGTAACCCAATTCTATTGCTTTGAATAATTCTACATGTGTCGAAACTCCAACTAAAGCACGCTGTTCGGTTTTATGATTACACTGTCCACTTTCATTTTCTGCACAAGTTTTACACAATGTATATATCATTTTGTTATTACAGTGGATCGGTAGCACTGCAATGTACAATTTATTTGGAGGTAATACTTTGCATTTAATGAGTCCTTTGTAGGATTTGATGTCTCCTATTTGTTCCTGACTTAGAATTGCAGGATGACCAAGAGGGTACTCCTTATATTTATTCACACTAGGATACAAACTGCATATATCAATATATTTTATTTCCTGTTTAGATGTTGGTTCTATTTCATGATATCATTATAGAGCATTAGTCCTGCCACAAAATAATGCTTCCCTTGGTTTAATTGGGTCTTGATGCAAATAGAATTGATCCATAGTTTGTTTTTAAATTTTTGTCTGCTTTATATTTATTGTCCAGGTCATGTTCCCAGATGCATATTAATTTGCATCCCAAGCTTTTGATTTCAGTTTCCGTTTTTATTGTTTTTTCATACAATTCATGCATTGTTATATTACTGTTAGTGCACCAGCATTTAAAGCATGTTTTATGTTTATATTTTGTTTTGTAGCAATGTACTGTAGCCATCGAATTGCTTTCATTGAAAATTTACGCGCTTGTGGATATCCAGTGTCTGAAATTATACCTAGAGAATTCTCTGGTAATGAATTTTGTCTCCATGCAAGGTTACAGGTTTGAGCTAATGTTATTGCTTCCCAAAATGGATCTATTTGATCAGTTTCCATTACACATAGTCTAAATTGTCCACATCCACGTCTTAAAATGTCTACATCTGATTTACAATACTTTTTAATTTCTTTTTGGAAATCAAAAATATCCTCACCCCTAGCTTCGTACCATTTCAGAAATGAAGCCCTATTTTCCTCAGACATGATTTTCAGATTTATAGTATTTTTTGTCCAGATATGGTCCTACGTAATTCTGAAAGTCCTGTGTATTTGCCCAATGTGGAAAATAACATTTATCCATTTCTTCAAGTTGGAATGCTTTTGGAAATTTAGATAATGCCATTGGGATGAAACTCAATGAATCGATTACTCTAACACCATTGCATTGTAATCTAAGTATTTTGTTACCATTCATAATAACATTAGGTTTTGAATTTCCATTGTTCACCAAGTAATGTAAGAGGAACTGACTATCGTAACCTCTTGCATTGCGAGCAATACGTGTTGTACATTTATGGTCGTTGGTGTAAAACAACCATTTGCAAAATCTTTCCAATACATTCTCACCTTTAAAAATATATTCTCTGTTTGACAATACAGAATCACATGAAATGCATATTTCATCAATGGGTTTACATATACAATTTTCACAAGCAGTTTGTGCAACACAAAAATTGGGTATAATGAACACCAGTATCTTGTTGACATTCAAAATAAAAATAATATGAATGGTACCTTTACTTATTTCTGTGTTTCCATCTTTTGGTACTGTTGGATATGACATCTGTGATCTGATGCGACGATTTCCTTACAGTATTTGCACTTCTTTGTTCCCGAACAGATATGTCTTTTCTCCTTTCGTGTGACGATTTCAACCCCACATTTCTGGCATTTGTGTATCATATCACAAATAGTTTTGTCATGGTTTGGTGATTTTTTCAAATGATTGTCGAGACATCGTTTACTTCTGAAAGTCCTCTTACATTTGATGAATTGTATCCATCGTTCAAAGGGACATATCTGACCCTCGAAACACATACACTTGTATGGACATAAATGATCACCTCTGCTGTTCGAACCGACATCACAGTGTTCACAGTAATAACTACATCCAAGGAATCCTGTGACAGTGGTGATCACATCGTAGTGGTTGTCATTGAAATATAGATGGACAACTTTACTTTCTCTCCCAACTGGTGGTGGTTGAAAAAGAATGCCTTCGTCAGCAAATTGATTATGTATTTTATAACATACTCAGGATATAGTTGTTCCTGAATAATTTTGTATTCCTCAACCCCGCAACCGGTGTCGTGTGATAACCCCACTTTATCCAACAATGACTTTGCAACTTCCCGTTGTGGAGCTCTTGCTGGTCTCGTAATCCGTTTCCATTGTTGCTTCCATTCAGCTGTATCTGTTTTGTCAACATTACGCATACCAACAACGACAGCCCTCGCAAAACACATGTTATCTTCTGCGTTCTGAATCAGAATACTTTTCTTTACTGTTTTCATTTGATTTTGTTCACCGAATGCTCCACAATGTAAGGTATGTCTTGTAGGCATATGCGTGACAGTGATGTCAAATGTCATCTGTCCATCATGAATTTTGAATTTTTTGTTCGATTGTGCAACCTTTTCTATGTTGTCAAGCAATAATTCACCCGTCAGGTCTTTTGCTTCAGTGAACGGGACGTGAATCCCTAGATCTAGCCCTGGATGAAAGATGGAAATTCTCATTTGATCTTTTGGTCCTGCATCACACTCATCTTTCAAACTGTTCACCAGCTCTTTGAAAATTCTGTGAACAGTTTGAAATGGTTGATGAAATTCTTGAAATGTGACGTTGAATTTCTTTGATGCTGTTTTAAATTTCCTCGAGTATTTATCTGTCAGATTTTTTATAGTATAATATTTACAGTCATCATCCAGTCGCACTCTCTTTCTATTATCTCGTTCGCTTTCGCTATCTGAATATGGCACAAAGCGCTTCATCGTGAAATGACGACGTGATGAAAATTCGCGTCGCTTTTATGCTCTGACACGGACATGCACAGTCATCGTCCGTGTCAGAGCATAAAAGCGACGCGAATTTTCATCACGTCGTCATTCCACTGACGATTGAATAACGCACCGAACGCTCACAATGGATCCAACATTGCAGAGTAACAACCTACAAAATTTACGAAAGATTGCATTAGAAGTTTTAAAGAATACAAAGTGGATACCACCATACAGTAACTGCTTTAGATGCAACTCGAGTTCACATTGGGCTTTTCAATGTGATGGCACTACGAAAAAGAAGATTGGCCAGATGAAAAAATCATCATTGACGCTGAGTGAATCTACTCCTGGGAAGTCTACTTGGATGCAGACATCAGACAACGATGATCTCACACACCCAACCGCGATGTCAATTAACGAGATCGCAGATGTGAAAACTGAGAGTGGTGAATTATACGCCTCAACCGAGGTGTCAAATGATGAAATCACTATTCTAAACACGGATTCGCAGCTGGAAGTGATAAATGCTGTAGCCAAAAGGGCTAACGATACTGAAATTAAGCAGACCACTTTGCCTAGCAGAAAGAGAAAAAGACGGTTATTGCGATGATCTTCCAAGAAAGTTAAAAATAGTGAATAAAATATTATTGATTTTATTTATTTGTTACGTTTTTTAGCAATTTCAGAGCATATCTTTTGAAAAATTTGGGTGGCCCTGAAAAGGACCGTTTAAATTTTTTGCCGAGTCAATAAAATTCAGACAAATCAGGATAAAATCCTCCCTTGTTATATGTGGGTCTCCAGTGTGGATCCGACATGTATTCTCCTGCCTCAGTGGTAATCCACCTTGGTAGCGGCTTTGGAGGATTAAATTCAGACAAGTCTGGATATAATGCCCCCTCCTTATACGTAGGTTTCCACTCTGGAGTTTCCACATACACCTTGGGAGGACTAGGTCTCCGTCTTTGCAGGAATTATTGAACTCCAACTCTAATGGCTAGCTTATGGTTCTCCGAATCTCTAACATTCTTCTGCCAATACTTTAATCGAGCATTGGCAGAGAATCTTAGCAAAATTTTCTCTTTTAGTTTAGAGAACATTTTGAAGATTAAAAAAAACGTTACACTGCGCCCCATATTATATGAAACGCGCGGACGCCGCTGACGACGTCATGCGTATTTCACCAAATTTCTCCGAACGTCAATTCAAGTGTGTTTTCTTTTTTCCAGAATACCTCGAGCGATGTGGGTGTGTCAGTGACAGGTCTCAGAACCTGGGCTGTCACTCTGACTCATGGGTCAGAGTGCCAGTCAGCGAGGGGTGGGCCAGGGTGACAGGTCCTAGGTTAGGATTCATCGGTCCAGAGGTTGTGTTAGATTCCAAAAGAGTAAGGTTAGCGCTTCGAAGGGATTTATTTTGACAGAAAAGAGCACAATTTACCAATGTATCGATTTTTTCTCGGGTTCTAATGCCAGTGTGGTAAGGGAAGGGCGCTCCCCTTCGCTGTACACATTGAACTTAGAATAATACGAGAAAAAATGGATGTGTTGGTAAATTGTGTTACTTTACCAGTGCATTTTTTAACAAAAGCGAAAGTCTTCGAATAAATTCGAAGACGCTAGCATGTAAAATGTACTTGCAGAAGTTACCTTTCAGTGAAATATGTTATGAGATAATGGTAAAATAGTACAGATAAAATTTTCCCGAGTCAAATCGGTGTTTTATACACATCTGATTTGACGTTCGGAGAAATTTGGTGAAATACGCATGACGTCGTCGGCGACGTCCGCGCGTTTTCAATAAAAAAAACCCAGATATCCCCATTCTTCATTTATACCGAAATGGATTACCGAGATCTGTATCGGAGCTATTTGGAGGATGGGATACTCGTGAAAGGTGTGTTTGGGGATGAAGGACAGATGATATGGAAGGCTTTGAGTTTAGCAGAAACGGTGACTGTAGATAACTGTTTTTATATCTACAGGTACACCGTTATGTTGATGACGGACAATAGTGATCAGGTGTTTGGACTGCCGACACACCAGATTGCTGGGGACATCAAGATTGGTGGTACGACTTGCGGCTACATCACTACAGCGGTCTATCATGATCTTCTCAGGGCAAAGAGTTTACGAATTCGCACCGCTCTGTGGGATACAGACAGCTCAGCCGTGCAATTGTGCCATTTGGTTGCGACGTTCCCAAGACCACTTTCAGCTGTATTCAAACCCAAACACATCGTGCGGTTTCTTTTGAAACCATCCAAAACGGCCCTTTTCAGGGCCTCTCAATTTTTTCAAAAGATACGCTCTGAAATTGCTACTGTACGATTTTGTTCATTCTTTCTGGAGAGAATGTTCACATAATTTCTCCAAACCAAAATTATTCATCATGAACTTGGGCCGTTTAAAATAATATAAAAAAAAATCATTTCTTTTGTTTCTTCATCACTGTTAAATCTTTCCCGAGTGATCCAAATGTTGATCACTTCGTAGGTTCTTTCTGGAAACCATGTACCTCAATTGATGTCAATCGTGTGAGGTTTCAAGTTGATTGTACATTTCCTGACAAATATTCCGTAACAATTTTGTCTGTTCTTCCCATTGTGAACTGTTGATAACTTGGTATATAACAGGTTGAGCCATTTGTTGTGTTTTCACCGGCGGTGTATACACTGGTTGTTGATCCGCTCGCGGATACACCATTGGTACCTGTTGCTGTCCTACCTGTGGCGTTACATTTCCTGCATACAGTGGAGTCGACATTTGCGTTGTTGCAGGAACATGATCGTACTGTACATCAATAGTCTTGAGAAATTCCGTTACTGGATCCATGTTTCAAAATAACGCTAACGTTACAATTTACGCATCTAATAACGTGAACATTTTCGAGGATCAAGTATATGGGATGCGCGGGCCTCGTTGACGACGTCATGCGTATTTCACCAAATTTCTCCGAACGTCAAATCAGATGTGTTTCTTCTTTTTTGTCAAAAACATCATATTTCTATGAATAAAACACCGATTTGACTCGGGAAAATTTTTATCTGTACCATTTTACCATTATCTCATAACATATTTCACTGAAAGGTAACTTCTGCAAGTACATTTTACAACGCTAGCGTCTTCGAATTTATTCGAAAACTTTCGCTTTTGTTAAAAATGCACTGGTAAAGTAACACAATTTACCAACACATCTATTTTTTCTCGGTATTATTCTAAGTTCAATGTGTACAGCGAAGAGGAGCGCCCTTCGCTTCCCACACTGGCATTAGAATCCGAGAAAAAATCGATACATTGGTAAATTGTGCTCTTTTCTGTCAAAAATCACTTCGAAGCGCTCACCTTACTATTTTGGAATATAACACAACCTCTAGACCGACCCTGGACGGGTCACTCTGGTCCCACCCCCTCGCTCGGGGTCACTCTGGCCCGTGGGCCAGAGTGCTCGCTCCGGGTAAACAAACATGGGCCAGAAATTCTCGGTCGGGCACTCTGGCCCATGGGCCAGAGTGCCGCCCCCAGTAAAATCAGAAAATTTCTGGGGGCGGGCACTCTGGCCCATGGTCCAGAGTGCCCGACCCAGAAATTTCTGTCCCATGTTTGTTTACCCGGGGCGGGCACTCTTGCCCATGGGCCAGAGTGACCCCAAGCGAGGGGGTGGGCCAGAGTGTCCGCCAATACTACTGGTAAGGCTAATCTCCAGTGTGGATTCTCTTATGTGTCACCAAGCTGCTCGATGTACATGTATTAAATGATTACCCGCATATATCACAACGGTAAGGCTAATCTCCAGTATGGATTCTCTTATGTCTCACCAAGCTGTCCGATCGATTAAACGATTTTCCACATATATCACAACGGTAAGGTTTATCTCCAGTGTGGATTCTTTTATGTGTCACTAAGTTGGTCAATTGAGTGAACGATTTCCCGCATATATCATAATGGTAAGGGTTATGTCCTGTGTTAACTCTCTTGTGCGTCACCAGGTGACTCGATGTACTGAATGTTTTCACCCATACCGGTAAGTCACAATGGTAAGGCTAATCTCCAGTGTGGATTGTCTGATGTGTCACAGGTGACTCGATGTATTAAATGATATCCCGCATATATCACAACGGTAAGGCTAATCTCCAGTGTGGATTCTCTTATGTGTCACCAAGCTGGTCAATTGAGTGAACGATTTCCCGCATATACCACAATGGTAAGGCTTATCTCCGGTGTGGATTCTCTTATGCGTCACTAAGTTGCTCGATGTATTAAATGATTTCCCGCATATATCACAATTGTAAAGCTTAACTCCGGTGTGGATTCTCTTATGCGACACTAAGGTGGAAAATTGAGTGAATGATTTCCCGCATATATCACAATGCTAAGGTGTATCTCCGGTGTGGATTATCTTATGTGTCACCAAGCTGCATGATGTACTAAATGATTTCCCGCATATGTCACAATGATAAGGCTTATCTCCGGTGTGGATTCTTTTATGTCTCACCAGGTCACTCGATGTATAGAATGGTTTCCGGCATATATTACAATGGTAAGGCGTATCTCCGGTGTGGATTCTCTTATGTGTCACCAGGTAATTCGATGTATTAAATGATTTCCCACATACATCACAATGGTAAGGCGTATCTCCAGTGTGGATTCTCTTATGCGTCACTAAGGTGGTAAATTGAGTGAATGATTTCCCGCATATATCACAATAGTTAGGCTTATCTCCAGTGTGGATTCTCTTATGTGTCACTAAGTTGGGCGATTGAGTGAACGATTTCCCGCATATATCACAATGGTAAGGTGTATCCCCAGTGTGGATTCTCTTATGTGTCACCAAGCTGCACGATGTACTAAATGATTTCCCACATATATCACAATGGTAAGGCTTATCTCCAGTGTGGATTCTCTTATGTCTCACCAAGCTGTCAGATCGATTAAACGATTTCCCGCATATATCACAATGGTAAGGCTTATCTCCGGTGTGGATTCTCTTATGCGTCACCAGGTGACTCGATGTATTAAATGATTTCCCGCATATATCACAATGGTAAGGCTCATCTCCGGTGTGGATTCTCTTATGTGTCACCAAGTTGCTTGATGTATTAAATGAGTTTCCGCATATATCACAACGGTAAGGTTTATCTCCAGTGTGGATTATCTTATGTTTCACCAAGTTGCTCGAGTTAGTAAAAGCTTTCCCGCATATATCACAATGGTAAGGTTTATCTCCAGTGTGGATTCTCTTATGTGTCACCAAGCTGCCCGATTGAGTGAAACATTTCCCACATACATCACAATGGTGTCGTCTATTCCCTGTTTGTGCTAACTCGTGATCATTAACGTTAGCATCGCCCATCTTGTTGTATATCTCTCGAAGCCGACGCGACAGCTCTAATCTGAACTAATTATATAAAAAGTACTTGTATCGATCGATCGATTTTTAAGTCAAACAAAGGACGACGGAGATACAGTATTCTGTTGAATTAACATGCCTCCACTAATGTGGTTTTGTTCAGTGGCACCATTCACAAAACGATAAGTGACTACACAGCCTGCATGTACGTAAGTGTACAAGACCTGATAGTAATTTCGCAGTATAGCTTCTTACCCGATAAGTCTACTGCTTTTATCTATGGGCGGGTGACAACCTCTTCTATAGATAGACCAACATGAGTGTTGTTGATTTCAAATATGAGGTTGATAGAAACTTTGTTCCAGTTTGATTCAAACGGTGCGAGTCACAGAAGACCATATTATTCAAATTTAAGTTCAATAAGTTTTATTCGGAACTGTCAAATAATAATATTTTATATGCAACAGGACCCCACAAAAGCTGGGCTTATGAGGGCAGGGCCCTTATACAAATATATTACATTAATATTATATTGAAATTAAAGTCGATGTGTATATTTACATGTGGTGCAATGGTATGCGACAACTGTAAATAGTACATGGGCTAGAAAGACCCCATGCACCCCCAGATCCTCCGAAAGTGGTACCATTTTGTTCGTTAGACCTTTCTGAATAAGATTAGGCATGTTATCAAGAAATATGTAGGGATGGAAACCGGTTTACCGCCATTTTACAAAATGGCCGCCGCAAACAATTACCTTTTCATATATCTCAGGTTCTGATGCACCTAGAAACATAATTTTGGTATCTATAGCCATGTTTTCAGGGTCAAAGAATCCACTGAAGCTAATGGGAATTGAATTTGACCATCCAGAAACTGGTTTTCCGCCATTTTTCAAGATGGCCGCAAAAAATCCCAATTTTTACCCACATTTTCATAAAAAAATCTCGGGAGAAACATATTTTTTATCCCAAGCCCATGTTTTCTAGGACAAAGAAATCAACTAGAATGATGATGATATTTGATTATTTGCTTTTGGTAGATATCTTTAATTTCAAAATGGCTGCCAAGCAAAAATTAATGACGCAAATGGTGGGTCTTTCTAGCCCATGCACTCTATTATGTTCCTGGATAATACAGCTTTTGTTTCTATATTACAGGTTGCATGATTTAGTATTGATATTGTATTACTATAATAATTACTAACTGGTGGTGATATGCTAACAGAACTTTTGAAAATGAGCTTACCAAGCAAGAAACGAAAATTAACCCCCACTCCTAAATCTGATGTAACGTCAACACCCCAACCTACATGCATTATTCATGATGATGAATGCAAATCAGAAAAATAATTCTCCTTTCTGAACTTAAGAATCCGGAAGAAAGGTTCAACATAATTCAGGATGTTTCTAGACTGAGGTTAGCAGAACCTGCAAGTTCAGTTCATCGCAAAGCAAACATTTGTGAACAAATTCCAACGAAATATGCACCAGACTTTCAGTATGGTTATCACCGCGAGTGCTACCAAAAGTTCACTGCTAACTTACATCGTCTAAGAGGAAAAGAGGAGGGTGAAGCAATTCCAGGACAATCTTCCCAGACAACAAGGAGGTCATCAAAAGAGTTTGAGAAATTAACATTTAAAGCGGACTGTATTTTCTGTCGAAAGGAAGGGCGCAAAAAAGTTAAAAGTGGAGGTAAATGGACAACTGAACCCCTCAGTAAATTCGAAGATGGAGGTGGTGATACTGTTTTGCAAGTTGCTGAACAGAAAAAAGACTATGACCTCCTAACAAGAATTTATAAGAGGGTATGATTTGTTCGCGTGCGAAACACAGTTCCAATGCACCTGTCGCAAGGAGTACAACTAGATATATGTGTGAATACATACAGTCATGTTCACTGATGACATAACAAAATAGAAAATGTCTTCACAGCCTCTTAAACATATTAAGGTCGAAGCCATTCCATCACTTATCCAAGCTGGTGACAAAGCGTTTATATTACAACAATATGTTTTATTAAGTTTCAAATCATATCTAATCATATCACGTTATAGATTGCTTATTTGTTATACTTTTGCTTATTTTAATATCTTCACTAGTCACTTTATTTTATTTTATATTTGTTTCGGCGGACACCATTGTCAATACATATTAATTGTATGTTTATGGTTGGCTAATAAACAATTCATTCATTCATAACACAGCGGTCTAGTCCTGGGTATAAGATCAGCATATGGACTCATCCCACAGGTAAATAGACAATCATGTTTTCATATCATTTTGATTAGGCCTTGCTGAATTGTTCTACCCCAATCAGTTGATTGTACCCTAACAAAATAAAATTATTTTTTACTTGCAGGTGGAGCTGCTATGAGCACTGTAGATGAACATAACCTGTTGTGGATCTTTGTCCGATTGGTAAGCGGCAGCACGATTCAGGAGATATCTGGATGGTCGGGTTATATTTCAGTCACAGGAGAGAAGCCCTCCTCAACCAGCACAATTGATTATTATCAACAGCCCAATTACTGATTACAAGACTGTTCAACAGTGCCTGAAATATTCCGAGGAGGCAACGTGTGAGGTTGGCCAAGAATATTTAATCACCACATTCGCCTTGTAGTTTGTATGAAAGCATACCCCTTGATCTGGAAGAACCCTAGTCGTTATGCCAAGCATATTGTGATGATTGGATCTTTTCATGTTATTTGTGCATATTTCAAGATGACTGGTAAGAAAATGAATGGTTCTGGTCTTTCCTATGTGTTGACTGAAACTGGGTTGATATCGTCTGGTTCGCTGTATACACGTTTGTTCTGAGAGTATGATTACAACTACTTTCGCTTTCACTCAAATGCGTGCATTTGATTGGTCAATGCCCTTAAATACACTTGGTAGCGATAGCCTCTATCAGATAGTGGAGTGTCGTTTATACTAGGTGAGTGATACTACTTTTTTTTTTTTTATAATTTTTTTTTTTATAGAGCCCATATACAGAATAAACAGGTGATGCCTCATTGTTTTATAGAGCCCATATACAGAATGAGCAGGTGATACCACAGTGTCCTGGGCCCACAAACAAGGTACCCCACCTTGCTCACCGGAAGCTTATAGTATGCTAATGATGAACAGACAGTCTGTCGTAGGAGCAGTTTTAGCCAGTCAAAAATAAAAATAGTGTAAATAAAATTGTAGAGAATCCTGAATATCATGAATTGATTACACGATGGTATACACTTACAAAGCCCAAAATTTACAACTATAAATTCAACAACAGTCGTAGTCAGGTTATATTGTTTATATAAAAATCGGAGGTGCCCTTGTTGTTAGCGGGAGGTATCGGAATCCACCGAGATCGCATCGGGCGCATACATTCCTATATTTTACATATTTCCGCGTTATCATATGTGTATTTTACATATTAAATATAGTATACACAAATTATGGCATCCAGGTGAGACATAAAAATCTCTCGCGGAAAACAGACGCAAACGGACGGACGGGCGGACTGACTAAACGGCAGACATTGAATGTCGGCCACAAAATGTTATCCTACATTATATATTAAATATATGTATTAGCGTTTTTTATGCGTGCAAGTAGTTGGACTCCGCAATATTTATAACAAATAACGCTATTTAATTATATGCATATATGTGCGTGTTTACCTGCTTGTATTTTTGGGGCCTGAAGTTCCCGTCTTTGTAAAACAAGTGCGTTTATCATGTACGCGTATACAAACCATAACTATTCATACTTGGGTATGAATGTTTCACTTCATATACTCATTAAAAGATATCAAAATTGACAATTAATTATCGAATAATCCACACACTATCGTGGAAGGTTATTTCGTTTCTTTGACCAAGGGAGGTCCCGTTGTTTGATTACCTATAATTCCCGTATAAAAATAAATAACTCATGGACGAACCACTCTTTATATATAATGCAGTAGCTTAACAGTCTGGGAAACAAAGCTGATACATGTAGTAAGCATTTTTACACGACAAGACAACATGCGTTATCATATATGTGTATTTTCCATATTAAATATCGGTATACACATACTAATGACATCCAGGTGAGACATAAAAATCTATCGCGGAAAACAGACACAAACGGACGGACGGGCGGACTGACTAAACGGCAGACATTGAATGTCGGCCACAAAACGTTATCCACATTGTATTAAATATATATTAGCGTATTATATGCGTGCATGGAGTTGGACTGTTGGAGTCCGCAATATTTATAACAAATAAAGCTATTTAATTATATGCATACGTGCGTGTTTACTTGTTTGCATATTTTGGGGCCTGGAGTTCCCGACTTTGTAAAATAAGTGCGTTTAACATGTACGCATATGCAAACCATAATCATTCATACTTGGGTATGAATGTTTTCACTTCATATACTTATTAAAAGATACCAACACTGAAAATTTTCAATTATCAAATTATCCACACATTATCGTGGAAGGTTATTTCGCTTCCTTGATCAAGGGAGGTCCCGTTGTCTGATTACCGGTACCCATAAATCCTGTATAAAAATAAATCATAGATAAACCACTCTTTATGTAATGCAGTAGCTTTGGCTATACATGTAGTAAGTATCTATATATCATACGACAACTTGTCTATTTTATATTTGTCTTGATATATAGGGCTGTTGTCAGTAAGTAATTCAATTACAAACCTATACATATGATACGGTAAACGCTCTTTATATAGAGTATATAACAGTTATGTATATAGGGTACATCGGCTGGGATTGTGTTCAAAGTTCCCATGCATACAAGTTGTTATCGTGATAGCAGACAAAAACGTGGGCCATCCCACATACAGGTATACAATCAACCATCCATAAGGTAAATGGTTTGTTGGTTAACGGGCCCTGTTTCTAAAGTGGTGTTGACATGTGGATCTATGTAAACATGTCATATTTACTGTATTTGAGTGTTTATTTTTTGAGTGTTTATTTTTTGACTTATCGTACTAGCTTGATAACACAGAAGGAATCAATTGTTTGGAAAATGTTTACTAAGTCCGTTCCGAAATCATATTTTTGTACCGAAAGTTGGTCCTATAAAAAAAATGTTTGGCCACAGCAGCTCATCAGGTACATTCTGGTCTTTAACAAATATAAAGCAATCTGTTATTTCATATGTGGTTTCGGGAGTATAAGTGCACGACCCTATGGACAGACCAGTTCTCCCGTACACACCAAATCCTTGGCCTGTACGCTGAAAGCCAGAAAATTGCCTGCTGATTCCTCCAATATCAAACTAGTACGAACTGCCAAAGGTATTTTATCACGCGCGATGGTAACAGTGCACTGTAAAAATCGCGACGGTATTTATGTCCGAACATATATTATAGTTATAACCTGTGTTGATAGTGTATAGGTTGTATAACAAAATTGCGCAAAGTAAAAACATTGTTTTGTCCGGTAAAAACCCAATTAAAAGCAAAAACGTGGTATAAATTAACATTAGTTTACCTGTAATCAGAAAATAAACACATGTAGTAACCTCCATGTAGTATTTCCGTTCGTCAGTACATCCGAATTATTTAAGAACACATATCCTCTATTCGCGAAGGAGCCCAAAATGAACAGCCTACCTGGGCCTTATCCCTGCTAGTATGAAGTGCAGACGTTATGAGATACGTCACGATTCACGAGCTCCGGTGTGACGCGTATCCGTCTGTGACGTCACACGTCGGGTGCGTGTAAGGCCATTTAAAGGGATACATATTGAATGTGTGTTGTTCATAATTATATGTACATGCTTTATCTGCCCATATGCTTTATCTGCCCGTTGAAAGTATTATAAATTAAATTAGTTTTCACACAAACAACTGTACTGTTGGAATGTGGATATACATATATTTAAAAATAAGGGTTAAAGCAAATGGACCCAAGTTATAGTCATAACATGTGTATCTGAACTTAGTGTGGGCTTATAATAGCGTTGTTATATGAAATTTTATGATCATAATCCAAACATACAACGTTATTATCTTCTTTGGGTTATTAGAGTGACATATATATGCTTTATTGGTACCATAATGGCCATGTTCATCGTGTATTTTGGTAATCCAAATAGATCGTTATGATGCTATCATGATATCAGGATAAAATTGTTTAACATAATAGTAAATTAGGATAAATAGTTGGTCGAACTAAGAAATAACTAACTAAAATAATCAGTGGTTTATAAATAAATAAACCTGGTTATCCAGAAAATCGTCAAACGTCTAATATTCCGAAAGAACCCTTGAGAGCAGGACACCATTTCAAAGGGATCGATGTATCATTGTTTTATAGAGCCCATATACAGAATGAGCAGGTGATGCCACAGTGTCCTGGGCCCACAAACAAGGTACCCCGCCTTGCTCACCGGAAGCTTATATTATGCTAATGATGAACAGACAGTCTGCCATAGGAGCAGTTTTAGCCAGTCAAAAATAAAATTGTAGAGAATCCTGAATATCATGAATTGATTACACGATGGTATACACTTACAAAGCCCAAAATTTACAACTATAAATTCAACAACAGTCGTAGTCAGGTTATATTGTTTATATAAAAATCGGAGGTGCCCTTGTTGTTAGCGTGAGGTATCGGAATCCACCGAGATCGTATCGGGCGCATACATTCCTATATTTTACATATTTCCGCGTTATCATATGTGTATTTTACATATTAAATATAGTATACACAAATTATGGCATCCAGGTGAGACATAAAAATCTCTCGCGGAAAACAGACGCAAACGGACGGACATTGAATGTCGGCCACAAAACGTTATCCTACATTATATATTAAATATATGTATTAGCGTCTTTTATGCGTGCAAGGAGTTGGACTGTTGGAGTCCGCAATATTTATAACAAATAATGCTATTTAATTATATGCATATATGTGCGTGTTTACCTGCTTGTATTTTTGGGGCCTGAAGTATAATGGCATAAACCATAAAACAACCTCTATCAGATGAGAGGAGTGTCGTTTCCCTTATCACTGGGTGAGTGACACTTGGTAGCGACAGCCTCTATCAGATGAGAGGAGTGTCGTTTCCCGCATCACTGGGTGAGTGATACTTGGTAGCGACAACCTCTATCAGATGAGAGGAGTGTCGTTTCCCGCATCACTGGGTGAGTGATACTTGGTAGCGACAACCTCTATCAGATGAGAGGAGTGTCGTTTCCCTTATCACTGGGTGA